>PCDJ01000006.1:2037588-2716785 GCA_002778245.1 Raffaelea albimanens | reverse complement strand
ACCTAACCTAAAAAGGGGGTAAGATTTGTAACTTTAACCCTGTTTTTAGTGGAGAGTTGCCGACCTCTCGCTTAAAAAAAAGAGGCTTAGTAAGTGAAAGCTTTTTAACTATTGAATTTATTATTTAGACTCACTTTTAAGCCTTTTTTGTTTTCTTTTTATACTCTTTTTGCTTTTTGCGTACTTATATCGTTATATTTGTTTATTTTAGCTAATTTAACTTTTAGTTTAATTAGCTTATTAACACGACTTATTACTTTGCTTTTTTTAACTAATTTAATTTTTAGTTTAATTAGCTTATCTCCCCGCTTTTTAACTTTTTTTACTTTAAACTTTAATAACTTTATAAAGAAAAATCGGATAAATATAAAATAAATATTTTTTAAAATTATTAAAGTATTTGTTTAGGATTTAATAATATAATAAAAAAGAGGGGTAAAATTTATAACTTTAACCTTGTTTTTAGTGGAGATAGAGATAGAAGTTGTAAATAAATTAAATTATTAAACAAAGTCGAATAAAATTTAAGAAAATAAAGCAAATGTCCTCTCTTGCTTAATCTTTCAACCACGCAGCCTCTTGTAGTAGCTTCCGTGCGCTAGGCCGCTCCCGTGGCTCTACAGCTAACGTGCTTTGTATAAAGGCGATAAATGCATCCATGTCGGCGGACTGTCCCTCTTTGAATGCCCCACTTTTCTGGCATAAGCCATCTAAGGGAAATGATGGAAAAGAGATCCGGCTATTAAGATCTTCCGGTCTCTGATATGTAGCCTTCTTGAGAAGCGATTCCGGGATGGGCCCTAGGATAGCTTTTATCTGTGCAAGGTGTGCCTCGGAGGAGTATTCTGCAGTTGCAGTTGCTTGTCCGTCAAAACAAAGCTGACCTGTGACGAGTTCCCATATCTAAATTGCCAGTCCAGTTAGTATCTGTTGTATTTTGATACGTGCCATTTTCGGCGAAATCACAACTACCCACCACTAGACCCATGTTCCAAACGTCAACCGACTCATCCCATGGGACTCCAAGGATCACTTCTGGGGCTCTGAGTTTATCAGGTTGAATCCATTCCGTCAAGTGTTTGGTTTTCCAACTTGCTGCGTGGATAGTTAGTTCGCGATTCAAAGCCACAAAGTGTATGAAATGACAATTGTATGGCATTATAACCCACATGTCCCAAAATCGCCGAGCCGAAATGATACATCCTTGGCAGATATGGCCGTGAGATCTTCGTGAGCTGAAACCACTGGCTCTGATTCCATGTAAAAAGTATCGGGAGCTGGAAGAGATTCTGTTTGTGGATGGAACACTTCTTCGGGGGCATGCGATAACATCTCCCTCAATCCATTCGTCTCGATGAGAATGTTTTGTGGTTTGATGTCTTTATTTTGAATTTAGTTTTAGCTTTCCTTTGTTCTTTTGATTTATTTTTGAAGACACACCTGCATGAATGACACCGCATACATCGTGCAGAAAAGCCAAAGATTCAACGAGGTCCTTCGAAAGTTTACGTGCCATGCTCACTGGAAGCCGACGTCGGGGAAAGGCGTCCCGAAGAGTGCTTGTGTCTGGACCCATGGCTTTAAAAATGAGGCAGACATGCTGCCCATTTGGGCCGTTGTGGTTGAACTTGTCCAATAGTCCTAAAACGTGTTGACTCTCCTTCGCTTGTGCTTGGGCCACCTTGTCACGAATATGAGACAGGATGTCAACCTCAAACGAGTCTACCTCGCCATCGTATGTGTCTGCTGTCAGGATTTTCAGGGCGACGTTCTCTCTCGTCCTGGTGGCACCAAATCAGTAACATAGCATGATTGATTAGGCGGCAGATTGAATGACAGTACTTTTCGTTACGCGCCAGCCAGACTGTAGAATACAGTCCATATCCAAGTTTTCTCAGCACCTTGTAGGTCCCATTGTCGAAGACGTCGCCAATGTGCACAGGGTGGTAGCCTCCGGGCACATAACGTGAACGGTCCTCTTCCAAAATGTTTGGGACTGGTGCAGTGTGCAGTCGACGCGAGTTTGTGAGGCTGCGCCTGGACAGAAAGCTAAAGCGTCCAGAGGACGACGGCCGAAGTAAGTTTCGAAAAGATGGCATTGTTGGATGAGATGGCAAGCGGGGTTGACAAGAACAGTGGACAAGATTCGGTAGATTAAAACGTCTCCCTTCTCATCTGATATATCACATGCAAGGGCGGGGTTGAACGGCTGTCCCACCTATTTGGCCAATGTCAGATGATTCTGTCAGATGACACGTCCCGTGACATTACCTGTCCTTCTTTTTTAGTCTAGTCTCTGGTTCACCATAGCCTCGACTCAGGAGGGCCTCTCCTTCGTCTTCTCCTTCTCCTTCTTGAATCGGAGTCTTCTGTCTTCTCTCTCCTGCTACCACTTTCGCGACCTTGCCTTGGTTAGACAGATCTAACAGTTATGGCATTGTGTATGAAAGATGAGTCTAGTGTCCAGCTAATGATGAATCGGTACTCAGAATTTACGTGCATCTTCCCGCAAAATATAAGTACTTCACCATGATGCAAAAATTATTAGTCATGTTGCTGTTTCTGCGGTGTGAGTTTATAATATAGGAGGATATGGCAGAGACGACAGAAAAGCTGTTGTCTTTATGTATTTTTATCGTTGTCGCTGTCTTCTGTCCAAGTGGATCTTTGCGATTCACAACGACAAAAAAATGATTGGCCAAGCAGGGTGTTATCCCTCGATGCTTTTCGCACTTCAACTCACAACCATAGCTTAATGACAAAAAAGGTTTCTTGGAAACAGTGCTACGTATAAAGAATATACTGAAATTTATCTACCAGCATTACCCAAAGGGGCGCTTGGTGGCTGTGTAGAAAGTATATTTCTGTATATCGGACCTATTCGCCCTCATTCCCCGAGATGTCGGCAGCAATACAGTGGTTGTTTCTGGCCCGGGAACTGTCCAGGCGTAACGCTCCGTAAGAAGTTTGTTCTTTTACAATCCACGTTTCAGAATTTCATTTCTAAGGATCCTGTGTGATTGATTTTTCTATTGGCTGGTTCCAGGCTTCTTGCTGGGTCACGTCAATTTAGCCGCGCGCTTTCTTTCCACGATTTGGATGAAGAGTCTCCCAATTCAATGTACAAATAGCTGCCCACGTCTCCCGATGCCTTTAATGGAGAGTTCATTTTTCAATATATCGGTTTCTCTCTGCTTCCTAATTAGCAATCCCACTTTTTACGGCGCCTCTTTAGTATCACACCCCCTCACCCCAATAGCAACATGAGACGTACCCCTTTCCTCCAGATACTGCGCACTATTGAATGGGTGTATAAAACACACCATTCTTCAGACGGACGTCGCCCTGAAGGCAAAAGACTTGTACAGGCTCACTATGACGCCAAGAATCTCGAAGCCCGTGGTGCTGAACACGCCAAGATCATGTTAGTTTTAACATCACCGCTTATCGTTATTTATACTTACTCTTTCCGTGTCTAGATCTCCCTTCCACGGAGGCGATGGTCATCCCAAGGAGCACATCACAGTCGAGTTCAAGGACAAGTATGGAGGCCACATCACCACCCATCACGTCCGCGGGCCGAGGGATGCTTAATTAGCCTGTCTGGCCCACCGAATTGGGATTTTCATAGTATCATCGGCGATGGGTAGGAAGAGGTTCTCAGAATACTTTCGTATCACGTTTGAACATATCAGACCTGGTATTGATAATTATGTTTTATGGAACATGGCAAGCATACAGATAGATATCAGCAGTTGATGGCTCGGAATTGATCTTATTTTTCTTCCAAATAGGAAGTTACCATTAGCGACGTCCGAGCCGAGTAAAAAATTATTTGAATCATATTTAGTTTTCGCCGGTGAGTAGCTGTCTACTTTCTATATTAGTCTCGTTGTTTGTCTTAGTTAAGACATTCCACGAGTGGACATGAGAAGAAGTCCGGAGGCTTGTTCGAAGCGCGGAAGGAATGCCACTAGGAAGGGCAGAGGGTGTCTTAAGTTCCAGTTAGAAAGGATTATGTCTTGCGGTTAGACAAAGTTTTCTATGCTTATGTTTGCCTTGAGTACCCCGATTCCGTTTCAAATGGGCTGCGTTGTCCGTTTGCGTTTACGGGATATTAAATGTTAAGAGTTGCAAACATCGTTGACAAGACAATCAATAGACTGTTCTTGGCCAGGCAGGCTGCGGACGATGCCGACGCTGCGACTAAATCTAGGGTTTCCCACCGGATAGGGCTATCTATTTCCACCATCGTTTCTAGGCAGAATACGAGCTTCTCGGGTTTGATCTGTTTAAGAACGGCTGCTCCATCGTAAACGGATGGGAGCACCTCCAAACTCCCTTCGGCCGCGTTCGAAAGGGCTTAGTATCGTACAAGTCAACAGGTTCTAACAGTTGTCCTTTGTCTGAACCACTTCTTTTCTTTTCTTGTTTTAGACGCAGCAAATGTGAGAGCTTTGGTAACCCCCTACAATGCCGATTTCTCAATGTCCGGACAGCTTCGTTGGCTTGGTGTTGTCCTTTTTTGCTGCTGGAAGGAGCTTTGCTTCTGGCGTTCGAAGGAAGTATAGGTTGCTTATCACCCGTAGATGGGAGAGACCGAGAACAAACGCTTCGTCTCCTAGAGCTCTCCTCCATTGTATAATTGGGATCGTCCCGCGCGCTTACGCTCTGCTGCTGTTATATCTCCCTACGGCCGTATGACTTGATTCGGTCTAGAGGACCGAGGGCATATACGCGGCAATGGGTGACGTTCTGGTGATAACTACGATCGCCTTGACCTCGATGTCGCCGTTCTCAGCTGAGTCGTACGGGAGCTGGTGACCCGCTCGATGCCCTCCTCGTTATAGTACTTGCTTATGACTGGCTGTCCCGCTGTCTATGTGGATTCGCAGTGGTTTACGACCTGTCTCGTTGGCTGTCGTTTTGCTAATCTTTCCGCTTTCTTTCTTGTTGTTAGAGTTTCTTACAATCGTCGTAACAAACACTCGATTAGAGTATTCAGCCTTTATGACTAGGAAGCAACGTTTGTTATCGATGCTAATTAATAAAAAAACTATCGACATTAATATACTATATCTCGTCAAAAAAGGGAAAACAAACCACAACAACAACTTAAAAAGAGAAGCCGCCTTCCCTTTATTAGCCGTAGCAAGGAGAGGGCTGGTAAGAAAATGAATAAATAGGTAGATGTAATTGCTTCTGATTAGATGGGGAATATCACTTTTTTCTTAAATAGAGTGAAAAATCGGCCGTTAGTTGTCTTTTCTTCTTTAAAGATAATTAATTAATTGTCTCTTTTATCGATAATTTCTCTTCTTCTTCTTTCGCTTCCAAGTCCATCTGGGTGATCAAGTATAAAGACGACGAATTGTAGGCTACGGGTGAATTCACCAACCAAAGCTGGCAAGACACAGGCCTCGGCGTCTAGGCACCTTAAGAGGAGAACGTGCAAGGCGAGGACATTATGTTATGGCACAGCTTTGGGATTACCCACACCACGCGGCCCGAGGGTAAGTCAAAACTGGCCATTTTTGTGTATGTTTACCTGACATTTTCATTTTTAGACTTCCTAGTTATGCTAATTGAGAAACTGGTGATAACATTGAAGCCGGAGAGTTTCTCCCGCAAACGATGTCCCTCGGTCCGCGCACATAAACAACAAGTCGACACTGGTTTCGACAGAAGATTCCTGGTGTAAGTTGTAATCACAAAGGTTGCCATGATTCACGAATTACTCTCTGCTTGAAATATTGGTCTATGGAATGGCTTCCGGATTAAGGGCGTTTAATTCTATCGGCGTGGTGCTAGGCCCACTGTACAGTGCGAGGATATACTGATCCGTCCCCCCCAAAGAACAAAACTACGAGTACAAAATGAGGGAGAAAGGGCAGCGCAAAATCTTCATTCGGTTCTTCGTGAGGGAGACATTCGCCCTTGGCGTTGCATTTGTTGTCCGGATGCGTCACGTGTCTGAGACACTGCCTCAAGCGAGGAGGACGCGAGGAAAACTATGTGCGGACTGTGTGGGTCTATGTATCGCGGCGATTTCCAAGGGGTGTGGTTGATGGACATCCCCCTGCGAGGGCAAATAAAACTAACAAGGACAAAACAATACGAGCCATCGTTGCCGACAGACGATAATGGGCAAATGTGAGCGGCATTATACATGACGTCTGGCCCTCGATATGTCCCCTGGTGATTGAGCTTTGCTGGTGCTATTCCCATTTCTTGGTCAGCGCCAGCGTATTGTACGCCGCATTGCCTCTCGCTCTCCGGTTGCCAACTGTGTGATCCGTATTTATATGTGGATAACCGTGAAATCCGGCTTTGACTCGCGCCATTGCACGCTGATGTTATCGGCGGCACTTCGGATTCCACCCCGAGTCTAGTGTCCGAACTGTGGACACGGCCGCGATAGCTATCCATTCCATGAGTACAGAACAGGAGCATTTGGCTAATGCATGGGCGGATGATCCCGCTCCATCCGGCCCCGGCGGGATTGTTCATCAAATCCCCTAGCGACATTGTTGAGAGTGAAATCCACTCTCGTGGCTAGCCCGTGTACGGCCGAACAAAGACGAAGCCTGGGCGCCGTCCAAAAATATAAAAATAAAATACAGTCAGGGGTAAAATTGAAAAAAAAAAAAATCCTGTCACGGGCTGTGCTGGGTCGGTATCTTTTTGGTGAGAAATGCGTGTACAGGCCGTGACAGAAATTGCTAGCACAGTGTCTTGCCTGTGATGTAGAAGAACAACCAACTCCGGCACGCTGAGCTACAGTTACTAAGTGCGTCATCGCCCATTACCAACAGGTCGATCTAGGAGAGAGCAGAGAAAACTTTTTCCCTCGCTCGTGAACAGCTGATGTCGTGGGCTCCCTTCTGCCAATCCCTGGGTTCCTTCCTTTCCGAGAGCAAACACACACACCAGTTTCCACCAGGGTCATAAACAGGGAGCCTAGGACAAGAAGGAAAGGAATAAAAAATAAATCCACGAGCTGGACCCGCCCGTTTCCCTCCCAAAACCATCATCATTCCCTACAGAACAAAAAGCACGACAGAGTGGTCTGTGGTCCAAAAAACAGCCCCCCTTAGATTCAGCCCACGCAGACAAAACGACAATGACACTCTTCAAAAGAAAGGAGCATGACGGCGAGGTCCAGCACCATGAGCCGGTTGCCGATGTCGTCACGGAGCAGAAAATCACCTTCAAGGCCTGCTTTTTGGGCCTGGTCGCATCGATCGGCGGCTTTCTCTTTGGCTACACCAGGTAGGATGGAGGAGTGTTTTTTTTCTGCTTGTTTGCAAACACGAGCGCGAATGCTAACAGCGGCGTTCTTCATTCCGGAAGTGGCCAGATCTCGGGGTTCTTTCTCATGAAAGACTACTCCCATCGCTTCGGAGAACTACAGGCCGATGGCTCCTACACTTTCAGCGCGGTCCGGCAGGGCACTATTGTCGGTCTTCTCAGTGCCGGTTGCTTGCTCGGCTCCCTCATCGCCGGAAACCTCTGCGACACGATCGGCCGTCGTCTTACCATCTCCCTGACCGGTTTCTGGACTTGTGTCGGCACCATCATCGAGATTTCGTCTACCGACCACTGGATCCAACATGCTCTCGGCCGGCTGGTCACCGGATTGGCTATCGGCTCGCTCTCTGTCGTCGTACCCATGTACCAGTCCGAGTCTAGTCCTGCTATCATCCGTGGTCTTCTTATCTCGTCCTACCAGCTCTTCGTCACACTCGGTATCTGGACGGCCGAGATGATCAACTACGGTACTGAGTCGAAGCAGAGCACCGCGGCGTGGCGCATCCCCAATGGTCTGACCTTTCTCTGGGCTCTCATTCTTGGTGGTGGCATTCTGTTCCTCCCCGAGAGCCCCCGTTACGCTTTCCGGAAAGGCCGCGAAGATGAGGCTCGGAACACAATTGCAGGTCTCGCGGGAGTGGAACCTCATGCTCCCAGTGTCAACCGTGAGATACAAGAGATTCGCGAGAAACTCGACGAGGAGCGCTCACTGCCCGAGACTAAATGGACCGAGATCTTCACTGGACCCCGTATGTTTTATCGCACCACTCTCGGCATCGTTCTCCAGTCGGGGCAGCAACTTACCGGTGTGAACTTCTTTTTCGTGAGTAGACAGTCTCATCACCTCGGGAACATCCTTCCCTGCTATGTATGTGCTGACAGTTTACTAGTATTTTGGCACTACCGTCTTTGCGTCTACGGGTTTGAGCAACAGCTACGTCACCCAGATCATCCTCGGCTCTGTCAACTGTGCTTGCACATTTGGCGGTCTCGTCGTCGTGCAGAAATGTGGCCGGCGCAAGGCACTCATTGCCGGTGCTGCTTGGATGATGATGTGCTTCCTGTGAGATTTATTTTCCTGGTCTTTTCAACCCCTCGTAAACGGCAATACTAATGCATACCTTTGCTGGCAGGATCTACGCTTTTGTTGGCCAGTTTGCCCTCGACCATAACAACCCGCTGGCTACCCCAGCTGCCGGAGCTGCCCTCGTAACATTTTCCTGTCTGGCAATTGCTGCCTTTGCTATGACTTGGGGCCCGCTTGTCTGGGCAGTGGTGGCGGAACTGTATCCCTCGCAGTACCGTAGCCGTTGCATGGCTCTGGCCACCTCTGCCAACTGGCTTTGGAACTTCCTCATTTCCTTCTTGTAAGTCGGTGACATCATATGACTTGTTGTTCTAAATACTGACCCTATTACCAGCACGCGCTTTATCACAGATGCCATCGATTACTACTACGGTCTTGTGTTTGCTGGATGCTGTGCTGGCCTCATTGCCATAGTGTTCTTTTTCCTCGTCGAGTCCAAGGATCGCTCTCTCGAGGAAATTGACACTATGTATGTGCAGAGAGTCAACCCCATTACGTCCAGCAAATGGAAGTCAAACATCAATGACACCAGCAAATATGAAAATGGCGAGCGCGCTGCCGAGGAATCACAGTCGGCCGGGGAGGCATGAAAAGTTTCACTTTCGAAATCAGCCCGTTACATTGGGGTGGCAATCTCTCATCTGATACCTAGTCAGAAGGTGGAGACTGTGTTATACTAGGTATTTGTTCCAAAAGGAACGTGTTAGATTTGTCCTTCTTTTCCTGTAAAACTCGGAAAATCGAAGGCTTGTATTTTAGTAATTCATTGCGAAAAGAGAGGCCCGGAAGCGGTTGTTTGTATTTTACCACCACATAGAAATAGATAAACTGCACACTGCACAGTTTATGACCTTAAAACTACCCCATCAACTAAAGTTCTGGGGGTGAATTGTTCAACACATATAAAATAGGTACTTTTTGACCTGAACGCCATCTGGTATGTTTGTATGTAATTTACAGGGCTACGCCGTTGCATCTTCGTATTTCCTTTGGTCGGGGGTCAAGGACGACGGCACCATGTAAATACATATCCGGTTCGAAAGTTTAGCTGGTATCTGGCGACAAGTGCGTATATATGAATTGAGTAAACGGTAGTTAAATTATCAATAGTGCCAGAGTAGTCAATGCTAAAACAGACCTTTATTCCGTTTTACCGCGGTAAAGGACTTAAAAAAGATGTATATAATGGGATTTTAACAAATAGAAGTTTTTTTTCACTGGGATATCTATTCTACCAGGCATCCACTGTTATTGGACGTGGTTGTCATTGGGAAACTAGAAAGTTGGGAGGTGACAAATGGATTCTTCCAAACTCTATTTATATTAAAATAAAACATTGTTTTGAAATGGATTGTCTTGCCCGTAGTTCACCAATTCTCACGTCCACGTTCGCCGACCACCTTTCATCTTTCTAATATTCCATGCCTGCTATCTGGTGCCATGCCTTTCGTTTCCCCCAATTTCTGGAGGAGGCTACCCGCAGTGGCTGCAAAGATTGGGTGGTACCGGTTAGCCCCCAGACGGGAAGAAGGTGGGGTTTTAGGT
This sequence comes from Raffaelea albimanens, assembly GCA_002778245.1. NCBI lineage: Eukaryota > Fungi > Ascomycota > Sordariomycetes > Ophiostomatales > Ophiostomataceae > Raffaelea > Raffaelea albimanens. The sequence goes on along the minus strand of PCDJ01000006.1, from coordinate 2,706,842 downwards.
ATTGCGGAGGCGAAATCTTTATGTTTTCACCTTTTCACATCTCGCTTGTGGTGTGCTGGTGTGCAATGTACTTCGGATACTCCATGTCGACGGCGTGCAAACTGGCAGAAAAAAGCTTACCGCAACCCGCCGACTGGGCTCCGACAGACTTGCACACGCACGATAAAACTGGCACACGGCTAGTAGGATCGAACAGCCTACATGCTGCCATGTCATATATAAGTTACCATGCAGGTCGCGTCTAGCAAGGGATGGCATTTTCGGTTCCCTGAAGCCGTCACGTTACTGCTTATCATCCACGAGCATTACTCCTCCAATACGGTCCAGGCAGGCAGGCACACGTATCGCATTTTATTGGCCGGCACCACGCATTTGACATCCGTAACGTGAGTTCATATGGGGGGTGGAATTAGCAAACTTGGAAAGTAAGATTGGATATTGGCAAAAGCTTGACCATTGCTGTGCCCGCCAGACAGATACAGCATTATCACAGGGTGGAACAGGAGCACCACGAAGACAACAACCGGACAGCTTTTGGTGGATTTATCTTATCTCAACGTGTTACGTTCCTTTGTATTCTTATGCAAACAAACAGCGGCTGCGCAGGGTGTGGTTCTAAGGCAAGTTAACGAGTATCACAGCAGACATGCAGTATCCGCTTCGCCATCAGCCATTGCTATTTGGCGATAGAACGTCCCTTGCCGGTGATAATACTTTGCTGCGGACCAGGGAAACCTCTTTGCTTCAAACGCGTGCCTCACTTCTTTCACCCCACGTTACGCTCTCCTTCCTCTTCTATCCTCCACGCAATATCGCCACTCCAGTGGTGTGGGAACCCCCACCACAGTCCACCACTTTGCAAATGGCTTCACTACAGCGTACTTGCCTGGTTCTTTTTTTCCTTTACTCCTATACGTGCGTGCAGATAAGACACCACGTGTTGTGCCTACTCGCTGCTTGTGGGCCGGGGAGTGCAAAAGCAACAGGGGCAGAAGCATCAAGCACAATGCCAAAACAAGGACTCGGGGTTGAGGAAGTGGTCGGCTCCGTTTGGAAATCACATTTCGTGGCTGGAATGGAGCTAGAAGCCTGATAGAAGTTCCACGCATAGCAGGCTCTTTTCGGCCACCGGGAATATCGCCATCTTGGGCTCGGACTGCCTCATACGGACAACGGCCTTCCCGATGTCCACTTCTAAACATACAGTCCAAAGTGAGAGAGATAACACTCTCAAGTGCCAAGAAGACCTCTTATCGCGCCGAGAAACTAGTCAACCTGCCAAGAAATCTCTTATCCGGCCAAGAAAGCTTTCACCACTTGAAAGATTATCTGTCATATTTTTATTGTAAGTTGTGTCTTGGTATTCCCCTGGTGTGAATTCTACGATTATGTACCTATCGAGACGGATGTACACAGATATGCCAAGATGTCTTCCAAGACAGTTGCCGGTCTGTCGCAATTCCCTCAGATGTGATGTAACCAGCCCGTCAACTTGTTCCCAGATTTCGTGACAGCCAACTCATCCGCAGCGTAGAAGCGGCGGCCTTCATCCAAATCGATGGCACCAGTGTCCACCCATCTACGGCCACGGAAGTATCCGAACTTGGAGACAACGTAGATGACAATCATGGCAATAACGGAAACATAAGTGCCAAAGAAGTTTTCCGCAGAGGTTTCGGAACCCAGTGGCCACACAGCAAGGTAGAACTCGGCGATCATGAGAATAATACACCAAGAAAGACCCCAATAGGCAGCCCACGGCCACGTCCATGTCTTCCACGGTAGCTCGTTGACGTCACGGCCCTGGACCTTCCACGCGTGACGCATCCGAATGTGGGACAAGCAAATGAGGCCCCAGCCAAACAGAGTGAAGAGAGATGTCAGGTTGGAAAACCACTCGAAGACTTGGGCACCAGTGTGGCTGACGTTGATGTAGGCGAGAGCGCCGCCGATCAGGAGGGTCGGCACAAGACCGTACCAAGGACGACCCATGCTATCAGCTTTGCCCATGATCTGTTCGACTGCTGTTAGATTTAATCTAGCTACACGTGGCGCGGACGCCAAAGAATCATCGACAAAGGGGGTATGGCATAATACACGAAACTTGCCTTTGGAGCCATGCCAATCTGAGAAAGACCGACGAGTGTCCGCGAACCTCCATAGCCAGAAATAGTTCCAGTAGAAATAACAGAGATGAAGATGATGGCGTTCATGATGTGAGCCATAGGCGCCAGACCAGCGTTCCGGTAGGCAATGACAAAAGGAGAGGCGTTGGTGCCACTGCCTCCAAAGAGGTTCTCGTCGTAGGGAGACACGGTGATTGTCACCATGAGCGAACCCAAAATGTAAAAGAGAGCCAGGCGGATCCAGATGGAGCTCACAGCCTTGGGGACGGACTTGCGCGGGTTATCCGTCTCGGCAGCGACCAGGCCAGCATTCTCGGAGCCAGACATGGCAAAGATACAAGTGGGCATGACAGCCAGGAAACCCTTGAAGCCATGCGTGAAGCCGTGGGTTTCGTTCCAGTAGCGGAATCCGATGGCATCGTGGGCTGGAGCACCGCCAGCAGAGATGACAATGAACGAGATGATAACGATAAAAATCCAGCCAAACTTGATAGACGAAGCTACGACCTCGATCTCACCAAATAGAGTGACAGCACCAATATTGACGCAAATGATGACGACCCAGAAGATACTGATCCAGGCTGCCGTGGGCACCTTGTCGGTCCAGAAACTGAGTACGGTAACGGCACCCTGAAGCTCGTTGGCAATAGTGATCCAGTAGGAGAACCAGTAGCACCAGCCGAGCGTAAAACCAGCTGCTGGGTCGACGAATTTGGAAGTCCACTGTACAAAGGCAGAGGGCAGGGGGTACATGACAGCCATTTCACCGATCGAATGCGACACGGACCAAATCATTGACCCGGAAAGAAGGTCTGTTTGGAGATTTTGTTAATACCAGAGATTTCTTTTCCAGTCCCCCGTCTCCTTTGTCTTCCTGGAAACCCTCCTTTTTGACACCTTCTTTTTGACATACATCCGATAAAGATGGCAGCGGGGCCACCGTTGGACAGACTTGTACCACTGCCCAGCCAAAGGCCCATGCCAATGGAGGAACCGAGGGCAATCATTGTGATGTGCCGGCTGCTGAGACGGCGCTGAAGCTCACTCTCAGCACCGTAGTCTCCAACAACCTCGCCAGGCACCTCCCTGACTCCCAAAGGAGGGGAGACAGTCTTCTCGACGTCGCTGGACACCATTGCTTCCGTCGTTTTTAAAAAGAATCCGTTTTGGGGGCGAGAGGGGGAAAACTAGGGGTGAGAAGGGATCAGAAATTAATAAGCAAAGCAATCACTTTCACATAAACTCGGGCTTCTGTGGAAAGGAAGGGAAGAAGAGAAAAGGTCACCACGATAGGAGCTGTACCTTTTATCCGCGGGAGGGGGGGGATGGACTTTGTCTCGATTTTATATTCTACGTATATGCCAGTCCCTACGGTTGCATACGATTGACTGCCATGTACAGGCTACCTGGTAAGGAATCAACATACTCCGATAAAGCTTCCAACGCCTGCGTGGACCGTGATAACGATGCTGCCAAGGATGCAACAGAAGGAATTTACACCTTCCACATTGCGTAGATATGCGATGCTGTCTTAATCTTACTTGTTCACAACTTACAAGTATCGGGGACACCGTAGACAGTTGAGGTAATACGGGGCAACAAGAGGAGAAGGAGGTGATAGGGGGGGGAGCAGCAACCCCAGATCAACGGGGGGGCCCACCCACTTTTCCAGAGTCCATGATAAGCATACGGGGTCCCATAGGAGGATTGACGAGCCGCCAAGAACGGCCTGAACATATTGACCAATTCCTACGGCGAGGATAGATAAAAAGGCAACCACTTTCAGCGAAACAGGATGATGTGTTTTAGCTCCTGATAGCGTGGCCGATAGAAGAGTTCCAGAAGCTTTACGAGTACGTAAACTAAATGGTCTGGCGCACGCACGGATTCCACGTCCTCGCGGGGAACATTCCGGCTGGTACCGTAAAGGGAAAGGTATAGGTTTGTGTCATGTGGTTGGTATTTTGCTGGGATTACCTTTGTCGTCTCGGCGATGTTGTGTAGGACTCCAGCTCGCATGTGGCGTTTCGTTGGGGGAGGGTGGTTTTCGTCTATCTCTTTGCGTAGTAATGTTTATCGTTGATATTTATTTCGAGCTGAGAAGTAACACAGAGATCTTCGTATTGGTGAATTGCTGTTGGAGATTAGCTTTCTTGGAGCCAAGTACTGGCCTTCCCGTACCATTGGACTAAATGCACGCAACTCTAGAAAGGATGCAGGGGTAGTGGAATCGTCAGTTCGTCTGATCTTTAAATCCAGCTACATATTGTGAGAGCCTCTAATGGCTTTTCAACTACGTGACCGCCTTGTCCCTTGTCTCGTAGGGAAAAACAAGGAAGACGAATCCAGCCGCAATAAATAGAGGTCGGGACCCACACCGAAACGTCGGTGTCGATTCCAACGTAAGCCACAATGGCCCGCTGAGACGGTTGAACACAGCGACGAGTCCGTTGCCTGTGCCTCTTATCGGTGTAGGAAACAACTCTGATGTGTAAGAGTAGAGCAAGCCATACACGAGATTCTGGAAAAAGTCAATGGCACAAGAAAAGCCAAGGACGGCGGCATCAGAACTGGCGCGAGTGACAGAAAATAGAAAAACCCCCGTGCCGAGACACGCTATGGTGCCAGTACCCTTGCGCCCAATGGTTTTCATGTCGACGGTGAAGCCGCCGAGAAAAGATGCAGAGATACCGCTGATGGGCTGGATAGCATAGTTCCTGTAGGTAGTGTCCAATGACGAGGAGCCCTACGCAAACCCTTTGTTCTCGAGCTATATGGGAATGAACGAGCGAGTTGTAGAGGGGGTAGGCCATTCCGACAGAGCACCACAGAAAAATCATAAAGGAGGTAGACAGGGTGAGACGCGGGGTGTCCAATGCCTCAAAGTGCGGGATTGTAAGCCACGTCGATGTCTTGACAACGACAATATGAACATCATTAATGACAACCCCCCAAATACCCAATAGGTGTATCACCACTGCACTGGCCAGAAGGAAGCCCCGCTAACAAGAATTATCGGCCTGAAGCCAGGTTTTAATTGAGAGCCATGTCCGACAAGTGGATGAACGGGTACTGACCACGCAGTTAGAGCAGCAACAGCATGACCGATAGACCAGAATGCAGATTGAACAGTAAGCAGGTGTTGATGTGTAGCAGGGATAAACTCAACTGGCTGGTTGCCACCGGTCCCGACCCCGATCAACGCATAGCGATTGTAACAAAATTAGGACTCCCGGCTCCGACAAGTCCACCACAGACAAACAGAAGCGTCGTCACGTTGAACGCGAGGCATCCCCCGACAAAGTCGGCTGTCCTGGGACACAGGCATGAACCAAGAACAAATCCCACATACTTGGCGACGGTCAAAAAAGCGATTTTTTAATAAAGTTGAACTCGTTGTGTACAGGAGCACTGATTGCCTGCATCCAAAACTGCACAAACAATTGTTAGCTTCATGCTTTTAAGGGGGTGGACATGCGTCCTCGCATTGTCAACAAACCACCCAAACCCAATCACGGCAAATATCATCCACTGGACGAATCCCATGCCCATATCGACGAGCGCCTGGTTTATCATAGCGACTTTTTTTCTCCTACACTTCATCGGCACCGGACGGTACCGTACCGATGACTTTGTGCCATGCCGCAGAGACTCGGTATCGTTGGCAGTGTCTTTCTTCTCCATGGTTGGAATTATGGCAGAAAACAATTAGTTTCGAAGTAGGAAAGGGAAGACCAAAGGAGAAGACGTAAACAATGCTGTCCTTGTAGACTGAGCCAGTATATAGATGTATTATGAGCTGGACCGCCCAAAGGCCAGGTTACCGCTCATGCATGTCGATACCAATTCTCGTGCTCCTGTATATGGACGCAGAAATGCGGTACAGTTCGGTTATTGTACCGATCTTGTCCAATTTGCTCGTGTCAATGGTTGAGTCGAGGCGACGGGAGCCAGCGTCGGTGACGGTATCTCGCCGTGTGATTGCTGGGTTGATTCATGGTGCACCAGTGCAAAACTTGGAAACCAGCGAGTTAGCGTTCAGGGACATGACAATGCTAAGGTTATTATGGTTTGTTTTCCCGTTTTCACCAGTCCAGAGTGCCTTGCCACGCGGCTATCTCTGCATCGGTCACGGTTTGGTCTCCAACACTGATACGTCCAATTATCTTCTGAAATTGAAATCGGCCCTGGTCAACCTACAATGCGGTATCAAGGAGTATTGACTGCTGGAGTCTCGCGGCAGTTGACGCCAGATAGTGACGATGTGTCCGGAGACGTAGACCAAACAAGATCATTGTACAGGAACAGGCTGGACAGAACCGAAATTTGTCTACCTGCTCACGGGTTTGTGTCTCTAAGGGATCTGTTCCATGAATTTATCAAGCTTGCTGGGAACACTCTTGCGAGAAACTGCAGGTACGCCTGTCGCCTTCATTAGCCAGTTTCTCGTACAACTTCAATGAGGCACAGCTACTTAGCGTGTTGGATCCAGAACCACGAGCACCCTTGCCGAGATGTGGTAAATGCCACGTCTTTTGCAGTAGCTGTGAAATGACAATTTGACAGTCTTTAGTGTTAAATGAAATGACCGACTACATTTCCCCAAAGTAGAGACATTCGATATCGTCAACGACCAAACTAGTATGCGAACTTGAAGTACGGATTCTCCTTGTCCGTAGTGTCACTAAAAGCTGCCAGCGACCACTCTTGGGAATCCACATCCAAATTCCCTCCTAACTCTGCGAGCCTCGTTGCTTTTTGCCTGTTAAGAAACCCAGCATACAGAGCAAACACCAACAACAGTGCAATTTCACAGCAGTACGCAACCAAAACCGCAATTATACCTGACAAGTACTCCGGTGCCTCACGGCTCTTGAATGCAAACGGCCCGATAATGTTTCCTACGCAGTAGGATACAAAAAAGACGGCGTTGACAACAGACCGTTTTGTTGAACCGGCCGTGTTGGCCGTAATGAGAGACATAATCATGGCAAACGAAGCCGTGTAAATGGCAGTGAGCTTGGTTCTTTGTTAATACTGGGATGCAAACGCAGAAATTGCATCATTACTCACATAATAGCATGCCAGCAGAGCTGCCTTCTTGTCCCTCGCAATGGTATGAATCCCAACTGTTCCCGCAAGTGGCGGAATCACATAGAGACTCCCGACCAGGCACCGCATCTGGCCAGGCAACCATCGTTGGATATACATGGCCGACACACAGGAGAAGAGAATAATGAACCCATAAGTGACCTGTAAGAGAGTGGCGTTAAGGCTGGAAAACCCGAAGCCTTTCACGATGAGCGACCCAAAATTGCTGACGGCGCCGTTGACGACCTGGGTGGCTGTACCCAGCAGAAAAAATAGCCAAGTCTTGGGGTCTAAAAATGCCTCCTTTATCTGGTAGGGCTTGATCTCGGTGTTCTTGATTCCCGTTTGGTTGCTGCGCAGACGCTCGACGGCAAGTTTCTTTTCCTCGGTAGTCAACCAAGGCCTTCCATAGGAGGTCAGCACATACTATTCTCCAGTCATCATCCATGAACTTACGCTGAAGTGGCATTCTCGGCAAGGAAGAAAAACATGACAGCACCCCAGCATGATGACAGTGCGCCGATTATGATGAACTGGTAGCGCCATGATTCAAGCGCGCCGTGGATGTGGCCAATCCCGTAGCCCAACAGGCCACCAAAGGCGTTGGCCAAACCCAAAAATGTTGACCACCAACCGATCCGCACAGGTTGCTCTTCGACTTTGTACCACATTGTCGTGATGAGTAAATACGCGGGAGTAGAGCACGACTCAAAAGCGCCCAACAAGAATCGAAGAGCCGCAAATGATGAGAAGCTGCGACAGCCGCCAAGTGCCATGGTAATGCCACCCCAAATGAAGATGTTAACAGCCATCCACTTCGCGACCGAGAGTTTCTGCATGGCATAGTTGGTCGGGTACTCGCACACGAGATAGCCAAAGTAAAAAATAGAACCTATCGCGAGAACGGCATAATCAGCTGGAAGTGAACCAAAATCGAGGGTCGACAGCAGAGTTTTTACCAAGCCAGCTGTACTGGTCGCCGTGAAGCTTAAGATCCTCCTGCATGCCAAACACGGCGGCATAGCTGATTGTCGCCTTGTCGACATATGTCACGAGATACGTGATGCAGATGAAAGGAATCACCCATCTATCAATCTTGCGGACAAGTTGCCGCTCGGCTGCCGGGTCGATCGGTTCATCCAAGTGCTCGCCTTTGCCGAACAGCTGCAGAGCCACATCGGCGTCTACCCCTTGGACATCCAAACGCGTCCGGTGCTCCTCATGCAACGCTGTGCTCCCCTTATCCTGTGGCTCCATGGTCTCTGAGACATAAAGAGAGGGGAAGATCAAGTGAGGCGGAAGAATAAACGGGACGGGTCTCGTGGCATTCACGGTACTTGCGTGCGACTCGTGAGATGCTGGCTACATATTGTGTTGGCGATAAAATCGCATTTAATATCACCACAAGCCTGTAATCTTCCGGATTCCTTTCCCCGCAACTGGATGTCTCCGTCAATAAACGCCCACATTAACTTCCCCATGGGGTTGGACCCTATGTTCCTTGGTTCTGGGTGGAGAAATCGGAGAAGTGTCGCGGAAAAGCAGACAGGCCTTCTCCGGCGAGAAATGTGCATGCCAAGTAGCAATAGCCTCCACTAAAAAGAGAGCTTCTCGAAGAATCGGTTTTTTTTTTCGGGCCATCCGCCTTGGTGTTCTCATCGTCTGGAAAAACGACGGCGTTGTCCAAACCTTGTGTGGATGGGGTGCCTTTGTTGTCGGCGACGTATGTCTTCAGCTCTTCAAACCATGCTTTGGCCTCTTCTTCGGGGATGTTCCCTCGAACCACACAGCAACCGCGGGACAGTATCTTCTTTGTAGCGTCGTCCGGCTGATTGGTGAGATCGCTGCACTCCACTGCACTGGTTGCCTCCCTCTGTATCTGCGCAGTGACGTCTTTCAGCGTGTTGTAAACCTTGATCCAGTTCGCATTGGCTGACGATGGTCTTCTTCAAGTCAACGCAGTACTGGTCATCGCCGACGTCGGCGCCTGTAAATTCCGGCCATCCTGGCCAGGTTGCTAGTTTGAACGCCATTTGGTTTGCGCTGTAGCTGATAACGTTTACGGAGCCGACTATCAGCGAGATACAGGTGGCGTTTAATAACTTCAACAAGTCTCCGCACCCGGCTATCTGCCAGTATTACCGAAACGCTGCGCCGCGAAGGAAGGGAAGAAACTAGGCTGGCTGGGGCTTGCAAAGGGTCGCGTGAACAGGAAGCGCATGTGCCTGGCGCTGTCTGTGGCCGTGATTGGCAGCGTGTCTGGTAACAGCATCATCTCATATGTCTCTGGTGAAATGAACCGGGAAGCAAACAAAGTGCACCTAACTGCGTCGCAGATATTACCCGGGAACCATGCTTACCGAGGCCGGCATCTACGACCCCAAGCAGCAACTGAAAATTAGCATCGTCCTGTCCTTCTTCTGCCTCGTCACATCTCTTATGGGGATCAGTCTCTCGGAGAGAATGGGCCGCAGGTTCTTGGCTATTCTGTCGGCTTCGGGAATGGTCGTCTGTATCTTCCTTGTTGGAGTTTTGACTAAATATAGGTCTAGATTGACAAGTCGAGTTTTTATCGTCCGCACAGCTAATCTCCCTAGATTACTCGAGCGGTGCTGACCTCTCTAGCACATATGCCACGGTTGCCATGATCTTCCTCTTCCGAGGATCTTATTCATTCGGCTGGACGCCACTCTCCGTCATGTATTCACCAGAAGTCTTAAACTACTCCATCCGTGCGTCTGGGATGGCCGTTTACACCCTGTCTATTGCCTTGATGGGCGTTTTCACGACCTATGTTTTTCCATTTGCACTGGAGGCTATCACGTGGAAGACGTACATGATCTTTGGTAGTTGGGACCTGTTGGAATTGGTTTATGTCTGCATATACTGGATTGAGACCCGGGGCAAGAGCTTGGAACAAATCGGCCAGCTAATTGAAGGCCGCAGAAGAGACGGAAGTAGCATAGACGTGGAAGGGCGATGTCCCGCCTAAGAAGCCCAGCCCACACCTGCCCACCCGATCGCCTAACAGCTATGCCGTGTCTGACAGGCCGACGCAGTGCAGTACATACGCCAGTTCGCCAGCTGTTGTTTTCTGTTGTCTGTAGTGCTTGATTGGGTTCTAGCTTTTGGTGGGAATTTGGTGGGGTGTGAGAAAACCCCCCAACCCTTCAGCCTTGCAGGGCTTCCGTGCCAAAACCCTGCAAGGCTGAAATGGGAGCAGCTGTGGGACGTAAGCTGGCGCTAGGGAGCCGCCGTTACCAATCCGTGTCAGGGCCAAGACTAGGCATGAGATTGCGTTGGATGCGTCGGGCGTAGACATGGGATGGATCATGATGCAGCAGCGTTTTAACCATGAATGGACCGGGTTCCTACACGTACACGTGTACCTGGCGTCGTGTTGCGTCCGGCCTTTTAAATTAGTCAGTAAACGCCGAACGCTGTTCTTTGAGGCATCCCTTCGAAGGATTCCGCATATGCCGGATCGTAACGACAATGTAAATTCCGCTCCGGCTTAGCAATCGGCGGCAGCCTGTCTACTCGATTTCCATATTAGAGTCGAGAAGTGTTTTTTTGCCTTGAAAGTTGTTCTGCTTGCTCACACAATTCGGCTGCATCAAACAAAATGGCTGCATTGGTCTCCCGAATTTACACCGCGTTCGGTCCACCGAAAGTCGAGAAGAAAGATCCCATTCGCTTCGGCGTCTTGGGAGCCGCTAACATTGCGTAAGCAGGCCCGGACACTGCTGTTATTCCCGTGCATAGCTGACCCCGAGACAGATCTCTCGCACTGATCACGCCTGCGCTGTCACACCCCGAGGTCGTTGTACAAGCAGTTGCAGCCAGAGACCAAACCCGTGCCCAGGAGTTTGCAAAAAAGCACAGCATCCCCGACGTCCGGGGCTCATATGACGGTATGCACCCCACAGTTCACACTAGTAAGAGCTTGGCAGGAGCTTTAATATGGGCTTGGCAGGACCCCACACTGACCCCTAGAAATTCTCGATGACCCGGACATCGACGCCATCTTCATTCCGCTGCCCAACAGTCTGCATTTTGAGTGGGCAGTTCGTGCCATTCGTGCCGGCAAGCATGTCCTGGTGGAGAAACCCTCGACATCCAATGCATTTGAGGCAAACATCCTCTTCAATCTGCCCGAATTGAAACAGCCCAATGCACCTGTCCTCCTAGAGGCGTCCCACAACCGATTCCACCCATCCATTCACAAGTTTCGGTCATTTATCAGCCCCGCTGACGTCGTCCATGTCTGGACTGATTCCATGGTTCCTTGGGTGATTGCCTCCAAAGATAACATCGCCTTCAACTACAAGCTTTCTGGGGGCAGCATGATGATGCTGGGCAGTTACAACTTCAGCGTCATTCGTATGGTCTTTGACGCCGAGCCTACGGAGTGCCTTAATTGTGACACCACAACATTTGGTGATGGCATCCACGACAAATGCGATTACAGCTTCATGGCCAAATTCCACTTCCCCAATGGCGGTGTCGCCGAAGCCACCACTACAATGCGTGGGTCCTTATTGTGGAAACCTTCAGAGGCCCGTGTCACGCACAAGGAGATTGTTGTTGATGACGAGAGCCTCCCGGACACACAGGAGAAGACCCGGACGCGCATTGTCACGCTCCACGCCTTTATCCACGCCTTTATCTGGCACCGCATCGACGTGAAAGACACCTTTGTTATCCGCAACAAAGCCGATCGCAGCCCGGTCAAGACGTGGCATGAGAGTCAGTCGTACAAGGCATACAGCTACAAAGATGTGGAAGGCAGTGAAGAACAGCCCGGGGAGGACTGGTGGATGTCCTACCGGTACCAGCTCGAGCAGTTTGTGGATCGTGTCAAAGGACGTCCGACGCATTATTGGTATAGGGACCAGGACTCGTTGGGTCAGATGAGAATGATTGACTTGGCCTACAAGAAGAGCGGTCTGGGACTGCGACCGACGAGCGAATATCGGTAGTGGACTGACCAATCAGGCACATTTGGCATCTCGACTCATTAATTCTGTTTAGTTTATTGCCTTGTTTCTTTTCTATGGTCGAATTAATCATCTGGACTGCACAGTCCCGTACAATACACATACTGTACAAAAAAATTCATAGTAACAAACGTTTCTTATTTTCTGTCTTTTCCTTGTCCCAAAATCATTAACATTGCCTACGGTACAAAAGACAACCCATAATCTTTGGTGATTTGGCGGTTGCATAGCTATCACGTATGGGTCTCAACAGTAACGAAACGGCATTGAGTGTCATGGTTTTTGTTAGCGTTCTTGGGTGGAAACCCACTTATTTCTTCCCGACAAGAGAAGCACCCCAGTGTGGCATGGGATTGATAATTCTTTCATCATTTGCTGCAGCCGGTATTATGGTGGCTTCACTGCTGGGTCTCGTGCTTCGGACGCTTAACCAGAAGACAACCAAAGCAGAGCAGCATGGCGGTGTTCCTCGGCACAATTATTTCTGGTGAATCTCGACTGAGAAAACTTGCTTACCGAGACTCTGCGGAACATAGCCACTCACGTCTCGAGTTATATGTAATTATTTACCCGCGAATGTGTTTCTTTTGTTATTTATTCCTTCTAGAAGGTCAACTAGTTAATGAGTCAAACAAAACGAAATATAAAAATAAAACAAACAAAAAATCACAGATAATACAAAAAATAAACCGCTGCAACGCACAGTCGTAAATGATATCAAACAATAAATTCTTACTATTTTCAGAAACACAACGTCGACTCGTTCAGCGGATGACATCCCAGACGACCCACTTTTCCCCGCATCGCAATCGTCGTGAGTTTCCGGGTTAAAGTGGGACCGTATCTCCACAGGCCTTGTCCGCTGTTGCTTAAATGCCACTTTTCCGCTCAAGGCTTTCAAGCGTCCATGCTTGCGTGGCTCCATTTATCTCGTATCATCCACGGCGGAAACTTGACGGAAACAAACCCATACAGATAATGGATCCATATGAGCGAGCCGATTCATCTCCGCGAGGAAACAACGCAGGGAGAAAACACTCCGTTCCTGGCGCCGACCAGAGCAAGACCAAGAGACGGATGGTCAGCCGAGCCTGTGACGCATGCAAGCAGCGCAAAGCAAAGTGCTCCGGAACAGTACCGTGTTCAAATTGCACCAAGAGGAATGTATCCTGTCTCTACGAGGCCAGATATGCCCGCGGTCGACCCCCGACTCCATTGCCAACTCCGGGACTGGCAGACCGGAGCAAAATTGCAGTGTCTTCAGTTCCATCTCCTTCTCCGGGACAAGGTCCACATCTTAATGGATTCACGGAATCAGCACAGCAAGAACCGCACCTCCGGAGCGAGTCCCCGTCACAGCCATTACCTCGGCCTGGCCCATCACGAGCGTCGCCGGTACTCGGAGTGACGGAGATCCAGGGGCAATATGTCGAGTCCACTTCTGGTTTGGCATTCCTGCATAGGGCATGGAAGCGGCTATCACGCCATCGACCACGAGCTGTACCCGATGATAGCCTCCCGGGGAGCAGCGATCACCGTTATCAGTTGCAGGACCGCGCCGGCGACAAAGTCTATGATGCCGACGACGGCCGCAGTCGTGTCCTGTCGCTTCCCAGCCTGACTACATCCAAAGAGCTGGTCACATACTACCACGATGTTTGTGTGGCGACATACCGATTTCTGCACAAGCCAACTGTCGATGCCTGGCTTGTAAAAGTCCACGAAAACCTCGACAGTGGCCTGCCCATCGAACATGGCATCGGGGAAATGAAAGCGGCTGTGGTTTTAGTCGTTCTTGCTGTGGCGATCTTTCACCAAGGCAAAAGTAGCCGTGGCGAAAGGAAGGGCAGTCAAAGCACAAACGGCGGTTCGCTTCAGCCATCTTGTCCAGGCGACGACGAGGCCGTATTGACGCGCAAGAGTGACCGGTTGTTTCTGGCTGCGACCCAGCTGGCTGCTTCGGCTACGAGTTATCCCGGACTCGACTCAGTACAAGCCCATCTGGTGCAAGTGCTGTATCTACTGCACACATCTCGCCTCAATCAAGCCTGGTACACGTTTGGTCATGCACTGCAGGTCATCGCTGCTCTGAGCCTCCACCGACGCTCGGCCAACCGACCCAGGCTGGTGGCTTCCACCCAAGATAAGCCATTGGACTACATCGACTCACAATGCCGCAAGCGCGCCTTCTGGGTTGCCTACATTTTGGATGCGTACATGGGAATCATGTTTGGGCGACCTCGGCACTACCACGACGAAAATATTGACCAGGAATTGCCGGACGCTATCAACGACGAGGACATGACAGCCACGGGCAAAAGGTCGGAAAGTTCGTCGGCATCTTCCACAAACTCATCGACACGACGCCAGGATTGCGCCATGGAGTCACTCGTCTTCCATGCACGGATTGGTCGCATCGTGGGGCGCATTTCTCAGTCCGTGTATGCCGTCAATCAACAAGATCTCGGCGAAGACCAAACCCTGCAAGTAGTTCAACAGATTCGCACAGACCTGGATGCCTGGACCACCAGTTTGCCTTCTATTCTTAGCTCAGTACATCCAGCCAGTCTCGTATATCCCTTCCGCCGACAGGCCACTACAATGCGTCTTGCACGCGACCATGCCATCATGCACCTGAACCGCCCGTTTCTTCTTCGTCAGATAGGATCCAGGAGTAGCAGCAGCGGTGCTGATCAATAAAGCATCGGCGAGCCTTCCCTACCTGCCGCAGTGGTCGCGAGCAAAGCTGTTGCGGACTGCATAGCCGCAGCGCATGATGTCCTGGGTATCGTGAACCAAATGGCCCAAGACGGGACTCTGTTTTACGCATTTTGGTGGACGCACTATGTCGCCTTTTGTTCGCTGGCTGTTGTCTATGTTTGGGAGATCCAGCGTACCGCAAGCGGCGGAGTTGCTACCAGCAGCAGACAGCACGGCATTTTTCAGCTGGCTGAACAGTGTCAATACCACCTGGCCCAGGCTACGGCCCTCAACTCCCCGAGCCGGCGATACAGTATCATTCTCGAGGAACTGCGTCAAGAAGCAATGAGCTGGTCGGCGCGGGGAAATGTGGCGGACCAGCAATTGCCGCAGCAAGTTCCACAGGAAGAGCAGTCAAACGTTCCTCTTCGCTCCCTGCTTTCATATGACGACAGTCAAGAGCCCCAGACTGTGGATACCAGAGGAACAGGCCTGTCCCAGAACATGCACCTACCGAACCATATTGCAAATACTATGGGACCCCTAACAGCAAACGATACGGAGTCCTTTGGAATCTTTCCCAGTCAGTGTGATGGTTGGCAGACGATTGACTGGCTAGACATTGACGCACTGGTAGGTGGGCTTTTTTGCCATCTATTTGGGCTGAGTGTGCTAATTCCCATTTTCAAATTTCAGGCCCTCGGTCCATTTTCCGGGATGGCTGCTTCACCGGACTCTTGGATTTCAAATACCCTGCAAACGAATACATTTGGGCCATGAACAGTGATTCTGTTTCAATTCGCATGTGCTTCTATTTCTGACCTTATCTCTTCCAAAATCAAGAATCCCGAAGCTCATACTGTAAACTTTTTCAGGTTCTCAGGTCCTGCTTCCCGTGCAATTTCCCTGGCTTTTTCGTCTCCAACCTCCTCGAAAATGTCGAACCCCCAGTTGATTGGAGCATTGAAACGTTTGTGCCGTTCCAGATTGTTGAGTGCCACGTAGACGTCTACAGGAAGTTCCTTCACCTGCAGGTTGAACACAATCCGTGATGGTGTCACACTCTTGGGCAGTACCACCGTTCCACGCTGAACACCCCACGAGTAAAGTAACTGGCCAGCATCCGATTCTGTCGGCCAGTGCCTGGACTGCCGGGTCGTCTACAGTGCGAGGAAGTCCTGACTGGTTGTTCCCTAGAGGTGAGTACGCCTCGACAACAATGTCTCTGCTCTGGCAAAGTGAAAACAGATCATACTGCTGCAGATACGGATGGGCCTCGATAAGTCGGGGCTCCAGCGTTCAATCTCACGATGCAATGATGAAATCTACGTCTGCTACAAGTTCCAGGCAACGAAATGCGTCACTTCCTATCATTGACCCGAACCCGGCGTTTTCTCAAATGCTAGCGCT
This sequence comes from Raffaelea albimanens, assembly GCA_002778245.1. Taxonomy (NCBI): domain Eukaryota; kingdom Fungi; phylum Ascomycota; class Sordariomycetes; order Ophiostomatales; family Ophiostomataceae; genus Raffaelea; species Raffaelea albimanens. The sequence goes on along the minus strand of PCDJ01000006.1, from coordinate 2,690,515 downwards.
ACCTGCAACCGAACTGAGATGTCTTCCCACATTTAAGCCGGAGAACTATCGGAAAAGCAAAAGACCATACCGGAGAACCGTTGACGACACAAACTTCCCCACTTTAACAGAACTACGGCAGAACATTCCGCCATTAACCTCTCGGAAATGGCAGTCTGCAGACGGAAGCGAGATTCTCCATTTCGGGATATTCCAGTGCGACGAATGTTGGGGCAAATCCGTTTGTTGCGATTGGCTTCCCAAGATCTCCAATACCTACATAACAAAGGCACCGAAAGAGAGTTGTGATCACCAGAAACGACAACGATTGCCAGCAGGGTGCAACCGCCGGGACGAACCCAAACTCATAGAGGACAATGGCGGCATCTGTGGCTACCCCGCCAACTTCGGCAGCATTGCCAAAGCTGTCACAGGAGGCGGACGGCACAGGTGTAGACGCGAAGACAACGATTGTGTCCGGGGAAGTTGACGTTGACGAAAAGGATGATGTGGTCCAAACAATCGACGACCTCGTTCGACAGCGAGCACGGTCTCTGGGCGACCAGATCGTAGTGTCCTACCCATCGTCTGGCATCCAATATGTGAATTATTCAATGCGGCAACTGGACCTGTTTGCCTACCGGACAGCCACGCACTACCAAAAGCAACTGCCAGTGAGGCACTCCTCAGCTGAAAAGCCAGCCGTTGTCGCTATACTGGGACCGTCCAACCTCGAGTATCTCATCACATTGCTGGCTTTGGTGAAACTGGGACATACCGTTCTTGTTCTATCAACACGGATTTCCACCGAAGCCATATCTTCACTGATGCAGACAACGGGGGCCAGGGCTATCCTGGCCGACAGCCGGTACACCGCGGCAGCGTCCGAAGCCATTGCGTCCCTCGGCCAGACAGAGACCAGCCATATTCAACTATTAGACATGGCAGATCGGCCCATCTTTGAATACCCCACCGACGACATACCAGATGCGTTTGATACTCGTCTCGATCAGGCTCTCGATCACTCCATTGAGACTAACAACCATGTCTACATCATCCACTCCAGCGGCTCTACCGGTTTCCCCAAGCCAATCTACCAGATCCAAAAGGCGGCTCTGGTCAACTTTGCGGTCCATATGAACATGCGCGCTTTTATCACGCTTCCATTGTACCACAACCACGGCATCTGCAACATGTTCCGCGCCGTGTACTCTGGACGGTCCATCCATATGTACAACGCCGAGCTTCCACTGACGACTGGCTACCTGGAGACCATCCTGGCCACCCATAACTTTGAAATCTTTTATGGTGTTCCCTATGCACTGAAGCTGCTTGCCGAAAGTGAAACCGGCATCGATCTGCTTCGCCATCTCAAGGTCGTCATGTATGGTGGCTCTGCATGCCCCGATGAGCTGGGTAGCATTTTGGTCGATGCAGGTGTCAATCTAATTGGACATTATGGAGCGTATGGTTTTTTCACTGATACTGCCATTATGTCCTTAACTCCCGCTGACTATCTAGAACCGAGGTCGGCCAATTGATGACGTCGTTCCGTCCAGACGGCGACAAATACTGGAACTATGTGCGCGAGACAGACAAGTTGTCTCCATACCTGAACTGGATTCCTCGCGGGCCCAACCTGTTTGAGTGCTGTGTTCGCCAAGGCTGGCCGGCCAAGCTGACATCCAACATGCCCGACGGGTCCTACGCCACCAAGGACCTCTTCGAGCCGCACCCAACCATTCCCCGCGCATGGAAGTACATCGCCAGACTGGACGACACGATTGCGCTCGTCAATGGCGAAAAGTTCAGCCCGGTGCCATTGGAAGGCGCCATCCGATCCGACAGCTGGGTTACCGAGGCAGTCGTGTTTGGTGCTGGGCGTCCATACATTGGTTTGCTGCTGATCCCTGCTCCGTCAACGGCTGGCAAACCAAAAGAAGAAATCCTCGCGCATATATGGCCGGTAGTCGACTCAGCCAACCAACGCTACGAAGCATATGGCCGTCTCTCTTGGAGTATGATCCGCGTGTTGCCGTACGACATACCATATCCCCGCACCGACAAGGGAAGCATCATCCGTCAGTTGTTTTATCGCGACTTCAGCCAAGAAATTGAGGCAGCGTACGAAGAGGCAGACCAGGTGCAAAACGTGGGAGTCTTGAAGAATATGAGCTTCGAGGAACTTCGACGATTTCTCCGCAAAACAGTCCCTAGCATCATCGGCGGGCAAATGGCGTGTCCTGTCGACGACGATGATGCAGATTTCTTTTCCATTGGCTTGGATTCATTGCAAGCCATTCGCCTTCGCCAAGAGATTGTACGAAATGTGAATCTCGGGGGACGAAAGCTGGGCAGCAACGTAGCATTTGACCACCCGTCTATTACAAAGCTTGCCGCCCACCTCTATGGGTTGAATACCGGGACTGGTGGCGATACTGTGTCTGTCGAACAGGCTATGGCGGCCCTTGTTGACAAGTACTCTGTTTTTGCGGATGTGCCTGAGCGGCGCAGAACATCGATTGTAAGCGAGTCTCTGCTACAACAAGTTTTTGGTACCAGACTGACCTCCAGGCCGTCACTGGAGCTACTGGGTCCTTGGGTGCCCATGTCGTGGCACGACTCTCAGCAGACTCCTCAATCCGTGAAATTTGCTGTCTTGTCCGCGCCAAAGACACGGCGCACGCTCTGTCCCGTGTCCGAGATTCACTGGTACAGCGCCGTGTTTATCACTCCATGGCCTTGGATCAACGCCGTAAGCTACGCGTTCTGCCATTTGACCAGTCAGACCGCTTGCTCGGTCTCCCGGAAGAAACTTACTGGGCTCTCGCCGGCAGCCTCCGTACTGTCATTCACTGCGCGTGGTCCGTCAACTTCAATCTGCGGCTATCTTCCTTTGAGCGGAACTGCATCGCCGGTGTCCAGAACCTTCTAGCCCTTTGTCTGGCCGCCGACCACAGCCGCCCGGCAACTTTTGCGTTTTGCTCTTCTGTCAGCTCTGTCGCCAGGTTTCCTGACGGCGGCGACTCCCCGGTTCCCGAGTCACTGCCGGAATTCACTTGGGCCCAGAGTATGGGCTACGCCCAGTCCAAGGCTGTCGCTGAGCACATGTGTGCGCGGGCTTCTGTGTCCCAGGGAATTCCTACACGCATCCTCCGTGTGGGTCAGATCATTGCCGACACGAAATTTGGCATCTGGAATTCTGCCGAGGCTATTCCGCTGTTGCTTCAGACCGCATTGACAGTGGGTGCTCTGCCGCGGTTACAGGAGAAGCCCTCATGGCTGCCTGTCGATACAGTGGCACAGGCAGTGATTGAAGCATCGCTGGAGGTCCATGGAAACACCGACCTGTCTTTGGTCGCAAACATTTGCAGCACGCGGACATTCGACTGGGTCGCTGATCTACTGCCCGCCCTGCGCGCCACCGGCCTTTCGTTCGAGGAAGTCGAGCCGCGCGAGTGGGTGCGCCGTCTGCGGGCATCCAATCCTGACCCAGTGGCCAACCCGCCCATCAAACTAGCCGACTTCTTTGCGTCCAAGTACGACCGTGACAGCGAGGACGTGGCGCCTTCGAAGATCTACGCAACAGATGTGGCCCGGCAGCTGTCCCCATCATTGGCCGAGGCGCCAGTCTTGGACCCTGAAGTCGTGCGCAGATTTGTCCATCGGTTTCTGGCTACCGCTTGGAAGAGTGTCTCCGATGGAAATCACCCTTCCAAACAGTCTGCCGAGCCAGACAAGCAAGACAACCTACCGCCGAAAGTAGCCGTCATTATTACCGGGCCTTGCGGGTCAGGAAAATCCACGGTCGGGAAGCGTCTGGCAGACAGCCTCGACGGCATATTCATCGAAGGCGACTCGCTGCACACGCGTGACGCCGTCAATCGCATGGCCAGAGGTGTCACTTTGACAGACAAAGATCGTTGGGACTGGTTGGACAGAATCCGTCAGCGCACCAAAGATGCTGCATATGGGCTGGGCTATGATGTCGTTGTGGTGGGCTGTTCGGCTCTGCGGCGGTCTTACCGGGACGAACTTCGAAAGCTCAAGGGTGAGCCGCTGGAAGTTGTGTTTGTCGATCTGCAAGCACCTGCGGAGGTTTTGCAGGAGCGCGTGTCCCAACGACAAGGCCATTGCATGCCAGCTGAGATGGTTGGTGGCCAGGTTGGGTTGCACGAACGGATTGGTGAGGATGAAGAAGATGTAGTTCCGGTGGATGCCGACGGGACGCCAGATGGAGTGCTGGCAGAGGTTCACTGGGCTGTTAGCCGAGTTGGTAGATCCTCTTAGTGATTTGTTTTTCACATTGATTGTTTTCTGTACTTTATTAAATTGCCCTGATCTTTCATGTAGAAAAGAAGAAAGAGGACCGTGTCTTTGGCCCCTGCATGAAGGTGTAAACGCTGGAAAGAGAACCTTAGTCGGCATTTAGAGGGTTGGCATCCGCTAGAACTTGCCTTTTTCACCACTCTATCATTATCTGGCTTGGTGGACGGCCATCATTGGTTGTCTCTTATCAGCTGCGACTTCTTCCCCCCTCCCCGGCAGAATGAACCTCGCGTGTTCTTTCCAAAAGACATCCATCGCCTTGACGCAAAAGTGACACCATGCCGAATCCACTGCCACCCTCATCGCCGGCCAAAGCCGCGTCTAGATGGAGCCGCACCGGTTGCCTGACGTGCAAACGAAGACGCAAGAAGTGCGACCAGACCCGCCCGGCGTGCAGAAACTGCCTCACTCTGGGATTGTTCTGCGAAGGGTACCAGCAGCCATTCGTTCCCTATGTTGCCTCCAGGCGGAGACGGCGGAAGAACTCCACGACTACCCATTTCAGCAGTCCCTCCACGTCTTCCGCCGCCGCAGCTGTCTCGTCTCCAGCCTCTGACACTCATCCGGGTACCTATACTGGCCCTGGCCTCGCCCCAGCTCTCATGCCTTCCCATCTCACCATTTCTGCCCTCCACAAACCTTGCTGCAACAACTACCCCCGGGCACGATACAGCCCAGGAAACTTTTGACGGGTTCTTCCTTTCGCCTGGCCCCCTCCACCCCCCCAGTCCAAGGGCAACCACCCAAAGCGCACTGTCGATTTTTGATGATGTCACGGTTGCTAGGCCCAGTCAATTCGATGCTATTGAACTCGACAGCTTGGAAGATGAAAATGGCCGCCCCGGAGCCAGCCTTGACATATTGCTGCCAGATGCACTGCTCGGCTCACCTCATAGCGTGCTTACTTTCCCCCATCTTAACACCCAAGATCTCTACTACATGCAGTACCTACACGAGCAAGGGGCTAGGAAACTGCTGAACATGGACGCCGGCCAGTTCAATCCATTAAGACGCATTCTCCTTCCGCGGGCTGTCCACTCCAGCGGTATTCTGCACGCCCTTTGCGCCGTCGCTGCTTGCCACCGCGCCCAGCTTGCCGACCCGGACAACCGCTTGGGGGCCAATATCGATGCGTCGCGCTTCTATGTCCAGGCCTCCCGCTGGCTGCGGACGTCATTTGACACTCGGCGGGGTGGACAGCCTGACGATGTCACGGTGTTCACGGCTCTGCTGCTGTGCAAGTACGAGATCATCAGCGGCAGCGTGCACAACTGGAGTGGCCATTTGCGGGGTCTCGAGAACCTGCTGCGTGCCTGTATTGCGGCCAACACCATCGAAGATGACTGTTTGAGGTACATTAACAGCTTGTACGTGACGGCGATAAATTGCGTTCAACTGTGCTTTTCTTTCTCGTGCTAATCTATGCCCGCCGTTAGTGTACGCTACCATCGCACGCATGCTAGTATTTCGAATGCGAGTTGGATGACAGACGACGTCGACGACACTGGAGTGTCTGAATTGCCTCTAGACGCCTACTCTGGGTGTTCATTCTATCCGCTAAAAGCATGTCGCTCCATATCCATACTGGCGAGCCGCATAGAGCAGCATGACATATCGCCACAAGATTTATCAGCAAAAGTTAAAACGATGTATGTTTTCTGCCTGTTAATTTCTTGCATTCTTTTGTTTTTCTTTTTTTTTTTTGCCCCCTTTTCTAACTCGCAAGTGTTGCCGCACTCGGTACACCAAATATCGACGCCGACTCTCAACCTTGTCCTGAAGGCATCTCCATTGCCCAGATCAGTCGCCTTCTATTCGTGGCCCAGCGTATCCGGTATGCTGCATTCGTGTTTTTACACACAGTTCTCGACTTCGTTCGAGAAGGGAGCTATGTCAGCGACGCTGCTTGTGACAAGCTTGTCGACCAGCTGCCATACACTAAAGAACGTGTGATTGACGGTTGCCTCGATATGTTGGCCGATATTCCGGTGCAGGATCACTGCGAATTTGCAGCACTCACCCTCCCTTTATTTTTGACCGGCTGTGTTGTCACGGACGAACGTCTGCGGTACCTCGTGCTAGAACGGCTCTTTTGTTTAAAGCAGAGTTTTGCCATTGGGAACATTGACCGGGCCCGGGATGCCTTGATGACCATATGGCAGCACCAGCAGGGGCGGGGCAAGTTCTGGTTCAAAGTAGTTCGGGACATGGGATGGGAACTTATTCTGTCCTGATGGCAATGTATATTCAGGTCTACAAGACTATGCGGATTACCCTTTGATCACCTCTGCATGGGGCACACTTTTCTTGCCCTCTGGATACTGCATATGGATGCGCTCTTTGTGGTAGATGCCAATCTGGACCGGGTTGAACCGCGGCGGGTCGTCCTGACTGACACACGACGGGATGGGTCTGATCACCGCATCGTTGTCGGCGCCAAAGAAGAACGGGATCGACAGCCGTGTTTTGCCCTCGATATTTTACGCTCTGCGGATGGTTGACTGCAGCTTTCCATTTGTCAACATGCTAAGTGTGTCGCCCACGTTGACGACGAAGTGGCCTGGAGACGGACGTGTTAGTGCACGAATTGGGAAGACCCACAGGAGACAAGACCTACCGGGGAGTGGGTTGGCAGGGAGCCAGGCGCCAGTGCTGGACAAAACCTCGAGGGACTTGACCTCGTCCTGACAAAGAATAGTAAAAACTGGGGTCTGTGTCAGTAATGATATTCTCGATTCACCCGTGGGTCTCTTTTACCTTCCAAGTCGCTGTGGGCGAAGATACCCGAGCCTTCGGGGTTCTGCGGGGCGGCTGCTTCGTAATAGTTGAGTGCAAGCATGGCATTCGGGTGCTTCGTGAACCGGTCAAAGTGGTGTTCGTCGAGGCCCAGACCAAGGGCAAAGATTTTGATCATTGTACGCGAGAGCACCATGACGGAGCGATAGTACTCCCGCATGAGGGCACGGAACCCAGGTAGGACATCCTCTGAAGGGTAGGGGTTGTAGCTTGCGTCCCACGGGCCGGTGGCTTCTGGGTCCAGCTCGGCATCATATCCCCAGTGCACGGTCTCATACATACCTGGAGAATTCAGCAGGGGGGGGTTGGCAGGTTTTGGGAAGCAACAGAAACTCACGTCGCTTGATACCCCCGTCCGGCAACTTGCCTGCCTTGGGGGCATATCCATAGTACTCTGTGTCGTTGCGGCTCATGCTGATCTCCATCTTCTGGTCGAGGCTAAGGTCCTGGAAGAAGATGAGGCCTGCCTCTTGACACTTGCTAATGAGCTCCAGGCTGACGCCATGGTTCTTGATGTAGAAGAATCCAATCTGGGAGCAAACATTATAAATTTCATTGGCCACCTTGCGGCGGACGCCAATGTCGTCAGAGAAGGCCCCGGCAAAGTCCACGACGGGGATCTCGGTGATTGGAGACACGGTGTTGTCCGTGGCTACCTTGCGTGCGCCAATTCCGGTGGCAATGGCTTCGTCTTCGTTGTCAGTGAACCCCGCAAAGGGGTTGTGCTTGGGGTCAGGTGTGGCAGTGGCGGCAGTCATGGTGTGGCGCGGTTGATGTCTATATGTTACTGGTACTGTCTTTGTTATCCCGTGCGGTCTTGGGTAAGGATCTTTCCACACAGACCGTATGATTGTCAATGAAACGAACCAGTCGATTTATACACGGCCAGGCTCGGTCAGATAGGGCTTTGGCGGAGCCGAGGTCGGGTTCAGCATGATCGGACACGCTGGAAAGGCATGTTTGGTCAAGGTGACTTGTTGGCGTGGGGTGAGAAGGGTGTGGCATTCGAAAAGACTTGGGTTGTATCATCCGGCGCAAGTCTTTCCTAATATAGCATTTGTTAAGCGCCGTTGTCAACCCATAACAACAGCCTCGTGCCCACGAATCCTTTATAACGATCAAAGCATCTGTTAAAACCACTGTTGCCACTACGTTTAGTCGCCGCACCGTTTTCGCTACCTACCGGCCTAATGTCTAGTCTTGCTATGGAACTTCCTGCTCACTCCGAGGACTTTGTCCCGGGCACCATCCACCTTGTCCAAGCCGTGGCGGACACGGCTGGTGAACAAGAGATTGTTCTACACCCAAAGCCCTCGAGCCATATCGAAGATCCATTGAACTGGTCACACTGACGCAAGCTTCTCTCCACCTTTTGCATGTTTGTGTTGGTTTTTTCCCGGTTAGTTGTTTTGAATTTAACTGCCACTGGGCTAACTTTCAACACCGTTCACGTCCAATATCTAGTTATGCCATGACAATTGCCATTTGTTCGGCTGCAATCTACTCCGTCCTCGACCCAATATCCGAAGAGACGGGTCTCTCCATATCAGACCTCAATACGGGTACCGGCTACATGGTACGAAGGTGCTGCCTCCGTCGGCAGACTCTCAAGCACACGCTGACAGACTGCAGTTTCTGTCGTTCGGTTGGGGCGGTCTCTTCTGGCAGCCGTTGGGTCTGGCCTACGGCAAGCGGCCAGTCTACTTGGCGACTACTCTGTGTACCATGGTAGGCACTCTTTCTGATCGGGGTCATGAGGGCGCTCGGCTGACAACTGCTGGAGGCTGTGATGCTATGGGCACCCTTCACGACGAACAACGGACAGTGGGTCGCTAGCAAGATTCTGCAGGGCTTTTTTGGCGCCCCTCTGGAGTCCATGTGTGAAGTATCCATAACCGACATCGTGAGATGCTGCCATTTCAGTCTGTCGACACACGCAGGTGGCGAGTCGGCTAACGACACAGTGGTTCACACACGAGCGCGGAAAATACATGACAATCTACGTCCTAGCACTTTATATCGCCAACAGCATTGCACCACTTGTGGCTGGCTTTATCGCCGCTGGCCAGGGTTGGCAATGGGTTTTGGTACGTCGCCCTCGTTGACGGTGGTGGGAGCCAACTAACGAAACGGCAGTATTGGTGCGCCATCTACAATGCAGCCTCTTTTGTTTTCCTGTTTTTCTTCCAGGAAGAAACAAACTGGTCCCGGGACCATAGCTCCACCGAAGACCACTTGACTGGCCAGATGCTGGAAATGAAGAACGGACTAGCTGAAGTCAACGCCGACAAAGAAAACGATACCCGTGGCAAACCACAGTTGAATGCTCGCACGTCGACTGATGCTGGCGAAACGCAATACGTCCGCAAGACCTTCTGGAACAAGCTGGGCCTTATCCACCCAAGTACTATGCGTTCAGTCTCGCTCAGGAGTATGCTCGGCCAAGTCGTCAGGCCAATTCTGTATGTGCGCTTTTGGGTCGTCGTCTTTTCTGGAGTCAGCGTCGGCTGCTACCAGATGTGGCTCAGCTTCTTGAATGGCACCGAGTCGACCATTATGACCAGCTCGTACGGCTTCTCGACTGGCACGCTCGGCATACCGTTTGTATCGCCCGTGATCTTTGCCGTTGTCGGGTATGCGTATGTGGGCGTCTTTGGCGACAAGTTTGTTGTGCGCATGGCTCGCCGCCACAACGGCATCTTTGAACCCGAGCATCGCCTGTGGCTACTCTTGCCACTTGCCGTCATCAGCCCGGGAAGCCAACTCCTCTGGGGTCTTGGTGCATACTACAAGGTGCATTGGATGGGGCCAATTATCGCGATGGGCCTAATCTCGTTCTCGACAGTCGTCGGCGCCCAAATCAGCTACAGCTACTGCATCGATTCGTACCGCGCATTGAGTGGCGAAGCCATTGTGACTGTGATTCTGATCCGGAACACACTTCTGTTCGGCATCAACTACGGCATCACTCCGTGGATCTTCAACATGGGCCTGCGGGATGCGTACATTGTTGCTGCAGCTATCGCATTTGTGCAGACGCTGACTTTTTTGATCATGACAAAATACGGCAAACGTCTGAGAGCAGTGTCTGTCCATTCATACCGCAAGTACTGTGCACAACTCGAGGCAGACGGGCTTTTACACTAGGGGCCAGAAATGTCAATTATGAATGGCTTTTTCGGGTTTTCATTTGACATGTTAAATTTCTTTGATTAAAAATACTTTTCTAATCATAATTTCGTTTAATTTGTCCCTGGTAACAATACTCTATTCCATTGGAAAGACTAGATAAGCTCTTTGAGACCCTCTGAAAACCGCACACTGCTGTCCATGGAGGTGTACTCTTAGGGGGGCGGTTACCTCCAACAAACATCCGCTTCTAAACAAACCCACAGCTTCCGCGGATTCCAGGCAGGACTTCCACCCGCCATCCGCCAGAGACAAAATGCCGTCTAGGATAAGTGTAAGACGGCTGCAGACCGACGGCGGACAATTGCAGTTATCCAACAAGTCAGCAGACAATTCAATCCCGCAATGGCTCTACGGATTCGCATCGCAGCTTGCCATGCATCCCCCGTCTTCCTGTCGGCTACCAAAACGGCCAAGAAGGCTATTTCCCTGATCGAACAAGCCGCAAGAAACGACGCCAACCTCGTCGTCTTCCCCGAGACGTACATCCCCGCCTTCCCAGTCTGGAGTGCCCTGCGGCCGCCTACTCATAACCACGACCTCTTCAAGAAGCTGGCCTCCGAATCTGTGTATGCCGACGGCGATGAACTGCAGGCCATCCGTGCCGCTGCAAAAAAATGCAGGGTCGCCGTCAGCATCGGAATTTCGGAAAAGGTGCGCTTCAGCAGTGCGACGCTCTACAACTCCAACCTGATGATCGGCGACAAGGGACAAGTTCTTGTGCATCACCGCAAGCTCGTGCCGACCTTCTTCGAGAAGCTGGCATGGTCACCTGGCGACGGATTTGGGCTGCGCGTTGCGGAGACACCGTTTGGAAAGATTGGCAACCTGATCTGCGGCGAAAACACAAACCCCTTGGCCCGGTATGCGCTCATGGCTCAAGGCGAGCAGATTCATATCTCTACATGGCCGGCTATCTGGCCGACTCGTGTTCCGCCGCCGGCAGAGGAGGTAGCCGACGATATGGCGATAAAGACGGCACCCAACTACGATAATGTCACTGCCAACAGGACACGTGCGGCTGCTCATTGCTTTGAGGGCAAATGCTTCGGCGTCCTCTGCTCGGGCGTTCTGGGCAACGATGCCATTGAGGCTGTATCATCCGGGCCGGCACACACACACCTGATGCAGATCCTGCAACAGGCCCAGCGCGGCGTGACCATGTTCCTCGATCCCACGGGGGCTCCTCTGCAAGGCTTTGCGGTGGACGAGCAGTCGAAGAGTCACACCCCTACAGACTACCTTCAGATGAACGAGGACATCTTGTACGCGGATCTCAATGTGGAAGACTGTATCGAGGGAAAGCAGTATCATGATGTCGTGGGAGGCTACCAGCGTCTGGATGTGTTTGATTTGAAAGTCAACCGAACTCGGCGGGAGCCCGTCCGCTTTATCGAGGAAGTGGATGACGACTTTTCTGAACTTTCGTAGAAATTGATTACAATAATAATTGAATTCTGACTTTACACACTGACAAGTTAGCCAAGAGTAGTAATTGTGTCAGCCAGTGAACTGGACATTTCCAATTTGTAACTTTAAAGCTGCTCGTCTACAAGTGAGAATCTCTATGCCGACCTTGCACACACGAAATTCCTCGCAGATGCTATCCACGCTCTTCAAGATCCACCCGCTTCCCTCGTCAGTTGCGAGCCGCTCTAGGCCCTCGATATCCTCTGCCGGCCCCTCGGACTTGTGTGCACCCTGCTCAACTCCCTTGCGTAATCCAAAGACATGCGACAGAACCTGCGGGCCCACGCCAGTCTGAGCACGCAAGCACGACATGGCGACAATAGAAGTCATGCAACGGCCGACTTTAGCAAGGCTCCCTCTCTCAACAGGGTCTGATAGTAGAGGTCCATAATGACAGTCCAGGATGTACACTGGTAGGTCCGGGTGAGACTCTGCCAGTCTTTCTTCGAGCTTCGTTTCGAACGGGGTATAGATCGAGTTCCAGAGGTTTTGGCCGCGTCCAATGGTAGCTGCAATGTTTTGCGTCGTGAGATGTCGTGTTGGCCTTGTCTCTAGAGAACTCGTCACAGCTTCAGGCAGCCCAGCCCGGAAAGCACCGATGCAGTTTATGGTGCGCGGGATGCCATTGAAGCTGATGCACTTTAATCCCACCTCGCGGATTAGCTCTGCGCTGGCAACTGGGGAGTACTTTGAGGTGGTAAAAGAATCCTTTTTGGCGACGCGGAAGAGATCATGAAGCGAACCGGGCGAGTTGAGAGTAAACGATACGGCTGCTTGCATCGGGTGTTAGCTTATGTTTCAAAGAACGCAGCGGTGTTTTACTCGTAGGGGAAAAGAACCAACACAAAGAACGAGCCAAGGCGTCTCTCCATACCCCAAGGAATTGGCATCCGCTGAAATGCTCCGGTATATATCCGCGATACGTGCCGGTGCGGCCGTCGTGTTCGGCCGTGCAGACGGTGCATTGATGAGCTGTTTGAGCGAGGGTGCGAGTTTCTACATGTTCGCGGTTGATTGCAGAGATGCAAAGAGGTAGTCTACAGGAATGACTTAATAAACCTTAACCTGCAGTTACACGACAATAAATAACAGAGAAAGGAAGCATCCGAAGCAGCGGTAGAACATAAGGAACCAGGCGTATCCGCCAGATGCAGCGGTGCCATTTCCGCCTCCTTTCCCACCCAGTTTTACGTTTGCATTTTCGTAAGTCGTCCGTGGCGGCTTCAGCGGCCCGCCTGGTCTTGGTGGATCTGGTGTATTGGATACAGGGACGCTTTAAGCTGATCAAAAGAATCATCTAATGAAATAAAACACCCACAGGAAACCTGGATAACAAAAGAACAGACTGACTTTGGTCAAACTCGTCGTCTCCAAACTCTCGCCATCAATTCCGACAACCATGGGTGATTTTGGAAACCCAGCCCGACGACTGTCGGCATCTATGCCAACACTGCTGGCGATAGAATCCGGCAGATTGTGCGGTCATTGACTCTGGACGAAAAATGCATGCTCCTTTTTGGCAAAAACATGTGGCAGACGCACGAGATACCGCGTTTGGGTATTGGCAGCCTCAAAACGAGCGACGGTCCGGCCGGTGTTCGCGGCTCGCGATGGACCGACGGCACACACACGACGTTTATCCCGTGTGGCATATCGCTGGCTGCAACTTTTGACCCCAGTCTGGTGTAGCGCGTCGGTGGTGTTCTGGGTTCGGAAGCCAAGAGCAAAGGCGTCCATGTGCTTCTTGCGCCAACCATGAACATCAGCCGGTCGCCTTTCGGGGGTCGTAACTTTGAAAACTTTGGCGAAGACCCGTTCCTGACGGGTACACAAGAATCAGCATTCATACGCGGCGTCCAAAACGAGGGAGTTGGCGCGTGTATGAAACATTTTGTGTGCAACGATATGGAGACGCGGCGGTTCAACATGGACGAGGCCATTGACGAGCGGACTCTGCGGGAAATCTACCTTAGGCCTTTCCACATGGCCAAGACGACAGCAGACCCGTGGACTGCGATGACGGCCTACCCAAAAATCAATGGGAAACATGCCGACACAAGCCGTTTCCTTGTCCATGACATTCTCCGTCGCGAGTGGGGGTTTGGTGAGCTTGTTATGAGTGACTGGGGCGGGCTGAACTCGACAGTCGACAGCATCCACGCGACCACAGACTTGGAAATGCCGGGTCCCTCGCTCCGTTATGGACAGGCCCTGGTAGATCCTGTCCGTCAAGGAAAGGTCTCGGAAGCTGGTCTGGTCGATCCTGCGGTATCAAGACTGCTTCGGCTGCTCGATAGGTGTCACCTTCTTTCATCACCAACCAGCCCTGACAGCAGAGAAGCCGAGACTGATACACCCGAGTTCCGGAAAACTGCAAAGGATGCGGCCGTGAGTGGCATGGTCCTGCTCAAGAACGACGGCGTTCTGCCACTGCACGCCGAGAAGCTACAAAAGTTGGCAATCATCGGTCCAAATACACAGAACCCAACCCTCGGCGGCACTGGGAGCGCCATTGTCAATCCTTACTACACCCCCAACCCCCTGGGCTCGATATCCCGACTGGCAAGAGAGCGCAACCCCGGCATTGAAATTACCCACGAGCGCGGCATACTCACCCACATGCAGCCTCCCCTGATGGGCGACTGCATGACGCGGCCAGACTCGGGCGACCCGGGGTTCCGTGTGGATTTTTACGAGGACCATTCTTTTTCTGGGCCGGTGGTGGCGACAGCGTACTGGAACGACTCGCTTGTCTACTGCATGAGCGACGGCGATATTCCCAAGTCTTTGCTTGGGAAACAGTTCTGCTACCAGGCAAGCGGTCGCCTGCGGCCCAGTGTGACGGGCACGTACCAGTTCAGCCTGTCGAGCACCGGCAAGGCACAGGTGTTTGTGAATGACGACCTTCTCATCGGCAATATGGACTGGACCGAAATCAGCGGCAATTTCATGAACTGTGGCAGCGCCGAGCGGTTCGCTACGCTGGACCTCGAGGCCGGAAAGACGTACACAGTCGTGGTTAAGAACCTGGCCGTGCCACCGCCGACAGAGCCGCACGACAACACGCTGTTCCACCGCATCTCGGGTGTCCGTGTCGGCATGATTTACTGCTTTGACGAGCAGGCCATGTTTGCCAAAGCCGTCCGAACTGCCCGGGAAGCCGACGCCGTCGTCCTCGTTGTCGGGCACAACAACGACACTGAGCGGGGAGGATCCGACCGCACGTCCCTGTCTCTGCCCAGGCGTACCGACGCACTCGTTGCCGCAGTCTGCGCGGTGAACCACAACGTCATTGTTGTTACCCAATCTGCCTGTGCTGTGGCTATGCCTTGGGTAGACGACGCCCAGGCTATTGTGCAAGCATGGTACCAGGGGCAGGATTGCGGAAATGCCGTTGCCGACGTCCTGTTTGGACTTGCCAACCCGTCGGGAAAGCTTCCCGTGACATTCCCCAAGCGCATTGAGGATCACGGGTCGCACAAGTGGTTTCCGGGTGACGCAAGGATGGACAGGGCCGAGTATGGCGAGGGGGTGTTGGTGGGATACCGGTGGTTTGATGCTGAAAACACGGAACCGCTTTGGCCGTTTGGGTTTGGATTGTCGTACACCACGTTTAGTGTGGCCGAGGTTTCAGTGGGAGTAGTGAATGCAGGAAAAGGCGCGATGGTCGCGAGGGCAACCGTTGCAAACACGGGCACCGTGGCGGGCAGTGAGGTCGTCCAGGTCTACATGCCAGCAGTAGCCGCGGCTGGCCTTGTGTCCGCGCCCAGATCACTGGCCGGCTTTTCGAAAGTCAACCTTGCCCCTTCAGCTTCCAAAGTGGTGGAGATTCCGTTAGAGGAGGATGCGTTTGCATGGTGGGATTCCCAGCAAAAGAGCTGGAGGGTTGATCCAGGTGTTTACAAGGTGTTTGTTGGCACAAGCTCACGGCACATCGCGGCGGAGGTTGACATACATGTTGGATGAACAGGAAAAGTGCATTTGGTTTTTCATACGCTACACCCTTCCAAGACATTTAACATTAAGGACCTGCAAAATAGAAAACATAGTTTCGATGCTCGACCCCGGGAATTTCCATGTCTCGAAAACTGCCATGGCACGCCGTTGGAGAGTGCCGATATCAGGCTCGGTTCGAGAGAAGGACATGAGGACGCCACTGTCATAAGCAATGTGACTGCAAGGGTTCTGTGGGCTAGTGTTAGACGGGAACTGGCAGATACAGCAGATATTATCGGGCACAGACATACGAGTGTAAGAATATTTCCAGCGAACCCGTCGAAGCTTGCAGCGCATATTCAACAGCAGTGATATAACAACGGCAACGATGCAGGCATTTCTGTGCGTTTTCAATTGCGTATTCTGGAATGCTCGCATCTGCTGGCATGGAACAGACTTGCAAGAGAAACGGCCTGTATATGATATCGCCGGCAGCATGGTATCGCAACATCGTGACAGCCTCGGAGATGCATGGCGTTGTCGAATTGCTCATGTCCGGCTTAATCGATGCAGGCAGTAACTCGAACCAGGCTTGGAGCTGGCGGTACAGTTCCTGCGCAATTCCACACAGAGACTCGGCCTGTCGGTAGGGCCCATGAGACTGCAGTGGCGAGGAACCCGTTGGCCTGGTTGTACTAGTGTCATCATACAAAATGTAATGGATCCTGTTGAGGAGGCGCAGCCAGCGCAGCATTGCAGTCTGGAGAGAATCGTTGTAGCCATTACTCGGGAATGATAGCTGTTCTACCACATCCTCAATGCCGCTCCGCGGAAGGTGGTGCTCGGCAATAATGTCACTGGAGCGAGTTAGTCGGCCATCTGTAGGTCTGGCGATGAAATTATCCTACCATTCAAGGACAAAGATAACCCACGAAAGCCGCAAGATGGACTGATGCCGCGCTTGGTCTTGTTCACGGCCGTTCTGGCTTGGCCGTCGGTTCCAGTAATGCTGCACGTCAGTGGAGGCCATGTGGACGAGCCGCCAGGCCTGGATCGGCCGGGCAAGGTAGGCGTAGTACAACGCTGCAAAATACAGTGCCTGCATCAGTTCCAAGCTCGACCCCAGAGAGCGGAGACCCTTCTCCACAAGAATGTGGATGGCCGGGGTGATGTACTGCACACCGGGCAGCCACTCTGCCGGGTTCGGTCCTGGCTGCTCACTGGCTACACAACCAAGGGCCAGTGTGACAAGGACCAAGGCGGAAACAGGGTCCGCTTTAAGACCCATTTCCACGACGGGGTTGTAGCATGACGACCAGTACTCGGTTTCGTCAAGAACTGGGTGGACCTGGTTAACTAGGTCGAAAAACTCCCGGACCAGGCTGTCTGTAACCTCGTGTGATAGAGGCGGGAACTCTGTCCCGCCTGGCGCCGCACTTCTCAAACACAATGTATCGGGCACGGGGCGACGCATTTCAACATGCAGGAACAAGTCTGGCGGATAATCTCCGAGAAGGTCTCTGACGGGGGTGGAACGCAGCAGGCTGCTTGTTGTGGTCGAATGGGAGAGCGGGATTAACATAGTTGTATTCTCGGCGTTGTCGACGTGCTCTTCCAGTGACGATACTGCCGGCACAGAGCTTGCTGGGGTTGCCGAGGCAGGCAGGGGTTGTATCGCACGGTAAGGAGTTGTTCCTGCCAAAGGAGAAGTGAACGTAGATGTGCCATCTTCGCCGTGTGTGGCCGGTGTCGTGTGTCGAGCTTCCAGGGCTTCTTGCAGACTGACGACTGACTGCTCCAGAACCTTGACTCGATCCAGCAGTTCACCTACCTCGACCGAGGCATTCGCCCTAGTAGTTGTCCAGTCAGCGCCAGTCACGCTGCCACAAAGTCCCAGTAAAGAAAGGTCCTCACCTCCCAGTGTCACCTCCGAGATCCCGGTACTCGCAATCAGACCGGTTGGCTTCCTCGCATAGAGTGCAGATTGGCTGCTTCCCGTCGCATTTCCGCTTCCTGGTGACGCATCAGCAAGGATGTTCACAAACGGGGGGAAGCTGGCGGCTGGCACGGAAAACTTCCGACAGAGCTGAAGCCAAAATACCTTTTTCGACAGTAATTGCAAGCCATAGTGGCCCTCTTACGCTTATTCGGCGGTTCCATTTCCGCTACTGGTGGTTCTGGGGAATTCGACATATTTGGCAGGTGGAATAGGAAGAAGCTTGCAGCGATACGGCGGAAGCGAGCGGCGCTGGTCAAATAAATGCTTGCTTCTGCCAAAGCGGCTCATTCCGCCAGTGCCGAAGGGAGGAATGCACGAGCTAATAAGCACTAGATTGCATTCTTTGTAGTAACAGAAGTCTACCTAGAACCTGGCAAGATACCTGGCTGGCACATTGGCGGTTCGTTAAAATTTTGCATGTGAGAAAAAGATGATTCTCGGTGGTCAGTACCAAGCTCTACCATAGAGTCGAATCAGAAACCGGTCTCGGAATACATCACACACAATAGAGAAGACATCTAACGGCAAGCTTTCTGACATTGTTCTGGTGCCAGGGTCCACCTCAATCGTTCGTGGCGGCTTCGGCGGAGCAGTATCCGCCGGGATGTGGACTACCCGACACTAAGTCTATCTTCTCTTTACCGAAGAGTCAGAGCCCCCATCGTGTGGTTCGCATGGCAAACTTACCCCAGACTTCAACCCACTACAATGTATCTCTGACTTCGTCCCCGGGCTAATCGTATCTTGGCCCACGGCCATAATCTTGGCGAATCAAGAGCGTGGGGATAAGTGTCCAAGGTGTGTATCTTGCGCCTGTCAGGGTATGCTTTGATGAAGCCTCGATGCCTCTTGGGCGTCCCCTTTATATCTGTCTCTATTCGTCTTCTTTTTGTTTCTTTGATTTTCGTCTTTCACTATTTACATCGCATTGTTTTTCTTTTTTTTTTCATCCATCTTCTATTTTCCACATCCAACATGGAACAACCAGCCATCCCCATAGGCCATCGCTCATTGCGGCTGGGCCTGACGACAGCGTTGATCATTTCAGTCTGCGTCGTCGACTCAGTGACCATTGCCTACGACGGCAGCCTGATGGGCTCGCTCAACGTCATGCCGTCATACAATAAATACTTTGAGCTGACCAGAGCGACCACCGCCGTCAACACTTGCTCGACTTTTCTCGGGTCCATTCTAATCGGCCCCGTCACAGGCCTGCTAGTTGACTGGCGCGGCCGCAAATTCGGCCTCTAGAGCGCCGTTGCCACCAACGTCTTAGGTGCGGCGATTTCTGGCGGTGCCGTAAACATCGGCATGTTCATTGCTGGCCGCATGATTATCGGCATTGGTGTTGGCCTGGGACAGACGACGGCCGGCGCGTATATTGCAGAGACCACGGCGCCACAAATCCGCTCTCTCGCGCTGGGTCTTTATTTTGCTTGTTGGGCAGTTGGGTCCCTGATAGCGGCTGGCATCTCCTACGTCGTGAGTTCTGTGCCTGTGGTAGTTTGTTTGACGTTTCTGACAGAGTCTGGCTAGCAGTGTAGTCGTCATCGTTGGAACCATCCAACTGGGCTTGGAGGCTGCCTTCCATTCTGCAGGCCTTGCCGGCACTGATGGTTGCCGTTATCGTCTACTTCGCCCCCGAATCGCCGAGATGGCTCGTTTTCCAAGACCGAAGAGAAGAGGCATTGGCAGTCCTCTCACGCGTGAATGCTGCCGACCAGCACGATGCGAATGTCCAGCTCCAGTTCCGGGAGATCATCGACACCCTCGAGTACGAAAAGGGCCAAGGACGCAGTATGAGTATTGCCGCCATGCTCAAGAACAAGGCCAATCGGAAGAGGCTATTTCTTGCCTTGTCTATTGCTCCGCTTTCAATGCTGACGGGGTCGAGTATTATCACGTATGGCTCTCGTCTACGTTTCTGTTTCGAGGACACATTTTGCTGACAGATATCGACCGCAGGTACTACTTTGGAGACATGCTTAACCAAGCCGGCGTCACGAGTTCGACTACGCAACTGCAAATCAACGTCATCCTGTCTTCCTGGCAGCTCGTTACGTCCGTGGCTGGGGCGTTTCTGGCCGACCGCCTGGGACGCCGTGTCCTTTGCCTGCTGAGCCTGGGCCTGTGCTCTGCATTCTTCTATTTGTTTGGTGCTCTCATGGCAAAGTACGGTACCTCAGACAACAAATCCGGAACGTACGGTACCGTCTTGGATCGTACGCATTTGGCCTCACGCCGTTGACACCCATGTACGGCCCAGAAGTGCTGTCCTACAGCATGCGTGCAAATGGTCTCGCCCTCCAAGGAATGCTGATCAAGGCCTGTGGAGTACTCGTGGCAATGGCATTCCCTTACATGATGGACAAGATAGGATGGAAGACTTACATTGTCAATGCTTCATGGAATGTCATTTTCTGGATGTATGTCTACTTCCAGTGGGTTGAAACACGGCGTCTGACCCTGGAGGAGATTGACGGTATTTTCGACGGCGCGATCCATCTTCGCGACGAGAATTTGATGAGGAAGGGTATCGAGGCTGGAGAAAACGGCGTTGCTAAATCCAGCAGTGTAAACGTGTGATTGATTTTAGATTCAGCTGCAGCAGAGTAATTTTAATGCGTATTTTGGTGTTGGTTACGTCAAAGTAGTCCAGGTTAATTCCTAAACTTTCACGTTTCAATGTTTTTGAAAAAAAAAAAGAAAAAAAGAAAACTAGAAAAGCCGTTATAAATTGAATATAATTGAATATTCTCATGTTAAAAGGACATTTTCAAATCTTAAAGAATATTAATCGAATGGCATGGCATGATTACGCAGTGGCAAAAAAATGAAGCAGAAAATAAAACTTGATTTAAATTTTGACATGTTAAACGATTACTTCCATACATCCTCACATCCACCCAGCAAAGCAAAATCCCGAAACCATCTCCAGGATTACACCACTGGCCAGTTTGCAAAGTAAAATGTTGCACAGACCGATGCGATAATGAGGCCCATGTAAAGACAGCTGGTTTGGAAGAAGTCGCTGTTCGTAATGGATGACGATAAAACGGCGTTGAAAAGAACCGCTGCTATTCCGGACATTCCCCACGATGGAAGAATGCGGCTGTAAGCAGTATAGAATTGCGTGGCATCTGGATGCTGGGCTTTCAGTGAAATGGGAAGCACGCCAAATCCTGCCCCGTGAGCAAACAACACCACTGACATGGTGATCAGGCTCATAAGAGAAGAGCTTCCGCATTGCGAGAGCACGAAGAGCAAGGTGCTGCGGAGGCAAAATAGTGAGATAAAGGTCGTCCTTGCCCTCAGTCGTGAATAGAGAGTAGGTGCCAAGAGTCCCCCGAGAGTCGAGGCCACCATGGAGCACGCGAGGGTGTAGAGAGGAGGACTGCTCTGGTCATGCTGGCTGCCATAGTTGGATGCCACAGGCAGGAGTGCCGAAAACGTGACCATGCCAGGGAAGGCATTGAAGAAGAGGATCGTAGAGAATCCAGTCTCTGTCGGACCGGCCGGTCCGGGTACTGCATTCTGTGGTTTTTTGTTGGGGCTGTCGCCGGCGGTCTTGTTGTTTGGCAGCGTGGCCGCGGTCGCAGCCGCAATGGCGATCGACCCAAGGCCCCCGACCATAAATACATTCCCAAGAGACTGTGGGCTCAACGCTTTAAACTCGAGCAATTTGCTCAGTGCAATACACGCTGCTGTGCCCGATGAAAACCCGAGCGGGCCAATGGCGCTTCTTGCCGCAGGATGGCCGGGAATGCCCTGGCCGACCATGACGACGACAGCGAGGTATGTGAAACCGACCCCGACGCCGCCGAGGGCCAATGATATGAGAATACCGATGAAGGACAGCGATGTATCTTCCGTGAAAGTTACCAGGCTGTAACCCGTGCCGGATAGCGCAACTCCCCAGAGGGTTGTTCCAACCGCAGTACTCGCGTGGCTCCCAAAACTACCAATCAACGAGGCGCTGCCTCGTGTCCCAATGGAGAGGCCAAGACAGGCAGCGGCGAATGGTGCAAAAGACCACGGTTGGGATACCTGCAGCAGTCTGGGCAGCTCAACCTGCAGCGTGCTCAGGGCGTAAACGGTGCCGACGCTGAACATGTTGAAGAAGCTGGCGAGGCCAACAAGGAGGGGTGGTGCAGCCATTGCGGAAGTCAGTTTATGAAGAAAGATAGAAAGAAGGGAAGACGGAGAAGACGAGTGCTGGGAGACGACGCTGTGGAGGACAAGGTCTGACGTGCATGCCCGCCATGTTTATGGCCAGTGGTCGTTTGCACCCGGCGGCAAAGCTGCCACTTTGCCGCTGAATTGCAGCCAGTGAGACGCAGTAAAGTGCCCGTGGGTAGCGTGGCGGATTGCGATCCCGCCGCTTCCTGGCTGGCCCACATAATTGAACCCGAACTTCGGCTTAATAAAGCCGGGCTTTGAGGCACTTTATATGTTTGTTGAATCCGGGTATACTCTGCATGACACTGCCTGACCTGTAACCACATAACATTAAATATGGCCCGGGGACTGACTCTACGAAGAACTGCACCGCCCTGCGCTCTCTTGCGGCCGCGGGGTCCAGTCCCTACCCGGGTGGCCGCGCTGACGCCGCTGTCTGCAACTCCGCGGCCCGCGGCGTTCTTGACAACCAACTCACGCCTCAACCGGCGGACATTCAAGACAGATGCCGCCGCACCGGGACTTGCGCCAGAGGTGCCACTTTCGAAACTCTACAAGAATGCAGACGATGCTGTGGCGGACATCAAGAGCGGTTCGGTCATTCTGAGCTCAGGGTTTGGCCTGTGTGGTGTAGCCGGTGAGTCCGCTTCATACTGCGGCTGCTTTTCTTCCTATCGGTAGCTAACAGACAGAAACAATCATTGACGCACTAAAGCGCCGCAGCGTCGAGTCCCTCCATTCTCTCACCGCCGTCTCGAACAATGCAGGCGTCGAGGGCAAGGGTGGACTGGCAGTCCTTGTTGAAGCTGGACAGATAGAGAGACTCGTGATTTCATATCTGGGCAACAACAAGGGACTCGAAAAGAAGTATCTTACCGGCAAGATAGCCATCGAACTCTGTCCGCAGGGCACATTGGCTGAGCGGATTCGCGCAGCTGGTAGCGGTATTCCGGCGTTTTTCACTCCGACCGGAGCTCGTGAGTTGAAGGCGGTGTCCTGAATGATGAACCGGCTTTTCTCTAATGGCGCAGACTCTTTACTCCAGGACGGCAAGATCCCAGTGCGCATGGACGCAGGGGGTGTTGTTCTCGAGAGCGGAAGAGCCAGAGAATCCCGCGTTTTCGACGGCAAGACCTTTCTCATGGAGACTGCCCTGGCGGGTGACGTTGCCATCATCAGAGCCACCAAGGCGGACAAGGCAGGGAACTGCGTTTTTCGGTACGTCCTGTTTCTGCGTAGCAGAGGCACAATATGGCGACTAACCTTCCAGCTACGCCACGAAAGCCTTTGGCCCGCTCATGGGCAAAGCGGCCAAGTTGACGATTGTCGAGGCGGAGACCATCGTGGAAACCGGCGAGATCGACCCCGGGGAGGTTGATCTGCCTGGAATCTATGTCGACCGCATTGTACCGGCCACAGCGCCCAAGATCATTGAGCTGCTCAAGACGAGGCAAAGCGGCAAGACTGAGCTGGATGCACCGAAAACAGATGCGGTTGCACGTAGATACCGCATTGCCCGGCGGGCGGCCAAGGAGCTCAAGCACGGCTACTACGTGAACCTTGGAGTTGGTTCGTACTCGCAGTGTATCCCAAAGCGCTGGAAATATACACAGACAGCTGACGTTCATCCAGGTATTCCAACGCTGGCACCTTCGTTTTTGCCACCATCGAAACAGGTTTGGATCCAGTCTGAAAATGGCATCTTGGGCATGGTAAGTGGACGTAGGAGAAAGGGCCGGTAACGCTCACGACGAAGGCTGACATATTATCAGGGACCGTATCCATTGCCAGACGAGGTTGATCCGTATGTGCCACAAGTCCTAAATCTCGAGGATCATTAAGAGTTGAACTAACCATCGATGCAGAGATATCGTCAACGCGGGCAAGGAAACAGTCACCCTGGTTCCGGGCGCGGCGACGTTTGACAGCTCCGAGTCGTTTGGGATGATTCGCGGGGGCCACGTTGATGTGTCCATCCTGGGTGTAAGTAATAGCAGCGCGGATATTGTCTAAAATTCAAACTAACCCTCCCAGGCCTTGCAAGTGAGCGCGTGCGGCGATCTGGCCAACTACATGATTCCAGGCAAGGTCTTGAAAGGCATGGGCGGCGCCATGGATCTTGTTTCGAACCCGGAGAAGACAAAGATTGTTGTTGCCACCGAGCACACGGCCAAGGACGGCTCGTCCAAGATTGTGCAAAACTGCACTCTTCCCTTGACTGGCGCACGCGTCGTTAGCACAATCATCACAGACCTGGTATGTTCACACTGAGCATGGAGACGGGTTGCATCAAGCTAACAACAGCCAGTGCGTGTTCCAGGTCGACCGTGAATACGGCAGGCTCACTTTGACTGAGCTGGCGCCTGGAGTCACTATCAAGGACGTCCAGGCCAAGACCGATGCTTCCTTTGAAATTGCAGAAGACCTCCACCAGATGGAATAGTGCCAGTCTGGCTTGCAAAGTTATTTGTTTAACGTTTGTGGTCTCCCTTTCACTGTAGACATACACACGATGTTTGAGAATTGATCTTGGAGTTGGCATAATACGCCTAATGTTTTTTTTTCTTCTGCTAAGTTAGTCGACTTTTTTAACATGTAAACGGTGCCGTGGTCTTGCGATCTCCCAATGCAGAGCTTAAAACGGTTATTTATGTTATTTTGGCCCCGCAACCCCGCAAACAAACAAGCTTCGGCTACTAGAAACCGCGGAGTCGGCTTCTTAAGCCACAGACATGGCACGTTCATTGTCCATTGCAGTTTCGTGCTCTCTTCTGAATAAAGTATGATTGGATTCACCATTACTGCATGATCGACGACTTCCACATATTCTGCCATCCACCATGTTTGCCGTGTCCAGGAGATTACCCAACCGGCGGCTCCTTGTAGCCACAATGTCTCGACTCGCCTCACCGGCTGCCTACCATACCCGGACGGATGAGCTGGCCGAGTGGTCTGCATCCCTGCGGTACGATGATATCCCCCGCGAAGTAGTTGACCGGACCAAGGCGCTGTTCCTTGATTGGACGGGCTGCGCCATAGCTGGACGTC
The DNA here is from genome assembly GCA_002778245.1 of Raffaelea albimanens. Lineage (NCBI taxonomy): Eukaryota > Fungi > Ascomycota > Sordariomycetes > Ophiostomatales > Ophiostomataceae > Raffaelea > Raffaelea albimanens. The sequence goes on along the minus strand of PCDJ01000006.1, from coordinate 2,665,590 downwards.
ACCACCCGGCCGTCTCGGCCATTGCACGCTTTGCGCTGCAGATGGGACCTTCATCAGGACGCAGCGAGTTTGTCGACACTTCACTAATGTCTTCTACCTCGTCACCACCGTTTGCTGCACTGGTGAATGGAGCCTCATCGCATGTTGTCGAGCAAGACGATCTTCATAACCGGAGTATTACACATCCTGTGAGTGTTGTCCTCTTTGAAGTTTCCCCAAATACTGACTTCCACAGGCAACCGTCATCTTCCCCACTGCATTGGCTGTTGCGCAGGATGTTGGTGCAAATGGAAAGGACTTCCTTACGGCGTGCGTCGTGGGTTACGAGGTCGGCTGCCGTGCCGGGGAGTACCTCGGCAAAAGCCACTACGAGGTAGGTAGTCCAAAAACGCTTACCAGGTGTCCTTCTGACGAGAGGCCAGAACTTCCATTCCACGGCGACTGCTGGAGTGTTGGGTGCTGCTGCAGCCACGTCCAGTCTGCTGGGGCTTGACCACAAACAGACCTTGTCCGCAATCGGCACCGCCGGAACGCAGGCCGCGGGTCTGTGGCAGTTTTTGGTCGACGCCACCCACTCGAAGCAGGTCCACACCGGCAAAGCTTGTTTTGACGGCATCTTTGCCGCGTATGCAGCCAAGGACGGTCTGTTGGGCCCCGGGGACATCCTCGAGGGCCCGCGCGCCATGGGAAAAGCCATGGTCCCTGGGGAAACGAACCCTGAAGCAATCAATACAGGGCTGGGCACAGACTATGCCATCCTCCGGTCGAGCTTCAAATGGCACGCCTCTTGCCGCCATACACACCCGAGCGTCGATGCACTGCTGCGGCTGATGCAGAAGAACGGCGTCGCGTTCGAGGACATCCAGTCGGTCACGGCAAAGTCGTACAGCGCGGCCTTTGACGTCCTGGGACTGAGCGGCATCGGCGAGACGGTGCACCAGAGCAAGTTCAACATGGGCTTTGTGTTGGCCGTGGCTGCGCGCAATGGCCATGCCATGATTACAGATTTTACGGAAGATGCCCTCAAGGACGAGTCGCTGCGCGAGTTCCAGAAGCGCGTGACGATGGAGCTCGACGAGGAAATTGACCGTGCATTCCCTCTCAAGTGGCAGGGTACAGTGATTGTCACGACGAAATCCGGCCAGGCGTTTACGGAGACGGTGTCGTTTCCCAAGGGAGACCCAGAAGATACACTAACGAGGTGAGTTTTCAGGAGCAGGCTTTTTTTTTTTTTTGGTGTGTCGAAGAATCGATTACTGACGTATTAGGGACGAGATCAATGCCAAAACGAGGGCTTTGGCGGAGTACGGGGGGGTGTCGGATAAAGCGGCGGTGGATCGGATCATCGAGCGGGCGTGGAATTTGGAGAGTGAAGAAAAAGTCAACGGGTTCAAGTTGTAAATTTGTTAGCGATGATAGTCTACGTAGATACCGAGTAGTAAAATGACATAAAACGCCCGATGCATCGACCTGGGGTCTCCTTCAAGGCATTCGACATTACGCATGAGGTATGACTTTACGACCAGAGTGCTACTGGAATAGCGCCACTAAATGGGAAAAACAGGGGTTCCTGACAGCTTCCGGGCTCCTAACATGGCAAGCTGCCGATACGACCAGTTACCGATAATACACTTTGCCGACATTGATAAGTAACCTTCTTACATCGGGCGATCCTGTCTTCCTTCTGGTATCAACTAACCCAACCTTGTTAACTCTATTCAATGACGAAGCATACGGCCGCCAAAATGGTCATGGTTAAGAAGGGCCTGTCCGACACAGACATCAAGCCTTGGCTGCGGCGCGGCTACCCCAAGTATCTCTTGGCCAATGCAAACGTTGTCGACGTGACCGACGGCTCGGTCCGCAAAGACGCTGCCGTCCATGTCGCGGCCGGCATAATCCAGTCAATTGGCGACTCGCCCAAAGATGCCGCTGCCGAGGCCGAGTCAATCGGCGCCACGCTCGTCGATTGCGAGGGTGGCTACATTGTTCCGGGCCTGATTGACTGCCACGTCCATGTCGCGACCCCGCCGGGAGCCACCACCCTGGCTGGTGTCATGACATCGCCCCCTCTAGTGTCCCTCTTCCGACAGCCCTACACGGTCGCCCAGATGCTGCACCGCGGCTTCACCAGCATACGCGACTGCGCCGGCGCCAGTCTGGCGCTCAAGCTGGCCGTTGCCGAGGGCGTGTTCCCGGGCCCCCGTATGTTCATATCTTGCAAGGCACTCTCCCAGACCGGCGGGCACGCCGACATGCGTGGTCCTCTGGACGACAGCCTCCCCGTCGATTGTTGCGGCGGTCACGGAAAAGGCATCGGCTACGTCTGCAACGGCGTGCCCGAGTGCCTGGCGGGCGTGCGCGAGCAGCTGCGCCAGGGCGCCGACTTTATCAAGATCATGGGGTCCGGCGGCGTGGCCAGCCCGTCGGACAGCATTGCGCACGTCCAGTTCACCGCCGAAGAGATCCGCGCGATTGTCAGCTGCGCCAGCAACGTGGGCACCTACGTGACGGCGCACGCCTACACGCCTGCGTCGATCCGCCAGTGCGTCGAGAACGGCGTGCGCGGCATTGAGCACGGCAACCTGATTGACGAGCCGACGGCGGCGCTGATGGCCAAGCACGGCACGTACCTGACGCCGACGCTGGTGACGTACGACCAGATGGCGTCGAGCACATGGGACGGGTTCCTGCCGCCGAGCAATGCGTCAAAGAACCTCGAAGTTCTGGCCGACGGCCTGAACGCGATCAAGATTGCCGAGAAGGCGGGCGTCACCATCTGCTACGGGACCGATCTGCTGGGCTCGCTCATGTCGGCACAGTCGCGCGAGTTCACGATCCGGGCAGCTGTCCAGAAGCCGCTGGCCATCCTGCAGAGCGCCACCATCAACGCCGCCAAAATGGTTGGCTGGGCCGACAAGATTGGCCAGATCCAGCCCGGATTCATTGCCGATATTCTTATCACCAACAAGAATCCGCTAGACGACGTTACCGTCCTGGACGACCCCGAGGGAACCATAGTGGCCGTCATGAAGGAGGGCCGTATCGAGAAGAGCAGAAGCAAGAACATCGCCGAGGATGCGATCCCCATCCGGATTGCTCCTCCGGGAAAGAACTGAGACTAAAGATGTTCCTGATTTTATGTAATGTTTGGTAATGAGGTGTTATTTCGGTCAAGTGGTTCTAGGTTGGATGGTGTTGAAAACATGTAAAGTCGATGTGGCATAAGAGGCGTCGTTGCGGTGTTGAAAAGAATGCTCTGGAACGGAAGAGGTGTCGAATGGGCTGTACAAATCCGGGTGTAGAAGACGACGATGCGTAGCTAAATCTGTTGATAGGATTATCGAGACCTGTCGTTAGTTTCCACGGAGAAACCGTCACATTAGACGGCAATATTTGCTATTAATCTGTCTAGACGACCTGTTTACAGCCATGCCGATGTCATGTTAGGCCCACTCAGGTACACATTAATCTGCATCGCTTGCAACCGGCCATTGTAGTACTGGAGAACCTCGAGCGTCTCGCCAGTTGCTGCCATTGGGTCCACCATGGGCAAAATTCCCAGCTTCGTCATCTGCTCAATCCACAGATCCTGGGCCTCTTCGGCCTCTGTCATGTGGTCCGGAATAAACGCAGAAACATTTGAGTAGGGGTACACAATGCCAGGAATCATGCCGCTTGTCACCACAAAGCCCAGCTCCTCGTCAATCACCAGCGAGTTTCGTGACTTTGAGTCGACCGGGTGGTCGTCCGGCCACGTGCATTCCAGAGGCGCAGTAGAACCAGTCGAGTTGGCCCCAGCGTCGATAATCTTCCACCCGATCTCGGTAAACTGGCAAGTGCCGCTGACAGTAACCTTGAAATTGCTGGACTCGTCAAAGAGAGACTCGCTGAGGGAGTTCAGTGTGTCTCGGCTGGCCTTGGTGCGGGGCGACATGAGTTCCAGGTTGTTTTCTGTCAGCTCGGCAGCCATGGTCGCCGCGGAACCGGTTGATGAACAGGTCGAGCTCTGTAATGTGTTGGTTGACAACCTTGACACGACCGCGCAGGACGTTTTGCACTCAATTAAGACGAAGAAATATACAAGGGTATGGGACTAGCCGCAAACTATCTCCAGATTTGATGCTGCGATGGCCAGTAATGTTCATTTTCTCTTCCCCACGGGGAATCCTCCACGCTCCACGGGAAAGTTCCCCCACTACAGCCAAGTGCACTTAACCGGCGATGTCTCTGTGCCCATCCTTCGGCTTGTGGGCGCATTTCGGGACATTATCTGTCGAATGTGTCAATCATTTCCACTGATAGCTTCTGTCTTTACAAAACTCCCAGAATCTCCAAATGTCCTATTGTGCCAATTTAATAATGCTCTAAACCTCGCCATACTAGCATAGAAAGTAATCAGAAGAAAATAAAACGAAAGCAATAACTACCTATACTTTTTGATCATAATGAAACAGTTTTTCAGAGGAAGGTAACACTCTTTCCGCCACAGGCTCTACCACCGAGTCGAAATCCCTAGACCTTGGCATCCAGCTGATACTCGGAACTATGTGGACATTATCTCACCTAGTCCTGCTTGAGTCCAACCTTGCCAATGTTGTGCAAGCCCCAGAAGCTAGCTACGCAGACAACAACCATACCACTAAAGATTGTCCAGTACGCCGCGCGGTATCCCTGCAGCAGAACATCCGGACTGTAAATGATTGTGCCGACTTCGGTGCCATTCCCTAACACGTATGGCTGGTCGTGGGAGGTGACTGACGATGCAATGGCCGCCGTGACAGCAAGACCGACTGAGTTGCCGAGCTGGGAAATGGTGTTGAAGACACCGCCAGCCAGTGCCTGGGAGTTAGCCGGGAAGGCATGGCAGATGATCAGACTGGAAACTGTCCAAAGAACTATGACCGGAAAAGTCAGTATACTGCCGTTCATCTGAACGAGAATTTACGGGTTCGTTTGGGTGCTTACCATCGCCAGTGATTGGGCTCAATGTCATTGCAATGAACGCCGCTGCCCAGTACGTCCACTCGGGAGATGTAACGGCCATGAGCAGAGGGGATATTGCAGTTATTATGGCAGACACGCCCAGCAGAATGTTGACGTTAACTTTTGCAACAAGACGAGCAGCAATAGCGTTCGTGATCACGCCCATGACTGCCATTGGCAGGAATCTGATAGAGGCCTGCAGTGCTGATATGTTCTGGACGTCTTGAAAGAACAGGGTCGAAATGTACTGGAAGGCGTTGAACGCAGCCCATGTGAGGAACATGGCCACGCAGGTAAATAGGAACGGGAGGTTCTGCCACACGCTGTTCGGAATCAAGGCTGGCTTCCCCAGTTTCACCTGGCGTTTGACCCAGAGGGAAAAGACTGGTAACAGCAAGGCCGAGACAATGAGCAGGGTGATGTTCTGCGGCAGTGATATGTTTTGGTAATCCACCGTGACCATGCTGTGGGCGGTTAGTAGAACTAAGCAGAGAAGAGAGAAGCAAAAGGACGGGAGCAACTCACGCAAGAACGTATGACAAAAGTCCAAGAGACGCAGCCATGATGCCCACACCGACCCAGTCAATGTCGCGGGCAAGCCGCCTGGGAGACGATCGTGTCATGACTATGGAATCCGTTGGTAGAACAAAGATGGACCCCACGAACAAGGCGGCGTCCACTATGGCCGAGATGTGGAATCCCCACCGCCAGCCGATAGTGTCGGTGAGGACACCGCCGAGGATCAAGCCCATCGCATATCCCAATGGTTGGCCCATTCCCGTGACGGCAAAGGCAATGTTTCTCTCGGGCCCGGGGGGAAACGATGCGGTCACCAGCGACATGGATGTCGGCAGACACATGGCGACGAACAGGCCCAGAAGAGCGCGAAAGACAATGAACTGGATGCCGGTCTGCGACAGACCGCAGGCCAGGATCAGAGGACAGGAAACACCGCTTCCGACGAGCCACATGCGCTTGGAGCCGATGACGTCGGCGACTGACCCAAAGGCCAGCAGAGTGCACCCTGCCGACAGCGCATACACCGACGCCGGCCAGAAAATGAGGCCGCGGTCGAGGTTGATGTCCGACGAGATGCGCGGGAGAGCCGTTGTCAGGATTCCCGACCCAGAGACGCTGACGAATGTGACACCTGTCAGAATGGCGATGATGCCAATGGCCTCAGTCTTGGACTTGCCGCGGGGAGGGCTCCTCTCTGGAGACTCGGAAGACTCATCGCCGATCCGCGAGAGCTCGATGCCCTCGGTCGACGTGTCGACTTGTGCCGGAGATGTCGCCATTGTAGTTGTCTGGTCACGGCAGTGCTGAGATTAAGGAGGGATAAAACTGCCCGTCGGAATTGTCAGCAAAATATGCCAAGCTGTCTACATGCCAAACGGGCAACAGCCCGCCCGGTGGCTGTTGCCTTGTATGGACTCTGTGGGCGCCGTGCGGAAGACCGTGTGTAGACAGTGGCGCTAGACAGTGTCGTGATCGCCGCGGCGTACATTGGGCAGTCTTTGTCTCTTCTCCTCTTCTGATCACTGATGGAATAAAGTAACGAAAACTTTCGTAGGTTATGTGTATTGCTAAATTATGTCGAATAACCCTGCGACGCTTGGCCATACTGGATTGCTCATGCACTAAAGAATCGGGCAACATCTCAGTGCCTATGTTGGGACGAAAAGGTCGTCTTAATGGTCTTATCAAAATTGAATTCAAACTGTAAGATACTAGTGTGACTCATAACAATGCAATATTGCTCATTATAGTTAGAAGATAACGGGTCAAAAGACATAAACCTCAATTTTATTCCCAACTGCTTTGTAAAAATAGATATCCTCATTCCACCTGTCTGCCTAGTTTAGCGGCGCAGTTGCCCTGTTTATCAATCCTCTGGCTCTTTGGCGTCAATCATGGTCAGCTCTGTTGGCTTTGCCGCGGATGTCATCTTGTACCGTTCCAGGTGGTCGCGTGTCTTCCACAGTGGCAGCTCCCAGCTGGCAGGAAAGAACCCGGCCGTCTCCCAGTCAATGATGCTGACGATCCGGTACGTCTTTGGGTCAACCATGATATTCTGCCGGCCCAGGTCTGTGTGACAAAATACATATGCATTGTCGTCTTCTGTCGGCATCGACGACCACACTCGCTTGTCTTTGCCCGCCCAGAAGCGGTGCGGCGGCACGACAGGCAGATTAGGGTCGGCGCAGCCCATGAAGCTCCTGCGGAGGCGTCGCAGCTGGGGCAGGATCTCTGTCTCTAACTGCTCTTCTACCTTGGGCACAGCCTTCTGCAAATCCTCCTCGAGAAGGCATCTGAGTTCCAATGCGCCTTCCACGAGAGATGTCTTGATATGCCACAGGCCGTGCTCCAGCCACAGTCCGAGAAACTTTGGGACTGGTATAGTGGTGTTCTTTGCAATGAACTGAATATTGGCGGCTTCGATGCGAATACGGTCAGAAATGTACGGGAACACGCAAGGGTTGCCGTAGATGTCGAGTCCCAGCTCGTCTTTGTGTGGCTCCCGTTTGATGGCAACTTTGGCGGTGTAGTAATGGCTGCCGTAGATGGAAATGGTTGCCACGAGAAGAGGGCCGTCGTCCCTTGTGAGGGTCGGAGGGAAATTGTCCACCATGTGGTTCTGTGCTTTGATGGCCTCGGAATACTGTTTGAGAAGACGAAGATGCTCACTGGGCATCTCCCCATGGGGTGCGGCGAAGTAGGAGCGAAGGTACGCTAAGGGGCCACGGAATAACAAGCCCTGCCAATATGACAGGCGTTCGCGCAAGAAGCCGAAAAGGCGTTGAAAGATGGCCGACATACCGACGCAAAATGGCGGCTGGGTTTGCCGGATGTTTAAAAATGGCTGGGTAGGCACAGATCAGAGATTTCCTGCGGTGAGCGGCACATTTGTGATCTCGGCGAGATAAATAGGCAGCCACGCACGTGATACCTTTTCGCAAAGGGACTGGGTAGGATACGGATTTCGCGGAGTATTACTCCATGCACGCCTGCTATTTTTGCAAGTTCTAGTTTTGTTTTTGCTTTGTTTTTTCACTGTTGTGTTTCTCAATAATAGCCTAAAAGGTATTTTTTTAGACGCACTTGTATTTAAAAACTTAAAACTATCTATCCCCATAGATACAGCAACGGGCCGGACACTCAGTCATGTCGCGTATTGCTTAACCACGCGTTCCTTTCCCTCGACAACAAGCAGTTTGCGTGAAAAGCTCTTGAAGTGACACCGGTTACACCCTTGCCAGAAACTCAAATTAATAAAAGCCCCCTGAAATATCAGGCTAGAAAACTTACACGGGATCGTGCTTGACGGGTGGGAGCCTTCCACAGTCAGGGTGGTTGCACATTGTCCATGGGTGACCAAGGCATCCGGCACACTTCTCAACTGACGAAGTTGGGTTTGCGACCTGGCAATGCATGCATGGAGCCGTGGCCGGCATAAGACCTCCTGGGGTTGACATGCTTTTATTATGCTGTGCTGCGCTGTGCTCTGCTTTGGCTTGTTTTGGCGTGTTTGGGCGTGTTTGGGCTGTAAGGCTTTCTTGCTCAAATGAAATACAAGTCGATGGACAGGAATTATCGGGAGACATCGCCTCTCTTTATGCTTCATGAAAGCCGGGCTGTCCGACGACACGCATCCAGAAAATATGAAGCGTCATCGACGCATCACACCGGTATCTGGGGGATCGGTCTGGGGGAAGGGACGCGGTATGCGAACGTAAAAACTTCACGCACTGCAGACGCGTCCAGGTGAAAAAGCTATTAGGCACGGGCAGAGTATCGTGAATGCACTACATAGTTGATACGTCAGAGTCCCATAGATAAAAACGTGCATATTGCGGTTTGTGGGTGGTAGGCAACAGGCAGCAGCCGGGGCAATTGGGTTCATTCTGTGACAGGCGGCAGGTGACAGCCCAAATGCCATGCTGCGACAAGCAACGGACTACAGTCAATTGGTTGCGGACTGCAGCAGGAAGAGCGTGTGGGTGGTCAATGCATAATCATGCGTCTAGAAGTGCAATTCTTCGAACGAAGGGTGTGCAGTGCTGGCACACTATGGCCTGTTGGTTTGTTCATGCGTGGAAACTTGGAGTATGGCGAGGGTTGGAATAATATGGAAAAGTATGTTAGGATTTTCAACTCAACGTCTTTGGGACGTACAAAACCAACGAATACGAATCAGAAGGCAAAATGGTAAAAAACTGCACTGAACTACAACTGTTGTGGAGGGTACGAATAACAGTGCTGGATTGTGTTCGTTGTCCGTCACACGTATTAATCACCTTTCTTACCACAGTAAATCACTTCCCCGCGAAGCCAAGCACTAGGCTCACCACATGTGAGCTTGGCAGTCTTGGCTAATTTTCACGGATGGAGTCCCCGATGCGGTCAGTACATGCAGCATCGGTAGCCTCAACGTTTGTTGATTCTATATGTAAAGCAGTAATTCGAGGTTGCTTATTTCTGCCATGAAGTTAGTAGCACATATATCGTGGTTTGGATACACTGTTGGTTTGAGAAGCATTTATATCTTGGAGATTACAAAATCGGCAGTATTGGTGGGATCATGTCTCCTCACTTCCCCTCAGAGGGGCTCAGAGGGGCATAAATACCTTTCATCTTTATTCGTATCTTAAAATCTTACTCTTGACTGAGCAGCTCTGGCAGCCTGCAATTTTCAGCCACAATGTTGTCGGGTATTCAGAGATCCATCGACGATGGCTCAACCGGTCGAAGCCGCTCTGGGTGCTTGAATTGGCGGCAGAAACGAAAGAAGTGTAAGAAACCCCACAGAATGGGTGACCCTTGTACATACTCTAACCATTTTAAGGCGATGAAAGAAAGCCATCCTGCACCAGGTGTCAGGAACGTGGTAATGACTGTCAATGGCAGCCCGAGTTCACGTTTCGAGTCACGGGAGTCGAAGCACGGCATCCTCCACAGCGAGTCCGGACTCGCGCAACCATGACGGCACGTTCAGGCAGGAATCACCGTAAGAATGCAACTGTACTAACATGGGGTCATTTAGATGGTGGATATGACATTTGATCAAAATGGACCTAAGAGAATACGCAGGCGGCTTTCTCCAGTGGAGCATAATATCGGCCATTCTACTACGACAGACAAAGGAGACCCTGGCGAGAACGTCTCAGAGAATGTTCTAAAACACCCAAGCACGACTGTCGAACAACCATCACCATTGGCGACTTCAAATGAATCGAATCACTCACCAAGCAAACTGTCAATGAAACAAAAACAGCCAGCAACAAGGTCGGGTACCGACGAAACTGCCAGCGTGGGTATAGGACGAATTGCCGAGACATACTCGGCTTCTACTTTTGGCTCGCCCCCTCTCCAGTGGCGAGCGCTACAACCCACTCAACAGAATGATCAGGCATTACTGGACCTCAAAGTACTGGACTACCTCGCTTCGAACCCGTTCAACGTGAACATTTTGGCTGGAAACGCGTCGCCCGAGGAAGAAGCAGCGGCCTTGGATAGCCACGCTAGAACCACGCATGGCAACCCTTCGGCGTCTGGAACGCCCTTGGAAATTCATGACGGAAGCGACCCTGATTTCTACCTCCATGACCATATTGTACAAACCGCCCGAAACAGAATACTTGGCCGAAGTGAAACGCCGGCATCATTCACCAGTCTGGCGACAGCGCAACCACCGGTTAACCCACCTGTTGACTGGGACTTACAAGACAGCCTGCCAAGTATCACGGAGAAGCGGTCTTTCGAGCTTTGGCAAAACTACCTCGACACCATCTGCCCATGGCTAGATATGCTCGACAATGACAACCACTGGAGGACCACGGTGGCACACATGGCCCGCCGCGAGGCATGCCTTCACTATGCACTTCTCGCGCTGTCTGCCCGGCAGCAGGAGCGTCTGCACAATCCGGACAGGCGACCACAGACAGAAAGTCTTACTTTATACCAGGCAGCCATTCGGCACGTAAAGGTGAAGATGCCTCTTCTCTCTACAGAGGTCATTGCCGCGTGCGTTTTGCTGTGCGTGCTGGAAATAATGTGTTCTTCGCCGCGGGCCTGGGGCAAGCACCTGGACGGGTGTGCGATTATGCTCGAGGCAGCCGGGATCAACGGCGTTGTGGGCGGCGTGCGGGGTGCCTTGTTTTGGACGTTTGCACGGATGGACGTGTACCGGGTGTTTATCAGTGTCGACACAGTGACGACTCTGCCGATGAACCGCTGGTTTCTGAGTGCCGACTCCATGGAGGAAGCGGTCCGACTGTTCAAGAACAAGCCGGGGAGCGACAGTTACGCAAACTACATTGTATTCTTGAGCGCGGGAGTGGTGAATATTTTGTCGAGGGGCGACAGGACGAACAGGGCGAGCGGCGGCGACTCCTTTACACCCGAACTACCTGGCAACGCCTTCTCGAGTCGGCCTGCACCCTACGCCACGTTCGTCTCCCAGTGGAAGGCAATGTATGATCTCCACGAGAGCTGGTACAATGACCGGCCAGAGGAAATGCGGCCTCTCCTGAATGTGCCGCCAAAGAAACACTCGTCCTCGTCCTCGTCCTCGTCCTCGTCCTCCGCGTTCAGCACAATCCTCTACAGCTCGCCCGTCGGCATCACGAGTAACCAGATGTACCATGCATCCATGATCTTGCTGCTCCAGGACAAGCCGCCCGAAATTACGCTCCCCAAGACGCAGCGGTCATCGATGCTCTGGAATGCCCGCAACATTTGCGGCATTTCACTGTCCAACAGCGACCACGGCGCACTCATCCACGCACTACAGCCGCTGTGGATTGCGGGACGACTAATGTCCCATCATTCCGAGCACGACGCCATTTTGGGAATTCTCGACAAGGTTGAGCAGCAGACCGGATGGGGAACGTCCTGGCGACGACGGGACCTTGAAGAGTTTTGGGGGCTTGATGACGATCATGAGTGAGGTGTAGTCATGTATTAGACCAGGACATTCAAGCCAAAGATTTTAGCATTAGTGGCTATCTCGTTATTTACTCGTCGATACTGTCAATCTAGTCAGTAAAGAGAAAAGAGAACCAGAAGAAACGGGACGGCCGTACCTAATCTGGATGCACTTGGTCTGCAGATACTCCTGGAGACCTTCGACACCGCCTTCTCTTCCATAGCCAGACTGCTTGACGCCGCCAAACGGTGTGTCCGGAGCCGGGAAGTACCAGTCGTTGATGGCCACGGTGCCGGCTTCGATCTGCCGCGTGACGCGAAGACCGCGGCTGATGGAGTTGGTGAAGACGCAGGCTTTACTGTTAGTCGGATGCATAGCAGCATTCACTTTGCGGACACTTACCAGATAGCCCAAAGATGGTGTCGTTTGCCAACTGGATGGCCTCTTCCTCGGTGCTAAACGTCTGCACAGTCACGACCGGCCCAAACACTTCCTCACGGACGATTCTCGAGTCGGTGGCGGGTTTCTTGAAAATGGTCGGCTCGATAAAGAGGCCCGTGTTTCCTCGGCGAGTGCCGCCGGTCACGAGCTCGCCGTCCTTCTTGCCAACGTTGAGGAAGTCCATGACGCGCTTGAACTGGGCTTCGTCGGCGACTGGGCCGACTTTGGTGTCCTTGTTCGTCGGGTCGCCAATGGCGCCGCTCTTGCTGATAGCCTCAAAGTGTGACTTTAGGATGCCGATGAACTTGTCGGCAATGGTGTCCTGGACGAAAATGCGGGAAGCCATCTAGTAGTGTTAGGCCCAAGTTGTTAAGCAATGGAATACGGGGCAACGGTGACTTACTGTGCAGATCTGCCCAGTGTTGGCGAGGATGCCGTCGACGGATCTTGTAGGGTTAGCGCGCGGTCGTTTTTATCGCGGTCTACGTGGGAGTCACATACCGCGAGGCAGCACGCTCAATATTGGCGTCATCAAAGATGACCGAGGGCGACTTCCCGCCGAGTTCCAGGGCGACGCGCTTCAGGTTGCTCCTTGCTGCATATTCCTGGATCTTTCGTCCTGTTGCAGTGCTGCCGGTGAAGCTGATCTGGCGGATTCGCATGTGCGATGCGAGCATTTGGCCGGTCTTGCCGCCTCCGTTGACAATGTTGATGGTGCCGGGAGGGAAGCACTCCTTGATCAGCGGCCCGAGAGCGAGGGAACCCAGGGGTGCCTTCTCGGATGGCTTGTAGACGATTGTGTTTCCTGCGGCCAACGCAGGCTTTAATCTGGTTCAGAAAGGATTTGGAACGTTCTTCTGGGTAGGGCCACTTACAGCTGCCTTCCATGCAAACAGGATGCCAGACACATTCCAGGCACCAATGCCGGCACACACGCCGATCGGCTCCTTTTGGATAATCTTGTAACGGCCGAGGGACGTTGGGTACATTGTTTCGCCGACAATCTTGTCGGCGAGGCCGGCGTAGTACGTAAACAGGTCGGCGCCGTGTCTGTAAGCCATGGTCTGCGTCGCAACAGCGGAGCCCATGGCCTTGGTCTCGAGAAGGGCGATGTCCTCTGCGTGCTCCCTCAGCAAGTCGGCAAACTTGAACAGGGCCTTGGCCCTGTCTGTCGGGTCCAGCTTGCCCCACCCGCTCTTGAACGACGCCTGAGCGGCATCGACGGCGGCGTCGACATCGGCCTCACCTGCTGCATGGATCTTGTCCGAGACGAGTGTGCCAGTTGCCGGGTCGCTGACGGTGAGGAACTCTTTGCTTTTCGAGTCCACAAACTAAAAGGTCAGTCTTACGGGTTGGTGGCAACAATGGGCAGTAGAACCTACTTCGTTGTTGATAAACAACCGAGTTTCAAAGGACGCCATCGTAGAATGTTTTGCTTCGAGATGAATAATTTTGCTGTTAGATGTGTGGTCGTAGAATTCCATTACCGTCCTCTCCTTATTTTACGTCTTTATCCTTGAAATGTCTAGTCATGATCACAAATCAATGCAGCTGGGGGCCGAGGGCGACCCCGACGGCAACTTCAAGATGCGGGGAGAGAGGGGAGACGTGAGCAATGATTAGAATGACGGCGCTTTGATTTTCCCAATCAGGCAATTCTAAATTACCCCTTGTGTCGAATTTTCCGCTGTCTAACCACCCAGGCTTACAGAGGGCCAACATCCATTCGGCAGCAGTGATCCGCCATGCTCACTTCACGATCGGATCCGAGAACTTGCATACGGCCTAATTCGACGTGATCTTCATGGGCTGGCTTATCTTCCCCGCAACTACCCCAGGAAACCCCAGTCAATAGCCCCAGATCATTTCCCCGGAAACTGGGGCACGATGTGATGAGCAATGGAGCCATGTGGACACCCCCTGGATTGATGATGAAGCTGTGTATTTACAAGGCTGGCCTCTGCCCATGCCAGCCGTTTGACGGTCCGTTCTTTAACCGTTTTTGTTTACGTTCTCGTTTACGTTCTTTTCGACGGCTTGTTCTTCAATGATATCCCGACGTCCAGTCGAACTTTCCGGGAATAAGAACTTCACGACTTACACGACACCTGATACCAGCACACCGACATGGCCATCAAACTACGAGGCCGGCCGCTCTACAGGCTGATGAAGGTCGTCAGCGGCTTGTCGTTTTGCATGTATGGCTACGATGCCGGCGTTCTCGGTGGCATGCTGCTGCACCAGCCGTTCAAGGACGCCATGGGGAACCCGACAGGCAACTGGATCTATCCAATGATTGTTGCATCGTGAGTACCAGTTTGGGATTTTGCCTTTATTGACCAGTCACTGTTTTGGTCAATTACCCCGTGCTATTGCTGTTGATCTAATGCACATCTAGGTACGACCTAGCGGCTTTCGTCACTGCAATCGTTATTGCTTTCTTCACCATGAAGATTGGCCGCCGCGGCACGATCATCATGGGAAACACTGTCGCCGTGTTTGGAGCCCTTCTGCAGGCCAGTGCGTACGGGGTTCCGCAGATAATTGTCGGCCGACTCCTGACCGGCTTCGCCATTGGGTCCATTTCGAGCTCGGTGCCGACGTATCTGAATGAGTGTGGCAGCTCCATCCACGACCGCGGACCGGCTAATGCAGTGAATGCCATGTTTCTGATGGGAGGTGTTCCATTGGCGTACTGTACGTTGGGCCTTGGCCGACGACCATCTAGGGCCAAAAAGTCCCGTCCTCTTTAAAGGAGCGAAGCGAGAAAAAAAAAAGAAAAAAGAAAGAAAAAAAAAAAGAAACATAAAAAGAAAAGGAAAGATCATGCTGACGTTACCAAGGGATCGACTATGGCTTCGTACAGTGGGAGGCCCAGGCGAGCTGGAGAATTCCCGTGATTCTACAGTGCTGCTTCGCCATTCCGGCTGGCGTCACCATGTATTTTTTGCCCGACACGCCGCGCTGGTACTATGCGCGGAACCGGTCTGAAGAGGGCGACGCGACGCTCTGCCAGCTGTACGACCAGCCATTCGAGTCGCAGGCGGTCCAGGGTACGAAGCGGAACATTATGACTGCCATCCAGATGGAACTCGAAGCCAATGCGAGCATCTCATGGAAGCAGTTCCTGACAATGGGCATCGTGGACCACACGAGGCTCAAGATTATCCGCCGTCTTATCATTTGTTTCTGGCTTCCTCTGGTAGGCTGTTCCAAGGGAAACTTGTTTTTATTTCCTCGGGTGCTCTCGCTCACATTTTGCTAACTCGACAGCTCGGCGAATGGATGGGCATCAGCCTGCTTGCCTACTTTGCGCCGACCATTCTCAGCGGGATAAACGTCTCGGCCGGGACGGTCAATGTCATCTCGGGCGTCCTGTGTACCTGCATGTTTCTGGGGACGATCCCTGTTTACTGGACCATTGAAAAGTACGGCCGCCGATCAACCATGCTGTACAGCGCCGTCGTCTCGTCCGTCCTCTACGTCGTCTTTATTGTTCTCGTGGCCGTCGGCGGCAAGGGCGCGCAATGGGGCTCTGTCGCCGTGCTCTTTGTCATTGTCTTTGTCCTGTCGTACGGCTGGCAGGCGACAAAGTTTCTGTACAGCAGCGAGATTGCACCGCTCGAGTACCGCCACATTGGCGGCGCCTTTTTCTCAGCCGGCGAGTGGCTCATGGTGTTTATCACCGTGTTTGCGTCGCCGATCGGGATTGACGAGTGCGGGTGGCCGTTTTGGTTCTTTATTCTGGCTGGCAACATTTCGGCGGCCGTGTTTGTGTTTTTGCTGTGTCCCGAGACGTCTGGCAAGACACTTGAGCAGGGTAAGTCACTACTGTTTTCCAGGCTTGCTACATATTACTAACCATTCAGTTGATTACCTCTTCATGGAGAGAGCACTGGCTGGACTGCAAAAGAACAACGCACAGATCGAGATGGCGCAGAGCGAAAAAGATCTAGAACATGCCCATATAGAGGGAGGCGAGAAGAGCAGCGAGTGAGGTCATTAGAGGATAGACCGTGAGAGGAATTGCAATAGGTCTACAGGATAGAAGATACAGCTCAGCTAAGAGATAGATCTTTCGCAAATAGACCAATAATGAATGGGAAAGCAGCATGTATCTCCTTTGATAATGTGAGCATTGGCTCTTTGAAAAAGTCATTCCTGATCTGCAAGGCTGCTGTTGACAGCCGGTACATTCCCTATGACGGTAAGCCGAGGGTCTCCCAAATCCCATTCGCTTGACATGTCGGAGTCTTTGTGGTTTCCCGTTTCCCCAGAATGATCGACCCCCCCTTTCCCCGCAACTTGCCACGGATAATGGTGCCCGAATTAAAGGGGCTAGGATATTCGGAGAGAGCAACTTGGTTATTCGGAGAGAGACTAAACCTCATCTAGAAATTTTAGAAGTACTCTTAGAATTTTCAAGGCAACTACATTTAAAACCAGTATACGCATACTCATGCAATTGCACAGAGATATAGCAGTAGAGCTAAGAATGATTGTTAGGTTTTTTTTAGATTTTTATAACACTTTTTTGGTGCGTGGTAAATGATTTTCTGGATTTTGCGAAGTATCCCTTAAGCGGAGTTGTCGCTGAACTTTAGTGGTGAATGCAGGTACTTCATTTTGTTAGAGGTTTTGGTGAGATGGCAGGTAGACTCTGTCTAAAAGAGGTTTAGTCTCTCTCCGAATAACCAAATGACTCTCTCCGAATATCCTAGCCCGAATTAAAGGAATGGAAAATCCCCCAAAGCAGTAATTCCAGGCGCCAGTCCTTATGCAAGGGAGGAGAAGGTTGCATGCTGCCAGTCTCTAGTTTTGGGGAAGACATGTCCACGTGTGCGAGGGTTCTCCTCACTTCAGTACGAGTGCGGAATGCGGAACGAAGGCGGTGCGCGTCTGGTGGCCAAGCCATGGCCCCTCGATTCTCGGCATAGCCGGGGGTACGGAGGAGAGGGGACACCAAGCTGGGGGTTCTTAATGAGGTCAGGGCCTGGGTAGAGTTAATTATTGCTAGATTGCGTTTCGTCTTGTTGATATTACACTTACTTCTGTCACACCAAACATACACACTTGCACATCATGGCTGTCGAAATTCCCAAGCAGGGGTGGGCGTGTGTGGTAGCCAACGAGGGTCCAGACTTTACCGTCGAGCTCACCCACCTCGACGTCCCAGAGCCGAGTAAGAATGCCCTGTGTATCGTTTTGTTGGAATTAGGATCCTGTCTGCGTGAATCAGATTCTGGCACCCTGTATGAAGTGCTGACTGTGTAGAGGACGACGAGCTCCTGGTTCGTCTGAACGTCACTGGACTATGCATGTCAGACGTCCATTACATGCTCAACGACTGGTCCGTCCCGAAAATGTCTGAAATGGGCGTCTCCTGTGCCGGCCACGAAGGCGCCGGTGTTGTGGTGAAAGTCGGCAAGAGCTGCACCAACCAGTGGAAGGTTGGCGACCGCGTCGGGATCAAGCCCATCCTCGACGTCTGCCACAACTGCGAGGAGTGCTGGAACGGACGCGAGAACTACTGCCCGAAAGCCAACCTCACAGGACTGCACTCCCCAGGCACGTACCAGCAGTACCTGGTGACGCCGGCCATCTACACGTCACGGATCCCCGACGGAGTGCCCGACGAGCTGGCGGGGCCCATTATGTGCTCGGCTTCGACCATGCACCGCGCCCTGATCGAATCGGGACTCAAGCCCGGCAACTGGGTGGTGTTCCCCGGTGGCGGTGGCGGAGTCGGCATCCAGGGCATCCAGCTGGCCAAGGCCATGGGGCTGCGGCCGATTGCGATTGACGGCGGGCCGGTCAAGAGGAAGCTGTGTCTGGACATGGGGGCCGAGGCGTTTGTCGACTTTTTGGAGACAAAGGATGTCCCGGCCGAAGTCATTAGAATCGCTGACGGGGTCGGTGCTCACGGAGTGCTCGTCACAGCCTACCAGGCCTACAAGGGTGAGTTTGTCGTACAGACATTCCAAACATACGGCCTCCTGCTAACAGACTAGATGCTATGAAATATGTCGGCAGCAGGGCCGGCGCCGTGATCATGTGCATCGCGCTCCCCCCTACGGGCGCGGTGAATCTCGGTGGCGAGCCGGCCGCGTTTGTCTTTAGGAATCTGCGCATCGTCGGTTCACTCGTCGGAACGATGCAGGACACGGCGTCGTGCCTAGACTACGCCAAGCGGGGACTGCTGCAGGGCATCTCCGAAGTCCGGGGCAAGTCCCAGTGGGCCGAAAGCATCCAGCAGCTCAAGAGGGGTGAGATTGCTGGCAGAGTTGTGATTGATTTTAATAAAGACTAAGCATTTGGGGCTAGAGTCTGGTAACGGGGAGTCCGGGGTGGTGTTGGGGGTGATGTCTGTGGGCGCAGTAGTGGTTGTGGTTTCATGTTTTAGCTGGATGCAATAGCTGTTTCTCCATGTGTTGTTTACCTTTGTTGACAACTACCGTCGTCGGTCCATATGATTCTCACAGTGATATTCCAAATCTGCGTCACGATTATCTCCCAGCGCAATGTCATCCGTCACAACTCCCTAGGTGTGAGTATTTCTAGTATTCAAACTTTCCCCTTTCTAACAAACAGAACGTCTTGGATCTGTCCGCTTTAAGCAATCTCTTTCATTGATCAAGTGAAATGGTTCTAGTTGAATACAATAGCCGCCTTGATTGTCGACTTGTCGTTTATCGTGTCGAGATAATTCTGCCACTCTTCTAATTTGATTGTCTTATTGACAATTCCCTCGACCTTGACGCGTTTGCGAACTGAACAGTTAATATTGCTTTTTGGACATGGCATTTTCGTTCGTCTCCTGTGAGAGCTTGACTCACCAAGATAGTCTATCGCTGCGGGAAACTTGTGCGTTTGGCTGAATGACCCGACAATGTTGATTTCCTCCTTGAATATTTTGTTTGGCGAAAACTTCACAAGGTCGTCGTCCTTGTATACGCCGTACACGACAAGTTTGCCTCCCTTGGTGACGTAGTCTATGGATTGTTCCAGAATGCGACTGCTGCCAGTAGCTTCAACGACAATGTCAAATCCATGGGGGTTGTCTTGCTGTAGCTTCTTCATGGTCTCTGCCGCCTCTTTCGTGTCTCTTGGCAATTCCACAAGCTCGTCTGCCGCCTCGAGAGATTTGGCGAGGTCCATCTTGATGCCAGCGGGGGCGGCAATGACTGTCCGGCAACAGCCATTCTCGCGAAGCATCTGTGCCAGCATCAGTCCGGTCGGTCCGGCACCAAACAGAAGGACGCTCGACCCCATCCTGGGGGCAATCTTGTCCAGCCCGTGGGCAGCACACGACGCAGGCTCGATCAGGGTGGCCTCCACGTCGGACATGCCGTCAAAGACAAAGACTCGGTGCGCCGGGTAAGTCGCGTACTCGGCGAACCCGCCGTCCACCATGACGCCATGGGCGACAAAGTTTTCGCAAAACAGCTCCTTTCCGCGCCGGCAGTAGTGGCAGAAGCCGCAGAGCTCCGAGTTGTCCGCCACGACACGGTCGCCGACGGCAAAGCCTGTTACGTCTTTTCCAAAGGCTGCCACCACGCCAACGGTCTCGTGGCCCGGGACGAGGGGGAACTGGGACTGTCAGTTGCGTCGACGGACAAGTAATGCTGTCAATGAGACCTACCCGAGCCCCGAATTCGCCATCGTGAATGTGCAGGTCGGTACCGCAGACGCCGCAAGCTTTTACTTTTACCTGAAGAATGTTAGCGACGGACGGGCTCCCGCAATCACTTTGACTTACAAGAACGTCATGATCTCGAATGTTTGGAAGGGTCTTGTTAACGATGCTAAACTTCCGTGCTTCGGAGTACTCTGTTCTCGTGTTAGCCTGGCTCGTGGGTGGGAAAAACAAACTCGACTCTGTCCCACCGAGGCAAAAGTCTACGGACCCAGAGCCCGCATTGAGCCGGGGAGATCAAAAGAAGCCATGCTGCCCATGGTGATATGCGCAGTCTGTAGTGCTTCAATATGGCACCAGAATCAGGTGGTTGTGAACCAGAAGAGGTGGAATGGAGCAGAAAACAGGTATTTGAGGACAAGAGTTATAGCTCGTCTACGGGGGAAATTCCAAAGTGGAAAATATGTGTTTGCTTTCTCTGTGGGGAGACTATTTCTCGGCATAGTGCTTTCAGAATCGACGGTGTAGATATCCGGGCAGAATTGGGAGCCGAACTTGGACGTCTTTGGTAACCGAGGCAGCTGACATTCAACTCTTAGGGATTGCTACCCATTTGACAACTTCTCGTGTCGAGGGATGCGATCGACATGAACCAATGAGACGGCCCAGTGAGAGGACCTAACATCTCCCGATTTGGTAATTTAGCACTCGGATGTCCATCCGATGAAACTTTGTCAGTGTTCAATAAATCAGAACTTGATCTTTTATGTGGTCCTTTATAGTAAATGAGCTTCTCGTCTCGAGGGATCAGCTCCGAGCTGCATTGCTTCCCCCGGAGGACAGACCCCAGAACAGGCTTACCCCAGGTTAAGCGAGATCCACTTCTCCATGTTGCATCCCCGGATCCCCAGT
The DNA here is from genome assembly GCA_002778245.1 of Raffaelea albimanens. Classification (NCBI taxonomy): domain Eukaryota; kingdom Fungi; phylum Ascomycota; class Sordariomycetes; order Ophiostomatales; family Ophiostomataceae; genus Raffaelea; species Raffaelea albimanens. The sequence continues at coordinate 2,644,687 of PCDJ01000006.1, read as the reverse complement.
TTTGCTGCAGAGCCGTGAGTTTATTATAAGGCTGGCACCGACACAAAGGAAAGAAAAAAAGGAACAGCTTTACAATTCGTCTGCTCTACAGATATCGTCATACGCAGCTCTCTCCACACTTTGTTTCGCCATGATATTTTCAAAAAAGCCGTACTTTGGCCTCTCGGGAGGATGGCTAACCTTTTGGATCACCCTAGCCTGTGGTGCCGACATGACACTCTATGGATATGACCAGGTGAGTCGATGGATATCTATGAAATCGCTGTGGATTGTCTCTGAAGGATACGTCTGGATAAAATGACGTCGCTGCAGTGCACTATTCGTGTACTAACTGCTACAGGGTGTCTTTAGCGGCGTTGTCATTTCGGAAAACTTTCTTCTACTTCACGACCTCCAAGGCCCGTCCAAAACGACTCTCCTCGGCACCACGGCTGCAATCTACGATGTCGGCTGCTGCATTGGCTCGCTCCTTGCCTATTCGATTGGCGAGCGCCTCGGCCGTCGGAACACTGTCCTGGTGGGAACCATTGTCATGTCAATTGGCGCCTTGCTGCAGTGTTCGTCGTACAGCCTCGGGCAGATGATGACCGGACGGGTTATAACTGGTATTGGGAATGGTAAGTTGGTCGATGGCTTTTGTGTCCTAGGGGTCCCAGATCGATGGCAGGCTGCTAACTTGACAGGCCTCAACACGAGTACTGCTCCCATCTGGCAAGTCGAGACGTCCAAGGTCGAGTGGCGCGGCAAGCTCGTCATTCTCGAAAACTGCCTGGTGCTCGTCGGCTTCTCCCTGGCCAACTGGCTCAACTATGGCCTGTCGTTTGTCGAGGGCCCCGTGTCGTGGCGGTTCCCGCTGGCGTTCCAGTTTCTGTTCAACCTTGTAATCTTCGCCACAGTGCCGTGGCTGCCCGAGTCCCCGCGGTGGCTCATTGCCCACGGCCGCGAGCACGAAGCCCACCAGATCATTGCCGACCTCGAGGCCAAGGGGCTGGACGACGCCTTTGTGCAGCTGCAGGTGACCGAGATCCAGTACTCGGTGACGTACGAGCGGGAGAACAGCATCAGCTTCCGGGACATTCTTCGCGGCCGGGCGCACGAAAAGGCCGGCACCAAGACGGTCCGGCGCTTGCTGCTGGGCATGGCCGGTCAGAGCTTCCAGCAGTTTACGGGCATCAACGTGACGTCGTACTACCTGCCGACGGTCCTGCAGCAGTCGGTCGGGCTGAGCGCGTCGCTGGCACGGCTGCTGACGGCGTGCAACAGCGTGCAGTACCTGTGCTTTTCGGTGATTGGCATTTTCAAAGTCGAGAAATGGGGCCGCCGCAAGCTGATAATGTTTGGCTGCGGCGGGTGCTGTTTCTGCTACGTTTTCATCACGTCGCTGATCCGGTACAACGAGATGGACGGCTACCCTCACAAGTATCAGGTGGCCTCGGCGTCGATTGCGTTTTTCTTTTTGTACTATGTCTTTTTTGGCATCGGCATGCAGGGTGTAACTTGGTGTAAGCCTCACCTCTCCCCCTCTCTCTACTCCCCCCTGGCTTCTCTCCCCCTACCTTTCCCTCTCTGACGCTCTTAACCTTAGTGTACGCCACCGAAATCAACTCCCTCACGATGCGGACAAAAGGCGCTGCCCTTGGTGCTGCCACAAACTGGATCTTCAACTTTATGGTTGTCGAAATCACCCCCATCGGCATCCAGAACCTCGGCTGGAAATTCTACATTATCTGGACCGTCCTCAACGCGGCCATTGTACCGATTGTCTATGTGTTTTACCCCGAGACGACGGGCCGCAGTCTCGAAGACATGGACGACTACTTCCGCGGCAACCCGCCTCTGCTTGCGTTCCGGGACAAGGAAGGCATCTCCAGCAAGCGGCCGCAAAGGTACCGCGACAGAGAGCAGCACCACCAGGAGGACAAGGGGGGGGGTAGAACTGATGGACCAGGCTGTGCATGTTGAGAGCACATGACTGGTGGTCTTAATTTTACAGGCTGTGCATGTTGAGAGCACATAGACTGGTGGTCCTAATTTTAACAGAAGGGGGCTGTGAAAGAGAGTAGAACATACCCAAGAACGAGGTATTTTTCTGGAGGTTGGTTGTCTTGGTCATTCAAGACGAGGTCTTTGATAACATTAGGGACAATCGCGAGCCACGAATTAACTTGATGGCTTGTCATCTCTCTTACTTTAATTTATTCAAGCCAGGTTTTCTTCTCTATGCTTTCCCTGCCGAGCCACATATCTCCATCCATCCAATCGTCTGGTTCATGACCTTGTCGACGCCCTGTTCTATAATCGTCGAGTGCGGTGCAGTTCCGATTTTGGAGTTTAGGTGGACATAGTAGTCGTCCAGCGACAGGCGGTTGACGTTGATTTTGGAGGTGCCCTGGGCGATGCACTTTTTCATGGTATCGGGATCGAAGCCGTTTGTGCCGTGTAGGGCGATACGGACGCGGGAGTTGATTTGTTTGCGAACGGATGAGAGTCTATGGGTTAGAATGGGCAAGATTATATCGAAGCAAGGAAAAGAAACAGAAAAATGAGGGAAGCGAAGAAAGAAAAACAGGTAAACAGGAAAACGAGCGAAGCAAGGAAATAAAAAGACGAAGCGAGGAAGAAAAGACGAGCAAAACGAGAACTAAATACCTTTCGTAGTCCAGATGTATACCGGCGGCGCCATACTCGCCGTGGACGTTGCCAAACGACGGCGCGAGGGCATCGACGCCCGTGGCGATGAACTCTTCTACCTCTTCGGGTGTGGTCATGCTGGCCTCGAGGCCGGCCGTGTCCTTGACTCCGTCCTCGCCGCCCTCGATGCGGCCAGGCTCGGCCTCGGTGGCAATGTGTCTGTCGTGGCAGTACTTTACGAGCTCGGCTGTCTTCTGGAGGTTCTCGGCCTTGTCAAAGTGCGACATGTCGACCATGATGCTGTCAAAGGGAAGCTCGTCGGCGGCCCGCTTGATAATAGCCTCGTCCTGTGCATGGTCGAGGTGGACGGCTACCGGGACGGAAGCACGCCGTGCCGCGTCGGCGCCTGTGCGGACCAGGAGGCCGTCCGAAAAGGCAATTGCCCACGGGAAGAACTGGAGGATCAATGGCGATTTGGCCTTTTCTGCGGCCCTGACCAGGCCCAGGATCTGCTCGAGGTTGTAGGCGATGGCGGCAATGACGCCGTATCCGCCCTTTTCGGCCGCCTCCAAGATCTGGATGGTAGTGTTTGATTTCTTCCAGTCGTCGGCCATGTTGAAGGAGCTGGTGATGGAGAGATGTTGTGTTGTTTTGAGTGGTCTGTCGACAGTAGATGATCTATCTTTTACAATGAAAAAACCGGCAGTTGTCTTGTCCCTCTCTTGGTAATATCCAAAGATGACAAACGGTGCATTCTTATTTGACAATCCAACGGTGACCCTCGTGATCCGTCATGGAATGCTGTTGATCTCGTCACGAGGGTGAAGCATCTCCTACGACACCGGATATACCGTCATCGGCTCACGGCAGCAGAGCTCAGTGGCTGTTTATTTGATAGGTGGTGCAGTGTTATTGCCAGTTGTGTGTGGGGCTGTGGAGCATCACAGGGCTCTAGATCCGGAGTTCGGTGCTAGAATACCCTCGAAACGAGGGCATCTCCTGAGACTCGAATCGTGGGGAACGGTCAGGGTGGACACAGTTGGAGAGCGGGGCAGCTCCAGGGGGCACGCAGGCAACATCGCTGTTGGTTTATGATGCGTTTGTTGTCGTCACAGCGGTTAGGTGGCCGGTAAGCTTGGCGGTTCGACTTTGGGGGTATTTTAAGATATGAGCGAAGCAGATCGTCGAGATCTTTCCAAGCAAAACCTGTCCCAATCGCTCTTCTTCGTTGCAAGAATCAGAAATAGCCTGTTCTTCACATCGACCATGGCCTTCACACGCACCATCACCCGGACGGCGCTTGCACCCAAGGGACAGTGGACGCAGTTCGCACTCTCCCAAACCCGGCGAGCCATCTCGACCCGTTCCACACGCTTTGAACTCAACACCGGAGCGCGCATCCCCGCACTCGGCTTCGGCACCTTCCAGGATGCAGGCGCACAGGAAGAGGCAGTCTCCAAATGTCTCAAGGCCGGGTTTCGCCTGATTGATACCGCACAGGTGTACGGCGTGGAGCGCGAGGTCGGCCGTGGCCTGAAGAAGAGCGGTGTTCCGCGCGAGGACATTTTTGTTGGCACCAAGCTCTGGTGCAACTCATACCATCCAGACGACGTCGAGGCCTCGCTTGAGTATTCTCTCAGTGAACTGGACACGCCCTATGTCGATCTGCTGCTGATGCACTACCCCGTTGTGTTTGCCCGGGGAGCAGAGCGCTTCCCCCGCGATGCCGACGGCAAGATGGTCCTGAGCAAGGACACGACCTTTGTGGACACCTGGAAGGCCATGGAGAAGCTGCTGGGCACCGGCAAGGTCAAGGCCCTGGGCGTGTCCAACTTTAGCCAGGGCGAAGTCCAGAGACTCCTGGACGAGTGCGACGTGGTGAGTTCCTCCTCTTCCTGTGGGCGTATCGTCTTCTAACAGCCAGCCCCCCGCTGTCCACCAAATGGAAACGCACCCGTACCTCCAGCAAAAAGGCTTCAACAGCTGGCTCAAGTCCAAGGGCATCCACGTCATCCAGTTCAGCCCGCTGGGCAACATGAACCCCTTCTACCGCGAGACCGGCTGGAGCAAGAACATTGCCCACACGCTCAAGCCCATTACCGAGAGCGCGCTGCTCAAGGAGATCGGCGCCAAGTACAACAAGACCCCCGTGCAGATCGCCCTGGCATGGGGCATCAACAGCGGCCGCTCCGTCATCCCCAAGAGCGTCATTGACTGGCAGATTGAGCAGAACCTGGAGGCCGACTTTGAGCTCGACAAGGAAGACATGGAGAAGATTGGGACCATGGACATCAAGGCACGCTTCAACGACCCGAGTGCGGATTACCAGTACGGGCTGTACAGCGGTCTGGAGGGCACCGAAGGCACGCGCGAAGGAAAGACTCATTAGACGGCATGCTTTTTTAAAAGTTTATCGACCCTCGTTTGGATTTGCTGGATTTGTTTTCGTCTTGTGTTAAAACTAAACAAACCATTAATCTGAATCGAGGCAACATTTTCTGACAGGCGAAGAACTTGGCCAAAGAGCCAAGGTGGACTTGGCGGCAGTTTCAAGAGTGCAAGTGCGCATGGCGAGCCGAGACGCCTTCTTGTCTATCCACCAGGACCCGACTTGAATCTGTCAACACATTCCACCTTGGCAAGTGCCGCAGATTAACTTTGATTGCGGGCGGGGTCTGGCGGGGACAGAGAAACGTTCAAGCCTTCTGCCGAGAGCTTTTATATTAAAAACAATGACCTCGGCTATGTTTGTTCATCTAGGCAAAAGCTTATGGTGGTGGCCGGTGGTGAGCATGTTGACGACCGGCTAGACTCGTGTTTGGTTGGCTTCACTTACACGAGAGTCCTGGCCAAAGACTGAACTCGATTCCTCCTATATGAATCTATTAACAATGTATTAAGTAAAATATTCTCTTTTAAATACAATGTCTTCTCGGGGGCTGTCGGTTCGGCAAAGCGAGGAAGCCCCAGAGGGTGTCCTGGCCCATGTATTTAAGGACGTCGTCACTTGCTTTGCTTGCTGTGTCTGCCTGTCTTGCTGGCTACGCCGTCTTTATCTCTTTCCACGCACTATTAAAGTTACACTTTTTGGTTTCTTGCAGTTCTCGTCCTCCTACCATGAAGTCCTTCACCGCCCTGGCCGTGTTCGTCGCGACAGTCGAGGCCGGCCTCCGGTTCGGATGCTCCACCTTGACCATCCAGCGCCTCGACCCTGTGGTCCAGTCCGGCGCCGACCCGTCGTCGCATCTCCACCATATCGTTGGCGGCAACCAGTTTAATGCCACAATGAACGGCGATGTCGGCGCCCGGGGCACCTGCACGACCTGCCAGATGGCCGAGGACTTTTCCAACTACTGGACCGCCGTCATGTATTTCAAGAGCCCGACCAACGGCTCGTACCACCGTGTGCCGGTGGTCAACAATGCCGCCCTTGCATCGGGCACGACCGGTGGTATCACGGTCTACTACACGCAGTACGACCTGTCACGAGACAACCTTAAGCAGCAGCCCATCACGACGTTTAAGCCTGTGAGCCGACCCCCAGGAATACATATCATGTTCATCGTACTAATCGTCAGGGCTTCCGCATGACGGTTGGCAACCCGGCCAGCACGGCCGCCGAGGGCAAGACGCACATTGGGCTGTCGTACAACTGTCTGCAGACGCTGCTCAACCGCGGCCCCGAGATGAGAGACTTTCCCACCCGGCCCTGCCCAGCCGGCATCTTTGTCACCCACCACTTCCCTGCGTAGGTAGATTGTGTGATTGACGCTTTTCAACCTGCCGCCTCTGACCTTGATAGCTGCTGGGATGGAAAGAACCTCGACAGCCCCAACCACCAGGACCACATGTACAACACGATTCGCTACGACGGGTTCACCAATGCCCCCGCGTGCCCGTCGTCGCACCCCGTCCGTGTGCCGCAGGTGGTGTACGAGACCGTGTGGGACACGACCAAGTTTAATGGGCTGTGGCAGTCGGGCACGCAGCAGCCGTTTGTGTGGAGCTTTGAGGGTGTCAGCGGGTACGGCACGCACGCCGACTACATGTTTGGGTGGCAGGGCGACGCGCTGGAGCGGGCGATGCAAAAGTCAGAGTGTTTCTACGACGGCTGCGGCGCCATCAAGAAGCAGACCATGGCGACGGCCAACAAGTGCAAGGTCAAGGACATGGTTGACGAGAACATTGACGGATGTAAGTCCCTCTGGAGCCCCCTTCCCTCTGGAGCCCCCTTCCCTCTTGAGCCCCCTCCCTCTTGAGCCCTTATACCTTTACTCTGATACTAACCTCACAGGGGTCGACGTTCTTCCCGGCCAGGAGAAGCCAATGTGAACGCCTCGGAATAACCGACGTTTAGCTGGTCGGATTTCGTCATGGCTGTAGACATCCAATCCAAACCTCTTATTCTGATCAGGTTTTATGGTCGTGCTTGTCATGAAAATGACGGACCGTAGATGACAGTGGGAACAGATACGACTCGAGGGTGTCGGCATCCCAACTCTGTGAGTGTCTGCACATGTTTGTCCGAGGTGCTGCCGGGTTACTCCGAGGTGTGCCAATGCCGATGGCCCCAGCTGTGTCGTTGTGCCAGAGATGCTCGGGCATGGGAGGTTAGAAGGGATTTGAAAAGTTTACTCGGATGATTCTGAGTAGTCGTACATAGTTGGGGAGTGCGTGAGTACGTGGATAGGTCCGAGGTATGAGTAGAAGGGGTCGATGAGTAGACTGGTTGAGTGAATGACATTGCAGTCTTCTGATGTCGTCTTTCATGGGATGCCTATTTCGATGACGACGTAACATATCCCGAGAGGGGATCAGCCCGAGGGTGAGGATGGCAACACCAAGCCAATAGCAACATCGTCATGTCATACTTTTGTCAGAGTACAAAGACCTCGTCTGTTTGGCGGAACCTAGTCAGCACACAGCCCAAAAACGGCCGCGTCAGTGCTCGCTTGATCTTCAGCCCAATTCGCAGTTTAGAGCTCGGCCGAGACTAGTGCAGGGACGTCAAAATAGGCGAGAGGTCAATCCAGGTCTGTCAATCCAGGCAGTGCTGCCAATGCAGTCAGGCTGTCTGAAGAGTTGTTAAGCTTTTGGCCCCGCAAAGTATGCTTCTATTCTTGTATCGTGGCTGCCTGGCTGGCCTCCGTACAAGTGCCGCTAGCCGACGCGTGACGCGCAAGCCAGAAATGTCGGACCTTGTTACGCTCCGAGAGAGGGTCCGTCCCATCTTGTTGCGGGGAAATTCGTTGTAGTCGGCAGTCCGATAGTCCATGGATAGTCCGCCTGTGTAAAGACGAGCGATTACGTAACCTATGCTTTCAGGAGTGCTTCGTGGCCGTCAGTCGTGGTCTGGACTCTCTAAGCTTCGTGGTACATTTGATGCTACATATCTACTGGTGCTGCGTATCTACACGATCTAGACAGTCCAGACATAGACGGCGACCGAGATCTCCGGGGTAAATCTACGGCACCCGAAGAACCCGATGGGTCGGATCACGCAAAGTTGAGGTTGCCGTTTATTGCTGTAAAACGGACGGGATCCAAACAGACCACCAAACGATCTTTGGTACTTCAAGGCTTAAACTTAAAAATACATCTTAGAAAAAACGGGTCCAGGAGAGGATTCGCTGCCTGCCTGGAAGGACTCGCGTCTGGGCGTCTGGTGTGTGTTGTCTGTGGGGGGCATCCCCTCTTCAATGCATCCCTCACCGGACTTTGAGAATAGGGCATGGACCGGCCAAGACACCAGCTTTGCGTGATTCCATCCATCGGCTGTTGATGGACTAACCGTTGGATGTTTCTCCGTTTCTGACATGTTCCCTGCGAGGGGGCCCAGCGAGAGGCCACGACCCTTGCCCGTAGACCCAGTGATTCCCCATCCGTCCCAACTGGCAATTTCCCCAGGTAGACAATCCCCTGTAAGTTACTACCGCGTCTGGAGGAATGCCCCTACCGCCACCACCTTCATTTGGCAGTACTAGTAGTGACGTGGACAGGACTGTCGATCTGTGCTACCCGGTTTTTGGGCAATGAAGCTGGGTTCCAGTGTAAGCAAGACAGTTTGTGGTTGTCTGCCTGTCCTGTTTCATGGAATCCTGCGCCACGAAAAACGTCATCGTTGAAGATTTGTGACGCTTCAGCCCTGAAGCAGTGGTGCTAGGTGGCTAGACTCCGATACTTGGTGGGCGATGTCTCCTCTTGGGGGTCTTTCGGGGCCTCCAGTGATCGTTCAGTGCTCTCGAGTGCTACATCACCCCCCAACTCGGTCCTGTCGGCGGCTGTCGGACACCCCTACCCGAAAGCAGAAACCCAGTGCGCTGCACAGTACGAAACATGTGCAGCGGGCGGAGCAGCTCACTCGACGCGCACCAGAACTGCCAATTTCGTCCTGGTGGTTTTGCCCGACATCCAAGTGGGTCTAGCCGCCCGCCAAGAGTGTCGCATAGCGTCCTGGGCCAATCACACGGGGCTGTGCCGGGGTTGGGCAGATTACGAACAGGAGGCGATTGGCCGCGGGCCAGTGTGGCTTAGCAGTTTGTGCCTTAGCACGGCGTTAGGTCAGATCACTTAATCCTGCGCGAGTAAGGTGGTCTTGCACTGTGCGAGATGCCATGGAGACTGGCCAATGTCCACAGGCCACTCGCCATGTAACCGTGTAGCTTTTTTGTGCCTGGAACCCAATACGCCGTATTGCCTAGGACTCCACCAGGCTAAGACAAGCCCAGGTTGAATCAGGGATACGTCCCTTTTCCCCCCCTTTACGCGTCTCATGGTGGCGGTCTCTAAGGGGGTCCCCAGGAGAGTTTCTGCAAAACTGCCGTCTCTTAAACACCCGCACTCAACTCACTCTCCATCTCCTTCTCTCGATTCCATTATCCCTCCCCTCCGTCGGCACCTCCTCCCCTCCCCCACGATGTGTGCAAAAATTGATGTTTATGAGTCAATCCGCGGCCTCGTGGCCACGAGCCCCAGCCGCAGCGACCACCGCGAGTTTGACAAGGAGAGCCAGCAGCGGTACCCGGCGCGGCAATGGCGCATCCCACGAGTGCGGCGGGTGGCCGTGTGCCTGTTCCTCATCGACGTGCTGGTCGTGGGCCTGCTGGTGTACTCGATCGAGCCGCTGATTACGCTGCTGCGGCGCAACCACGAGCTGTTCGAGCCGCAGTTCGAGGTCGACCGGTCCAGCAACCAGACGAGCCTGTCGTCGCATCACGAGAACCAGAACGGGCCCCAGATCCCCAAGATCTTCCACCAGACAACAGCGACAGCCGACATTCCAGACCAATGGGTGTACCCCCAGCATACATGCATGGAGGCGTACCACGATTTTGAGTACAAGGTAAGCCGTGAGAAGGAGGCAGCTTGTCTGCCATGTGAGGGACATTGGGCCCGCGATCCTCGGCAGTTTGCGCTTGGCATGCTTGAGGAAGGAAAGGCAGGACGAGGCTGGGGTGACTGAAGAGCAGTTAAGAGATGAGAATGGGGATGAGAGGGGAGTGAAAAGGGAGTGAGAAAATGGGGGGGGAGACTTGGAAATATGATCAGACGCAGACGGGAAACACTGCGCATAAGCATGGACACTCGCTAACTTGTTGCCCCAGCTCTGGACTGATGCGACTGCGCGCGAGTTCATCGCCAAGGAGTACCCTTGGTTCCTGGACATCTGGGACAACTACCCGTTCCCCATCCAGCGCGCCGACTCAATCCGCTACTTTGTGCTGCACCACTACGGCGGCATCTACCTGGACATGGACACGCTCTGCGAACAGGCCTTCCCCGTCGAGGACATCCAGACCCAGGGCCACTATGCGCTCTACAAGTCGACTCGGCCCACGGGCATCACCAACGACTTTATGGTCGCCACCGCCCGCCACCCGGCCTACACCGCCGCCATCACCAAGCTGCCCGTGTTCTACGGCATCACGCAGCTGTGGGCGCGGCTGGAGCCGTACACGGCGATTATGCTGTCGTCGGGCCCGCTGTTCCTGACTCTGGTGGTCAAGGACTACCTCCTGGGCGGGCCCTCGCTGCCGTCGCCCACCGTCGAGGTCATTGACGCCTCGATGCTGCGGCCGTACATTACCGATCTTGAGAGCGCGACGTGGCACCGGATGGACACGCAGGTGCTGATGTGGATGGGCGAGCGACCATGGTCGTGGTTCGGCCTGGGCCTGATCGGGCTGGTGCTTGGCGTGTACGTGTTCAACCGGGCACTGCTGATGCTGTACCGGGCGCCGCGGAGGCTGGGGTCGACGTTTCGCAAGATTCGCAAGTTTTTGGCGTAAAAATTGAATCCGGATTTGGGGGGTTTTGTCTTCTTTTTTGTGTGCCTTTTGAACGGTGTTTTTTTTTTTTTTTTTTCAATTTTTCTCACTCATCTGAAAGGAGTTCTTCTTTTTTTTACATTTCATTTGTGTTTTTTCCAACGTACGGGTCTCTTTTTTAATCATACATAGTATAGACATTCGCTTCAATACATGCAAGTCATGGCCGAGAAGGAGAGCAGATGACATGGTGATGTGTGACAAGGCGGTGTGGAGCAAGTGACATCAGAGCGAGTGCAGTTGAGATATGGGCGCAGAGAAGAGATATGTGTGCAGAGATTCAGATATCTTCAAGACGATATTTACGAGACGACTGACAGAGACACGTCTGGGATGTTTGGGCATCGACAGGCCCATGGACGAGACCTCAAAGCCAACGAATCTGGATCTTGCAAGATCAAATCGAGAAATACAATAAAAGACGATCTTGAAACAAATGGATGGGCTCTGGTTAAGAACGATTCTTCAAATACCGAGACAATGACAATCTAGCCGAAACTCGCTCACTCAACCCTCTCTCTCCTCTGCCTCAAATGGCGGTGCCCACTACACCATTGCCAACTGGTCGCCACAACTCTGGCCCAATTATTTCCACCTGTCTGCTGCACTCTCTTTCCGTACTACCTTGCTCTCAACGGAATGCACATGGGATTTTTTGTTGGGCTCAACCTCGGCTAGTGCTAGTCCCCGGCAGAGGCAGAAAGGGGAAAGAAAAAGAGAAAGAAGGAAAGAGACAAGGAAAAAATAGCGGATACAATGGATACTGTGCCTTGGCCAGTGAAAGAAGAGGTAAAGGGAAGAGTAACAGGGAAACTAGAAAGGAAACTAGGACTACGGAGTAGTAGAAAATGTGAAAAAAAAAAAAAAAAAGTAGAGAAAAATCACCAAAAATCAGCAATACTACGAGCATCTTACTAGACCGCATCGTCCTGGATTGCCCCTTTCCGCCTACGTTGACACGATCACCCCCCTTCTACGGTGGAGCGACGATCTCAATTGAGCGAATACGATATCGGCCCACGTTTTTGTGGGTAATGGCGCAGAGATAGCAGGCAGTAGTAGCGGTGTTGGCATGCGAAAAAAAGAGGCACGGTTGGCGGCGGCGGTGTTGGCTTGAGACGGGACAGAGAGGGACAGACAAAGCGCAATCGGTGGCCTCTCCGACTGCTGAATGGCTGGCTGTTTGCTCGTATGGCGCTGCTGCTGCTGCCGTGTCGCTGCATGTCCCCGCTGGATGCTGCCCGCCATGGCGCTGTATGTCTCCGCTGCGTCGCTGTTTGCCGGTGTCTGACACCCCACAGGGCCCCCTGCTGAAACCAATGTTCTGGACTTGCCCTCCGTCCATTCGCACTAGTCCCAGATAGGAAAGGGGGCATAAAAACCAAAGGGCTTTCCCGCGCAAGGACAAAAAAAAAAGGGAAAAAGGATCAAGAAAAACACGACGCCATCAGCGGAAGCGCTTTCAAGTGTTATGCAGACCAGAGATACGGCCCATGGGGACCCTGGCGACCTTGGCGACCCTGGCCAGGTTCCATGCCCTGCTGCTTGCGACTGTTTAATTGTGGAGCCGGGTAAGAGAAAAGTCTGTCCGCCATGTCTTGCTGGGTTTCGTATATTACGTTGGGGGGGGAAGCAGACCGCCCCGAGCTTGACTTGGAATTGTTTTCTTCAACCCGCTTGATCTTGCAATTGAGAGATCACTGAGAAGCATACAAACGCCCTTTGCACCCTACATCCACGCCGCTAGCATCATGGAGACCCGTGCCCGCTCGACCGTGGCCACGGTGGTGGAGGAGAAGCCCAAATTGGTGAGCCAAAATGGCGGGGTCAAATTGAGGCCGGAAAAAAAGATCACGACAATTCCTTCACATGCTAACCGGCCCCAGACCCAGGAGCCCGACTACCCCGACATCCAGACCATCCGCGACACCATCCCTGCGCACTGCTTCGAGCCCTCGCTCGTCACCTCCTTCTACTATGTCTTCCGCGACCTGGCCCTCGTCTCCGCCATGGTCTGGGGCGGCCTGACCTTCATCCCCACCATCTCCGACCCCATGTACCGCTTCGCCGCCTGGATGGTGTACGGCTACGTCCAGGGCCTGTTCTGCACCGGCATCTGGATCCTGGCCCACGAGTGCGGCCACGGCGCCTTCTCCAAGAGCACCAAGATCAACAACTGGGTCGGCTGGACGCTGCACTCGCTGCTGATGGTGCCCTACTTCTCCTGGAAGTACTCGCACCACCGCCACCACCGCTTCACCGGCCACATCACCAAGGACATGGCCTTTGTGCCCGCCACCGCGCCGTCCACCAAGCGCTCCTGGTTCAAGGGCATCGACATTGCCGGCATCGACTTTGAGGAGCTGCTCGAGGACGCCCCCATCACGCAGCTCGTGCGCCTCATCTTCCACCAGCTGTTCGGCTGGCAGGCGTATCTGTTCTTCAACGCCTCGTCCGGCAAGGCCAGTCTGCAGCGCGAGCACACCGGGATCTCGGCCTGGCTCCGCGTCAGCCACTTTGAGCCCACCAGCGGCGTGTTCCGCCCCAACGAGGCCTTTGACATCTTCCTGTCGGACGTCGGCCTGGGCATCATGGGCACCGCTCTGTACTACGCCGGCAAGGCCGTCGGCTCGACCAACATGATGTTCCTCTACGTGGTTCCGTACCTCTGGGTCCACCACTGGCTGGGTGAGTACTTTTCCGTCTCCTTCTCTAATCTTGTGTCCTGACTCCTGACATTTTAGTCGCCATCACTTACCTCCACCACACCCACCCCGAGGTCCCCCACTTCACTCCCGAGAGCTGGACCTTTGTCAAGGGCGCCCTGGCCACGATCGACCGCGACTTTGGCTTTATTGGAAAGCACCTGTTCCACGGCATCATTGAGAAGCATGTCGTCCACCACTTGTTCCCGTAAGTACAGACAACACGCTGTCAAGTCTTTCCTTGGGTATCGCTGACACTGCCAGTCGCATCCCCTTCTACAAGGCCGACGAGGCTACCGAGGCCATGAAGCCCCTCCTCGGCGACCTGTACCACAGCGACGAGCGCAGCTTCCTGGGCCAGCTGTGGTCCGCCTTTGGCACCCTCAAGTACGTGGTCGAAGACCCGGCCTGCCCGGGTGTTCTCCGCTGGGCCAAATAGGCTGTTTGACGAATTAGATTCCTGCATCCGGACCAGGCTGGTTCACGGTCCTTCTGATCTTATCTACTAGACATTATGTGTAGACATTTTTGTAGCCATTTTGGATAGATTCTTTTGGATGCAAGCAGACGATCAAGATAGAGTAGACACCATGTTTATCAGAGAGAGGAAGAGTGACGTTTGAGTGGCCAAAAATACGAGTACGATCTTTAAGAGGTAAGTGGGAGTACTGTTTGTTTCACTCGATCTCGATCTCGATCGCCGACGCGTCTCGATTTAAGCTTCCCCTCATGCTCTTTTCCAACGGGTGTCTGCGATTCTTATCAGATCCTAGGCCGCTTCGTATTCGAATGGCGAAATGATTGGCCGACCCCTGGATTCCTGCAAGCAACGGACCGTTATATTTCATGATTTCCCCATGGCTGTCAGGCACCAACCAAAATTAGTGTGTCGCGCCGGCAGCCCGCCGCCACCACTTTTTCGGGATGCTCGGAAACTACCGATGTCGAGATCGAGATCGCGAGACCGAGTGCCAAACAAAGTCCCCCCCGGTTGCCAATACGCATCCCAACTTACCCATCCAATTCCCATCCATCCCATCGATTACCATCTCTTCGGATTCGCTCCTAGACTCCGCATTCGCTCCCAGGCCCGTCTCTTCAAACACCCCATCTCCCCGTCAGTCACTTTCCCCTCTAGTTCCCATGTCAGTCATTTCCCCATCCCTGATTCCCCATCTCGATCTCGATCGCCCCCTCCCCTTCCATCCCTGCGTTGCATTTGAATCCCGTTTTAAGGTTCTTAGTCTGGCCTTGACAGGTGGCAAAATCTCCCCCCATTCCAGAACGCTTCTTTTTTGGAGACTGCCTTGGTGCCTTAACCCTGCAGGCGGGGGAGAAGAGGCAAATTCGGCAGCCTTCTTTTCTTGGGTTCGCCCATTTTGTGTTTTATCGTGTCTGTATTACATAATACGGAGAAATCACACACCACGCCCAGAACTCAAGTTATGCCTGTTTCCTTTTAACTTGTACACCGTAATCTCGACACAACTCCAGGCATTGTAGCAAACAGTCGCCCCCCATCCAATGCTGATTCTGTATATACAAACAAAGACGCCTGCAGTAGATCTTCCAAACGCTCCCAACTTGCAATACGGCATTCTACTTTGACGACTTCCAACTCGGTTTCTCACTGCCCGGCCGGATGACTGTCTACTCTAGCATCCACACTGACTCAGCTCTGACTCTGCTCTGCATTTGCTAGTCATCTATTCTGACAGCTCCAGCACGCCCCTCTCGATCGGCACGTAGTCTTCGTCCTCTGGGTGGTATGGGTCGCAGAAGGACTCTTCCGTCTCGTTGTAGTCCAATCCGGCAGCGATGCTCCTGGTGAGGTTAGCAGGGTGAAGCAAATGAGAAAATAAAGAAAATAAAGAAAATAAAGAAAATAAAGAGAAAATAAAGAAAATAAAGAAAATAAAGAAAATAAAGAAAATAAAGAAAATAAAGAAAATAAAATTAAAAATAAAAAATAAAAAAAAATAAAAAATAAAAAATAAAAAAAGGACAACAAGGGCAAATGGCTTGTCAAATCACTCTACTTACTTGTCGGTTGCCAGCACTTCCAGCCCCGGCACACAGTCAATCGCCGCCACAATGGCAAACGACACGACAAACGTCCACGTGAACCCAAACATCACCTCTGCCACCTGGATAGGCAACTGCTTCCAGTTGCCGTCAAACAGCGCGCCGCCCGCAATGTCGGCTCCGCCATAGGCGGCCACCTCGCGCCTCGCAAACAGACCCGTGCAGATCGTCGCCAGGATGCCGCCGATGCAGTGCGTCGCAAACGTGTCGCCATTGTCCACCCAGCGGTAGTGGGCAGCCCACTTGGTGGACTTGATTCTCAAGGCTTGGCGGCAGACGAGGGCCCCGAGCACTCCAAGCACCAGCGACGAAGCCAAGTCGACAAATCCCGCTGCCGGCGTGATCATGACCAGGCCAGAAATGGCGCCCATGTACGTGGCGTCGAGACACCACTTGCCCGTCTCGAGGACGTGGACGAGGCACCAGGTGACGGCGCCGGCGGACGCGCATAGGTTGGTGGCGGCCAGGGCCACGACGGACTGGAAGTTGAAGGCGAGCGTGGTGCCGGCGTCGAACGCCAGCCAGGAGCCCCAGATGACGATCATGGAGAAGAGCTGGTAGAACGAGTTGCCGGGTTTGTGGATGCGGATATGCTGGGGCGTGCGGACGGCGGACTTGCGGGAGCGGAAGAGGGGGTACAAGAGGTAGACGCTTATGGCGGTGGCGGTGGCGCCGGAGCAGACGTGGACGGGTGTTCCTGCGATACGAAACCATTAGGTATTAGCATTGCACTTGAAAAGTGGCAGTACGTTTTAGACGACCACCCGCGACACATCACCGACAATGTAGACCGCCTGCACCGCCGAATCCTCCCAAGTTGCTCACCTCCTGCAAAGTCCAGCACGCCGAGCTTCTCGCCCAGCCCGCCGCCCCAGACCATGTGTGCCAGCGGGCAGTAGACAAACGTTGCCCACAGCTGAAAAAGTTAGCAAGTGACGGGAGATGGACTGGGGACTGGAAAGTATGGAGTCTCTGCTTGAGGACAGACTTGTCTGCCTCATACTCCTGGACTCACAAAGATGAATGGAATCACCGCCGCCAGCCTTCCCCGTTCACAGAACCCTCCGACCGCAATGGCGCACACGGTCGCCTCGAACACGAGCTGGAACTCGCTGAACAGGATTGCGGGAATGGTGCCGACCGGCTCGGCCAGGACGCCGCGGTGGAAGAGGTACTTGAAATCGCCAAACACGAGTCCGGTCTCGCCGTATGCCAGTGTGTAGCCCACAATCCACCACTGGATCGAGCACACGGCGACAGCGAGGACGGCCGGCAGGGCGGCGGCGAGGCCGTTGCGGCGCCAGGAATAACCGCTGTATGCGATGCCGACCTGGAGTGGAGGAGGTATTAGCTTGCGTTCTGGAGTAGGAGTCTATGCGGACCACGACCGTGGTCGTGTCTTGATCACGAATGGATTGATCCTGATCTGGTCCTGGTCTGGTCCTGGTCTTGATTTTTGTCTTTGGCTATGGCCCATCATCTTGACCAAGTCTTGACCTTCTTATCCGCAACTCGTCTGCCGACCTGTGGTCGACTAATTGACTCACCGCCGGTATGATTGTCCAGCATATCGTCGTGCAGAACAGCACAAACAACGTATCAGTCTTGTCGCACTCTTCCCACGCTTTGAGTACGCCGGCGGCGGCGGACGCGCCCGTCGATGCCACAGACAATGGAGCCTGAGACACTGGCAATCCCGCCAGCTCGGACGCCATGCTGGCTAGTCTCAATGTCAAAACGTCTGTGGTTGTTGTTATCAAAATTAAAAGAGCGCACGGAAGACCTTGACGGGAACCAAATTGACGGGTCGAGGGATATTTAAACGAGAACTGTTGGAAGAATCTCTGGGACTGGGGAAGCTGTCCGGGAGCTATCTACAGCCACAGGCTATCCAGGGGCCATGCTCTTCTTCAATCTCATTGCTACATTGTTTCTTTGTGAGATAAGATGTGCAGGCAGGTATTCGCATTTGCATAGGCATTCGCCATGTCCTATTGGCTTACTGATAAGATGCATTGCCCGTCTGTCTCTTATCTCTCGACACCTATTGGCTGTTGACAGCACCCGGCATTCTCTCGATAGCTTGCCGTCTTTTTGCCGCGTTGTTTTTCCTAATCAAGAAAGGATCTGTGCTTTCTGGGCAAGGGCTCTCGGTGTGTGAACAGCAAGAGGCTGGGTCGAGACGGGCGCTCGCACGGCTATTGTAAACTGCTGCAGCATGCTCCAATACGGTGACGAGCGTAGCTTCTTGACGAAGCTCTTGCAGAAGAGCATGAGAGACAGCGCTGCTGGCGATGGCGATGAAGAGGACAATGATGGTAGCAACTGGAAGCGATAGAAAATTTGAATGTTGCTAATCTGAGGCTAACTTATATCTGCAAAACGGGAAAATATAATGCCGAAATGCGCTGAAACGTGTTAGTCATCCACTATGCGCAACAACAGATCCTTTTTCTGACATCGTTTCGTTTCGTTTTGCACACCCTTTCGCGACTAGCAACCCCTCACGCGCCGCCTTATCGGATTGAACCGACGATATGACTGATCCTCCGGATTATCAAGCATTGTACGAGGAAGCCGAACGTCTCCGGAAAGAAGAACAGCGCCTGCGGCAAGAAGAACAGCGCCTGCGGCAACAGGCGGAGCTAGAAGCTGAGCGAGCACGCCAGGCTATCCGAGAAACTTCAACATTCAACTCGCTCCTACAAAGTGAGCTTGCCAAATTGCAGGCGTTACAAGCATGTATGTAGTCCCTTTATCTTCGCTACCATCGCTATACATCCCTAACGCCATACTAGCCCAGTCTTTTCAAGCATACCTTGCGCAAGTGTCCAGGCTGCACGCACACCTAGCCCGCCTCATTCCTGCTCCCCAACAGCCGCCTCTGCAGACCAACTCCTCAAACCAGACAACATCCGGCCGAACGAACATTACCCACAAGTACTACCCCCTGCGCTTGCGACCCTGGGAAGACTTCCCCACCGTTCAAAAGAGGACATTTTCTTCTGTCTATTCTACACTCAAGGACCGTCCGGTCCTGCCGTCGCGCCAGAGCGTCCAGCAAGACGAAGCGTCGCTCTTGGAGCAGCTACCCCTCAGCGCTCTCCGGCTTCCTGGGTCGATGAGTGCGGCGAGAACCAACCAAGTCATCAATGCCTCGTTGTTGGTCCCCGCGTCGCGGGTCATAAACGAGTACCTCGCGATCACGGGCACGGGTACGGACACGAAACAGAAAGTGTTCTTTGACACCACCACGTACGGCGTCATGCCCGAACCGGGGTCTGGATCCAGTGCTGATGCCGACGCTGAAGACAGCACACGCCGTTCGAGTGGCAGTTCGATAGAGAGGCGGCGAAAAGTTATGCCCGACTGTCTTGTCCTGACTATGCAAATGGGCATACCTGGACAAGTCGCTGAAGACGGCGAGCTTGCAGCTCGACGGGCTGCTATTGGCGAGCACAAGCCGGCCCACGCCGTACGCAGCACGTCTGTGATGGGGATTGTTAGTAGTTTGCCTGAGAACTACATGCTTCGGCTAGCGCGCGAGGCGTTGGCTCGCCGCCGTAAGAGGGCTGCTCTTGCGAGCAGCGAACGGGCATACGGGCGCGCTGGTGACGACAACATGGCTACTACAAGGCCGATCGAGGGCAGCAGTCCGTCGACGCGGAGGGTTGACAAGCAGACGTACTTTGCGTATGCGCTTACGCAAGCATACCACTACATGATCATCTCGGGCGTCGAGTTTGGTTACGTGTGCACGGGAGAGACGATCACTTTTCTCTGCGTTCGGGAGGACGACCCAGGCACTCTGCTGTACCACACTTCATTCTTTCCCCTCGCGCCTCTCGAAGATGACCCCTCGCCTCCTGGTCCTGTGACGACAACCGCAGACACCGCAATGCTGGACGAAGAAACACTCAGCAAGATGGCTATTGCCGAACTGTGCAGCTTCTGCCTGCATGCTCTAGGGTCCGAGGTGCGGTCGGCAGAATGGACAACGAAGGCCCTCTTTCACCTCGCGAAATTCCCCGAGCTTCCAGCTTCATTGGCGGCCGAAAGCTCGTCATCCTTAGGTGGACGACGAAGAGATAGGGACGATGATGGTGACAACACTCGCGGCCGGTTATTGCCGCCGTCTAATCCCGACAGCGCACCGGGACGTGGGCCGTCCCCTCTACAGCAGGAAGTGTCTGCTGGACAGGACGTGCTTGGCAGTGGCGAAGGCCACCACCAGCGACCGTCATCATGCCGGATTGTCAAGCCTATTCTGCCGTACTGTACGCAGGGCTGCTTACTGGGTCTTGTACAGGACGGGAAGCTCGATGCCAAATGCCCGAACTACCGGCTGCATCGACAGCGCGCCGACCAGCCAGGCCATAAACATCCGATTAGACAAGCCGATCTCACCCGCCTGGTTCAAGAACAGCTATTCTACACACCAGAAGTTAACTGCGAATGCCATGTCGGTTACAGAGGGTCCATTGGATATTTCTTCAAAATCACTTTAACCGACTTTGGCTACACGTTTGTGGGCAAGGCTGTCGAGGCGAAGAATCGCTGGCGGCTCGTACATGAGACAGAGATTTACGATCATCTCCTACCGTTCCAGGGTGTTGCGGTCCCAGTGCATCTTGGCCTTGTCAATTTAATTGCGCCGTATCCGGAGCGGGTTACTTTTGCACTTCTAGAGAGTATGATGCTTTTGTCGTATGCCGGCAAGCGTATTGCGGGCGTTAACGGGAACAGCGAGCTCGCCAATGATGCCGACAGTGTCCAAATCAACGTCGACGTCCGGCACGAAACCCACCGCACGCTTCAAGAGCTTAGAGGCCTGGGTCTATGGGATACCGATGACAACCCGGACAACATTATGTGGTGTGATGATACACAGCGAGTGATGCGCATCGACTTTGACCGAGCTGTTTTGGTACCTAGCAGGGACAACTCTCAGATCAGCGATGCTCCTACCACACCAGGTACAGGCGACACGGCAGTTGCGATTAACACGATGCATCGTGATGGCGAAGACAGTGTTGATCTTGTGTTGTCCACTGGGATCCCTAAACGGCCAATGTATGAAGAACACCTTGATGACAGATATGTGCAGTAATAAGATTACCAACCATGCCTTGATGCGGGTGGCTTTCGTGGGGCTTCACTGGGTCGGTCCGCGTGATACAGCACAGAGCTTCTCGTCGGAGACTTGGAGGAATGCAATGCAAACAGAGGCAACGTCGGCCTTTCCGCAATAATCATTCCGGAGATCCTCCTGTAGACGCTGGTGGCTCTAGGAGCCAGTCAAATAACTTGTCACCGAATTACGGTTCGTGGGCCGCCGGCGCGGTCATACCACCAGCAAGATATCCCACAGTCAAGCACTTTGGTAACAACGACGAAGGTAATTCCACGTTTGTATAAATCGTCCAGCTGTCCGTAGAGCTAAGCGTTAAATCCGAGTCGTTTCTCGCCGAGACATTCATTGCATATTGTCCTCCCTCCCAGTCGTCACTCTTCATAGCCCATCTTTTTCACAACCATCCACTCGCCGTCATCTAACCAGTCGTCACTCAACATTATCACGCACCGCTGGTCAATTATCGCTTGGAAGCTTATTTTATTTTGGAACCTTTTTTTCGGTCGATTCTATAATCGGGCAAAACACTTTGGTCTGTGTTGCCTCTTTGTCATGCATTGGCAATTGTTTGTGTGCATGTTGGGCCCATACAGCAGATACTGATAAAAAAAAGAAAGTACAAGAGGTGTATCACAATGTATAACAAAAAACACAAAACACAAAAAGCAGCTGCAGCAGCAAGTCGAGTGCGGAGTACGACGTAAAAGGAACTGACAACGACGCCCGGGTCCGTTGTTTGTCCCCCTTACTGCTCGACACTCTCGACGTTGGTCTGCTTCCGCTTCTTGATGCCGACCATCTGGCCAACCTCCTCCCAGAAGCCAACAATGGGGTCCGTCGACGAGTTCTCGTACGCATCAATAACGGGCCGCTCCCACACGAGATCCAGCTCGCTCGGACGCACGTAGCGCGTCTTCTTGATCACCTTCCAGCCAATGAACAGGCAGGGGGCCACCAGCTGCATGGTGTAGTTGGTGAAGAAGTTTTCAACGCTCCAGGGGGTGAAGGAGCTGTAGCCGTAAAAGATGCAGACCACCAGCTGGAAGCCAAACGAAAAGTAGGCGCCCCACGGCTGGAACCAGCCGGTGTAGGGCAGCGTCTTGCGGTCGAGGCCCTGGATGCGGCAGGCGTGGTAGAAGTTCATGTAGGTGAAGTTCATGATGAGGTAGTCGATGATGCCGCCGGCCGTCATAATGTTGACCAGCCACGTGAGCACCTTGGCCGAGCCGCTGCCGACCTGCAGGAACGACAGGAAGGGGAAGATCATGACCACGCAAAAGCACAAGATCGGAACACCGTTGCGGGTCGTCTTGCGCAGGAACCTGGGGGCACGGCCCTCGAGGGCCAGGCTGTACAGCGAGCGAGTGGCGCAGTACGTGTACGTGTTGCCGGCCGAGAAGATGGAGGTGAGCATCAGCGCATTCACAATGTGCGGCAGGACGTTGATCTTCAAGTTGCGCATGGCAATGACGTAGGGCGAGGCACCGGCAGTGCCGCTGGAGCCCGTGCCGGAGATGTAGATATCGTACAGCACGGGGTCGTTGTAGGCCACGACGATGCCGACAGCCAGCGAAGAGAGAATGAAGAAGGCACAGAAGCGAAAGTACACCGTCTTGAACGCGTTCTTGATGTAGATGCTCGGGCGCTTGGCCTCGGCCGCCACAATGGAAATGTACTCGGGCCCGACGACCGTGAAGGCCGCGCTCCACAGAGCAGCCAGGAAGCCCTCGAAGCGGCCCAGACTGCCCGTGGTGTGGAATTCATTGAAAGCCCCCGGATTGTTCCAGTGACGGAACCCATACGCATCGTGTTGCGGGTTGCCGCCAACCATGGTTATAAACGTAAAGCAGAACAGGATTAACAGCAAGATGGCCTTGCCACCCGAGAGCCAGAATTCGGCCTCGCCGTACGCTTTGACAGCAAGAATGTTTAGAGCACTATACGTTTCACAGAAAACCATACGTTTAGCATGCGATCTTGTATACGTCAAGGGGATTGACAAGGGAGTAGGGGGGGTTCGTCAAACGGGAAGTCACCAAGTTCCGGTCTAACGAGAGAGGAGAAAAAAGAAAGAAAAAAAGCAAAAACGATCAACGAGAGAATACGACCAAGCTGGATCAAAGCTTTGGCTTATTAGTCCTTACGCATAGCAGAGAATCACACCGGCACAAATTCCAGCAGTGGGACCAGGGTTGGTGATGCTTTCGTTCCAGAACGAGAGAACCAGGTTGAGGGCTGTGATCTCGAACGGAATAAGCAGAGCCTCGTAGAAGAAGAAGTTCCATCCGGCTGTGAAGCCCAGGGCGTCGTCGACCCAGTGGCCGGCGAGGCGGATGAAACCGCCAGAGATGGGCATGTAGGTGCTCATCTCGGCAACAGAGTTGTTGACAAGGGCCAGGACACCCGAGTAGATGGTGTAGGCGAGGAAGAGGTTGGCAGGGCCGCCCTTGGCGAGACCGCCGCCGATGCTGACGAACAGCGCGGTGCCGATAGAGCCGCCGATGGCGATCAGCTGGATCTGCCGGTTGTGCAGCTGGCGCTGCAGGCCGTCCTTGTTGTCGGCCACGTGGACGGAGCCGAGGTCGTTACTGTTGCGGCCATCGTCGTAGCCGGACTTGTTCTCCTTGTCGCCGACGACGTTGGTCTGGAAGACCGGGGTACCGTCTTTATCAGACATGGCTGCGGTTGGCGAGAGAAAAAGAGTGTCGATAGTCGAAATGCGAGAGCTCAACTGGGTTGCTGGCTCAGATGGAATGCCGGGTCGTCATATGCGGCCAGCAGGCAGAACGCGACGGCGACCAATGACGATGCTGGGGGTAAATAGCGAAACGAATTGCCAGACAGGACGGATAACAACAAGATGTGTCGAACAAGATGTCGTAGATCTTGTCTGGGGGAGGGAGGGAGAAAGAAAAGAAATCCGGGGAGAGGGAATGAAGATGTAAAAAAAGAGAAAGGCCAAAAAAAACAGGAAACAGGAAGGAGAGTGACAGTCGGCGCAGAACAGGGAGCAATCACGATTTAAAAGGGATCCCAGAAAAAAATAAAGCACGGAAAATCGCTGTCTGTAAGAAAACTTTCACTGTCCTTGTCGGACTGTCAACCTCGCTGGCCTCCTGGTTACATCTATCCCAAGGGTACGGAGTACTTTGGCAATATTCTGGCTCGAGTTGGCAGGATGGCGTGGAGAGCACACGGCCGATGACGTTGGTGTGGAGACAGTGCCAACCCAGACTACGCCTGATTGGCCCAGACACGCGGGTGTGGATAAGGCCTTTACACGGGCCTGAGCTGCGGTTGGTGCATCTGGCCCAGGGATGTGGGGTACCGGGGTTGAGCGCCAAGACCCAGGATGATACATTTTAGTCATAGTGCCTGCTGAAAGTTTTTTGGGCAAATTTGAGGCAAACTGGACGACGAAACGTCCAGGAAACAAGTGAACAGACCAAATTAGCGAAAGAAGCGGCGGCGGAGTTATAGCCGACCGTGTGAGCATTGGACGGCACCACAATCGGGGCTGGCCGCCGGTCATGTGAGCGCGTTTGTTAGTTGTTCCGCCGTCTTTTCCATTTTCGGGCTCGGCGTGCGGAAACCGATCCCAAGGCTGAGAAGAAGCAAGGCGACATTGCAGGAGGCCGATAACGTGACATGCCTGGGAAGCACACAAGAGTTTGGTTGGTCCATGCCAATTGGACGGGGGGGGAGTGGTATCCAGCAAGACCGTGTCTGGCACTGTGCGACGGGCGTGACTGCGGATGAGAATATTAGCAAGACCCGCTCTAGGGCGTATTTTGAAAGGTTTTTTTTGGGTATTTTAATTAATTCGCCTTTGCTCTTTCCTTCTCCAGCACGCTTGTACCGATACCTAGTGGCGGTCCAACCATGTTCCCAGTCTGCGGTAAGGGCGGCAAAATAGGAAGGTATCTTTTCGGGTAATCCAACGAGTGAAATGCACAACGTAACAATGCTAGGGAATACTTTGCCATGGCCTGTCGCACCGTGCCCCAAAGTACAAATTACACAATACGAATGCCACTGCAGTGGCCAGGCGGTCTGTCTCTGCTTGTTCCAGCCCAGTCTTCTTTCATCTCCAGCCTCCCCCCATGCGCCAACAGTGGCAATACACTGCCCTGTCTGGCCATCGACAGAACAGTCTAGCCTTTCTCGTTCTTTTCTTTTTTTTTTTTGTTCTTTCACCACACTGTGACCAAGGATCCTTGAAACGAGGCGTAATATGGGCGGGGCGGGGAAAGACCAAAGAAAAGAAGAAAAAAAAAAACGGAAGAAAACTTTTTTCTGTGGATCCCTTGGGCGAACCTAGAACCACTGCTGGAGCCACTCATAGACTCCGAGAATCAGTGAACCACTCATAGACTCCTAGAGGCGAACCATGAGGGCGTTCCCCAGCGAAAAGAGTTGACGGAGTCCTCCGCCTGGAGACTGCCACGAGTCCTCCGCAGTAGTGAAAGGCGGGAAAACGCAAAAAGATACGTACTCTGTGGAAGACCCTGAACAGTACCTGGACACAATTCCAGCTCCCTTGATAGTAGATTGCCACGATCCCTCTGGCTTGGCCAGCCGAGCCAAGATTCTGGATTCCGTCGGGATGACCAGCACAGTCATTCCACCGTTGACTTGTCTCTCTTACTAATATTGCACGGGTCATCTGCGCGATTCGTACGAGGATGACCTGGTCTGCCTGCTGCGTACTCTCCTGCTCTTTTCATAGCCTTCTCCATTAAGCTAGTTGCCTCCTAGGTGCCTCCTGCCTGCCTCTAACTGCTCTAGCTGCCTCTAGTTTGCATCCCTTTTTGGAATGACGTCAACGTACAGCAGGCGTGCGAGCGTTTTCTGAAAAGCGTACATAGTGCAGCCAGCTGAGGGTGGAGATGCGGACAATTGGCAGGCCAGTGGAGATGTGTGTGCGTATGTACGAGTATCCATCCGGGTTTGGCTGAAGTGATGCTGGCTTGTTTTGTTTGGTTCGTGGGATCCATCTGGATGGTTCATCTCGCCTTCCATTTGCCACGCTGGTTTTTCTTGGTGTTTTTGCTGTGTTTTATGTAAGGCTATGCTCGCTATGACCGAGGATGAGGAAGGCTATGCTGACCAACTTGCTCCCACTCTCTACCACCCTCACCCACTCGGTGACAGACTAGGAAAGAGCAGGATAGAGAACCAGCTTGGGCAACTGTGGGTGTGACTTGTTTGTCCTTTTTTGCGTGAGACCCTTGCGCTGTGGGTGTGAGACTCTGTAATACTGCGCCTGCATTGCATGTCTGTTGGAAGGATCTAGTACGACGTCGGGGAAGACATTGCTACCACAATTTCAGGGCCAAGCTGTTGCCCGACGAGAATTGCACTTTGAGCTCTAATAACACGCATATGCAGTGCTGTTCGTAGCGACTTGGTGGACAGGGCTGGGCAAAAGTGAAGAGACAAAGGACAAAGGGCATCCAGGAACGAGGTCAGAAGTGACAGAATGGACGTCGGCCGGTGGGCGGCTGGCGGACAGAAACAGCAGAAAATGGACAGCAGTGCTACAAAATGACGCCAAAAGTAACAAAGAATGCAGACGGCGCAGGACAACCAAGAATAGAACATTTACAACATCAAACTTCCAACGTTTACTTAAACTTCTTCTACGCATCTTTCTCCCGCAAAACCCATGCTTCTAGCGGCAGTTGCTATCTTGTGGTGGTCTCTTTTTCCCCTCAACTGATTAAAAAAAAAAGCTTAAACGTCAATCTTGGGGTTTGGTAAGGTTTCCGGAAACGGGTTTCCGGTCAAGGGTTTTTTTCTGGCAAGGCAGATAAGATCGTCGCAGTCGGTGTGTCCCTTTGGGTTATCTGTCGCCTGGGTTATCGCAGGTCGTATCGCAGTCGTTCGTATCGCAGAGCGTCTTCTGGTTATCGGTGTCGTCTGGCCTGACCCCCTTGTTGACCCCTGTCGTGTCGCTGTCGTCGTATCACTTTGTCTATCAGAGCCTCTGCAGGCCTGCGGCATGGGTTGAGCCTGTGCGCATCGTTTGTTTGTCTGTCGCCTTGTGAGGCTCGCTAGGTGAGGCTACAGTTGAGGCTACAGTTGAGGGGAAGCCTCACCCCACTGAGGCTGCCTGTAGTTGAAGTGGGGCATGCCCAGTACTTCGACTTTGGCGCCAGTCGTGCTTTCCTAAGCTGGGCAACCCCTCTTTCCTTGTCGCTTCCGGCTTTCCTCGTCTGCACTTTCCTTTCCCCTCTTCAGCTTGCTATTGTGTCTCCTTCCATTCTCCATTCTCCTGTTCTTTCCTCTTCCGCTGCCTAATTCCCAAACTGGCTGCGGTGCCTCAAATACCGAATAGAGTTAGGACCGTTCCAGTGTCCAAAGTCGGGCAAGCCGCCCTTGTAAATCGGCTAGTCCGCTTATCAGAGGGCGCGGGAGTGGCTTGAACGGTTGAGTTGGTGGCTTGAATCACGGGCACGCAGCCTCGCGGGCAAGTGCAAGTGAAACGGTAAGTGCTGATGACTTGTTGATTTATTCAATTATACTCAATTTAATCATTCTTGATGTATTATTGTCGATTTATCGTTGTTAATTAATTGCTGTCAATTTATTCATATCTCTGTCATCAACTTTGATCAAATCAATTTCAACCTCACCTTCACTCGGCTCAACTCCAGTCAACTCCAGCCTCAGTTTCAACCAACTTGCTACACAAACCCCAGTGCCTTCTTGCCTACAGCTCCGTTCAACACAATCGATGCTCCCGGATACCCCTTGAGGGCGCTCTCGTCGCATCCACCCGCAAAGTCCTGGGGCGATTCGCCTTTCAAGAATGCATCCAGCTGTCCCTTGACGTACGCCGAGTTGATCGCCGTGGTTGGCGTGGCGCCCACATAGGCGACACTGGAAATGTTGTCTCCTTTGTGTTCGATTTCGACAGCATGGCACATCTACAAAGTTAGCATTTAGTTTCACCCATAGGTCGGGAGCGTGATATGATATTGGTGGGCTATGGGCCAGGTTCGGTCCCAATCCTAGAGTTTCCAGGAGGAGTTCCTGGACTGTATAAGTCCAGCTCTTAGGGGGGGACTCACATCACAGTGCCACCAGATGGTGTCGCCCGGGTACATTTTCGGAATGTGCACGAGACACTCCTTGAGCCGCAGGTGCGGGAACGCATCTGGGCTCAGCAGCTGCGAGTCGTCTTTCCACACGCCGGGGAACCACTCGTCGTCGGCGTTGAACGTCCACTTGGAAGCGTCCATAATGTCGGCGGCATCAGCCGGCGGCTGGAAGAACGGCCGCAGCAGCACGTACGCGACAGACGTCTTGACGTCGGGGTACAGCATGAGACTGCCCTCGTTTGGTCCGGCAGCAGTCAGTGCCGTCCAGCCCTGCCACAGCCGCAGAACACTGGCGTGCGCGCTGCCGTTGTAAAAGTGCGGGTTGGCCAGTTTGCGCAGTGTCAAATCGTACGGGTCGTACTCCTCTGGCCGGCCGCGCCAGATCTTGTCGTAGGCGGCCCTGTACTCGGGCTCGCCCCAGCGGCTGAGGCTGCCGGCGTCAATGTGCGGGCCGAGACCGTAAAAGGGTTTCCCTGGGGGACGGATGCGGACGGCGTCGGCATAGACGAGCGGCTCGGCAAATTTCTTGTCTGGGTCTTCAGCGTCGTGCCAGAGCTCGTTCAGGGCACGATGCAGGGCCATGGACCGGGGGTGAGTGCGGGCCTCCATCTGGGTCCGGGACCAGTACAGCCGGAGAATGTACGGAGCCTCAGCCGGCCAGCCTGCCAATAGAAGTCAGCATAACCTCGTGTGTCGTAGTTTCTAAAGTTGTGTGTATCTCAATGACACCTTAAACAACGAATTTAACAAAATCATTATGCCTCCCGGTCGTGAACTCACCCCCGATTGTTCCCTTGTTGGCTTCGTAATATTCGTTTACATCTTTGAACCAGCCGTCGGCAGTCTCCTGGGACACAGTCCCCCTGATGACGAAGCACCCGACGTCTTTGAGGGCCTGCTTCTTTTCGTCGTCGAGCTTGATAAAGTCGCCATAGGCAATCTCGGGAATGCTGCTGGTCTGCTTGTCGTCGAGCTTCTGGGTGAGCTCGCCGAGCTTGGTGCAGACGGCCAGCCAGCTCTTGGTGAGAGCTTCCTGGCCGTACTGCTTGACAATGTCGTGCTTGATCTTGACGTTGCCGGCGTCGAGCTCGGCGTTTTGGCGCAGCATCTCTGGCCAATCCGGCCACTGTTCGTTCTTCATGTTGACCGTTTTGAGAGGATGCAAGATATTTGAGTCTGAGTTCTGAGTTGATGAGTTCACGATTCAAGATGAGCTCAAGATGTTGCGCCAATCAAACGTCCTAACCAGAGTCAACTAGCCCAAAGTCTTGGTTCTAGTTCAACAGTTAGACCCCAAGACCGCCGATACATTCTTATACGAATTGGGGTTGATGATAACAATCTGTTGATAACGGCAGTTGCCCGTAGCGTCTCAGTCAAAGACCAGTAGAATGCAAGATAAATCGAATTCTTTATCAGACAGACGGCCTTATCTGGAGTCGGACAATCCGCCACTCGACCGAGATTTGGCTTTCGAGACACTCATCCGCAAAATGTATTAATACCGTCGTCTGTAGATTTCCTTGTGAGATGGCGTCCATGGTTTGAAGGATCTCAGCTCTGTCTTGACTGTTTGCATCAACCAATTGTCTGACCAACCCCCCACGCCACCATGTCGTTGAAGGCCATCTCTTCTACTTTCCCTTTTCAGACGTTGTCCGAAAACATGGACTCGGCCGGAAAACTGCTCGGCCTCGTCATCGCGGGGTCGGTCCTGGGCGTCCTCGGGCAGTGCATTATGCGCCTGTACTGGCACCCGCTGGCTGGCGTGCCCGGCCCGCGTCTGGCCGCCTGCTCGTCTCTCTGGCTCGCATGGCACACGTTTATCGGCGACGAGTGCTCGACCATTTTCCAGCTGCACGAAAAGTACGGGCCCGTGCTGAGGATCGCGCCCAACGACGTCGACATTTCCGACGGCGACGCCGTCGACCCCATCTACACCAGGCACGGCGGCTTCCAAAAGACGGCCGCCTACTCCAAGTTTGACATTGACGGCCACAACACCATCTTCTCGACGCTCTCGCTCGCCGCCCGCGCCAACCGCGCCAAGGCCGTCGTGCCGCTCTTTTCGACAACGTCGATCCGCAATGCCGAGCCGGTCATGGGGCGGGTGATTGACGACTTTGTCACGAGGCTGAGGACAGAGGCCGACAAGCACAAGCCGTTTGACGTGTTGAAGCTGACCCGCAGCATGGCCATTGACGTCGTCAGCGCGTACCTGTTTGACAACCAGTACGGCGCCGTCTACGAGGACGGGCTGGAAATGTCGGCGTCGCCGTTTGTGGACACGTTTGTGGGCGTCGGCGCCTTCTTCAACTTTTTCCCCGGCTGGTTCGGCGACCTGCTGCTGCCGCTCCTCGAGAAGGTCATGACGGAGCCCGGCGCAGACGAGTCCATGAAGGCCGTCGACGCCTACACGGGCGAGCTCGTCAAGGGGTCGACGCAGCAGGGGACGACGTACATGAGCCGGCTGCTGAAAAGAGGAGTGGACGTCGAGCAGGTCCAGGTCGAGCTCAAGGATCTGTGCTTTGCCGGGACAGACTCGACGGGCATGAACATGGCCACCATCCTGTGGAATCTGTGCAAGAGCAAGGACACCTACGAGAAGCTGCGCGAGGAGGTCAACGCCCTGGACGCCTCTGGCGAGGACATCACGTCTGGGCCCTACCTCCGCGGCGTCGTCAGAGAAGGCCTCCGCCTGTCCTGGGCCAACCCGATCCGCCTCCCGCGCATGGTGCCCGAGGGCGGGTGGCAGTACCGCGGCCACTCCTTCCCAGCCGGCACGTCGGTCGGCGTCGCGGCGTTCCAGCTGCACCAGGACGAGGCCGTGTTCCCCGAGTCGGGCAAGTTCAAGCCGGAGCGGTGGCTGGAGCCGACGCCCGAGATGCTCAACAACTTCTTTGCCTTTGGCAAGGGCAACCGGGCGTGCATTGCGCAGAACCTGGGCACGCGGGAGCTGACGATTGCGACGGCCAAGGTGGCGCTGGCGGACGCGGTGAGGGGCGGGTCGGTGGTGGAAAAGGACATTGAGATATTGGAGTGGTTCAACTCCAAGGTCAAGGGAGGAAAGATTCTGCTCGAGTTTAAGTGAGAGAATGTCTTGATGGGAGGCATTGGAGTCCTGGTGACAAAATGAGAAGCTTCCCAAAGAGGCAACATTTTTCTATTCAGCGAAAGGCCAATACTTTGTCGAGGGTGACAAACAAATTCTCCTAGAGTCCCGAATAGGAAAGATACAGCGACTCTGCATGACAATGAATCCCGAGATGGCAAAGTCTAGCCAGAACATCCAGCACGGAATTGGGGCTACATGGTCTGTTATACCCAATCGACGACGCAACGAGTTCTCTGGATGGGAAAGAGTCTCGGCGTTAGAGCGCTCAATGGGAGGAGTTCTCGGCGAGATCCCAGATTAAAGCCCTTAATTCCGCTGCAGGAATCTTGTCTCGTAAGCGATGGACTGGCCAGCCATGTAAGCTGAAGATGGATGCAGCAAGTGGATGCAGCGTGTAAGCATTCTTCGAGGGGAGTACAAATATGGACTCTGTCGAACGTTAATTTCGACTTTAGATTTCTTTGTCAATCAGTTCAGACTCTTGTCGTCATCGAGACTGCTCAACTCAACTCAACTAAGCCCAACCCAACCCAACTCACCCTCAATGTCTTCAATCATAAAGACAGTCATTGCAACCGGTGCATCGTCAGGCCTTGTCAGTGATACTGAAACCGCATAGACAGACCAGTCACCTAATACAGACAGGGCTTCGAAGCTGTCAAGCAGCTCCTCGGCCAGCCGCAAGGCTACCAGTTCATTCTCGGCGCCAGGGACACGGCCTCGACGCTGGCCGCCTACGACAAGCTCCAGTACGACAAGTCCCGGCACAGCCTGACAATCCTCCCTCTGGAGCTGTCCAGCCTGTCGGGCGTCCGCACGTTTGCCCAAAAGGCTCTCGAAGCCACTGGCCAGTCCAACATTGACTTTTTGTTTCTCAATGCGGCCATGGCCAAGGGGACGAAGCAGAAGAGTCCGCTCAAGACCAGGTGGTGCGAGTCATACGTGGTGAACCACTTGTGTAAGTCCCCTCGCCCCTTGGCGGCAGCAAATCACCTACTGACAACCTAGCCCAACACTACCTCCTCCATCTCCTGAGGGACAAACTGGTGTCGTCGCACTCGAGAATCGTCGTCGTCTCGTCTGGCGCAGTGCGGAGCGTAACAGACACTAGTAAGTCGAGAAAGAAACATTAATCCCAAGTATTCCTCAGACTTCGTGTCCTTTGCTTGTTCGGCCAGCATACTAATCTTCTCCCCAGCCGTCCTCGACGCTGACCTCCTCGACAACTCCAACGTCGACGACATGACCATCTACCCCGAGACAAAGTTTGTCCAGCTGCTGGGCACCCATTGGTGGCGCCGCCAGCTGGGCGACGCCGTCACCATCGTGGCCGTCTCCCCAGGCTTGATCCCCGGGACGGGTCTGGCGCGGCACATGTCGTTTGAGCTGCCGGCCAACATGCCCGACGCCAAGTCGGTCCCAGAAGGCGCCGCCAGCCTCCTGCGGGCCTTTACCGCCGACGACATCCCGTCCGACCCGGAGCAGATCTTCTTGACCAGCTGGGGCGAGTGGTGGCCTAAAGATGTGTATGAGAAGAGCCTGGACAAGGCCCTGCAGGACAAGTGGTCGCCGTCGCAGACGGACATTGAGAAGGAGACTGGTCTTTTCTAGGAATAGTGAGTGTATTGTTTACGACAAAACTTGAAAAAGGTAGATGCGTCTTATTGTCTAGTCTGTAGTCTACCATGCCCACGAATTCAGTCAGTCTTCAATCCCCGTGCCACCTACAGAATTCATCTACCTACACCTACATATCTGCCCTCGCGTCTTCGCCCGCCCAGGCACGCCGGATCACCTCTTCAATCAGCGGCCGCTCAATCTCGCGCGGGTTCCAGTACGGGTTGCTCGTCGCAATCTCGGCCGCCTTGGCAATGTCCTGCTCCTTCATGCCGAATGATTTCAGGTCCCGCTTGACGCCCAGCTTGTTCAGCAGCAGGTTCAACCCCTGGATGGCGTCCCCGTTGCTTCCAGGCAACGCACTTGCCAGGGCCTCCATAGCCTTGGGCACTTTGGGCGCATTGTACGCCAGCGCGTGCGGCAGCACAATCGTGTGCGTCTCGGCATGCGGCAGGTTGAAACTGCCGCCCAGCGCGTGGCACAGCTTGTGGTGCAGCGACATGCCGACGCTGCCGAGGCAGGTGCCGCAGAGCCACGCCCCGTAGAGAGCCTTGGACCGCGCGTCGGCCGAGGACGGGTCGCTGGCGATTACCGGCAGAGACTCGGCCAAGGCCTTGGTGCCCTCCACCGCAAACAGGTCAATCACCGGGTTGCCGTTGCGCGCATACAGGGCCTCGACGGCGTGGGCAATAGCATTGACGCCGCTCGTCGCACTCAGTCCGACCGGCAGCGTCATGGTGTTCAGCACGTCATAAATCACCACCCCGGGCAGGATCTTGGGGTCCGACTTTGTCGTCTTGCGGCCGTCCTGGGTCTCGCCGAGGATGGGCGTCACCTCGCTGCCAGCATAAGTCGTGGGAATTGAGATGTGAGGAACTCCGGTCCGAATGCTGATGGCCTTTCCCAGACCAGTCGTGCTGCCTCCGCCAATGGACACGACCGAGTCGCACCTGGCGTCTGTGGCAACGCCAATGGCCTTTTCGGTCACGTCGACGGGCGTGTGCATGGCGGCGCCAGAAAAGATGCCGGCGACCTTGCCGTCGAGGATCTTGGCCAGGCTGTCGGCATGGCTTGTCTGCTGGGGCGTGCAGAGGATCAGCGGGTTGGACAGGCCGAGTCTTTTCAGTTCGTCGGGAAGCTTCTTGACAGTCCCGGTGCCAAAGACGATCCGGGACGGGCTGGCCTGATATTCAAACTCCATGGTAAATGATGTGAAGTGACTGTTCTGTTTTAGCCAGTAGTTGGAGCCGGCAGTACCTGGTGATGGTGTTTTGGTGACAATGTTTGATATTTGACGGGCCGTTAACAATCTTCTCGGATGTACGGTCTGTTCCGGTATATGGCTATCCTTTCGGCAGAATCATGCCGGCGGAATCCCGAAACCCGCCATTTTCTTGGAGAAGATTGCTCATCATCAGTCAGCTAGATCAGCTACACTTGAAGCTTGGATCTTGTCGTCTTGAGTCACGAGCCATAAATGCATCGTGTTACACCTTCTTGGTGGCCTGCATGACCGTGACGGTCAGATTGTTGTCACACTGCAGTCAGTGTGGTCCCCGTACAACTCTCAGAATAATCACTGCAAGGTTGGCCTCTCCAAGAGTTGGAGAACCGACTTTAAAGAAGTCTTGCCGTCTTCGGATGCCGGCAAGATGCCTTTCTCAGCCGGGGCCAAGTGCCGTGTGCAACGCCTCTGCAGGTGCGTCATGAGCCAGTTCAACAAAGAATGCGTCATTTCCTAGAGCAGGGCAGTGGGGCACAGGTGCTTGTTGTTGACGTTGTTGCGGAGAGTTTGGGGAAACACAGAAACACAAACAAAAAGTACTTCGTCAACAAACCGTTTGGGCAATCAGTGCGAAAGTGAAAGTGGGCTCCTGGAAAATGCGGGGTCCAACGGATCGCCGCAACGTTTGAACGCCCTGCAACGTCCTGCAACAAGGTACCCGACCCACTGTAAATTCCGCCAGGCTGTCGCTGTGGCTTGCCGGCCAATCAAACGAGTCCCAGACTCAAGTACTCTTGCCTGACTTGTCCGCTGCGCTGCGACCCCGCTGCCGTCAGTTTGCTTCGCATTTTAACGAGGAAAGAAACCCACGCGCATATCAAGATGGCCTCTACAGACACCCACGCACCAGTGGCCAAGCCGAAGGGTAAACCCAGTCTACTTGTTTTCGTTGCTTCCAAACTTTCGCTAACCAGCAGGCATCCTCAAACACCATGCTCGCCAGTCGCCTCCGCTGTCGCCCAAGGCTGTGGCTGTCGCAACAACGCCAACCCCGACTGCCACCATCCAGGCCGACGAGCCAGACCACCCCTTGACCGAGAAGGAGCGCACTATTGTCAACACACAGATCAACGCCGGCCACCGCCGGTCGTCCTCGGCGGCCCGCTCGGCCAGCGGGGCCCGCCGCCTGTCCAGCCGCACTCCGTCGCAGAACGGTGACGCCGTCGACGATGCTATCGAAAACTCGCAACGCCTTAAATGGGACGAGGCAAACCTGTACCTGACCGAGCAGGAGCGGACGGCCACGATGAAGATCGACGAGCCCAAGACGCCGTACGTCAAGCACTACGACCCGTCGGAAGACCCGTCCGACGAGGAGGACAACATCACCGGCTTGTCCCTGGGCGAGCCCGAAGAGGATGTGCCGGAAGGCGAGTTTGCGGAGCGCCGGCCGAGCAAGGTGCACGTCGACGATGCTAGCAGTGTCCACGACGACGACGAGCTCGAGGGACTGAGCCCCGAGGAGAGAGAGAAGCACCGCAAGTTCCAGCAGATGCGCAAGAAGCACTACGAGATGAAAAACGTGGCCCAGCTGTTGGGCCACCCAGAAGAGCTGGACGAGCTGGCAGACGACGACGACGAGGGCGGAGAAAGCAAGGGACCAAAGGAGATCCCCCCTATGCCGCCTCTGCCGAGTACGGCAAAATAGATGCCGGGCAGGGGAATGGATGACTTTTTAACTAAGACTTTCAGTAGAGGACTCCCTCGTCTATCTGTACCTGTATGTATGATATTTCTGCGTTTCAAGAGTGTATTTGGTATACACCTATGCGATTCAAGATACATTTTCAAGACACACTATCGTTGTCTCGGCTGTTTGGTCTCGTTATCTTTTCCAGCCATTTGGCCTGCCTGTGGTCTGCCCTGTCGGGCCAATCTGGTTTGGCGCCGTTTCGCTGCCTTTTCCGAAGCAGGGGCCATCCAGAAGGCAACTACGGCAATTTACAGGGAGCCGTCTAGGCCCAGTCCAGGCAGCCAAGGCTGAAATCCTCATTGTTGCCCCACGTGACACGCTATTCGGCGCCACAAATCCCCTGTTGGGCTGTCTGGCCTGGTTAAGTGGGGCTGCTGCCTACTTGTGTTGCTAGGTCCCTTCAGCGCATCCAACGGCGTATTTATATGCCCCTGAGGCACAGCTGAATCCGGAAGGAACGATTCAGTGGTTGGAAATTGTCTGCCATTCTGTCCTCTCCTTCTCTCACTCTCGCCTCTTCTGTTTGTCCCAAAAGCCTCAAAAACTTTCTCTCAACCCAATTGACTATGCCGCCTCGCCGAAACACAGCCAGAACGGCCAAAACGGCCAAGGCTCCAACGCCGCCTCCACTGCCTCCACTGGACGGCCTCACAATCGCATTCTGCGGCGGTTTTCCCGGCTACACCCAGGCTGGCCAGAAGAAGCTCGTCGAAGAATTGGGCGGAGAATCGCCCAAGAGCGTGACCAAGAATGCCACGCACCTCATTGCCTCCGTGGATAGCTTTAAGAAACGGAGTGCCAAGGTCAGGGCTGCCTTGGCCGCTGGCATTCACATCGTCGAGCTTCAATGGCTCGAGGATTGCGCTGCCAACAAGACCAGGGAGCCAGAGGCCAACTACCTTCTCAGTTCCAATCCTGCTGCACAGTCCCATGTTATTTCAAGCACTTCCCATCCTTCTCCTGTTTCCTCTCCTCCGCCGTCTCCGGCACCATCACCGCCAGCAGCACCGCCGGCTAGGGTTTCGAGGAAGCGCACTGCTGCAACTGCGGCCAGCCAAGCCACCTCTCCACCTTCCAGCCAGCCACCAAATCAACCTTCTCAGCCAGCTGCCAAAAAGGCCAAGACGGCAGCAGCAGTTCCAAAGGCCAACGCTGCTGCCAAAGCCGCGCCAAAAGCAAAAGCAACTCTTGACATTCCCGTCGATGAGCACTGCTCTCTCCATCAGGTGGTCGTATATGTGGACGATGAGGGTGTTATCTGGGATGCCTCTCTGAACCAGACCAACTCCGTTGCCAACAATAATAAATTCTACCGTATTCAGGTACGATGAGAATCTTTACATTTATTGCATGTAAGACACACGCTCACGAATTAGGTCCTTCGGGATGACAAGGACGAATACTGGACATGGACCAGATGGGGTCGTGTGGGTGAATTCGGCCAGTCTGCCGTCCTTGGATCTGGCGCTCTGGGCGTTGCCATCAAGATGTTTGAGAAGAAATTCAAAGACAAGTCGGGCATCAAATGGGCTGATCGGAGCGACCCCCCCAAGCCTGGCAAGTACGCCTACATTGAGAGGAACTACGAGGCAGACGACGACGAAGACGACAACGACGACGATGATGATGACGCAGATGACGGCACTGCAAACGGAAAGGTCAAAAATGAAGTTGCACGCACGGCTCCTGTCTGCACCCTGGCAAAGCCCGTCCAGAATCTCATGGAACTCATTTTCAACCGTCAGCTCTTTGCCGCTACCATGGCCGATCTCAACTATGACGCCAACAAACTTCCTCTGGGAAAGCTCAGCGAAACGACTATCAGCCGTGGTTTCCAAGCTCTCAAGGACTTGTCCGCTCTTTTTGACGACCCGACCATTGCTCTGAGCAAGTATAACAAGCCTGCCAACGACGCCATTGAGGAGCTCTCGAATATGTACTACTCGCTGATCCCGCACGCCTTTGGCCGCAACCGGCCACCCATTATCCAGGGCTACCCGCTCCTCAAAAAGGAGATTGAGCTGCTCGAGTCTCTTGGCGACATGAAGGACGCCGAGCTGCTGATGCGTGCCGACAAGGCCAAGACGGAGAACGTAGACCCGGTGCACCCGGCCGACCGGCAGTACCAGGGCCTGGGCATGAAGGAGATGACGCCTCTCGACGAAGCGTCTACCGAGTTCAAGGAGCTGGAGCGGTACCTGTTCGAGACGCGCGGCTCGACACACCGTGCCGACTACAAGGTGCAAGACATTTTCCGGATCGAGCGGGAAGGCGAGCACGCGCGGTTCGATGAGGAGTGCATTGTGCCAGAGGCCCAGCGCAAGGATGCAAGACTGCTGTGGCACGGTTCGCGTGTCACGAATTTTGGCGGTATTCTGAACCAGGGTCTGCGGATTGCGCCGCCCGAGGCACCAGTGAGTGGCTACATGTTTGGCAAGGGTATCTACCTGGCCGACATGTCGTCCAAGTCGGCCAACTACTGCTGCTCGCACAGCTCGCAGAACACGGCGCTGCTGCTTCTTTGCGAGGCCGAGCTGGGCGCTCCGATGCAGACGCTGACGGATGCGTCGTACACCGCGGGCGAAGACGCGCGGGCCAAGGGCATGTACTCCACGTGGGGCCAAGGCTCTACAGGGCCGACCAAGTGGAAGGATGCCGGGTGTATCCACGACAGTTTGAAGGGTGTCAAATTTGTAAGTCCCTGCCGGCGTAGCCTTGAAGCCATCATTTTTGTCCCCGTTTTGTCTCGTACTAACTTCCCAGCCCGATGTATCCAAAGCGCCAGGAGCCA
Organism: Raffaelea albimanens; assembly: GCA_002778245.1. NCBI lineage: Eukaryota > Fungi > Ascomycota > Sordariomycetes > Ophiostomatales > Ophiostomataceae > Raffaelea > Raffaelea albimanens. The sequence continues at coordinate 2,606,198 of PCDJ01000006.1, read as the reverse complement.
CCAAAGTCAAAGATGCCGGCCTCTTCTACAACGAGTACATTGTGTACGATGTGTCTCAGGTCCGTCTGCGGTACCTGTTCAGGGTCCGTATGTAGGGAGTGGGTGCGGCTACTACTTGTGGAGTGGAGTAAAGTGAATTGGAAGGTGGTTGGTTGGTGTACTGCAAGTTCAAGGGGATGGTGGGAAAAGTGAAGATCATGTTATATCAAGACGATTTGGTAAATCAATTAATCGGGCTGCAGGTTATTTCGGCCGTAGATAAAGGTCAAGGAGTTCAATATAATTTGTGTACGTTATGAGGTTAAAAGATGTCGTGTAAATAGTATCTGAGAGGAAAGAAGCCATTCGAGGACGGGTTTCAACTGAATGTATCCTTTTCGTGAGAAAATGGCGGTCTTCTTTAAAAATATTCTTTCCTCAGCATTTGTTAAATATGTTCAGAAGTCGAAACCCGCCCATGCTGATTTAGTCTAAATCTACATATCCATGATCAATTTACTCTCAGCAACAAACAGGACGCAATAGGAAACAAGTGCGAGGGTGAGAACGCTATGAGCCTATGATTCTGCAGTACGGCTGATTGGTGGGGCGGCCAGGCAACAAGGCGGTTGCCTGCCTTAACAGCTCGGCTAGCCTTGTGTGCACAACATCATTCTAGCTCCTGCCTCCGATGTAGCCTTTATGTACGGCCGTTCCTTCCTTTTTGACAGGCTTCTGTGGCAGCTAGACAGAAAGCTACTCCAAACAGCTTGCGCACTATACATCGCCCTGCCAGCATGGACGCTTCGCCAAACCCAAATGTCGGCACGCCAAATGCTCTCACACCAAGTGTCGGCCTGGCCAGCATGAACATCTCAAACAGGGCTCCGCTGGCGACGCTGCCAATCGAGCTGCTGCTGCGCATCACCAGAGGCCTCAGCACGACCGAGCTGTGCCGCATGCGCCTGACGTGCAAGGCCATTGAGCGGTCGCTCTTCTACAGCTTCAGCCGCGAGTTCTTCCGCAAGAAGCAGTTTATGATCAGCGACGAGAGCCTGCAGGCGCTCATCGACATCTCGCAGCACGAGAACCTGTCGCCCGTCCTCGAGCATGTCATTATCGGGCTCGACCGCTTCGAGACGGCCCGCTTCTCGTTCTTTACGAGCGACGACAGCCGCGACGAGGAGACAATGTACCTCTACCGCACCGCCGCCTCGAGGCAGGTCAGCCTTATCAACACGGGCGGCGCGGTCACAATGCTCAAGACGGCCTTTGCCAACCTCAAGAATCTACACACTGTCGACATTCGGAACTTTAATGCGTCCAACCGCTACCGCGACGGCCCGCGCACCGAATGGACAAGCTACGGGTCCAAAACCATTCAGAACCGGTTTGGCATCACTCTACCCATGTCCAACTTTGGTCCCGGCGACTATAGTTCTGCCGTCTTTGCCATGGTCGTGACCGCCCTGACGCAGGCCGAGGCATACCCGGAAAACCTCGAGGTTCTCTGCCGGATGCGGCCGTGGGGACTGGGCGACGATGCGTTTGACCTGACCCCGAGGATGGGCACCAATCCGGCCGAGTTCGTGTCGCGGCTTCGCAAGTTCCACGTGGATGTGCGGGCGCAGGACGAGCAGTCCTGGTCTGGACAGGTGTCCACCTCAAAGACCATGCCCTTCCTTCTGCTCGACAAGTTCCTGGCCAATGCTCGCAGCCTCACCTGGCTGAGAATCAACTTTCGGGAAGGCATCTTTTTACCGTGCAATGCTTTTCTCAGTCTTTTTGGCAAGCCTCGCCACGATCCGGACAGCGACACCATCGAAGAAGTCCTCCCGAGCCTTACACGGCTTGATATCGGCCACGCCCAGGCGTCGTTGGGCTCACTGGTCGGGGCGGTTTCGCGGTTTCCGCGGCTGAGGGCGCTGACCCTGAGGAGAGTATGCATGTATGAGCCTGTGGAACGGGGTGATCAGGTCAACGACTGGGCCAAGCTGCTGCGAGAGCTGGCCAAGATAAAGAACCTCGAGTATCTCGCCATCGGCCAGGCCACACAGCATTCTGGTGCCAACCCGTTGGAGATTTTCCCGGTCACGTTTAGCGATGGCAAGGGTAGCTTTGAAGCCAGAGGGAAGGCAGAGTCCGTGAGGAAGTTGTTGGAGAAGGCGGCAGAAGAAGTCACGGTTGTTTTTCCCATACGCCACGAGGACGAAATGGGCGAGGACGACGATGATGATGGTGATGGAGAGGAAGTCGAGGATGAAGACGAAGACAATGAGGACGACGAGGATGGAGAAAATGACGGCGATGAAGAAAATGACGACGACGATGCAGACCACAACGGCAACGGCAACGGAAATGGCCAAGACCACAATAACCAAACCCAAAACTGAACCTTTTTATTTCTCGGGGGCTTTTTGAAAGACTTGCTCCAAGTACACACAAGTAAACAAGTACACCGGGTCTTGAAAACCTTCCAACCCTTTCTCCCCCTCACAGAAGGCCCTTGCGAGCAAGCTCGACCTTTCTAGCCGCCTCGCCCGGCTTGAATCCTCCGCGAGAAACACATATTCTTTGCTGTCCGTCAATCAGTTCGAACTTGTCCTCGATGCTCGGGAATGGACACGGGCAGTGGTGTGGGAAATGGACGCATGCTGGAGGGAGGGCAGATGTTAGCTGGAGAATATATACCACTGAAGTAGCAATTTTTGAGATTTTTTTCTATATTGTTTTCTATATTTTTTGGGGTATGGCAAATCTCACCAAGAGTGTCTGGACACAGATACCTGTCGCAGTGTGCTGCCTCGACATTGTTCTGGTACCATTGCGAGTCGCTGGCCACGTTTTGGGGCTGTTGGTGCTGCTGCTGCCCGCCGCCACCGTTGAACATTTGGTCGAAGAAGCCGAATTGGGCATAGGCCTGTGACACGGCGAACGCTAGCCACGAGACGAGCAACAAGATGTTCATGTTGGATAGAGAGAGGGTGGTTGACAGTGGTTGGGAATTGGAGAGTTGTGAAGTGGATTGGACAACTAGCGTACTCTCGTTATCGGCGGCGCTCCACCAAACAGACGCACGTGACCGCTTAACCGTTCCAATAAAAAGTTTTGCGGGCAAACCCGCCTTGCTCAACAGTTGCAGAGGAACAGCAACGCAAACGGCATTGACGCCCCTCCACAGTAATGCTGTTTACACATTCAAGACTGCCCATCCGGGCAGCCTTGGGCTCGCCATATATTGGGCGGACGGCAACATTAGCACCGGCGGCGGCGACGACGCTACAGCAAACACCGGCAATCGTCTCGGCCAATGCGATTGTCCAGGGCCAGCGGTCGGCCTCCGTCAAGGCGCAGGGAGCGTACAAGCTGACGAGCAAGAAGACGATTCCGAAGAAGCTGGGAGCGAAGCGGATTGGAGGTGAGCACCCCGATGTCCGGCAGATTGGTCTGGCAATGGTCGAGGTTGGCAGATTGAAGCTGCCACCGGAAAGACAGGACGGCAGTCAGGCATTGGACGATTGAGTCTGTCAATCGGGATGGGAAATGGCCAATGACCAATGGCTGCCATTTGTCGGCCGTTCCAGTGGTCTTGCCGAGTGTCCAGCCGTCTTGTTGATCAAGGTCGTTGCCGAATGTGGGCGAGATGCTAACACCTATGGAACAGACCAATACGTCCTCCCCGGAACCATCATCTACAAGCAGCGGGGCACCATCTGGCACGCTGGCGAAAACGCAATCCTCGGCCGCGACCACACCATCCATGCCGCCGTCGCCGGCTACGTCAAGTACTACCGCGACGCCAACGTGCACCCGGATCGCCAGTTCATCGGCGTCACCTACGAGCGCGGCGACGTGCTGCCGCACAGCGCGAGCTCGATGCAGAAGCGGAGGCTCGGGATGGTGCTGGCGCCGCGCAAGGCCCGGACAGGCGTTGACCTGATGAGCCCCAGCGGGATCCCCACGAGGGTGATCCGCAAGGAAGGGTGGCAGACATTGGAGGAGACCGCCGCAGCCCAGGCAGCGGCCGCGGCAACAGCGACCAAAGCCGACCAAGCCCAGGCTGTCGTCAGAGCCGCCGAAGCCGAGGCCAAGGCCGAGGCCGAGGCTGAGGTGCAGGCTGCCCTGGCGAAAGACAAGAAGCCCGTGTCCAAAGCGACGCTCGGCGCGCGGCGGTGGAACGCCTATGTGCGGATTAAGCGGTCGCAGCGCGTGCTATACCTCAACGAGAGCGACTACAGCTACCGCGAGTCGAATGCGCAGATTGGTCGCCTGATGGGCAAGCACAAGGGCAAGACGCCCGGAACGCAGCGGTTGGGCAGCCGGCACAGCACGATGCGGTTCCGGCGGCGAAAGATGGACGCCAAGCTGGAGGCAGCGCGGAAGATCAAGGAGCTGGGCCAAAAGGTGGCGCGCGGCGGCAGCGGCAAGCAGAAGAAGAAGGCACAGAGCAAGAGCGCGGCCAAGAAGATGGCAAAGAAGGAGGCCAAGAAGGCCTGAGGGGGCAGGGAAGAATGTGGCCCAACATTGTCCATTGTATATGCTATCATGTCCCTCTCGTAAACAACCTAACTGTATTATAGATGTGCCCGCCATTTCAGTGAGGTGGTTTCCCAGTGATGGGTCAAATTGGTGGTGGCTGCAGCGGTGTCGTTGATTTACCCGGCCCAGCCAGCCTGCCCAACCTGGCTGTATCATGCCTCGCAAAGCTTACGCTTACTACTTTACCATTGGTAATTACTCTACTGTTTACTTGCCACGGGTGCTGAGCAGTCAACATGTCCTTGGGGATGTCCGTCGTCCAACCTCGAGCTTTACATGCAGTCTCCTCTTGAGGTCGAAAAACTGTGATGCTGGCTATCGTGATGGTTGCAGCTTCATCTTTTGAGACACACACATCCTGCCACTCATGATCGTTTCTTTTGCAATGCGAGGCAGACGACGATGGCAGGTCTCGAAGGTGAGTGCCGGCCAATCTCTGCGGTGGCCAGGCATCGAGAGATTCGTAAAAGTTACGGGGTTGGTCGTGATCTCGAAAAGTATAAATATCGCACATGTCGTCAAGGTGAAGTCAGTGCTTGGCAATGGCAAGACGAATTCAACGACGAAGCATCAATTGAACACTTGACCACAGCAATTGAATACCGCAGACGACTTTGACTTTGACAATAATATCACCAATCTACAGGCGGATCTAAACAACAACAATTCAACACAGCAACAATCTAAATCACATCAACGGCAACATGAAATCGATCGTGCTACTTGCCATTGTCCATCTCACCTATGGCTGCCCCGGCATGATGCTCGCCAATCTCGGCAAGCCTGACCATCACCACCACAAGAGAGCTTTCTCTGGATTCTTCGGGTCGCACCACCGCAAGCAGCGAGCTCCCTCTGGCTTCCTCGGATCAACTCAGCTCCTCGGCGACTTGGTCGACCTCCCAGGCAACTCTCTGACGGCAGCAGGCGCCGACATCAAGGCAATCCTGTCTTGGGGTGGCCAGCCACTCGGCGACAGCATCCCGCAGTACAATGCCCCCGGCCCGCTCGGGTCGGCCGCCTGCAGCGCTGATGCGTGCTGCGTTTACAAGTATGCCATGCTCGACATGGTGTCGCTCTTTGCAGACAGGACGGCCAATACGTGCACATCGCTGGCCCGCGGTGCCATACGTCTCGGATTCCACGACGCAGCAGGGGGAGGAGGAGCAGCAGACGGCGGTATTCTCATCCAACCAGCTGTCCCAGCCCGTCAATGCCGGCCTGGAGGACATTGCCAACCAGACGATGCAGTGGTACGAGCGATACCGCTCGTATGGTGCTGGCATGGCGGACCTGATACAGCTGGGGGCCATGACGGGTGTAGTGGCCTGTCCTGGGGGGCCTCGCATGAGGTTCTATTCGGGGAGGGCGGACGCCGTTGGGAAGAGGTCGTCACAGGACACCCCTAGGCTCCCCCTCCCCACCGACACTGCCGAGTCTGTCCTCGCCCTGTTCCGGGCAAAGTCGTTCTCTCCTGGCGGGCTGGCCGCTCTCATGGGCGCCCACACGGTCAGCCAGCAGTTTCATGCGGACGCCTCCTTGGCGGGCGACAGCCAGGACAGCACGCCCGGAGTCTGGGATGCGCAGTACTACACCACGACGCTGGCCGCGGCCGCCCCGTCTGGGATCTACAGGTTCCCGAGTGACGTGGCGCTGTCGCAGAACAGCGAGACCAGAGGGTCGTTTGAGTTCTTTGGGTCGGAGGGGGGGAGGGCAGTATGGCAGGCTGTGAGTCCATGGTTCCCGGACAGATTTTCAAGAACCAAGAGAAACCAAGTCTGACACCTTGTCTAGGCATTTTCTGCAGAATATCTCCGGCTCAGCCTCTTGGGGGTGTACAACTTGCTCAACCTGACAGACTGCACCAAAGTGCTGCCACTGTCGACTTTTACGGGATGAGGCAACCGTGGGAAAGGACCGTGCACCGTGCGATCTCTGGACTGGGGTGTTTTCATTTGAGTAGCCCACTCGGCACGCGTCGGCCAATGGCACGCCGCCGAAACGGCCAAAAACGCGCTATGCTCCGTAGGGATGGGCGGGCAGACGCGTTGATTGGCTTGTGCGGGGTTTCTGGCCTGCATGCACTAACGGGCTGCTCCCACTGCAGGGGGCGAATAGAATAGCAAAGTTTTGCACACTGCATGACATGGAACGGGACATGCAGCTAGGCGCTGAGGAGGGAGAGCGAGAGAGTTTCCCAGAGGAGTCCCCCTTTCATATGCAGGAGTCGAGTCGTCTCGTCAGGCTCACTCTACAGCCAGTCGTCCTAACAGAGCCATATTACAGCCCAAACGTGGAATGCATCAATCTATGCAAAAGTCTGAAGCAGTCTCGGTCGGAGGAGACGTCCAGAAAGGCCCTGCATCGTAATGGATGATTCTTGACAAAGTCCGGCTGTCTCTATTCTAGGCTACCCACAGAGTTGGCGACCCAAAACCAGGCCGGCTCTTACAGCACTAACACTATAAGGCCCACTTGTTCACCCTATTTCCCGTCCCCCCTTCTCCTCTTGAGCGAATTGTCCCAAGCTCTGCATGCTCATCTTAACTCTGAACTCTCCAACTGACACCTCTTGAGAATTCACTTGCCTGGCAATCAGCTTTGTGAACTTAACGTCAGCAACACCAAACCCAAGAAACCAAAACAGCCTAGACAGTCTAAACAACCCCCATTGAGACCCTCTGATCTCGACACGCGCCTCCATCATGGCTTCAGTCGTTCGCCAGCCGTTTGCCCCCATTGACGGAGCTCGTCTCCAGAGCCTGACGAGCACCAAGAACAGACAGAACTGTAGGTGCCCCCGACAGATGGCATTGATGCCAATGCCGTGTCAAAATGTCTTGCCTTCTTCTCGTACTAACCGCCCAGCTATCTTCACCCCCTCCTCCAAGAGAAAGGCCGAGTCGATCGAGATTGACGACAGCGAAAACGTCGATCCTCTGTCGTCGAAGCGGTCCAAGGGTGCCTCCGGCCTGTCCAAGGACACGTCCGAGTTCCTCAAAAAGTCGTCGGCATTCACCCTCGAGGTGGCCCCCTCCAAGTTCTCTCTCGAGCTTGCCCCCTCGGCCCCCCGTTATGACGCCGCCCTCAAGGAAAACACTGCCCCCGCCGCCGCTGCTTCCCGGCGGACCATTCTCAAGCCCAGAGCTCCCGTCCGGTCGTCGCCCATTGGCGGCAGCAGCAGCAGCCTCGCTTCCCTGACGCAGACGCCGCCGTCGCGTCGCGCGTCCAAGCGCAGCGGACTCTTGTCCAGCCGCCGTCGCTCCCTGGGATCGTCCGCGTTTGGACGCGTCGAGCAGACCAAGCTGGCGGCAGCGCCGTTCTCCCTCGATGCTGCCTTGAAGGGGACTTTTGCCGCCTCGCCGGCCTTTTCCTCGCGCGACGTGTCCTCCCTGGCGATGCCGAGCTCGGGCGCCTCGCTCGACTTTTGCATCCACGAGGACACCCCCGAACAGGAAATGACCAACCTGCTCCAGCACAGCACCTGCGTGCTCGACATTAGCAGCGACGAGGAGTCGGCGCAAAAGGCGCGCCGCGAAAAGGACGAGGGCCGCGACAAGGAGAACATCCCGCCGCCAAACGACGTCAGCCAGACCAGCCGCGCGCCGGCAGGCGACGACATGCTCGTCGAGAAGATGCGCAACCCGCTGTCGCAGCTGGACGCGGCGGACTACTATGCCGCCGGCTGCGACGAGAAGTCGGTTGTGCTGGTGGAGGAGGAGGCCGAGGCCGAGACAGCACAAGATGTCCAGGATGTCCAGGAAGGCATTGACGGCGTGTTGGCCGGCCCGGTCCCAGACGTCGAGGAGGGCCTGTCGGTTGTCGAGTCTGCCGACATTCCACACGCGCACGTGGATGAAGATGCCGCCACCGAGCACGACTTTGGCGACATTCAAGACACCACCGCGCAGGACTTTACCTTTCGCGCCCCGTCCCCCACCGTCGACCAGCTCATGTCGCGCAACGAGCCGCGCAACGCGGCCGTCCTGGCGCCCGTCGAGGGCACCGGCGAGAGCTTTGACCTGTGGGAGAGCGGCAGCGCAAACGACATGTCGTCGCCGCCGTCGCCGGTGGGCGAGGCCGAGCCAGTCCTCGCGGCCAAGGAGGGCGTCGAGGTCAATGATGAGAACACCCACGTCGAAAACAACGAGAACTCTGTCCCAGTCAGGCAGTAAAAAAAACTTGCAGTGTTAATTGGGATACGGTGTTTTTACGTTTTCACGGATGGGATTACTGCTGGGCATTTATGTTTTAACGGTTCATTTATTCATGGCGAAGAAGAGGAGTTTTGGGTTTGGGATAGGATCTACTGGGTTACAATGTTTTTTTTTTTTTTGGACACGCTTAACACGTTTGATACGTTTTGTGTTTTTTAATCTTTTGCAATTTGCAGCTTCACTTTGCATTTTTCTGGTTTCATGTAGTCTCGCCTGTATTTGCAGAGTTTGTTGATTTTACATGAATTTATTTCAATATTTGAATGCAAAGAGTTGCCAATTGACGTGAAGTTGAGTTGGACTTGCATGGTTTAGGTGATTTGTATTAAACATTCACTTCATTTTGGTTTATTGCCTTGATCGTTTTCATTCTGGCTTGTTTTGTTCAATCATTTCAGTCGTGTCTCTCTATAGCTTGTAAAACACGTGATATTTCTTGCTAGCGGGGTACGCTGGGCGTATCCCAGCTTTGGCGATATTCGCCACAGTGGTCAACAGAAACACAACAAACTTTACTCGAACACAGCACTTTACAAACTCAAAATGCCAGTTCCAGTACGAGGTGCTCTGGTCGTCCTTGAAGGACTCGACCGGAGCGGAAAGTCGACACAGGTGAAGCTGGTTGAGGAGAAGCTGTCGAGCACGGGCAGGAAAGTGCAGGTTATGAGATTTCCAGGTGAGTAGTCGGAGGCAAAGAGACAGAGACGGCGACGACTACGAGGCTGCTGATGTTGACTTTATCCTAGATCGCACATCCCCAATTGGCCAAATGATCGACAGCTACCTCAAGAGCAAGGTCGACATGGACGACCATGTCATCCATCTGCTGTTCTCTGCCAACAGGTGGGAAGATGCGTAAGTTCGTCTCTGTTGCGAATTCCTCGTCGACTCTCTTCGAGCCTGCCGCGCTGACGGTCGTACTGTTTAGCAAAAAAATAACCGCCCTCCTCGAGTCCGGCACTACCGTCGTCTGCGACCGCTACTACTACAGCGGCATGGTCTACTCGACGGCCAAGCGAAACCCCAGCCTGCCCCTCGCATGGGCGCGTGCGCCCGAAGTCGGCCTCCCACGGCCGGACCTTGTCGTCTTTCTGGACCTGGAAGAGGCACAGGCGAAAGCCCGCGGCGGCTGGGGCGAAGAGGTCTACGAAAAGGCCGAGATGCAGCGGCGGGTGCGGGAGCTGTTCTGGGGCCTGAGTTTCGGGCGCATCGAGGTGAAGAATGCCGGCGGCTCGGCAGAGGGCCAAGACCCAGGGGCCGAGCTGAGACTGCGCCAGGAAGAAGAGGACCTCTACGTGATTGACGCGTCGCCGGCGATTGAAGAAGTCACGGCGGCCATTTGGAAGATTGTCGACGAGCGGGTCAAGGCGGTGGAACGGGGAGAGATCGGCAAGACTGTGCGGAGGGTTTCATGAGGGAAGAGTATGGAAGGGGATGTATTTTATTCACAAAAAAGAAAAAAGTACTAAGTAATTGTTGGCATCATGCGAGAGTGAGGTGGTCGGTGACGTGGAAGTGACGTTGTGACGTTGACGTTTGATCAAGCCTGTAATTACAGTGGATTTCTGCAGACATTAGCGGCAGGGGGAAACTTTTTTTTAACGCTGCCACTGGTATCTTTATCTTATCGCACTAGCGCCACAGCTCGACGCGAGGCTCTCGATGGCAGTTTAGATCCATCCCTTTCCATCAACCCTTGGACCCTTGAACACCTCCCTCATCACCCACCATGGCGAACAACAAACGCGCCGCCGGTGACGGGTCGCCCGCGCCGTCCCTCAAGCGACGCAAAGCGTCAACCATGTCTGTCGCGTCCAGCGCGCACCCGCTCCGACAGACGTCGTTCCCCCCCGACGAGGAGTCCGCCACAACGCCCATGACAGCCCGCTCACCGTCAATGGACGTCGAGAATATGAGCTTTGTCAGCGCCGGCCAGAGCGCCACGGGCGGGCCGACCAAGAAGCGCCGCGGCAGGAAGCCAAAGGCAGAAAAGCTGCGCGAGCAGACCCCAGGAGGCAGCGCAGCCGGCGGCGCCGGTAGTGGCGGCAAGGGGGCAGCAGCAGGCCAGAAGGCCGGGGCGAACGCCAACAACAACAACAACGCCGCCGACGAGGAAGACGACGACGACGGAGACGCTCCCGATTCCGGTGCCGCCACGGCCAAGCGCACCGACGAAGAGCGCAAAGAAGAGAAGCGTCTGCGCGCCGCGCTTGTCGCGTGCATGGACGCCGACCAGTACGAGCGCATCTCGGCCTGGCGAGCCGCCAAGCTGCCCGATGCAGTGATCCGCCGAGTAAGTTTTGGGTCTGAGCGTGTACCTTCGATACATTGTCTCGTCTGTTTTCTGGTCCTCGCTTCGCTCGTTTTACTAACTTTTCAGCTCGTCAATGCTACCGTCTCCCAGTCCGTCCCCGGCGCCGTCGTCACCGCCGTCCGCTCCGTCACAAAGTACTTCTTGACCGACCTCATCACAAATGCCGAAAAGGTCCAGGACGAATGGATCGCCACCGGCAACGAAAAACAGGCAGACACCGAATGGCCGGGCATGGTTCTGAGCAGGGGGGAGCCACACGTCCAGGAACTCTACGAAAAACAGGCCAAGCTCGCCATCCCCGAGTGGGAGCCCGAGTCGGAAGACTTGATCCTGAGAGAACCGCCCAAGGGTCCGCTACGGCCGGACCACCTGCGCGAGGCATGGCGGCGCTACAAGGCGTCGGCGCAGGGCCGGACTGCCGGCGGGCTGGATCTGTGGCACACGCAGCAGCACAGTGGTGCGGAGCGGTTCCCGGCGCGAACAGGCGGGAAGCGGATCTTCAAGTAGGGGAGTGTGGGGTGATGCGGAGGACGTGGAGGATGTGGAGGAGTCGAGATGTGAGGTGGCAGTGGTCGTCTAAAGACGGAGACGGTCAAAGACGGAGAGCACATCTCCTGATTGGGAAAAGGCGTTTGGGAATCGATGCTTTCATTGGGACGGTCTATCTGGTGGGCATCAGGCGTTTTCAGGTACGGCATGGGGTACTTTTTAAATAACCGACGCTTGATTGCAGGCAGGACAAGGTACAAAGTACTTTTCGACATTACTAGAATGCATGCATCACCTTACTTGTCGTGAACATGGAATGTTGGGAAAACACGCGAGCGTTGTCTGCCCGGCCTAACTACTTCGTACGTCTACACTCGGAGTTAAAGGTTGGTCAGACTGGTCAGACTGGTCAGGCCAGGTCTGCACGTCGGCCAGGCTGATTGGTGGAAGCTGTTTGGTGAGCTCGTCGCATTGGCAGGCAAACATGGGCCGAGGTGCTCAGACATGTTGGGTTTCGGCACAAGAGGAGACGAGCTGGGAGGGAGTATTGATAGATGACGGTTCTTGACGGATTGAAGCTGTAATACTTTTCAGCTCTGGTAATAACTCTGGCCTCCGAGCAGCCTCGCCAACGTCAACCTCACCACCTCGCCTCGCCATGGCTCCTACCAAACCCACCGTCCTCCATATCGGAGACCCGATCCGATACAACCCTGACACATACGCTCTGTTCGCCCAGCAGTTTGACATTGTGCGACCGTCCGCGGCCGAGCGGCAGCGGGACGCCTTCAAGGAGGGCCTGCGCACTGGCAAATGGGGGCAGTTTGCAGGCATCTTCCGGCCCTTCTGGGGCACCGGCGGCGAGATGGGCAACTGGGACAGGGAGCTGATTGGGCTGCTTCCGGAGAGCTGCAGAGTATTTGCCAGTGCTGGTGCAGGCTTTGACTGGGTGGACACGAAGACGCTGGGGGAGAGAGGTGAGCTATTCTGGGTCGGCAGACTAAGGATCTTTAGGTCAAGCCTGAGGTCGTCCCCAAGATATTGAAGAATCTTCCGGATTTCAGTTAAAATCCGCCGACCTTTGCTAACCTTTAGGCATCATCTACTGCAACGGCGGCTTGGCCGCGTCCGAGGCCGTCGCCGACTTTGCCGTCGCCCTCGTCATCTCGACATTCAGACAGCTCCAGTGGTGCATGGGCGCCGCCGTCCCGCCAGCCGGCACTTCCGACGACGAGCGAGGCAGGCTGTTTAGCAACTGCCACAGCCAGGCCACGGCGCAGTCGCGGAACCCGCGCGGCTTCACCCTGGGACTGATCGGTCTCGGCAACATTGGCCAGGCCATTGCAGAAAAGATGGGAGGTCCGGCGTTCGGCATGGAGATTCACTACTTTGACGTGGTGCGGAAGCCGGCCGAGGTGGAGCAGAAGCTAGGAGCAACCTTTCATGAATCTCTCAAAGACCTCCTGGGGGTGTCAGACTGCGCTGTTCTGTGCACGCCCGCATCGACAGACGGCAAGCCGCTCCTGACCAAGAGCGCCTTTGCTGCGGCCAAAAAGGGCTCCCGGTTCGTCAACATTGCGCGCGGATCGCTCGTGGACGAAGACGCCCTAGCCGACGCTCTCGAGGACGGCACGCTCAGCTCGGCAGCACTAGACGTGTATGCGACAGAGCCAAGAATCCACCCGCGGCTGCTGGCGCTGGGCAGGATGAGCACGTCGGCAGGCGGCCCTCTGCCCAAGATTATGCTTACGTGCCATAATGCGGGCGGCACGGTTGAGACGCACATTGGCTTTGAGGAGCTGGGGATGCGAAACATTATGGCCATTCTTGGCGGACGGCAAGGCATCACCCCTGTGAACCTGCACCACCTTAAGAGCCGTATATAGTTTGGTAGGCATATTGGCAATGATGGGCGCCCCTGGTTACAAATGACGTCTGAGGCAAAAATAAGAGATCAAAGAGATCTTGCAATGTAACACTGACAGGGCATTGTGACGTTGTTTACTTTGACAACTGGAAACGATCTAGAAGAGATTAGTGTTGACGAGTCTGAACGTGATCTTTGTGATGTTATTTATTTCTTCTTTTATTTCTTTTATTTCTTCTTTTATTTCTTCTTTTACTTCTTCTTTTATTTCTTCTTTTATTTCTTCTTTTATTCCTTCTTTATTCCTTCTTTATTTCTTCTTTATTTCTTCTTTATTTCTTCTTTATTTCTTCTTTTTTCTTCTTTTGTTGAGCATAAGCCAAGATGGAGTCCACAACATCCAGACAGCTCGCCTTCAAACCCAGAATCATCCTACACATCATCCTATATCCTGCTCGTCGTCATACTTTACTCATATTTTACTGCCAAGATACCGTCCTGTCCCAACTCTGTCCCATAATCTTCTTGGCTGGTGACATGTGTGTATGATTTCCATCAAAGGACGATGATCACCATCCAGAAAACCTTATTCCCCAAAAACGGGAACACTCGTCTCAAGTTTCAGACGTAGGTGTGAGAGAGATGGGACCGTCATCAGAGGGATACGTTTAGAGAGACGAGGGACGAAAAGGTATATAACCTCTGTTTTGTGATTCAAAGTCATTCACCTTTTTTCATCACAACACCTTTATTCATCACATCATAAGACTCGCTCTTTAAGCACACTCTTAAAACACATTCACATTTATCTACTCCAAAATGCATTTCTCTGCGCTCTTCGTGGCCTTCCTTGCTGCTGGCACAGCATCCGCCGCCGCTGTCGACGTTCGGCAGAACAAGAATGCCAATGCCACGGCCAACGTCAACAACAATGCCAACGCCGGCAATGCTGCTGGCGCCGCTGCTGGCGCCGCCGACTTTGGCACGTGCGACCCGACAATGGATTTCCAGCTCGGCCGCGCCGGCCGCGACGCCGACGAGGGCACCTTCCTGCCCGTCGACCCCGTCGTCGCCGAGGGCCAGCAGGACGCCCTCAACCCCAACATTATCACCAACCGCATCTGCGACCAGCTGACGAATGTGTGCGACGCCAACCAGGCCGCCGTCGACCTGTGCGCGCAGGCACAAGCCGACGTCGAGGCGCTCGGCACCAAGGACGCGACGACGGCGGATGCGTTTAACGCAGCTCTTGGGTTTTAGGGGAAGGCTTGAGCTGTCATGATGGATGAAGAGTATGGAAGCTTGAAATAAAAGTCAGATGTTATGGTTGAAATTAATTTACAGATGTTTAAAGCTTGAATTAAAATTCACCATGAAGCTTGCAAAACCCAAAGCATGATATGCATGTCACTGTACTCCGCTCTACTCTACATAAAACCAAATATCCCAATTCCTATCCCTACTCCACGTACGACCCCGGTATCCGTATCCGCGTGCTGTTCCATCTAGTCTGCTTCTTCTTTGGCGGGCTCCGCAAGTCCTCGACGGCCTTTTTGAAGAGCGACTTTCCCGGCGGCGGCGGCGGTTCCGGGGACTGGTCGCTGGACTGCTCCGTCGACTGCGGCGGGTTGTCGAAATAGTCTTGCTCCAGGCGGCTGTACGCCTGGTAGTCGCGCGACGTTGGCGTCTCTCGCGAAGCGTCTCGAGAAGCGTCTCGCAAAGACTGGAGCGGCGGTTGTAAAGGCTCCTGCTGTGAAGCCACAGCCTGGTATGTCTCTGGCTGGTATGTCTCTGATGTCTCTGGCTGGTATGTCTCCTGCCTGTAGGCCTCTCGGGGTGCCTGTGTGTACGGCTCTTGGGGCCTGTACGGCCGGTATCGCGTGTCGGGCTCTTGGCTGGCCTGGTATGCAGGCTCCTGTCTGTATGGCTCATATCGAGGCTCGGGCTCTCGGGGCTGGTATGGTTCAGGCTGGTACGGCTGGGGCTGGTACGGCCGAGGCTTGTACGGCTGGGGCTGGTATATCGGCCCGGGTGGGTAAGAAGGCTTCCTGGGGGACGAAGGCTCCCTGGGGTATGGAGGTTCCCTTGGCTGGTACAAGGGCTCTTGTCTGGAGAGGCGAGAAGCTGCCTGGTTATAGAAAGGCTCCGGCCGGTATGGCTCCGGCCTGTGTGGCTCCGGGTGTGGCTCCGACCTGTGTGGCTCCGGGTGTGGCTCCGGTCTGTACGGCTCTCGGTATATCTCCTGAGGTCTTGCACCCCTCGGCCGAGTGACACGCTCTGGGCTTGACACTTCATACACTTCTGTCTGCAGGGCACCCCTCATGCGTCTGTCGTCGACCGGCCGTCCTCGTTCATACGGTCTCAGCGCGGCTTCCTGCACTGGCCGCTCGTAAACTGATCTCCGCGGCGGATCGGACGGCCGCTCCCCCGGACTGGGAACCTCCCTCACTTCTGTCCTCCGCCGCATCATCTGCCGCCGTGAACGTTCAGACAGTTCCCTCTCTGGCAGTCTCGCCCCTCGTGGTCTGATCCGGTGGAAGCTTCGGCGTATCGACGGCCGACGAGACCGGAGGGGTGGTTCGCTCCTCCTGGCAGTCGTCTTTGGCGGCGGCACTTCTCGCTCGGTGATCTTGACTCTCGAGGGGGTCGGCTTCTGTGGCAGAGCCGGCTTGTAGCTGTTCTTGGCAGCCGTGCTTTGTGGCCAATCCTCTTCGTCGGCGAAGCGTGTCACTCTCGGGGGTGTTTTTGCAACAGTCAATCTGCTAGGCGGGGGGCTCTCTGTGCTCTCCGACGTGGTTTCCCTGCTGTCGCTTGTTGGTGTCGACGCCGGCTGTGGTGTCCCCGGACGAGCCTTCTTTCTCACCAGCAGCTGCCTCTCTGGGTCCTTGCTTGGTGTTGGTGGCGGAGTTTCATCGGCAGTGTCATCAGCAGTGGCTGCCTCTTCGTCGTGGGCCTTGTTGGTGCTTTTCCGAAGAGCTGGCAGATTCTGGCCTGCGATGCCGTCGCCCAGAATGTCGTGTATGAGAGACTTGGCGGACATTGTCTGTTTTTCCGTGACGGGCGGTGTGAACCAGGGAAGAACAAATGGGTGTCTTGTCCGCTCAATGACGATCTCGATCGAGGCCATTATCAGGCTGGAGGGTGTTAGTGCTGTACATTGAGTATGGAAGTCCTGGACGCGCCCACCTGTTGGCTGCACATGCGGCCAGGTCTGCTCGAAGAGGATCCGGGGCAGACGATGCGCCCTCCTTCGACATGCTTCCAATGGTAATGCCCACTGCAGTCAGAGACGTCAGCCATGCAGCCATTGTCGTCCTGGCCACAATGATGATTTTGGTGTAGAGTGGGTGTTTCCGCTTCGCTTCTCTGCCGCTTTCGAGGTGCGCCTTTCGTGCGGCATGGACATGGAGGCCGGTGTAAGCAATGCTGAAGATGGACTGGCTGTGTTAGAAAAGGAACCGAGTAGAGTGTCGTTCAAGATGGCATACCGAAAACAAAACCAGGCTCTGCGTCAGGCCAATGGCTTTTGCGTTCACCTGGACGGTGCCACCGAGGACGAGACCGGAAACGATGATTCCCATCATGACAAAAACCAGGCTCAGACAGAGGGCGCCGAACATGACATACGACAGCCACTGGGGCATCCAACTGTCGACTTCTTGGGGTATCTCTTTCTCGTGTACTGCTTCATCGTCGACCGCGTCTGGAGCAACTGGAGCGGATGGCGCAACTGGAGTAGCTGGAGCAGCTGGAGCAGCTGGAGCAGCTGGAGCAGCTGGAGCAGCTGGAGCAGCTGGAGCAGCTGGAGCAGCTGGCGCAGCTGGAGCAGCTGGCGCAGCTGGCACATCTGGTACGCTTTTTGGTTTGGACGGCTTCGCGGCTGCATCGTGGCGGGCTTTGAGGTCCTTGAACTTCCTGGGGTCGTCGAGCGCAGCCAGCACTTCCCTCCATGTAGCCATCGAGACGGCATGCAGAAAGAGAGCTGTATATCCAAGTGAAGCATTGAAAGCGTGTATTCGCTGGAAAATAAAAGACAAGGCCAGAGGCAGCCTGGCTGTAAATCAACATGTTCTATTAAACTGTCGAGAGAGGCCACATTCCTCAGCGGCCGCAACCCGCCATTGGCATGTGCAGCCACGGGCAACACCCAACTGGAATGGAGGCGGTCTCCCAGACCCAAGACGGCTGTCCAAGACGTATTCTATTTCTGTATGAGTATTCTCTGGGGAATTGTGAGTTCATCAGTGTTCGTGGTCATCTCTTGCAAGTCGCCGACCACCGCGGATCGGAGCCATCCTCGGCAGAGTTCCGTGGCAGCCGGCCACCCGGGAGCCTTGTTGTCGTTTCGCATCAATTCATTAGCATTGCTAACTTGTGTTACAGTTTTAAAAAAAGAATTGTAGTTGCAGTAGTTCAGCAATGAATTACATCAAAAAGAATTACATCGCAATGGATTGAATTAGAAAAAGAATTAAAAATTAAAACATTTTTAAAACCTTTAAATTTTTGGGGCTAAGGCCCGCCAACCAATCCGAGTGACGTCGCGGGGTTGGTGGTTGGTGCCTCACTCACAATGGCGGACAATGACTAACCCATAGGCCATTTTGTCATTTGCAGGGCACCTTCCGCGCGCGAACACGCATTAAACACTAACTCGAGCAGTTCTTCCGCCTTTTCTCGTGGTCGACGTTCCGCAGCCCCGCACGCACGCAGTCTATCGCTATCGCATTGAGGCAGTCTTTTTCGCAGACTGACGCTCCTTGGCTTGGCAGGTGACTGGCTGGCCCTGGCGACTGGCGTCGAGTTTTTCCGCCACTAGATTATGCCGCTGTCGGCGACGGATTGACGGCGACGATTGACGGCGACGATTGCCCGGCAGAGCACACCCAGCGGTCTTCAGAGCCGACGTGCCAGGCCGATTCCAACAACCGACTCTCCCACCATGGACGACACCGACCGCCCAATGGCCAAGCGCGTGTCCCAGACCTGCGTCACCTGCAGGGCCCGCAAGGTGCGCTGCGACGGCCGCCGCAACATCTGCTCCAACTGTGAGCGTCTCGGCTTCTCGTGCTCCTTTGACGACGGGCCCGGCTCCGGCTCCGATGCCGCCATGGCCTCGTCCGAGGGCGGCGCCGCCGCCGGCGCTGCCCCCGACCAGACGATGCCCGCCATCCCCCGCCGCCGCGCGCGGCAGGCCTGCCAGAACTGCCACTCCAGAAAGGCCCGGTGCAGCGGGGGCATGCCCCAATGCGACAGGTGTCGCTCGCTCGGCATCGAGTGCGTCTACCGGCCGGGCAAGCGGTCGCGCATGAGCCCGGTGTCGGGGTCCGTGGGGTCGGGGGCTGGCGCCGGCGCCGTCGCAGATTCGGGGAGGGACGACCTCCAGTTCGGCCAGAGTCGGAGGAGCGAGTCGTCGGACCGCGTGGACGAGACCGGCGCCGGAGGCGGCGCACCCGGCCCCAGAGGGACTGTCGGCTCGAGCCTCGACACCTTCGACCGGCCCATTCGCCCGTGTCCCGACGACGTGCTCGCCGCCATCGCCATGCGCGCATTCGACCAGTTCTTCCGCCACATCTACCACATCCCCACCTTTGCCTTCCTCCACCGCACCTCGCTGATGCAGCGATACCGCGCCGGCCTCGTCGACCGGCCACTCCTCCTCGCCCTGGTCGGCATCACCGCCCTCATGACAGACCTGGGCCCGGGCACCAAGGACCTCGGCAACCGCTGCATTGCCGAAGCAGAGTCCCTGGTGCTCAGCCGGCTGGAAAAGCCGACAACGCTCGGCCTGCAGACCCTCGTATTCATCATCCACCACCGCATCCACGCCGGCCGCTTCTCGTCGGCCTTTATGCTCCACGGCGTCGCATCGCGCTTCGCCGCCGCCCTGCAGCTCAACCACGAAAACGCCCGCCTCTGTTTCCTGGCGCGAGAGTCGCGTCGCCGGCTCATGTGGGCCATTTACATTATCGACACGAGCATGGCCAACGGGTCGACCGACCTGAGTCTGTGGGCGTACCGGCCCGACATGGTCGACATCCAGCTGCCGTGCAACGAACGCAATTTCGAGTTTGACATTGCTGAAAAGGCAGAAACACTGCATCCCCCGATAGGCGACGGCAGTGCTGGCGGTGGTGGCAGCGCCGGCAGCATGCTCTCCCCGCCACCGGTGCCCGACGACATGGGGTTCCTGGCTCTGCATGTGCGCATCCGGGCCCTGAGGGGGCGCATCCTGCAGTACACCAAGCACATCACCACCCACATTGCGACAACAGACATTGCCACTGTGCCGGCGCACTGCGCCGAACTGGCGGCCGAGCTGGACACGTTCCAGGCCCGGCTGCCATCGAGCTTTCGATGGTCCGAGGCGAATGTCCGACTGCGGACGTATTCGCCACGCCTGTGTGTGTTTCTGATGACGCACGTGTGGTGGGAGCAGTGCCACTGCGAGCTGTATAGGATAGCGCTTGCGGGCCTGCAGGAGGCGATCCCGGCGCCGTATGTGAACCACCTGGACGCGTCGTTTGTGCAGTTCTGCCGGAGCCAAGTGTACAGCCATGCCAAGTCGATGGCCGAGATGTTCCAGCTGCTGCTGACGCTGGAGAACGGGGTGCCGGTGACGGACCTGGACCTGCCGATCTGCCTGTACCAGTGCGCGCGGCTGCTGTATTATATTGGGCGGTCGCCGCACCAGCCGAGTCCGGGCGACGGCGGGCCGCCGCCGCACGAGACGTATGCCGACCTAGCGAGGATATGTCTGCGGGTGTTGGAGCAAGCCATCACAACGCCAGCCGCGTTAAGGATAGTAAGTTGTGACCGGGGTGGGAGGATGAGGGTGAGGGTGAGGGTGAGAAGACGAGGCTGAGGATGAGGATGAGAAGATGAGGCCGGGGGTGAAAAGATGAGGATGAGAAGGAGAGGTTATCCAGGATGGAAAGTCAAGTCTCAAGACTCACTAACCAAACAGAGAGCAAACCTCGAGAAACTTCTCGTGCACGGCATCAGCACGGACACCACGCCCAGCGGACACAGCTCGCCCGAGATTGCCGACATGGAGATGGACGACATTGCGGAGCTGCTGCCCGGGATGGCAACCAACACTGGTAGCACCGCACGGCCGGCCATGACCCCACAACGGGCGCCAGGGATGAACGGGGTTACCCCAGGCGGGAATGGGGGCCCAGGTCTTAATGGTGGGAACGGCAGTGGTGGTGGTGGTGCTGCAGGCCAAGGTGCTGCAGGTACCCCAGGGATGAACGGGGGTGGTACCGGCATGAATGGGGGTACAAGTGCCCCTGCCGCCCTGCCGATCACCCTGGGCGCCAACGTGCCTCCGTTAATGTCTCCTGGGGAAATGCTCGACGTCTTTGGCAACGGTTTCGGAGGGACGCCTCATCCTGGGAGCACTGGCGACGGGCCTTCGGGCCTCAACTCTGTCCCTGGCGCACTGGACGCTTTCGATCTGGACATTGACGTGTTTGGGGCGAACAATACCGACTTGACGAGCTGGTTTTCGGGCGACTGGCCGGCCGAGTTCACGACGTAGAGGCGATGACGAGACGGCGGCGACGACGTAGGAGGAGGGTGGGGAGGATGTGTCGATGTGTCGATGTGTCGTCGCTTGATATCGATCTAAGCCGAATCTGCGATTCGAATCTGAATATCGACTGGCAGCTGCCATTGTCAGTCTTGTCATTTCATTGACGTCTGTCGACGTCGCCATTTGTTGTACATATTTTGTCTCTTTTTTTTTCTCTCTCTCTCTTTTTTACGAATAGAATGAAATGAACACGGACACAGACCAACAGAGACAAGACACAGATACAGAAAATACAGGACTGAAATTTTGACCGCAAGTACAATATGGATATTTTTTTACAACATTACTCTTCGGGGAACAAGGGTTTATGTGGTAGGGCAACTACTCGTGCTTGCTACCCCCCCAGTGAGGCTAAAAACAGGCTAGTCCCGCTGTCGTGCTTCGTAGTGTCGATGTCGTGACCGATTAATGTGGGTCCCACCCGGGCAGCGGCACCCACCTTTGGGTAAAGAGACGAATGAATACAGATGTTCAAGTGGTGTTTGAGCAAGGTTCTACGAGATGATGCGCGACAAGGACAACATAAGACGTTTGCTTCTGGAAAAGTCTTTCAAAAGAGCTCTGTCGCCCTCGACACCCCAAAGGCCGGCCTGGCTGCCAAGGTGCCACGGCCCATCTTCTTTGACCCTCTCTCGACGGTACTCGGTGCCAGGCACACACCACCCAGGGCCGTCAATGGGCAAATAAGCATAACCCGGAACGGCTGTCGGTGCTGTTGGCAAACAAAGACGAAAAAAAAAAAAGGCCAGGCTACTTGTCACATTACAAATGTAACAAATTCATTACGTAGTACTGCGACGAGTACGTGGACAATGAGACAAAAAACGGTCATAGTGGGGAGACGCTCTTTTTGACTGTAGAATCTCGGTGTCTTGGCAAGATTGATCATTATTTCTTTATTTGCATTCGAAAAAACATTTACATGTATATACACACCCCTACCGAGCCATGTAGGCGAGGTCGGGAAGGCCTCGTAAAATGTCCTGGACAGAGACGTCTGGAGGCTGCATTGGCATGACCGTCGTTGGTTCTGTTGTTGGACTGGTCAATGGAATGCCTATTACCCGGCCCGCTGGAGCTGTTGGGTCTGTTGGCTTGTCCATTGTCAACCCTGGTATTGGCGGGTCTATCCGTAGAGGCTTGTCCGTTGGGGATGCCAGAATCTCCAGACCTGCGTCGTCCTCTGTTGGTGACGATATTCCCAGTCCAGATGATCCCTTCTCTTTACTTTCAATAGTGTTCCTCCTGGTGTCCGCCGTCCGTGGCAAATCAAAACTCGCTCCCCCTCCAGGCGTCGACAGCGGCCGGCTTGAAAACGACAGCCTGTCTGGAGTGTTGACGACAGAAGATTCGTCGGGCCGGCCGTCCGTAGTGGGCGACACCATTTCTCCCCAGTCGTCGTCTTCGGAGGCGTCGTCTTGGGCGGTGGAGATGACTGCCGGCTGTGATGGTTGGAGAACTGGTTGGCGTATTGGGCTGGTGATACTGGGCAATGCCGGGCTGTCCGGGCTGGGTAGTGCTGGACTGGCCATACTTGGCAACCCTGGACTTGCAACACTAGGCAATGCACTGTCCGTACTAGACAGTGACCCATTCGCCTTATGGCTCACAAAACTTCCCATAGACTTCCTTGGAAGAGACGTGTGTGTTTCTGCCGGGGGCTGTTCCGGCTTGGGGAGACTGAAAGCCGTCGATGTCGTCACCGCCGTGGGCGACCCAAAGTCGGATATTGATGGAGCATGGCCTGCTGCTGCGCCGAAATCTGACAGTGACGGGCCCCGGCTATGTCCTGCCCTGGCTTTGCCGATCTTGGGTGACGGCGCATGATTTGCGCCGGAGCCAAAACTAGAAAGTGACAGTGCATGGCTGTCTCCAGAGCCAAAGGTAGAGAGTGATGGCGCATGGCCAGCTGTTCCGGGCCCAAAATCGGAGAGCTTATGACCGTGGCTCTTTCCGGTCCCAAAGTCAGAAAGTGCCGGGCCATGGTTTCCCCCGTGGGCACTTCCAAAATCAGATAGCGTAGGGCCGTGGCCCCCTCCCCGAGCAGCTCCAAAGTCAGACAATGACGGTCCATGTCCTGTAACTCTCCCAAGATGATGGTTCCGTCTCGGTCCGGCCGGGACACGCGTGGAAGCTGACTTTGGCCTCCTCCGGTACACCTCGTCCAGGGCAACTGGCGCAGCTGCAGAGTCCCATCCAAATAGGTTTCCCTTGACGCCAGTTCCACCTAGTGTTGGCCGTCCGGCCAAGGAGTCTTCCTCCATCCATCGCCGGACGATCTTAAGCGTTTCCATCCGGACCGTCGATGCGGCCCATGTGATCGGCCGGTAGTTCTCGTCGGCGCCTGCATTGTACCGCCGTGAACTCTCTTGCCGGGAAATTCGGTACCACGTCCGCCGTTCCGAAACATTGGTGAAGCTGTCCCAGATGATGTGGTCCGAGACGTCTAGTGTCAGTGTAGGGTCTGTCGCCTCATCTGTTTCGAAAGCGCCCGATTTAGAGGTCGATGGCTTGTCTGGGATGTTTGCGGGCTCTTTTGTCTCTGCTGTGGGTGGTTCGTGTGAGACAGGAGTCTCATCCAACGCCATGGATGGCAACTTCTCGTCGTCGCTCTTTTCGGCCGTATGCAAATCGACAGAGTCACGTCGTGTATCCGCCGTATCTAGCTTTTGTTTCTCAATGTCTCCGGTCTTATCTTCCTTCGCCTTGTGTTCCTCTTTTGGCGACGGCGTTTCTTCATTGCGTTCTAAGACAGATGTCGCAGGCATCGGCTCTCCATTGTGTGTGTCGTTGTGCGTGTCTTGTTTCTCCGTGTGCGAAGGGTCCCCCACGGGGGATGCAGCCCACAATGACCCCTTTCCATCTTCGAAAGCTGACTCTGCAGTTGAGTCGGCCTTCCACGGGTCTATGTATGTCGCAAACGCGTCCGAGTCTGTCGACAAATCTCGCGTGTGTGTAAAGGCCGGCGGCTCGTGCGGGTTGCCGCCCGGTGACACCGTTGTATCCCGGTCCTTTGTCGCATCAGGCTGGAGACTGGTCGGAGGGATGGTTGACGGCCCGTCCCACGGGGCTGGGATCTTGGAGGTTTCATCAACGGGCGTGGCCGTGGCCCAGTCGCCAAAGTCGGCATCGTTGTCGTCGGCCCACGGCGTGGCCGGAAAGCTGAGGGCATTGTCTGGAGCGCCGTCGGCTGTTGGCGAAAGGGATGCGAGACCTGTTCCAAAGGGCGACGAGGCGGCGGCGGCGGCGGCAGCAGGCTGAGAAGAGCTTAGGCTATGATCGGCAGATGTCCATGGCGTTCCCCAGGGATCATCCATTGCGGCGTCGGGCGGGCATGTTTAGAGGCGCGCTGCGGGGTGCATAGAGGCTGGACGCTCGTCACGGGAGTCGTCTCTGGCCCGGGGCTGTATCTGGTTGTGCTGGCCTGGTTTGTCGCGTCGAGGTGTCGTTTCTGTTGCTCTGTTGTTTCGTCTTGGAACTGCAGCAAACCCACTAGAAATCGCGACTGGCACCCCAGCCTATCGGCTCGCGGCGGAAAGGCTAAGGACCCAGAAACTTGGCCGCTGACGCACGCTAAAAACAGTTTCGCAAATCTTCAAGAAAAAGCTGAGTATTACTAATGCTGGCCGACCACAAAAGCCCATCGTTCGGCGCCCCCGCTGACGACATGGCAAAACGGGCTTCTTCCTCTGCAGACGAAATCTACAGCGACGAGTTGCAGTCAACGGCGCCATGTCCCTCTCTCAAGTCAAACACATTGTCTTGGTAAGTACTGCAGTGCGGCTGCACTTTTAGCGAGGGTTTTTGTGTCTAACACAGCGCAGATCCTATCGGGCAAGGGTGGCGTTGGCAAGTCGTCCGTCACTACGCAGCTGGCCCTCTCGCTGTCTCTGGCAGGCCACTCGGTCGGTGTGCTCGATGTCGATCTCACGGGTCCGTCCATACCACGCATGTTTGGCATCGAAAATGCCAAGGTGACGCAGACACCGGGCGGCTGGCTGCCCGTGACCGTGCACGAGGCCGACCCAGAAGAGGGTGTTGGGTCGCTACGGGCCATCAGTCTGGGGTTCCTGCTGCCAAAGCGCGGCGATGCAGTGGTCTGGCGGGGCCCCAAGAAGACGGCCATGGTGCGGCAGTTTCTCAGCGACGTGTTCTGGGGCGAGGTGGACTACCTGCTGATCGACACTCCGCCGGGCACAAGCGACGAACACATCTCTCTGGCAGAGACACTGCTGCAGAGCACGCTGCCACAGCAGATCACAGGTGCGGTGGTGGTGACCACGCCGCAGGCCGTGGCGACGGCCGACGTGCGCAAAGAGCTGAACTTCTGCACCAAGACAGGGATCAAGGTGGTTGGCGTTGTGGAAAACATGAGCGGCTTCATTTGCCCCAACTGCTCGGAGTGCACAGACATCTTCATGAGCGGCGGCGGCAAGTCCATGGCGGAGGACTTTGGCGTGCCGTTCCTTGGAAACGTGCCCATCGACCCGCAGTTTGTCGTGCTCGTAGAGTCGGGGCGCACACCGGTATACCCAGCCGGCACACAGGTCCAGGGCCAGGACTTCCCAGGAAATGGCCACGACGCAAACGGAGGCACCGACAAGGACGACCTGGTGCACAAGTATCGCCGCTGCTCACTTTCACCAATATTCGGGGCAATTGCGGCCGCGGTGGACAGAGCAGCCCAACCGCAGGCATAACAGGAGGCAATTGGGTTATAGAGGCAAAAAATAA
Organism: Raffaelea albimanens; assembly: GCA_002778245.1. Classification (NCBI taxonomy): domain Eukaryota; kingdom Fungi; phylum Ascomycota; class Sordariomycetes; order Ophiostomatales; family Ophiostomataceae; genus Raffaelea; species Raffaelea albimanens. Next base: position 2,580,459 of record PCDJ01000006.1, on the reverse strand, counting down.
CAACTAGACGACTTGAGATACCATGTATTTATTAATTTTCATTCGAGGCTGCTGCCTGACTAATCGCTGTCCGCATTTGTTCCTGGCCTATGAATGCTTGCGCCCCAAGTACATCTCGATCCGCCCCACCAATCTGACATGCCCCAGCGCAGCCCACACTCACCGCCCTGAAAAACCCAAGCATTTACTCCACAGAGTGCAAAAAAATCCTGCACAGGGTATTTTCTTGGTAGGCGCCTCCCTTTGCTGTTGCTCTCTGCCTTGCTCCTTCCTCCACAAGCTTCCCCTTTCTCGCATCTTCGCATTCTGCAATCCAGCCTCAACATCCCCAACACACGCCCTGTCCAAGGGCCATTCTCACATTGCCAGCTCCGTGTTGTAGCCAACAAATTGAGCCCCCAACGGCCGCCGTCTCCCTTGTCCAGCCCGCCTTGCGGCTATCACGCGACAACCCGTTACAGCGACCGACCATTACCGTAAGTGCAGAGTAGCGTCTCGTTTTCTGCCCTTTTGCTGCTGCCCTTGCTTCTCCCTCCTGCCTCGCCTCTGCCCTTCTCCCTTTCGACGCTTTGGCTCTTCTGCGCTGTCCTCAGCTCTGTTCCCCTGCTCTGCTCTGTGCCACAGCCGCCGCGATACTGACCTCGCCTCCCAGTCCCCAGCCTATTTAATGAAGACAACTACAGCATCAGCCCCCTCTTCTTCCTTCTGACAGCCGTCAAAGGTCTCACCTCGTCTCCCCGAGTCTCGTCCCCATTGCTCCATGAGCCCAAAGGACCTCCTGCGCTTCCTCTCCAAGCCAGCCAAGTGAGTATCCTCGGCGTCTTGTCTCGTGGCTGCTGCTAACCGTCCACACAGACCACGATAGCACGTCTTTCGACAGCCAGAACCAGATATCACCATATATACACACCCACACACTCAACAACCGCCTCCCGCCTCCCACAACCCCCCCCCTCATACCCGATACTCTCGGCCGGGTATCGGCATTGCTCCTCGGACGTACCAAACCAAAGCAGTCACCATTCCTTCCTCGCAGGTCTTCATCCTCCCCCTCTCCGCCCGCCCGCCATAACGTCCTCCACGACGTTCGGACACCCCCCTCGATACATTGTAGCTGGCTCCGCCAGCAGTCACTGTCTTCCCTAGTCCTGTGGGCCTACTCTCTCAAACGAACACCGCAAGGTTCGTTTGAGCGGCAGCTAGTGCCCCGCGGAAGTCGTCTCTCCTTACGGAAGAGGACTGTAGCTGTGCAAGCTTGATTTCTGCCCGCCAGATTTCTTGCTCGTCCCAAGGACCAGCGTCCGAGCCGCCAAGTTTTGAACCACCTCTTGTTCCACGGACCCCCGACGTCCCAACGGAGATGGTCTCCCTCGACGTTCCCAATGGCTGCACATTTTCGCCGTCAAATGCAACGCCGCATCTGACTATCAATCACGATGTGGCCGCTGAGCTCGACTCAAGCAATGCCTTTGAAGGCCCCGAGAAGCTGCTCGAGGTATGGTTCGCGCCAGGCCCAGATGCGCTCTCACCGGCGGTCAAGAAGAATGGACTGAAGGCCGTGCCCCACGAAGACTGGGTCGAAATGCTCGATCTTGTGAACTGCAAGATCCTGTCAGTCATCCACTCCGATACTGTGGACGCCTACCTCTTGTCCGAGTCCAGCATGTTTGTGTTCCCCCACAAGATCATCCTCAAGACATGCGGCACGACCACTCTTCTGCTCGGACTCCACCGCATGCTGCGCATCGCTGCCAGTGCTGCTGGGTTCCCCTTCCACAACGCCACGTCTCTCGAAGACGTCCGCGCAGCAGCCACGCCCTACCGTGTCTTTTACAGTCGCAAGAACTTCCTGTTTCCTGATAAGCAGCAGGGTCCCCACCGCAGCTGGAAGCAGGAGGTCAAGTACCTCGACGACATGTTTGAAGGCGGCAGCGCGTACATGGTGGGCAAGATGAACGGCGACCATTGGTACCTGTACATTACGACGCCCAACGCGTCGCCCAGTGCGCCCCCGACTCCTGACCAGTTGAAGAAAAATGCGATCACGAACAGCCGTTCTACTCGGTCGGCCAAGATCCCCACTGGTATTCTGTCTCGGCCGTTCTCTCCCGAGACCATGTCTGTCAATGACGAGACCCTGGAGATCCTGATGACGGATCTTGACCAGGAAAACGCCAAGCAGTTCTACTTGTCGCATGCGAGTGCGGTCGCATGCGATAAAGGTCCTGCTACAGCCATGGAATTGGCCTCGGTGCAGAACAGTGTCGCCGGGCTGTCGGACAGCTCTTTTAGCATTACGGGCGCCGACGAGATTTTCGACGTGGACGACATTTCGCACGACTCTGGTGGCATGCTGACGCCCACGAGCGAGCACACGTCTGCCGAGATGGTGCCGACCGAGGGCCATGCTCTGGGCACGGTCGTTTCCGACAACTGCGGCCTTTCGGACGTGTACCCGGCCAGCATGTACCCGGACTCGCGCATTGATGCGTACATGTTTGCTCCCTGTGGGTTCTCCGCCAATGGAGTGATTCCCGCTCCGATTAAGGAAAAGCAAGAGGAGGCCAAGGAAGACCAGCCCATGAACGGGACCGAGACCACTGAAGAGAACCAGTCCGAGAATCAGTCCGAGAATGGAGACAAGGGCTCAGATGGCCGCAACGTGCACTATTTCACTGTGCACGTCACGCCGGAGCCGCACTGCTCTTTTGCTTCGTTCGAGACCAATGTGCCTGGCGGCCAGGAAGGACGCCAGACTGCCGACATTGTCAAGCACGTGGTGGATATCTTCCGGCCCGGCCGGTTCAGCGTGACTCTGTTCGAGGCCAAGGGAGCCTACAAGGACCAGTACTTTTTGGCTGCCGACGAGAGCGGCCGCAGCGGGGCTGTCGCTGCTGGCGCCAAGAAGCCACGTCTGGAGCGCATTCCGGGATACCGCCGTATCGACCGAATCGTGCACGACTTTGAGGACTATGACTTGGTGTTCCGGTACTATGAGAGGGAGGATTGGGTTGGCGACGGAGAGGCTCGGGTTGGCGAAATCTAACTCGGGATATCCACGTTGGTGGACTCTTGTCCTTTTCTTTTGAAATTGTCTTGACCTATGTTTTTGTGTTTTACTCGACTTTTGCTATACTTGGTTTTGTTCATTTTGGAAGTGTCTTTTGACTACGCTTTTGGCTACGCCCTTTGACACTTTTACTTTCTATGTTTATGACTTTTCTTTATATTCTTATTATTGGGAGCCTCAGAATGTTATACAATGCTTCCATTATTTTGTTTTGTCGTTGATTGATTTTTGAGTAATTCTCGGCCAAGACCCGACAGTCCTTACTGCAATTAATCAAGACAATATATTGTGTACTCTTTCCACAAAGCTCGGCTACAATTGTAATGTTGGTACAATTCAACTACCATGTTACATATCTCGTGGATATCCAATTCCCTCATTATTAAAACTATCACTTTTCTCATCAAAACGAATATTTAGTTCCAATGCTCTCTTTTCTCTCTCTACATCTAGGTTGTTGAAGTTTTTTTTACCGCTAAACAGCTGGGACGACATACTAACCTCCAATGGCTCGTCCAAACGTACGTGACACGCCCACAAGACATAATGTTTTCAAAAAAGCAGGAAACGAAAGGCAAAAAGTAAAAAACCGTACGCATTTTTTGTCCCAGAATCTAATATATGCACATAAAGAACCCTCCATGCGGCTGACAGGACAGAGGAGACGGTAGCAGGCTTCTCCAACAGGCCAAACAGAAAATCAAACCCAACTGGCAGGCTTCATCAGCAGGCCAAACAGAACGCTGCTCAACCAGATCAAGCCACATCCGGAAGTCTCACAGCTATGTCGCCAGACTGTGTAATGTAACGAACCCAGGGTAGTGATGGGTATTGGAGCTAAAAGGTTGGTCAGCGACTAAAGTAAAAATACGAGGGGATTGTAATTCAAGGTTACCTTTGGCTCTGTAATCTTCAGATACCGGACTTGGATTCCACTCGTGGTAAAGTAGGGGATCTCAAACTTTACTTGGATCGGCCGCTTGGCGCCCTTGCCGGGCGCGCCCACACCGCCCATGCTGCCGCCGAAACCGCCCGTCATGCCGCCGCCGTGCTCGTCGTCGCCCCGCACGCTCGGCAGGCCCAGCTCGGCCCGCATCAGGAATTCCTTGTTGCCGCCAAACTGCTTAATCTTCCACACAATCGCGCTCTGCTCGGGCGCGTAGTGCACCGTGCCAATGTTTGTCCGGAACCGCGGCGAGTCGGCGTCGTCAGGCACAGGGACGATAATCTCGACATTGTTGGCCGTGCTCCTCCGCTTGAACTGCGCCTTGGCCTTGAGCATGTACTCTATGCGGCTGCCGCTGTGCGACTCGACGATGCACTCGACCCAGATCAGCGGCTTGACCTGCGTGTTGAGGCGGTACGACATGAGCTCAAACTCGCCGTCGGGCGGGATAAACGAAATGGTGCGGTCGTTCTCAAAGCGCGACAGGCGCACGCACTGGTGGAACTTGACGTCCTCCATCTCAATGGCTTTCCCACGGGTTGTCCGGCCCGTGGTCTCAAACATGACCTTGTCGTTGAGGCCCAGGCGCAGCTCGGGCATGCCCGACAGGTAGCACTTCATCTTGATGGAGCCCAGGATCTCAGAGCGCAGGACATTGCCATTGGCCGACACGAGCAGGTTGAGCGACTCAATGACATCGAGGAACACTTCGTTTTTCCGGTAGCGAATGCCCTCGGACCGCCAGGACACGGCGTTTGTGACGGCGATTGGCGGCCGAGCCTGGATCTCGAGCTTGTGGGACTCTTGTGTAATGTATTCTTGGAGGATCTTGGACTCTGTGGTCTGGGGGTAGCCGAAATCCATCATCTCGTCGAGCAGTTCGTAGATGATGACAAAGTTGTCGCGGATGGACTCTTCTTCGAGGGCCTTGAAGTACTCGGTGAAGACGTCCACGATCTTGTGGAGGAAGAGGAGGATTTCGGCGGCATTGGTGTTTCTCTTGGTGAGGGCGAGGAGGTACAGGTTGTTGTGTCGAATGTAGAGGTACTGGGGATGTTAGTGTTCTGGTGCGTCTTATCAGGGGTATACTCGTCACTTACGTTGATTCCTTCGTGCGAGAAGCATGGCGGAACGGCAGACGACTCCTCTTCAGCTTCGCTCAACAGAACGGGGAACTTCTCCACGGCTGACATGGGGATATCTCCCCGGTAGTTTCTGGCCAGAAGGGTCTAAGTTGAGGCCAGGTCAGCATTCGCAATGGCAGCATTGGGACAGGCCATGCAGGCATATCAGACACAACTGACCTTGCCCTTCAGGTCCAGAAAGAACACAGCAGACGCCATGTTGCCGGATTAGGTGGCTGGGGGGTGTGGTTGAGGTGGCAGCTGGGTCAAGCTGGGTCAAGCTGGGTCAAGCTGGTCAAGCTGGTCGAGGCGGAGGGGTAGCGCGAATGCCCCCCTTTCTCAGCCCTTGGTTCGCAGCACGCGCTCGTCGCCCCGGGTCGGGGTTCGGACAAATGGTGTTGGTGGTTGTATCGTCGTTATCGTTCGTTTCAGGTATTAAGGAGTGCTGCAGACTCGGGCGTGTCTGTACAGTGTCGTGTGTCGTCGTCGCGATTACAGCATCCCCCTGGCAGCGTTGTGGCCGTTGTCCTCATAGTGGACTTTCACACCAGCGGGAGCCTAGCGCAATGGCTCGGCACCGGAAAAACACTTCGGGGATAAGATGCCAAATGGCATTTTGACTGGCTGACCGCCTTTGGTGGGCAAAAAAAATACTGGTTCATAAAAGCCGCCAAAAATTATTCGCTTCTTTTTTTAGTTCTCCTTCTTTTACCAAACACGCACTCTCAAGACAGTGCAGCCCATACAAGTGCGACACGACAATGTCTCGCATTCTGCGTAGATCATGACCGAGTCGACGTGGATGGTGCTGCGATTACGCAGTGCGGAGAAGGAGAGGAGGTTTTCTTCCTCCTGGTTCTATTAAGAACTGCCAGTATGTTGGGCCACACAGTGGTCAAGTCGAGCTGGCGGCGTCAGAGGAGCCGGACATATTATGACTATGATCAGTGAAGAGCATGTCGGAAGTCATTGTTGCGAGTTCTTTGTTGTAAAGGTTTTTGTTATGATCCTCATTGTGAAGGCATTCTTATGAAGATGATAACCTTTACTGCTGACTCAGCAGGCCTACTGTTGAGTGCCTCACTTTTGCTCGATCTCACGAGAAAGTACAAAGTATTCTTTTGGGATCTTTTCTTTTTGGGTAATTTTCCACTAGCCTCGCGGAAGCGCCGATGCTACCAGACCCCAACAAAGCAAAGCACATGCACGAGTGATGGATCCTGGCCAGAATCGGTGGAAATGTGTCAGAAGCCGTGAGGAGCAGGGAACTGTCAAGCGAACACTATCAAGAGACAGTCAACAGGGCAGGAGACGGCAAGAGCAAAACCAAGGCCCGACCAGTGGCCAACGACAGGCTGCTATTGCTATTGGTCAAAATGTGGGGCCACCAAGGGAAGTTTCTGCATTCAAAGTTTCTGCATTCAGCTGTGCCAGTCTCCACCTATCCCGGGCTGCACTGACAGCGTAGCGCGCATGTGATTGTGGATTGGTCGTTTTGGTTGGGACGCGGCAATCGGGCAATCTTGGCCAGAGTCTGGAGAGGGGCGATGCGGCTGTTCGTTGCGACTGCTCGTTATCGCATTCGTAGGTACGGCACGGCGCCGGAGGATGAGCGGTCAGGTTTTTCCAGTTTTCTGTTTTGTGATCATTTGGTTTTGGTCCTTTTTGGCTTTTTGGCTTGAATTGTTTTAACTCGTCTTGGATGCTTCTCCTCTTTTGCTGCTCCTCTCTGTCGGGTTCCTCAGTTGGGTTCGCTTATTTTGGCTGTCCTGTATTGGCTGCCGTCTGTTTCGACTAGCCGCAGCAGGCCGGCAGACGCACAGCATGCAATGTAGAAGCATGTACTGAGTAACGCAGGGCAGGTGTTTGGGACTATGCAAGAGACACAGCAGGCAAATAGCCAACTGCAACGAGTAAAATACGTGGTAAAATACACAGCAAGATACTGGTGGGATACCTTCTACGGCTCCTGCGTAATACGCAATACGCCTTAGCCCCGACCGTCGGTCGTGCCTTCTCCAACAGGCAGCTGTGCGAGACGCTCGTGCCACCATCCCAGCAGGCCAGGACGGGTTAGCGTCACAGTAAAGTGGCCCACCCTTGGCAGGATTGGGGCACCAGAGCTCGTAGTGGGTGGGGTGGTGCTGGGCCTGGGGGGGAGGCGCCTAGCCGTTTTGCCTGCTTTTGCCTGCCCGCCCGCCTGTTGGGCAGTTGCACGTGCAAATCAGATGTACTACGCTGCGACTGTGTAAAAACAGAATCCCCTCTCTCCTGACGGCTCCAACAAGTGCATCGCCCACATTCATCGTCCTGACTGTGCGAGGCCTGCGTCCCTCGTTCTCGCATTGTCTCCTGCCCGCCCTGCCCGCATCGGCGATTACCCTCCGCGCCCAGCAGCAACGTCCCGTCGGGAGAACCAGTTGTCCGGTGACGAGACCTAGCCGCGCTGAAGCTTTTTTTTTGGCCTTTGGCTTTTGGCCTTTGGCTTTTGGCTGGTGCCATTCCGCCCTTGCCTTTCTCCCTTCCGCACGCTTCCCACCAACATTCCGTCGGCCACCGTCCCAGCAGCAATTCGCACTCGCTTAGACGACCGTCCTCGCATCGCCTTGCCCTCGGCTGCCTAGGCGCGCCTCGACGCACACGATCGGTTCTCGGGCCCATGCTGGTCCTCCGAGGCCCCGTAGCGTCTTCTGCCTCTTCTGGGCGCTCTGCCTCTTCGCGGGTCTTTTAGCCCTGCAGCTGCCCTGCCAGCCCGCGGTAGACTGCAGCCCGGCCGCTCACTTTCTGCAGCTTGTCCTCCGGCTCTCTGGCCCTCTGCATCCTCCTTCCTCCCTCTCCCACCACCATCCATCCCACAACCACCATGGGCAGGAGTTCCACTCCCCCGACATCTGACGCTGGTCTCGCCTATCTGGCATCGCCGCCACATGCTGCGCTGCTGCCGCCGCTCGACCACAAGTCGCGGCCGCTGCCGCTGCACCAGCGCCATTCTCCTCCTTCGTATTCCCTCGCCCCGTCCGTCGAGAAGACCGCTCTGCCTCCTCTGTCTGACACCCTGCCCGACTCCCGGCCCGAGCTGCCCCCCATCCAGCTGGCCACCCATTCGAATGGCTCTGTCGTCGACCAGCCTCTGCCTCCTATATCCACCGTCACTGCTGCCTCGAACAGCCCTGACTTCTCCGAGTCGGACGCCCGCGACACAACGCCGTTCACGACCATACAGGCACGGTCCCAGCAGCCGCATCACACGCCGCAACAAACACCACAGCAAACTCCTCACCAGACCCCCCAACAGATACCCCAGATACCCCAGATACCCCAGGGTTCGACCCAGGAAACGCAGAACTGGCCGAGCCTCAACCCTCTCACAGCGTACTACACTCCGGGCCACGCTCAGACAGCCGAGTCGCCCCTCAGGATGGACATCGACTCCAGCAGCGCCAGCCCCGATGCTCGCAGCACCACAAGCCCCGATCGCCATCTCGAAGGCCGCGCAGGTAGCGTGAGCCTGGACGACCCCGACGTTCGGCTCGCTGCCGAGGCTCTGGGCGACCTACGCGCTGGTATGTAAATCAGTCATGTCTTGGATGAATTGAAGAGCCGAAATGACTGCATACTGTTTCTGCTGCATGTCTCAAGCCACTGCTAACCAATGCCAGACTTTGTTTCCTCACCGCCGAGCAGACCATCACGGCTCCCCGGCACATCTTCATCGTCATCCTCAACCTCCGGCAGCGCCGAGCCGATCCTGTCACTCCTCACAACATCTCACCCCCTATTAGCCAAGACGATCGAAAACACCACATCCGCCTACAACAACTCCAAGAACTTTTCGCCAAGGTTCAAGTCCGGCGCCGAGTACGTCGAGGGCTATCTCACTCCCATTGGCAACACATTAGGCTCTGTCGGGCGGGCCACCGGCGTGGAAGGTGGCGTGCGGTGGTTCTTAAACTCCCGCCGGCGCAGGCAAGCGACGTCGAGAGATATGGATGCCGGCGACCCAAAGGCCCACAAGCGGCGGCGAATGGATTTGCGCAAGGGCAGACAGAGTGGTTCAGCTGCAGACTCGCCTTCGCTTGCGGCCATGAGCAAGGCTGGGCTAGTGGAACGCCACGATACGCCATCTGAGACAGACGAGCGGAGATTCTCCATGAGCACGGTCGACTCGCTACCAGCATACGACGACCTGCGGTCGCCAGCCTACACCGAGTCTCCTGATACGTCGGTTCCCGACGGCACGCCTGCCAATAACAACAACACCTCTGGTCCACGGGGAGCTGCGTCCCGCCTGATCATGTCGACGTCCGGTTTGAGCATTGCGATGAGCGACGAGAGCTTGCGCAGCTTGAAGTACTGTCTGAACTGGCTGCGCTGGGCGAATGACCACATGGGCGGCGCCATTGGTGCTCTGAAGACTGCTCTGGACCAATTCGAGGAGGCCAATGCCGAAAGGACACGCCAAGCCGAGAACAGGGATGCCAGCCAAGACGGCCAGCAGCCACAGCTGGAGCAGGATGCCCAGGGCAACCAGCAGCAGCAGCAGCAGCAGCAGCCAGGGGTCGCCGCCAGCAGCGCGGAGGACTTGCACAACACCGAGCGGATAGAGCTCGCTGCCCGTATAACAGCACTCCGGGGAGATGTTCTGCGGACATTGCGGGGTGTCATCGACACAGTGTCCAAGTACGGCGGTGGCGCGCTGCCGGACAATGCGCGGGTACTGGTCCACCGTCACTTGATGAGTCTGCCCCAGCGTTTCCGACTTGCAAACCAGCAGGGCCCGATGTCGCAGCACCCGAGCACCGACGAAGAGGTCCGGGAGGGTGCGCAGCGCGTGCTGGTGCTGGCCAAGGAGGGCCTGGACATGATGGCGCAGGTCAGCGGCGTGCTGGACGGCACGATTGTCAGCGCCGAGGAGTGGTGCGAGAAGCTTGGGAAGAAGAAGCCCCAGGCCAGTGCGGCGAGCGGCGGTGACTCGTTCAGTCTGCCGGCTCCAGCAACAGAAGCCTCGGCCGGGTCGGGAGTTTCAGCCGTTCCGGCTGTTTCGGCAGTCTCGGCCGGCCCGGCGCCAGACCGGGCGTCTGTGGATGTGGTTATGCAGGAATGAACAATGAAAACAATGATGCAGCGTTTCCAACTGCAACAGGACAGGCATCCGATGGGTGCAGTTGGAGGGAAATATGTCTTTTTTAATGTCCTTTGTATTTTGTCTCTAGTTCCTTTGTGTCTTTATTTTGTGTCTCTTCTTTTTCTTTTCTATCTTTTCTATTTTCTTTTCTCATTTACACCTTGCGTTCTTTTCAGCTTTCTACTGCATTGCCCGTTCTAACATGGGGCCTTCTTCATTTATTGATCTATTTTCTTTTTCATTTACTGTCCTTTTCTGCTTGCTGTTTCTGCCTTGTGTCCTATATCGTACGTTAATTGCGGTTGGTGTGTCTGGTGTACGTATTTCCTATATCCACCTGTGATTCTATTCACTACTGTCTGATTACATTCACTCACCTGCTTTTTTTATGTGCGGAAAGGCACTGGCGTGAAGCTGTGGGTCGTGAATATCTGAACGCGGAATTGTGATGAGAGGAAAGAAGCTTGCTGCCTGGGCGGCTTGTTTCCGTGCTTGATTCCGCGTTTCCTGGTCTGCTTCCTAACTGATCCTGCCTGGTCCTGCCTAAGCTGCCTGGTCTTGTTTGACCACGGTCTTTCTAATTTTTTTCGGCGAATCTTTCCAAGTCGGGGGTTGAGCAATGTCATTTCCGGGGGCTGAATCTGCCTAGCGCTGTGTTAGGAGCAATTCTGCCTAGACCGGCGCCGATTCAATCAGTCCATTAAATAAAATGCACACTCTTATTTTTTGCAAACGTTTGAACGATTTGGATTTCGGCCGTGGTTGCCTGGCTGTCCATTGTGTATAAACATTGGCATGCTGGCTTGAGTCTTGAGTCTTGAGTCTTGTCTAGAGTCTTGTCTTGAGTCCTGAGTCTTAGCCTAGAGTCTAGAGTCTTCAGTCTTGACTTATCAGTGACCAGTTCCTCTTCTCTCTTCTTCAACATGGACAACTCCGCCACCGTCCAGAAGCCGTCGGCGTCGCAGCGGCTCGCCGTGCCCGGCTTCGGCCTGCCCCGCGACTACGACGAGGGCGCCGCGGGCCCCCGCGGCGACCTCTTGTTCCCAAACGTCCTCGAAACTTACTATACCGACGGCATCACCATGCGCGAGAAGCGCATGCTGGCGTTTGTCGACTCCATCACGGACAAGCCCGAGTGGGAGCGCAAAGTGTTTGACGAGGCGATCCTGGAGAAATGGCGGCAGGAGCTCAAGGAGATGCCGGCGCCCGAGAACGACCAGGTGTACATGTCGGACAAGATGATTGACTGTGTAAGTAAGGGTGGAATGTTGAGGCTGTTTAAACGTTGAGACAGTTTTGAGATGAAGTGTAAAAAATGCCAACTCGGACGTCAAGAACGTCGAGAACCTCGACAATGTCCAAAAATGGCTTTCCTTTTTCTCTTTTTCTCTTTCTTTTTCTCTTTTCCTCGCTTCGCTCGTTTTCTCTTTCTTTTTTTCCTCGCTTCGCTCGTTTTCTCTTTCTTTTTTTCCTCGCTTCGCTCGTTTTCTCTTTCTTTTTTTCCTCGCTTCGCTCGTTTTCTCTTTCTTTTTTTCCTCGCTTCGCTCGTTTTCTCTAACTCTCTCCAGTGCTTCGCCGAACTCCAGGACAAGGCCAAGTCTTTTACTCATACCGGCTTCGTCAAGGTCTACGACTCGGGCCGCGCCTTTGTCAAACCCGAATGTGCCAGATCGAGCGAATTCTCGGGGCTCGCCGTGGTCAAGTCCGACTCGGCCATCTCGGACGAGCTCAACAAGAGCCTCCGCAAAGAGGTCGCCGTCCTCCAAGACGTCCCGGCCGAAATGCTGGACTGGCACCCGGGCTCCGACGGCAAGGTCCTCGACCTGGTCCACCCGTCGCTCTACCCCGTCGTCTTTGGCCGCACCCTCGCGCTGCCGCACGAGACCGTCCCGCTGGACCGCTGCTGCGAGTTCGTCGGCAAGGGCGAGAAGACGGAGAGCAAGAAGCAAAATCCTCAAGAGGCAGACGACGACAGCACTGATGACCTGTACCAGTGGCTGCCGGCGGATGTGGTGCTAAAGAAGGGCGGCGGCGGCGAGGCCAAAGAAGAAGCAAGTTCGCCCAGAGCCACCATCACCAGCTATGTCAACAACCTCCACCCGCGCCACAAGTCGCTCTATGGCGTCCTGGAAAAAGTCGTCGACGCCGCCGTGCCCCTCTGGGAGGAGTGCCTGTCGTCGTTTGGCAGCTACCGGCGGATCAACATTAGCTGGACGGACGACGCTGAAGACTTTTACTTTCCGGCAGGCGAGCGCGTGCCCCGGGCCGAGGGCGGCGGCTTCCACGGCGACGGCGAGGGGGATGCGGACAGCACGGGCGAGCCGACAGAGGATGACTTTAGACTGTGGTGGTGGGAAGAAAACGAGGAGTATGTCAAGTGGGCAAAGGAGCACAGGGTGTTGAAGCAGCACGAGCCGGCAGAGTGGGACAAGGTGAAGAAGGGTGGAGAGGACAAAAAGGAAGAGGACAAAAAGGAAGAGGACAAAAAAAAAGAGGACAAAAAGGAAGAGGACGAAAAAAAAGACAACACAGACACTGAGAAAGAGCCCATAACCTCCCCTCGGATCAACTTTGACGACTTTCCCGAGGGCCTGCAGATCGTCTTCAAGCTGGCCAACATCCACCTGGACCCCGAGGACCCTGACTACGCCGGCGGCTCGTGGCACGTCGAGGGCACGCTGGCCGAGCGCATCTGCGCCACCGCCATCTACTACTACGACGAGGAAAACGTCGAGCCCAGCCGGCTGTCGTTCCGCGCCGCCGCCGACGGCTTCGGCATCGGCTTGACTTGCGCCCAGCACTCGTTTGAGAGCCTCGAAATGTACTATGGCGTCAAGAACGAGGAGTCGGTCATCCAGGACCTCGGCAGCACCCTGACCCGCCCGGGGCGCCTGCTCGTGTTTCCCAACGTGGTGCAGCACTGCGTCGGGCCGTTTTCTCTTGCCGACAAGTCCAGGCCGGGCCACCGCAAGATCCTGGCCATGTTCCTGATCGACCCGCACCGGCGCGTCCTGTCGTCGGCCAACGTGCCGCCGCAGCAAAAGGACTGGTGGGCGCCGCTGGTGCGCGAGTTGCCGCCGTTTGGGCGGCTGCCGGCGGAGCTGTTTGAGCAGACGATGGACATGATGGACGACAACGACGGCGATGGCGGCGGCTGTCCGATGAGCTGGGACGATGCCGAGAAGGTCCGGGAGGATCTGATGACCAAGCGCGGCATGGCCAACGCGAGCTTTGGTGATGATTACCAGGAGGCAAGTTTTTTGTGTTTTCTTTTTCTTTTTCTTTTTCTTTTTTCTTTTTTTTTTCTTTTTTTTTTTTTTTTTTTGCCCCGGAAGTGAAACTGATATACCTTTGGCTAACACTCTTTTGCAGTACACATTCTGCTTTTGCGAGCACTAATTCCGAGAAGAGAACCGAGAAGTACTGATTCGAGGACAAGACTCGACTCTTTGGCTCGTCTTCTGTGTCCTGCTTTCAGTAGCACGATATACAAAACAGTCGCATATAAAACATTCGCTACAATGTCAATTCTCAATAGCACATGGCATGAAAGTTGCTGCTGGTCCTAAGAAGTCTTTTGAAAGCTCTGTCGTCTTTTGTTTTTATATTTGCCAGTGTCGTCTCCTGTGATTTTGGAGGATTCCTGAGAGCAAGAGACAAAAGGCAAGTTTTTCTTTCTTTTTTCACGACCCAGTTCAGCGCCTCCAAAAATCAAAGAATTGTAAAATCAATATATAAAGATAATATAATACAGGCTTACGCTAATTAATTTTAAACATTCACCATTTCTTTTTTCTCTCATCTACAGCCCGTGCCTGTGCATCTGTTCTTTTTTTTTTTTTCTTCACTCCTTCTAATGCAAGTCATTCATCATTCAGCCAGTCTAATTCTTATCCAGGCAATTCATAGTGTGGTTGCGGCGAGCCGCCCAGTTCTGCCCGGGGCTTCTCTCGTTGAGCAAGTTCTGCGTACACCACTGGTGTCGTCGAGTTTGACGGAAGCTCGTAATTCAGGAGGGCAGGCTTGGCCGCCTCGGCGGCAGCAGCAGCAGCAGCAGCAGCGCGCTGTCGCCGCCGCCGACGGACAAAGACCAGAAACGCGGCAGCGGCCACAATGGCGACGCCGGCCACACAGCCAACAGCGACGCCGGCGATGGCGCCCCCCGAGAGAGAATCCGACTTGGCGGCGTCCTCGTCGTCATCACCGCTCCCGTTCGACATGTTGCCGCCGCCTCCGCTCGCTGGCTCGCCGGCCCCGTTGCATATAGAAATCTCCTTGTCGGTCTTGTCGACGGCCACAAACTCGCGGCTCTTGTTCGGCCGGGCTGCCCACAGGGTGAACTCGTTGGCGTCCTGGTTGAGCATGACATAGGCCACCGACAGGAACGGCCGGCCCAGCTGGCTGAGGTCGTCGCTGCTGCTGCCGACCATGGTCAGCAGCGTGGTGTCGGGCGGGCCCGTGTCGTTGTTGCGGACGACGCCGTTTGCGTCAATGGTGCGGTCGGGCAGGATGAGCTGCTCGTTGGGGACGCGCACGGTCAGGCCGTTCTGGAACACAAACGTCAGGTCGCCGGTGTACGGCGTGGCGCCCTCGGTGTAGCGGTTGGCCCCAAAGTTGAGCCCCTTGGAGCGGTCCGTGACGTTCTGGCCCGACAGGGTCTCAAAGTTGCCAAAGTAGGGGTCCTGCGGGATGGTCATGAGCACGGGGTAGTCCGGCGAGATGCACGTCTGGATGGCCGCCGACGCGGCGGAGGGGAAGATGCTCGCGTTGGTCCCGTTCTTGAAGTTGAGGAGCATGTCGGCAATCGAGAGCACCATGCGCGACGGACACACCGAGCTGGGCCCGGCCAGGCCCTGGGTGAACTTTTGGCCCTGCACCTTGGCCCTGTCGTAGCCGCCCAGCACCAGCACGCCGTCCATCTGCTGGTCCGCCGTCGACCCGTACAGCCCCCAGAACATGCTCCACGTGCGGCTGGCAATCTTGCCCGTCGCGTGCAGGGTGTTGATGAGCGTCGAGTTCAAGCCGAGCGCGAGGCTGTTCATGGGGTGGTAGCCCAGCTCGCTGAGGTCTGCTTTGGCGACACCGAGCGGGAATTCGGGGAGGACGGCCGCGTCGTCAAACGACGCCAGGCTGACCCGGTCGGCAATGTACGACACGTTGTCCCACGGCTCCGAGTCGATGGGGTAGCTGGCCGGGTCGGCGGTGACGCGCGACGTCGAGCTGATGTCGTCATAGGCGCCGCCGCGCAGTGTGGTGCACTGCAGGGCTGTTTCCCCATCAGAGCAGAAGCCGTTTGATCCATACACAAAAGACTCGTTTGTGGGCCTAGCCTGGGTTAGCCAAAGATTGCATACTGTGTAGGCCCCCCTCCCGCTCTTACCATCGTGGCAGAAAGACAAGCGGCTGCGGAGGTGTCCCGACGGATATGCCCAGGCCTCGCGCGACCCGGTTGTTCGCCAGGGTGATGTTGGCAATCGTGATGCCCAGCGGCCGTGGTGTGCAGGTGCTGTCGGCGGCATCGGCCAGGGCGGCCAGGGCCGAGAACGCGGACAGCAGTAACACGAGAGACCGAGCCATGGTGGCCTTGCTGGGAGGGATTACCAATACAGAGAGGACTGCTCGGTTGGTTCAAGGGAGAAAGAAAAAATAGTAGTAGACGCTGCTGCCCCTCCAGAATCCCACAAAGGGGGCCAGCAGAGAGTTATGTATCACGCCCTACTATGTCTGGGCATGTGGTACCCGCACCACCACACATGGGCTCCCAGGTCCATATTTGCATTCACCCAATCCTTCATGCGCTTTGCCGCTTGTACAGGACCTAGCGTGTCTCAGGTTGGGCCACTGCGAGGACAAGGAGCGGCGTGGCAGCTCCCAACAGTGGTTTCTGTGATCCTGCAGCTGGCGGCCCCATAATTCTGCCGTGCAGGAGCCTTGCGAGAGTGGCCAGTGTTGCCTGGAAGGAACAAGGGATGGGTTCGCGCAGCTCGAGGTACATAACCAGCTCGGCGCGTAACCTTGCTGGAGAAAAGGGGGCGGCGCCTAGCTTGAGTTTTTTTTTTTTTTTTGAGTTTTTTTTTTTTTAGCAGACATTTCTTCATCATCTTTTGGGGCTTTCATCTGTTGCTTTCTTTGCGTTGTCTTTCTTCCGTCTCTTTTTTTTGTTTTGCGTTCTTTTGCACACAAACAAGCAGCCATCGCCTGTCGCTGTCATGTTAAGGGAATTCAGGTCAATCTGCGGGTATCCACCCTGACCTTACAAGTGGATACGGGCGGATCGGTCTAAAACAGAAGCCGCAATCCAGCCAGGTTATTTTGGGAACCTGCAAGTCACGTGCGTTTGTTTCTTTTTTCGCGGGTGAAAACCGTGCCTTTTTTCAGCAATTCGTCTCAATCAGGCTGCCTTTCCAAACAATGCAGTGCGTCCCGAAGTAAAGAGAAAGACAAGTCACCAGTAACGAAATCAGCGGTGCAAACGGGCGCAAGGGTCACCAAACAGTCAAACACGGCATCGCATCGCACCAAGCGTGAAATGGGATAACCTTAAAAGTGCGTAAGCGCCCTATGTGGGTTAGCTCTGTCTTACAATCGTCTTTTTTAATTGGCCGCTTTCTCTGCGCAGCCCATTGCAATTCTACTGTGGTAGATTCAGAGTGCAGCCGCACAATCAGGACTGACCTGGGAAATGCCATCCTTCGCGCTCCTTAGTACCGTCAAAAGTTGGGATGACGGCCATCTCTCCCCTGTTCGTCCAAAAGGGGCATTGGCAAGTAACACCACTTCTGCAGACCAACAGCAGCCATCTCAGCAAGGGGCCAGCCAGGACAAAGACCGGTCCCAAGGGAGGTAAGAAATTTCACCTACTATTAAAAAGGAGGCCAGCTTTTCTGGGGGCAGACCCCTTGGCCGTTGAAGTTGGGGGCTGCAATCTCCTGGTGTCTCAAGTGCGTGATGTTGGGAGGCGAAGGATGAGCAGTTTGTCCCATGTTTTGCCGCGCGACAGCCATCGAACTGAGGCGTTCGTCTGCTGCGGGTGTTTCCATGAGTGGGCAATGATAGACGTGTATACTGCAAACCCAGCCTACAATCTCGGGCGCCAAATGAGTCGCATCTTACAAAGGACCGCGGCAAAGGACCGCATGCCAGGATTTGGGGGAGGGGGCACTTAGACCGTCGCGGGCGCTGATTGGCCGATTCGACCAACTCGGCTTTCCCCCCAACACCTTGACATGACCTTGACAAGGCCCCCTGCGCCGACAGACAGATGTTTCCGTGCGATGTGGACGCGCTAGACAGGGTTTCTTTGTACGATTAACTGTCCTGTATGTACATAGTACGAGTATTATATTAACATAAGGCTGCCATGCAAGTGTCCGTCCATCTCTTCCTTTGTAGCCTCGCACACTCTTTGCCCAGCACTATGTTTCGCCTCTTGTTCGACTCCGTGATACCGTCTATCGCATAGTCTTCCCTCAGTACCATGATTGCGGGCGTCTCCAACCGGCAGGTCTCGCGAGGCCTTGTTCGGGCCGGTGCTGCTGCTCTACTGCTCTGCCTGGTCTACATGTTTCTTTTGCCTCGAGCATCTTTTTCCGAGAGGCCCTCAGTCTCTTTCCCTCCGTCATGGCTGGCTGGCCCAAAGAAAACAACGTCAGAGGGAGCAGCAACAGAAGCATCAGAAGCATCAGAAGCAACAGAAGCAACAACCGTATCAACTGCGGATGCAACCACAGAAACAGTAACAGCATCTGCAACCGCAACTACAACCGCAACTCCCCTCCACTTGTTTGTACCCGAAGATTACACCTCCCAAGAACCCGAATCCGCCTTCTGCACCGACCGCTTCAGCAGCAAGTACCTCTCCGACATGTGCAACTCCTCTTTCCAGTACTGCTCGCCGGCTTCCAAGTCGACCCTCACCTGCTTCAACAGCCACACTGCCGGCACCAACGACCCGATACCGCACTCATTCTGCATCGGCAAGGGCTCCGTGCTGGCCGGCGACAAGTTTCTGCTGGACTGCGCGGTCCAGCGGCCGGGTGTGAACGAGACCAAAGAGGGCATCATTCCGCTCAAGAGCCTACGCCAGTACTGGTATGAGACGGGGCCAGGATACATTTTTGACAACTATGTTGGGTTCAGCTCGGGAGGGAGACCAGCTTCTGCAGGCGCTCCACGCAGCTCCAACTCGCCGTCCACCGTGGGCGCCAGTCCGGGCCCCAACCAAGACCGTCGGTTCACTCTTCTGCTCAAGCGCGAGGGCGAGAGCAACCTGTGGCACTGCCTGATGGAGATATGGAGCATGTCCATGACGATTGACGTGCTGCGCATGTCCCCCGACCCAGACAACAGCGGCAGCGGCAACGGCAACAAGCCCTTCTTTAGCGTCCCCGAGGACCTCGACAACACCCAGGTGGTGATTCTCGACGACCGGATCAAGGGGCCCTACTACGACTTGTGGAAACTGTTTTCGAGCCGCGAGCCGATCCGCCTGGACCAGGTCAGCGGCAACCCGGAAGCGGCCGAGTTTCTGCATAATGGCAAACAGCACATCATTGTCCCCCTCGCCGGCGCCAGCAACCCGGTGTGGCAAAACGACTGGGTCGCGCGGGGGTGCACGCGGTCGTCGACTCTGCGGGCATTTGTGCACCGCGTGATGCAGCACTACGACATTCACGACCCGGTGCCGGATGCAGAGACTGTCAAGGTCACGTTTATCGACCGCAAGGACGCCAACACGCGCAAGCTCAGGGACAGCGACGCGCTGCTTGCGGCCGTGCTGGCCAAGTACCCGGGCGTGGAAATCGCATCGGTCGATTTCGGCAGCCTGTCGTTTGCAGACCAGCTCCGGCTCATCCGGCAGACTAATATTCTAGTCGGAGTGCACGGTGCCGGGCTGACGCACACAATGTTTCTGCGCGAGGCGGTGACGGCCGTGGTGGAGATCCAGCCGGACGACATGGGCAACAGCTACATGGGCTTCCGCAACCTGGCCAACATGAGGGGGGTCAATTATTTCAAGACCTATGCCAGGCCAGAGGGGACAAACGGGACCGTGGCGGTAGGCCAGGCCAACGAGGCCAGCAGTGAAGGAGCATCGGAAATCCACGTCGACTCACAAAAGTCTGGCGAGTCTTTCCACAGTCGTCGAGACTGGCACACGGAGAACTTTGAGGTGGACGAAAACGCCTTTGTCCAGGTAGTAGGCGCCGCCATCCAGGCACTCTACAGCAAAGGGCTGCATCAACACGAGGTTGTTGTTTAGAGAGCGAGTCGAACGTTGTAAGATTTGTTGTAAGATATTCGGTGCTACCTAGTTTAGACCACATTAATGTTGTTTGTTTTTGCCTAATCAAATCATGACTTTTTTTCTTGTGCTTCTTTGATTTTCCGGCCGTTGCACTCACGGCTTGCCCACACGCCTGCCATTATCTTTTCTTGTATTGAACAACATGCCAGGAAATTACTCCGACTGTTGGTTTATTTAATGATTACTCAGTGTGATTAGTATTGGCCAAGTCTTGTGTGACTGCCGTTTTGGGAAATGCATTGCACGCCCTACACCTTCCGTTATTCCGAGGATCAGTAATATCAATCATCGCTACGTCTGCTACGCATCGTGATGTAATGGATGGCACATTGATGTGGAATCATTTGTATTGATTCAGTCTATTAATATTGAGTGATTCATAGAGTAGATCGGCCATTTTAATCAATTCAACTTCACTTACAGTTCTGGACATATCTCAACTCACTTCCAACCTCAAGGAATCTTCTCAACTCGCTTCCAACAGCTACACCCAAATTCCAGAAACCTACTTCTACATACAAACTATATTGTCCTAATCAAAATGACCATCAACTTCTCCATCTACACCTGCCCTCCCATCCCAACAGGCCTCTCCTCTCCGGATCCGACATGTTTCGACTCCGGTCTCTGGCAGCCGCTGTCGTGCACTCTGATCTACACTCCGTCCTCGGCCATCCTCGTCGACTGCCCGCCCAGCATTGACGCCACTCGCCACCTCGCCGCTTGGGCCAAGGGCAGCCTGCCCGACGGCTGCACCCTCAAGTACTTTATCACCACGCATGCCCACGGAGACCACTTTTTCGGGTTTCCCGTCCTGCAAGAGGCGTTCCCAGGCATCAAGCCAATTGCCACAAAGTTTGTCGCCGACGAGGCAAGGGGCCAGTACGCGCCCGAGCTGTACGACACCATGTGGAAGGGCATCCTTCCGTTTGCCGACGGCAGAGGCATGCCCAAAGCACAGGTCCAGTTTGAGGCGCTGCCGGCCTCCAACGTGCTCGATCTCGACGGACACGCAGTGCAGCTGCACAACGTCCCGCACGGCGACATGCACGCCAACTCGTTTGTCCACGTGCCCGACCTGGGCCTGGCCGTGTGCGGGGACATCGCCTACAACGGCGACTGCCACCAGTGGATCGTCGAGAGCCCGTCGGCAGAGCAGCGGAACCAGTGGGTGCAGTCGCTGGGGCAGATTGCCGCGCTCAAGCCCAAGATTGTGGTCCCGGGCCACACCTTTACGCCCATGACCGTCCCCGACGAGGCCGCGGCGCTGGCGGTGCTCAAGGGAACCGAAGAGTACATTCGGCTGTTTGAGGCGGACCTGGCCGCGGCAGAGAGCGAGGTGGCGCTGTTCAACAAGGTCAAGCTGCGCCAGCCGAGATGGAATCTGGGGCTTCTGGGCAACAGCTGCCAGACCAACTGGAAAGCGAAGCAGGCACAGTAGCGGTTTAGTAAATTTGAAAGCTGTTCATAGATATTAGGCATGAATAGATAACAGAAAATCACTAGAAAGACCCTTGGAAAATACAGTGTTTAGAGAAAAAGACGACGGAAAGTCAGTACTTGGCCAGTATCGTGCTTGCAGCTAGTTCATGTTAGTGAGACTGCCGTCGCAAGCTTTGAAACAGGCGAATCTTGAATGGCCCCCAAACTAGTGACGCTTTGCCTCTGTAAAAGCGAGTAAGAACCTTCTTTCTACGACATCCGTATTCGCACATGGCTGCCTTTCGCCGTCACGGAGGACCGGAGCCGTGGAGCAGCGGAGTCGCGGAGCTGTAAGTCGGCGCAAGTCTCCACAATTCCGATCTTAGATCTGTTATCTGAACATATTATTGGCCCGTTCCAGCTGATTCCACACAAGCTTACAAACTCCACTTTTATTCAGCAAGACTGTGGCCACATGTTATTCACTGCTCCAAACGGGCATCACCTTTTTGTTCATTAATCATGAATACATAGTGCGAGCTCTTGTACAGAAGTGGCATGAAAACACCGAGATGTTGCAACCGAGGTGGCATTATTAATTGCAAAAAGTCAATGACAGAAGAGCATCCAGAAGAGCGTAGAAATGGTCGAAGAATCGACAGAATCGACAGTTCAGAGCATCGACGAGACGTATAAATGAAGGAGTGAACTGCTTTAGATAGACTTCTTTCAACTCTGGAATTCGTCACTCACAGCATCACTCACCCCACGTATCAACTGCTTTGACATTTCCAACGTCATCACAACTCCACCCTCTCCACCAACTCCACACCTGCTGCTTCATCCCACACGCTTTGCAATGTCTTTTACGATCCAAAACGTCCTTGTCATTGGCGCCGGCGGCAATGTCGGCTCAGCCACCGTCAAGGCTCTCTTGGACGACAAGTTCACCGTCACTGGCCTCACTCGGGACACCTCTACTGCCGTCCTGCCAGCTGGCGTCAAACACGCCAAGACTGACTACTCGGAGGCTTCCCTCCTCGACGCCTTCAAGGGCCAGGACGCCGTTGTCAGCACCCTCTCTAGCATTGTCCCCGGCGGCGTACTAGCCACACAGCAGACCATTGCCGAGGCGGCCGTCAAGGCCGGCGTCAAGGTGTTTGTTCCCTCAGAGTACGGCGTCGACACGGCCGACCGCGACGCCCCCAGCTTCGTGCCGTTCCTCCAAGACAAGATCACCACCCTCGACTACCTCAAGACGCAGCAGGACAGGATGGCGTGGATCTCGATCGCGTCGGGGTCCATGTTTGACTGGGGGCTCAACATTCCGGGCTTCATGGGCATCGACGTCGCCAGCCGCAAAGCCGCCATCTACGGCGACGGTAACATTCCGTACGAGGCCTCCACGCTCGACCAGGTCGGGCGCGCCATTGCAAGAAGCCTGGTCAACTTTTCCCTCACAAAGAACCAGCACGTGTACATTAACAGCTTTACGGTCACTGAGAACGCGGTCGTGGCCGCCCTCGAAAAGGCGACCGGCACCAAGTTCGAGACGTCTCAAGGAGGAAGCGTTGACGGGCTGTGGCAGGAGGGCGCTGCGCAGGTCAAGGCGGGCAGCGCGATGGGCGTGCTGGGCATGCTGGCGGGCGCGTTCTATGGCAAGGGCGGCATCTGCAACTACTCGGCGACCAAGGGGCTGTGGAACGACAAGATTGGGCTGCCGCAGGAGGATCTCGAGGCTGTGATCAAGGCATACGTCTCAAATTAGGCGACCTGGGAAGACTATAAGCAATGTTTTTAGATTGATAGATTATTGGAAAGAAGAATTGTCGAAAGATTGTTGAAAGAAGAATTAATTGAATGAATTGAATATTGTCGAGAAGTAATGAAGTACCACGTAATTGAGGTCCTAATACCCCACAGGCCAATGACGTTGATGGAACATTAAAAGTCCGGTGAAACGTCTAACCGTTTCCGTACTAGCAACGCTCCCTATGATGCTCTATCAAGACCGCGACCGCAAAGGAAACCGTTGAAAAGTCTGGAGCTCTCGTGTCAACGCCGACGAGAACGAGGCGTCTGACGATTTCGCCAACGAGACCACCAACAGCCCATTCCTGTTTTGTTTTACTGTGGGCTTAATCGTACGCGCTCCCTTCATCATGGTGGGCAAAGTTAGCGAGCGCGTCCTCCTGCGGGAAGGTAAGTCGGCTCCCCTGGTGCTCTTGCAGCTCCCCGAGGTGTGGCCACGTACTGACTGGTTGGGTCGACAGGACTGGAGCGGACCGACAATGGAATGAAGCAGACGAGCTGGCCCGAAGTGACGCCCATCAACCAAAAGAACTATTACACGTAGGTGGTCCAGCGAGGGGACGCTCTCAGAAGACACTGGCTGACTGTCGCAGAGAATACATGAAGCGCGACGACCAAATACTGGCCCTACGAGTGCAGAACGACGCGAACCGCGACAGACTCGTCCAGCACGCAAAGGACCGCGACCGGGCCCTTAACCAGAGCCGCGGCGAGCTCCCGCTGCTTGTGGCCGAGCAGCAGCCGCAGCAAGGCGACCTGCCCCTCAACCTGCCGACCGACGGCGACGACATCTCCAAGATCATCGTCATCCACCCGGGCAGCCAGTACCTGCGGATAGGCTTCTCGACCGACGTGCTCCCCAAGACGGTGCCCATGTGCCTGGCCACCAAATACCACCGCACCGAGTCGGAGGAATACGAGGCCCTGCCCCGGCGGCAGTTCGAGGCGCAAAAGGTCGAGCAGCAGTACGGCGAGGAGTGGTCCAAGAAGTACAAGAAGATGAGCGAGGAGCTCAAGCTGGACATGCGCCTCAACAAGCGCAAGGTGCTGCCCAACTCCAAGGAGCTCGTCGTCAACTACAACCGCCGGGCCGAGCCCGAGGTCATCCCAACACACAACGACCCTCTCCAGGTCGAATGGACAGACGTCAATGCCCCGGCAAAGACAGCGGCCGACGCCGACGCCGATGCCGACGCTGACGGCGATGCCGACGACAATGAGAAGCCAGAGAAGCCCGCGGCCGCAAAGGACGCCCCGCCACCATCCGTCTTCTACGGCAACGAGGCCCAGCGCATCCCCGACGACTCGAGCCCCAAGTTCCGGCTGCGGTGGCCCATGCAGCACGGCTGGTTGAACGAGGACGACTACAACAGCGTCAGCAGTCTGTACAGCGACTTTGAGGCCGTCCTGTCGCACGCCATCCAGCACGAGCTCGGCATCAAGAACGTCGCCGCCTGCCGCCAGTACAGCTGCGTGTTCATCATCCCCGACCTCTACGACAAGGCCTACGTGGAGCAGGTCTTGCGCCTGTGCATGGTCTGGTTCGAGTTCAACAAGGTGTGCTTTATCCAGGAGAGCTACGCGGCGACGTGCGGCGCCGGCTACAGCCAGGGCTGCGTGGTGGACGTGGGCGCGCAAAAGACGTCGGTCGCCTGTGTCGAGGACGGCCTCGTGATTGACGACTCGCGCATCAACCTCAAGTACGGCGGCTTTGACATTACCGAGACGTTTGTCAAGATGCTGCTGTTCGACCACTTCCCCTACCAGGAGATCAACCTGCGCCGGCGGTACGACTTCCTGCTGGCCGAGGAGCTCAAGCAGAAGCACTGCACCATGAACCAGGCCGACATCTCGGTGCAGCTGTTCCAGTTCCACCTGCGCGCGCCCAACCAGCCGACGCACAAGTACCAGTTCAAGACGTACGACGAGGTGTTTCTGGCGCCCTTTGGCTGCTACGACCCGGCCATTTTCGACAACAGCGCCAAGCTGGGCGGCCGCCGCAAGCTGATTGAGCGCACGTACAATGCCTACGACGTGGACGTCCCAGACGACCCCGTGTCGGCCGCGCAGGTCGCCATCCTCGCGCTCGACCGCCCGTCCGTCCTGCCGTCTGTCGCGCCTCCCAACGGCTTCGGCACGCCCGCGCCCAACGACGTGTCCACGCCCAGCAAGGAGAAGACGCAGCCGTTTAATTTCCTGGCTCGCGATTTGAACGGCGGTGCTGGTGCTGCTGGCGGAACACCGGCGACGTCCAAGGCGCCGTCGCCCGCTCCAGACGGGACCAGCACGCCCGTGCCGGCGCCGTACGTGTTTGGCGCCGGCCGGGATACGGTCAACGGGACGGCGAGCCCGGCCCCGAGCGGGCGTAACGGCACGCCAGGTCCGGCAGGTAAGGATACTGATAAGAACGCTGGCGGTGCCAAGGATGCTGCCGGGGGTGCTGCTGCTGCTGCTGCCGGCGCTGGCGGCGGCGGCCTGTTTGGGCTGGACCCGCTGTTCCACCGGACGGCCAAGGACATTGCGATTGAGCGCGACTCGGTGCTGCCGCAGGCGCCGCTGGACATTGCGATTATGACGTCGATCCAGAATGCGGCCAAGGGGGACGACCGGAAGCTCAAGGACTACCTGGGGTCGATTATGGTAGTCGGGGGCGGGTCCAAGGTGCCGCACTTTACGACGTACCTGGAGGAGAAGCTGAAAGCGCGGCGGCTGGACCTGGTGGACCGGATCCTGGTGTCGCGGAGCGCGCGGGACATGGACGAGCAGGTGGTTGTGTGGAAGGGCGCGAGCGTGTTTGCCAAGCTGGCGGCCAACGACAGCTGGATCACGCCGTACGAGTATTCGTTCCATGGCCCTCGGATCCTGCACCACAAGGTATTGTGGCAGTGGTGAGCCGGCGGGCTGGCGGGCCGGCGGGCGGGTTTGCACGGGTGGCACGGGTGTGCTATGGTAGTCAATGGAGTGGCAGGTGTCACGGTGTGATGAGTGGCAATGCCCAAACTCCTGTGGCGTTGTTTTGGTCACTTCTTTTTTTGTATTTACAAACTTATTATTTTGCCCAAAAAGGGGATTCTCTACGATGGAGTCACGGTTTGGAACGGTTACATTTTTTGAAAAACAAACAAGTAAAGAGTGTTTTGGTCAGGGAAGAAATCGAAATGTGTGTTGCATCAGTATCGAAAACAATAATCAAATACCAGAAAAACAAACTACTCGTAAACTGTCAACGATTGAGATAATAATCTTGAATCAAGTGATCCTGTACAATTTTCAAAATATCTTGTTGGAAGAAATGTAACAAGACAGAAAATGCAAAAGCAACGTTGTACGGAAAAACATAAAAAGTACGAAAAAATCTCTGCATATCAAGAACCAACCAAATCGCAACTGAACATGGCCATGTAAAAATCATTCATCTTGTTTTTTTTCGTCTCGTCATCTCTTTTTCGTGATTTTCGGGTTTCCGTTTTTCGTGTTTTCGTCTCATTTTTCGCGTTTTTCGGGGTTTTTCCCATCTTTTCTTTTTCTTGTTTTTTTCATGATATTCATCCTTTTCGTCCTCGTGCCTTCATGTCTCGTTGTCCACCTTTGACACCCCCTTTATTGATCCCACTCACACTGCACCACCCTTCTTGATCCTCCCACTCTCACAACGCCACCGTCCTCTCCCACCCTCACACCACTGACTTTTCAATCTTAACCAGGAGCACACCACCCGTCAGCTGCCCCTGCTCGACATCCCGCAAATGTACCAGCCGGTACCCGGACTGTAGCCGGTCCAGCCGCACCGCCGCCCAGGCCACCACAGTGTTCCGCCGCAGCGTGCCATTGTCGTCCTTGACCAGGAAGCGCACAAACGACAGCGACGCCGCCGTCTCGGCAGACGACGCTGCGGCGTCAGAACCAGTCACGCCCAGAGCCGCCATGGGCACATTGCTAAACGAAAGCACCTCGGCGCCAAAATCAGGATTCTCCAGGTCGCCCTCCTTGACAGACTTGGTGTGCGCCTTGTACTCGCCCTCGCCGTCGTCCGAGTCTTCTTCTTCACCGGCCTCGTTGTCGGCGTTGTCATCGTCAATCTCCGGCTTGTCGTCGACGTGCAGCTCCACCTTGACGTACGGACGAATGACGCTCTTGGACGAAATCTTGACGGCGGCCACGGCGGCCGTCAGGCGAGACTCCTCGTCGCCGTCCTTGCCTTCAAAGTCGGACGGTTGCGGCAGGTTCTGGCCCGCAAAGACGGTAATGGACAGATTCAGTGTCTTCTGGGCAGAAGCCACAGGCGTCGGGGCCAGGTTGGCGTCTGCAGCTGGTTTCTCGGCGATGTCAGACAGCTTGTCGCCGCGGTAGCCTTCCGGCTTGAGGACGTAGCCGCCCGTGCCAGTAAACATGGCTATCAATTAGTAACTTTTTTTTTTTGCTTTTTTTTTTTTTTTTTGCAAGGCTTGTTTCTTTTTTCCAGTCGTTACTTACCATCGTTGAGCATCATTCCCTCGTCGTTGTTCTGCCAGTTGAGGGCCACAATCTGGACACCCTTGCGCCAGAACAGAGCCGGGTCAAGGTTGGACGACCGGATCCGCAGACCGGACGGGTATGCCCGCATCATGAAGCTACGGTTGTGGTGGAACAGTGCCGGGCCGTGCTTGGCATGCACCTCCTTGATGCCCTTCTCGGATAGAGAGAAGACGTGTGTCGGCATCGAGGCCTCGGGCTGGGTCAGGCTCTTGAACGAGACTCCACGCGTGTAAATACCAAGCTGGCTCAGGCCCTGCGTGATCTTGGACTTCTTCTTCTTCTTCTTTTGGCCGTCGGCACCAGCAGCTCCTTCGGCAGGTGCAGACGCCGTAGACGCCGTCGTGGCCGTCGTATCTTCAGTGGCCACCTCAGCCAGCTTGGGTGTTATTCCTTCTTGGCATTCGGGGGCAGTCTTGTCTCCATCCTCTTTGGGTGGCGGAGCGTACTTGACCTTGACCAGGATCTTGTTGCGCAGAACACCCGGCGGCGGCAACGAAACTGTACCACCAGACGGCGGCGGCAGCAGGTAGCCCTTCCACTCCTCCTCCATAATCTTGACCATGGCCTCCTGCTGCTCGGCGTTGCAGTGGACCTCAAGACTGACAATCAGGGGGAGGTCGGTGCCGTGGAAGCCATACTGGCGGATGGCCTTGCAGACATCGCGGAAGGAGACCTCCTTGGTCAGGGTGTAGCCGTGCAGGACACGGGGCTCGACAGACTCTGTGCGAGTGACCTCGGATGTGGTGGGGGTAAGACCAGTTGTGGCAGTAGCGGGAGCAGAAGCCGTAGCAGATAGAGCTGTGGGAGTAGAAGCCGATGACGTAGCAGACACGGGGGCAGCCGTAGCCGAAGTAGTAGCTGGTGTAGCAGCAGCAGCAGCCGCAGGAGGCTTCCCTTCAATCTTCTTGTCGACATAAGTCTCGAACCGCTTGCCAAACTTGGACTTGGCCAGTCTGGCCTTGAGGCCCGCCGGGATCCTGGCCTTGGCCTTGCGCACCATTTCTTTGCGCTGGGCGACTTTCTGCTCGCGCTGCACCGGGTCCGCATCGCTGCTGCTCTCGCTCGACGTGGCTCCGCCGCCGAGGCCCGTCTTGCGGCGGATCAGGCGTGTCACCTTCCCGCCGCCACCGCCACCCTCCTCGCCGTCGCTATCATCCTCGTCCGACGACGAGTCGTCACCGTCCCACACGTCAATCTCGATGCAGCGGCAGCCGCGCTCGAGCACGTTGCGGTACGCGTCCGTGCTGGCGCTACTGTAGAGCTGGTTGCCGGTCAGGTAAGTGTTGTGGCTGGAGCTGATAAAGTAGCTCGACAGCGGGTAGCTGTCGAGGTCCTGCGGGGGGAGGCTGCCGATGGCGTTGGCCTCGGGTGACGTGATGTACTTGAGGAAGCCGTTGAAGTCGAGAGAGCCGTCGCTGGCGGTGGCGAGCGCGGGGCTGGCACCGGCAGCGGTACCGGAGCCGGCGCCGGAGCCCTGCACATGGGACAAAAAGGTGGCGACCTGTTCGGCGTGCCACTTGTTGTCCGTCTTGTCGGCGTGCCGGGCAAAGATGTGGTTGAGGTGGGCCATGAGAGAGGCCTCCACGACGGGCTCGGTGGCAGCCGTGGTGGTCGGGGCAGTCGCAGTCGCCGCTTGCGTTGCTGGAGTGGCCATGGCTGCTATTGTTGTTGTTGATGTTCAACAGAGTGAGGCAAAAACAATTATCTGACGGATCCCACTCTGGAATGCTGGTGAGACAAGGATGGGGTGGATAACGGTACTTCACGCAGAGGGAAGGCGCGAACCACGAATCTTCGCACAGACGGGGAAGGAGCACTTTTCGAAAGGCGTCGTGTTGCCGTCGTCACCCGTCCAGATTTTAATGTTTGTGGATGTTTTCACCGTTTCCTCTACAATACCGGCCGGTCAAACCACCAGGGAGCAGACTACGATCTCCCCGCCTCCTGATGTAGAAGAACGTGCCTCTTTGAGGGAGGGGCACAAGACTAAAAAAGCTCAAGTGTATGGCTTGCAAAGTCTCACCTATTTTTTAATTATTTTTTCAGCTTGATGCACGCGACCGTGGGCGACCGTGGGCGACAGCGGGCGGCCATTGGCTGCGAACCGCTGGATGGTGCCAAAGTGCTCAGCTCGTCGCCAATCAGGAAGCGGTCTGGGCCTCAACAAAAGCTTGTCGTTCAGTTTTCCAGCTGCCGCCGCCTGGTGTCGTGTGCCGAGTCTGGTGTCGCATGATGCGGCCTGACGCAGTCCGCCGCTTTTTTTCGGCGTAGGGTCTTGGTGTTTTTGCTGCGCCATCCCGACAGCGCTATGAAAGCGCAGGGTAGATAACTGTCTAGCTAAAAGAGGCCGTTTTGTGAATGCGACGCCGCTGCGAGTTGATTGACGATGCATCGCAAGGCTGGCAGTTGCCAATACGAGCTATAATAGCCTGGAGAAATCATCCCCTTGGGCTGACTTCCAGCAGATCGCAACACTCGTTGCGCACCGGTCCCGGTGATCGTCTTGATCGTCCGGCACAGGCCTATAGAGCCGCAAGCCGCAAGCCGCAAGGCTTGTGGGATATTCGCAGAGATGCGCTTTCGTCGTCGGAGTGCGTCATCCTCAACGTGGCTTGTTTTGTTGTTGTTGTGATCGGAATGCAAAGCGTCCCTTGGTAAAAAATCTTCACCGAATGAAAAGAACCCGCAAGCCCGTCCAGCGACGACTGGAATGTAACGTGAGAAACACGAGGCTGGCAGTTGCCCCCTTCAGCCCAGTTTCCCGGGCGAGGCTGCCCTGGCCGCGCCCGCCTGCCCGCCTGCCGTCCGTCTTCTTGGCATTTTTTGCGTAAGCAAGGGGAGGCCGCTGCGGTTGAGGCGTCTGATCGGAATGCTCGGGAATTTGTGGAATGTTTCTTTATTTGGGGGTCAATTCTGTCTCATTCTGCCCTGCCCTTTCCGCGCCCACTAAGGCCTTTTTCCTCATTCCAGAGCATTCCGCTATTTGGGTTGTCCTCGAGTACGAGTATTTTGATTTACAGATGACGTACTTTGGGTTTCCCGCTGTCCGGATGCGGCAGAGACACTTGCAACGGACAAAGAGGTTTGATTCACAAGGAAGAATCACATTACACAATTATTTCTAAGAGACAAACTATTATGTTACTTGGACAAGAAGACTCACATTACACACTTCTCTGGATCGGTTTTCCAATCGCAAGTGTTTCTTCCAAGGTAACACACGGGAACTCCCTGTTCGACATATGTCATCGCCACGTCGTTGGAGGCAGCCAGGAACGAACAGTTGGTCAAAGACCGGCCGATACACTGTATACAGCGCAAGATACCCCTCTGGTATCGATGTCCAGTCAGCCTGGGTTCCAATCGGCCCTTGTGGCCAAGCAGGATACGATCCCAACAGTCCAAATACGATTATTACGAGGTCTGGTAAGATTAAATGTCCATGGTCGGCGAAGTTTGTACAAAGTAGACGTATATCCAGACGTAAAATTGCCTTTTCGTAGTTGGAAGTGGTTCTTGTCGGACGATTGTTTGTTGTGATGTCGACCGAACTAGACGTAGGATTGTTTTTCTCGACGTTGGTCCGGGGGTTTGTTTGCGTTCCTATAGCAGCCCCGATCGATTGTCGGCCTAGAATAGGTCTCTAGTCATCAGGAACTGCCCATTCACACAATGCGATCCAACTTGGTGGCAGAGCAACAATCCTTTGACCAACAGCCGCAAAAACAGCTCGTTCGACTGTCTCGAAGAGGATACTCGAGACAACAGGGCTGGCGCTTGCGCTCGCCTGATCTGCGCTTGCAGTTTTGTCTCGTACGAGCGGTCCAGCTTGTTGCCCGTCTCGTTGCCGCTCTCGTGCTTTTTGCCCCAAGGAGGAAAAGGCCGCAACAGTAAGACACGATTCCCCGTATACGAACGAGCACTGGGTACGTTGGCTGCTTTGTATCGCCGCATCAAGGGAGGAAAAGAGACACTGTTTTTCCTCTTGTTGGCAATGTCCGGCCCAACAACGGCTGTTGGTCTGTAGTGCTATCAGTGACTGGACAAGAAAACAAAAGGGCAAAGGACAAAGGACTGATACCAGGAAAGGGACAAACGATACCAAGAGGCCAAGGACACAATACCAAAGTGGAAGTAGAGGCGCCGCATAACGCTCTGGCCAGGAACCGAGCACAGTGCTTTGTAGTAGCAAAGCCACTGGACAAGGCAGTGCTGTTGCTCCGTAACAATCTCGTAGAGACAATGCCTTGGACACCGACAGAAACAAACAATTGTGAGACTGTAAGATTTTGTAATCACAACAGCCGAAAGATGGAAACCCCGTGGAGTCTCCCCTACTCCTGCGTCAAAAGAGATGAGAACGGCTTACAGTGACATGCTTGTATCATACTTTGTGATACTTGCTGGACTGCCTGGATACTTGTTTAGATACTGGTTACTTGTTTGCATACTTGGTCAGATATACGAGTGCATTTCTTGTTTCTCACCTTCTATTCTCGTCCCAAGCCTGGTCCGGTCTCGTCCGGTCTCGTCCAGTCCCGTCCGGCACATTTTCCAGTCCGTCTCCAGCTCGTGTCCGGAAGGCGCGACCGGCGTCTCCATCGTCTCCAGTTCAAATCTCAAGTTCTTCAGCTCCAGGCACTCCAGCTCCTGACATCAGCTCCCAGCTCCAGTTTCTCAGCTCCAGTCTTTTTCGTATCTTGAAGTGTTTAATTTCGGGAGTGAAAGGAACCAAACTAAACAGCCTCGTACTACGAGATCGAAGTGGTCCATCGCGGTCCCCCCCCCCTCTTTGTTCTCACGGAGTAGCATGTTGACAAAAACAAAAAGAACGAAGCAACCACGGTCAAAAACTAGAGTCAGAAACAGGAGACGGGAGCTAAAGCAGGGGGGGACAAGACCGGAAGCATCGAAAAAAGGAGGGCACTGCTTGTCGATAGGAGAGTCGCCAGTAATGGATGGTGAATGGTGCCCTGGTTCCTGATTTCTCTGGATCAGTGGTGGATACGCGCATTTCTTTTTGTACACCTGTCGCGGTATTGTTTTTGTCCACTCTTGGGAGCAGTAGTACCCCGTAGTCTGCCTGTCACTTGTCCACTCCCACCGGCGACTTTGTGACTTGATCGTACACAGTGTTCCAACGTCTTGCTCTCGCCCTCTCCATAGTAAACAGACGCAAAAGAAATTACCTCTTTGGAATAGCATGACAAGTTGCTCTTGCGGAACGGCTGGAAAGGCCAAAAAGGCGCAAGCAGGGGGGCCTTTTGGGTCAGGCAGTTGTCCTGTACTACCGACCTGTCTGACCGCACTGGCCAGCCACGCCTGGTGTCAAACCAGCGAATCGGAGCCGGCCTGTGACATGCTTTTCTTTTGTGAAAGATACCGTTTCAGTCGGATAATTTTCACAGGTGCCATTTCCAGCCATGCGAGCCATTCAGGTGCCATTCGGTATAATTCAGGGGGGTTGGGGACTTTCTGTTAGGTGCTTCAGAAGAACCCCAAGACAATGCTTTTAGGCGACATTCAGGAGGCTCTATGCCTGTTCTGTGTGGGATCTTAGTCACAGAGGGCTACTTCTCAGTAGTAGGGTCACTTCAGTGGCTCAAGACAGCTAGAGACATTTCAGGAGACTCGGCATGTCGGCCTGGAAACCAGTAGCCTGAGACCCCCTATGGCTTGCGTCAAGAATAGGAGGAATAGGGGAAATAGCAGCAAAAAGAAAGAAACGCCTCGAAAAGGACAGCGCAAAAGAAAGGGAAAAAGAAAGCAAATAGAAGGCCATGAAGCACCGAACGGCAGCTACTTGACGCTGAAACAAGCCACGGAGGCCCAAGGTAAGCCCCTAAGAAAGGACTTAAGAAAGGCCATAAAGGCCCCCTAAACATGGCAAACGAAAAACAAAAAAAAGAAAGCATTGTGTGGTTGTCGTGGTGGTGACAGCGCCATTAGGGGACTTTAGGACTCGCCTAGCGCTGGCAGTGCCACTTGCATAGGGGCAGGCAGTGCTAGCCTCGGCGCTGGCTAAAACCTAAACTTGGGCCCCTAGGCCGAATCACTGTAGCGCTGTTTGTCGCGTTGTGTAGCGCTGCCTGTCACCATCTCGCCTGCGACGAAAAAGCAACAAAGTGCAGTCCCGAGAGGCCAACGAGCTACGAGCGAGCTACTCCGTTCGGCAAGTACTATCGTACTGCTGCTAGAGTCCAGTGGGGGTGTGGGCGTTCTGGTTGGTCTGCTTTCTCTGATCTGCCCTGGACGGCTCTGGTTGGCTGATCTCCTCAGCTGAGTAGCAGCTGAGTACCGCCTCGACGGGATTTTCTTTTTTCTCGGCGTGGGCGTATCTTACCGGTACGTCAGAGAGACAAGATTGGGAAGGTGGGGTGGTTGGACAGAGAACAGGGAACAGACAGGCAGCACAGACGAAAAAAAGTCTTGTCTTGAGTGGGGTGGCAGGTTCTAGGCAACCGACGAATCATACATTCAATGTGGAGTGGCTGGGAAACCCGTTCAGTGGGCCGAGGTACCATCAGCGCCACAGTTCCATTCGCTGCGGGAAGATCAAAGACATTCGGGTACTTTTGCCGTTGGCCCTCTGTAGCATTCGCCAGCCGAGCAACGGTAAGGTCACATTTTTTGCCATTCCTCTCACTTTGGTCTTTCGGCTAGGCCACAGAATCCTCAAGGATGGGAAAGAACACAGCACCCCAGAAGACAAGCCCCCCTCTTTTTTTGCTTTTGGGTTGTTCCAGGGGGTTGCTTTCAAAGTCTTGGTAAAGTGTCTGAGGGCATTTTTGGCGGCACTTTGCGCTCTCCGGGGCTGCTCCAGTTACATCGTTGTCCGTAGTTGCCTGATGACTCGCGAAGGTGCGAACGGTTGCGCAGGAAACCCCGCCCGGAAAGGGAAAGTACGGCCAGCCACGCACGTTTTTCGCAGATTTTCAGCCTTTATTCCGCCCTTTCTTACCTTGGCGTTTTTTGCGGCGCTTTTTGCTGATTCTAGTCGATGTCATCCCTTTCCACGATCCATACGATCCGTACGCTCCATACGCTCTTCTCAGGGTTTCATTCCCTCTACCCACAGACCCTCTTGTCCTCTTTGTTGTGGTACCCACCTCCTCGGCTTCCCGCCCGCTATCAACGCCCTCTCACGCTTTCCGCCCTCCCTTGGGTGAATTGGATTGTTTCTGGCTCGTCGCTGATACGATGTCTGATGGAGCCTACTATGAAGTAATCGTATCTCGAAAGGAGGCCAACCGATTGACCCAGCCTCGGATTCGCTCACGAGACCGCGGACGGGCAGGCTGCTGGACGTTTTGGATCGCGGAGTGGCCGCACCCTTTTTGCCATCCGCCGTCCAAAATTGTACCTCGTCCCATCCTTGCTCGTCCCAGCCGTGCAGGCCGCCCTCCCGCTTCCCATGACGGCGACCACCGCGTGCCAGGTCCTAAAAACAGTGTGTGCGGAGCAAGCGGGACTTCGGCCTGGGTGGTGGCCATGGCCAAAAAAAAATCGGAAAAACGCGTATCGTGCAAAGTATCTAACAAAGTGTACGACTGCTTACAAAGTAGCTTTTCGCTAACGGCCTGACCAACACCCACCAACGGCACCACCAAAACACACCAAAAAACACACCAAAAGCACCAGAACCGGCGAGGCGAATAGAATGACTGCCTGAGCCCACTTCCTTCGGTCTAGTTCTGCATCTAGGACACAAGTCTTGCAGTAGCTCAACTCTCTTCTACCGCACCCTCCGATGTCACTCCTTCAGTCTGAGAGGCTCGACGAGAGACCTGCCCACCAGCAGGGGGAGCGGAGAAGCCCAGAAATCTGTCAGCAGAGCAGAAGAGGAGAAAACCGAAAATCCCAAATCTTGCGAGAACAGCCAGGAAAAGAGGAGAAAGACGCAGGAAACTGGACCGGACTGGACCAAACTGGACCGGGCGGAAGTAAAAAGGCGAAAAGTCTGGTCACGCACCAACGGGAAGGCCTTTAGATCAGGAAGCCTAAGCAGGAGCAGAAAGCTCTTCATGCACGAGATGCACGAGATGCAGCTGCTGACCCTCACCGTTTGTCTTGGTTTGACTTGTGGTTTCCCAAAGCAGAGCTCACAGCCTGCGCTGCTTCGAAACAGGCAAGGCCCGTCGAGTCATTTGCGTTGTCGTGCAGAACATCCAGTCTGCCTGCTGCAGAAACAGCACAGATCCGGAAAGGCACGCGATGAGGCTTTTCCAAGAGGCCGACTCCGGTGACACACGCGAGCCAGCAAGCGAGCGAGTCATGACATGACCGCTTCTTCATGACCAGCTGCGAGCATCAACTAGCCGCCCTGGTTGTTCCTCTGCTCCTCCAGAGTATGGGTACTTTTTTTGCTTCTTTCCATCCCTCATCGTCGCACGACGTATGAGAGTAAGATACAGTAAGATATCTTACCCTGGATGCTTGCTCGCTCTATGACATTGTGCTGGCTAGGCAGTACTTTGCTCGCCGGAATTCCTCCCTGCGTTCCTCCTAAGCTCTGGCTTGCTTCCTTGTTCTGCGTCGCCTGCCTTGTTTTGGGAGCGGAGAAATGTACGGCAGGCAAAGTACGTACCTCGATGACTGATAACAACAAGCAGGGCCGCACCGGCACAATGCGGCCAAAAGCGCTGCTCGCCTGCGAGCAGGACTATTGTGACGATCCATCGGGCTCTCTTTGTCCTGCCCGCAAACAGTACAGCTCTTGTTGACTTTACGTACTGGCAAGGCTGCTTGTCTTTCATCTCGTGTCTTGCTCTTATTTCGGGTGTCTTACACAGCCTTTGTTCGGGCCCCATTGGGTTCAACAGCTGGACAGGTCAACAGCCTTCGATTTCGCTGCCAACCGGATTCAGCTGCGGTCTTGGGGCTGACCTCATCTCTTCGTGCTCACACTGGGCAACCAGGGCGGGCAGCTGGCACACCAAAAGGCGAGGTCCCCACCACACGGACTCTGCAGATCCTTGCGATATCAGACGGGCCAATCAGCGACGTCTTGGAATCAGGAATGGCAAGACTGTCGAAGGGTCTCGAAGGGAGGCTAGCCGGCCTTTTTTTTTTTAATCTTTTTTTTTTGGTGTTGCTTTCCTTTTTTGGGGGGTACTCGGGGGCTTTCTCCCGCTCTCTGGTTCGGCGAAACTCTGCCCTCTCCCGCCCACTCTACCAAACTCACCAGCCCATCCATGCCCTGAACGGGTAAGCCAGAAAGCCAATGTTACTATTCTTGTCCCCTGGTGCGGTGACATTTTCCTGATATCTCGTTTTTCCAGATCGCACTGATACACTGTGGTGAATACGATACCACCAGAAATGTTGCTCTGAGGAATTCAGAATCGCAGAGAAGAACAGAGGCGCAAAAGAGCTCGAAGGACAGCACAGCTGCAGAGCTCTCCGCCGATGCAGAAAAAAACGGCGGCAACTGCAGGCCGCCAATGCATGCCAGTTAGACTATGCTCAAACGCACTGGGGCTGCTTCCCAGACTTGGACAGACTTGTTATGCATCATGATGCAGGCCAGAGCTGCCTCCACAAAAGACACCCACCATCACATGGAGGGGAGGGAAAAAAGCGGGAGGGAAAACTGGACCGGCAACTGTTGTCAGCACCCCATTCGACAGCAGCGAGCGAGTGGGTGCAGGATTTGCAGAGGCGGTTTCCTGGTCATGGAGTTTGGGAAGCAGAGAGGCACCAGAGGCAGCACTGTGCCACCGCCCGAGTCCCAAGAGGGCCAAGCAACACACCCAAAGACCAGAGCATGGTATCTTGCACACCACTTTGCGGCCATCGCATGTGGAAGATCAGATATGTGAGTGTCTTTGTGGGAGCCTCTGTGTGTGTGGGAGAGGGTGTGACTGGCCGGCCGGCCGCGCTAGACTTTGGAAGCTGTCGCTGGCTATCACCCTGACCCCTGCAGCAGCACGCACCAGACAGGGGGTTGGTCTGGTAAGCTGATTGGTCTTTCGCTCCAAGCTGCCAGCAAGCAAACCCCGGGCAACAGGCGAACGCACAGATGCACGCCATGATGTGATGTGGCCACCGGCCCCATTAGGCTTCTGCACCTACTATAGTACGTTGTAAGTACAGCATTCTCCATTTTCTGTGCATCCTGCTGCTGCACATTCGACCGCCCAAACCCCCTGCTTTTTGCGGGAAAGTCTCTGCAGCAGGAAGAATGCGGTGTTTTTTTCCTGCTTTTTGTTTCTCTGGTATTGCTTATCACCAAGTTTTGTCATCATGATCTGCTCACAGACCCCGACCCCAGTATGGGCTCCGGTTTCTAGGATGGCCATCGTTGACTGTTCCCATTCCGGAGAACACCGGCTTCCATGACGAGGGCATGTCACCATACGAGGAGACAGACTAGCTTCTGGGTCAGGTTCCGCCACACGTCGATTTTTTGCTGGCAGTGCTTCTCAGAATAGAAGCAATACTGGCAATATCTTACTATGTATGGGAGCGCGGTGGAAAAGCAAAAATGAAAAATGGGCACGAATGGGACAGATGGGACGAATGGGCATCAATAGGCACGGAAACCGGTAATCTGACCAGACAGAGAGGGCACAGGGCGCAAGAGAGGGGAGTGGAACGCGCAAAACCACAAAGTATGCGTGGCCTTCACTCCATGTTTCCTTTACAGCCACGCCCCCATCAGGAGAACGCGAGAAAAAGCAACGGCACAAGGCCTTTTGGGCGGGAAAGAAGAAAAAAGAAGAATGGAGGAAGTCTCGGATTGACGTGTTGGATACCTCTGAGGCTCTGGGGACGAGAGGTGGAGGGGTGGACAAGAGGTCGCCAAGTGGCCGCCAAGGGGTACACGGCGAGGTACACGGCGAGGTACAACTGCGCTCGCGAGCGTATTAGTCGGACAGTTTTCTGCTTGGGCCGATAGACGACTAACAAGCAGGGATCTCTGCAGCCTCTCTGCTGGCACCCCCGGGTGCTGGTGGCAGGCGAGTGTACAAAGTCGCCCAAGTCGCCAAAGTACTGCGCGCTCCGAGCTAGACGTTGGCGGGTGGATAAGGCGTTAGCCCCTTTTGGGAAAGAAGAAAAGAGGCCTTTTTGTTGCGCCGACAGCCTCTCGTATTCCTCTCCCCACCACCTCGGCCAACCTGATCAGCGTGACTCTGCTCCGCGGTGTTCGCTCGCCTTCTGCTACTGCATGCGGCCGGCCCTCCACTGCCTCCTTTCGGCTTCCTCCTCGTCGTCTAGTCGACTGGCGCAGTGGGAACTAGCCCAGCACTAGGAAGAGTTTTCCTGCTGCGGAGCCAGGAACATGCCAAGGCCCAAGATAACCGTGCAACTGGGCTTATGGGGCATCGATGACATCTTGCGTCCCACCGGTCAGGACGGGCTGCTTGCGGGTAGCGTGAGGTCATCGCCAGCGACTGTGTGGGAGAGACTGGCGAACAACAGCTTGTTTGCCTGTTTGCCTGCTTGCCTGTTTGGTTCCGTCCTCGACACCCCCCCCCCCATCCTTCCCGGCCTGCATCTTAGTTGCTAGTCTGCATACAAGTCTGCAGCCTACTTATATCACCGTCTTCCTCCCCAACCTCCTCATCTTTTCTCGTCTCTCTTCTTCTTCTTTCTCTCCAGAAGCTTTATATCTCATCTCCCAACCACTCGTTTTTCCTTCAACCTATACATTCGCTCGAGAGTCTCTCGCTTTTGTCAACTTGATTTAGTTCTTGTTGTTTTCTGCATCCACTTGTTTCTTTTTTGCAAATCGCACCATCACCTCGTATTCTTCTAATTCTGAGCATACCGTCGTCACAATGAAGGCTGCTTTCTCCCTCCTGGCCCTGGCCACTTCGGCCATGGCCTACGTCCCCGCTGTTCGCCGCGGCGGCTACGCCAACACCACCACCGACGTGGTCTACACGACCACCACGGTCTGCCCGGCCACCTCGGTGACCACCGTGTCCGGCGTCCCGTCGTCGTACACCTACCTGACCACCTCGACTCTGGTGGTCACCAGCTGCCCCGGCGGCTGCACCAAGACCCCGTCGACCTCGGTGGTCACCCCCACCCCGGCCTCGACCACTGACATTGTCTACACCACGACCACTGTCTGCCCGGCCACCTCGGTCACCACTGTCTCTGGCGTTCCCAGCACCAGCACCTACCTGACCACCTCGACCCTCGTTGTCACCAGCTGCTCTGGTGGCTGCACCAAGCCGCCTGTCACGACGACCATCCCGGCCACTCCCGTCACCACCACCGACGTTGTGATCACGTCCACCACGGTCTGCCCGGTTACCTCGGTCACCACCGTGTCCGGCGTGCCCAGCACCAGCACCTACCTGACCACCTCTACTGTTGTGATCACCAGCTGCTCTGGTGGCTGCACCAAGCCGACTCCCGTGCCGACCACCCCGGTTGTGCCCGTGCCTCCCCCGGTCGTTAACACGACCCACACTGTGCCTGGTGTCCCGGTCACCACCACCCAGCTGACCACCATCTACACCACGACCTGCCCGGCCACCACTGTCGTCACGACCTCCAACACCGTGATTACCTCGACCTACAGCACCGTCAGCACTGTCAGCACCACTGTCCCGGCCACGGTCTACCACTCGACCACCGTGTACCAGACCACCACCTGCCCCACGACCGTGATCACCACCTCGACCTCGGGCACCACCTTCTACCAGACCACCAGCAGCACCATCACCACCCCGGTGACCAGCGTCTGCACCACTATTGTGCCCTCGGCTCCCCCTGCTCCTCCTGCCACCACTCCTGTCGTGCCCCCTGCCTCGTCGCCGGTTGCTCCCCCTCCGGCCACGACCCCGGTTGTGCCCCCTGCTTCGTCGCCGGTCGCTCCTCCCCCGGCTTCGACTCCTGTCGTGCCCCCTGCTTCCAGCCCGGTCGCTCCCCCTCCGGCTGAGACCCCGGTTGTGCCCCCTGCCTCGTCGCCGGTCGCTCCTCCCCCGGCTTCGACTCCTGTCGTGCCCCCTGCTTCCAGCCCGGTCGCTCCCCCTCCGGCTGAGACCCCGGTCGTGCCCCCCGCTTCCTCGCCGGTTGCTCCTCCCCCGGCTTCGACTCCTGTCGTGCCTCCTGCTGCTTCCAGCCCGGTTGCTCCTCCTCCGGCTGAGTACAGCACCCCTGCCACCACCGAGACCACTGCCCCGGTTGTCCCGGCCACTACTCCGGCCACCACTGCCCCGGTTGTGCCCGGCACCCCGGCTACCACCCCGGCCACTGTCCCGGCCACCACTGCTGGCACCACTGCCCCGGCTTCTCCCTCTGGCACCAGCCCGGCTGTCGTGACTGCCGGCGCTGCCCAGAAGGTTGCCCCCATGGCCGCGGCTTTCGTCGCCATGGTCGGTGCCGTTGTGATGGCTTAAACACTTTTCACTTTCCAACTATGATATTCGGTCTCTTGAAAGACTTAATCAAAAATCACGAATATACGACGCTCCTTTAGACAAAGTGTTTCAAACTTTTTGCATTTTTTCGATTCTTTTCTGAGAGGATGCTACCAAGAAGACCGGGTCCCTTGCTTTCCCGGTAAGGAGGACCGTCTTTTGCTTCTTGTCTCTTTTTATTTTGGGATTATTTAATGGGTCTGGAAAGAATTGGACGGACACAATGGCTTTTTTTTTATTTTCACAAAGTGTGCAAACATTACATTTCATACCGGGAAGAAAGGGGAAATTAGGAAAGGAAAGCGCGGTTGCTTTTTCCAAATATCCAAGGATTGTTGAAAGAGAAGGTGTATTTTTTGTATACAGTTGTTGGTCATTTAAAAACTCCTATAGTTTGATCACAATATATGCAGTTTTAAAAAAATATCACAGTTTTCTATAATTTTGTTATTGTCTAGAGATTGTGAATGAGAAGTTTGAGAATAAAGGGTTCAGAATGAACAATAATGTAATTCGTAAAAAACTACGATGCCTGCTTGCTGTGATTGTTTGGGTTTTCATGATTTTACTTTGCATTTTTGGGTCTCCGTTGTCTGTCCTGTCTGCCTGTTCGTCTCTTCTTGTGGGCGCCCATTCGTTCGACGTCCGCCTCTCACCGACGGAAATTTTCACCCCTCCTTCACCACCGATAAGCCCCTGAAAATCCACGCCAAAATAGGGCCTTGCTCCAGGGGGCCGAATGCAACTACCAGGCCGAGACTCACGCACACACCCCGAAAAGAATCCACAAACCCAAGAGTACAGGAATCCACAAATACATATGCATGCACGAAAAGGAAAAAAAAGCGAACCCAAGACCGAGTCTTATGCCGGGCCATGGACGGTCTTGCCATGCATCCAGTACATCCAGACTACGGTTTGAGACTATGAAAGAGTCCTATGCAAGCCACTTAAGACTTTCTTTTTCTTTTTCTTTCACAGAACAGGACCCATCCGTTCCTGGATCATGCATTGTCTTCTCCTGGTTCTCCTGTTCTCGGTTACCTTTTGGTCCTCTAGTCCTCCTAGCTGCTCCTTTATGGGTCTTTGGACTAGATGCTCTGGATTTGGACCCGTCCTGTCCATCCTGTCTGCCTGTACTTTTGGTCCGAGTCTTTTCGTAGTTTGTTGCGTCCTTTGCCCTTGGGTACCTTTTGGATCCTGTGTTCCTTTGACGCCGGGCCTAGATCCTCTTGTCA
The DNA here is from genome assembly GCA_002778245.1 of Raffaelea albimanens. Classification (NCBI taxonomy): domain Eukaryota; kingdom Fungi; phylum Ascomycota; class Sordariomycetes; order Ophiostomatales; family Ophiostomataceae; genus Raffaelea; species Raffaelea albimanens. The sequence goes on along the minus strand of PCDJ01000006.1, from coordinate 2,538,521 downwards.
CCTGGATCCTCTATTCCGGCCCCTCCTCCGGCCCTCTTGACCCCTCCGATCCCAATGACCCATCCCACATGCAAACACTGCCGAGAAAAAAGTGACAAAAAGTACTTGCATCTTTGTTGTGTCAAAGTAACTCTCGGGAATAAATCAACTTGCGGATGTGCCTGACTACTACTGGACTGCATATGCAGGGTCTCTGTTGTTCAGTCCCCCTTTTAGTTGCGTGTGGTGTGCAAAAGGGGGTAAGAAAAAACATAGGAAAAAGAAAGCGTCGAAGCATTACAGAGGGTAAAAGAAAGCGTCGAAACATTATAAACGGTCCAGGAACAAAACGTCTAGTTTACGGCCAAGTGCAGAGACCAAAATGGTGAGACGGCACCAAAGAAGCAAGTAGACGACAAGTAGACGACAAGTAGAGGGTGTGTAGGGAAGAAGACTATAAACGACAAAGAAACAGAAAACGTCTAGCCAGTTGATTATGTGAGGACACACGTACTAGGCAAAGGAGGTGAAAACGACAAAGGTAAGGCGGTTTAGCAGGACAAAGTCAAAGTGGCGGTCGGTGTATCAGTGTGTCAGTGCCAAAGTCAGCATCAGTATCAGTCATCTGTATCAGCATCAAGTGTAACGTCAACGAGTGTCAACGTCAACGAGGCGTCATGAACATAAAGATAGAAATGTACAAAGCTTGAAAGAGTAGAAACGATGAAAATAGTTTTACTGGACAAGAAAATAAAAGAATTGTCAGAAATAAAAAAAAAAGTTCAGATTCTTTCATTATCACGAAAACAAAATGTGAAAAATAATCTAAAAACAAACAACAACATTTAAAAATTCCAGACAAGTTGGAATTATATCAAGAAGAAATGTACTCTACAGAAAAAAATGTCAACGCAGATTTAAAAATTACAAGACTGAAGAAAAGGTCGAGTATCATTACGAATAATTCTTTTGGACTCGAAACTGACGAACCACTTTACAAACACTGTTTCTCTACGGAAACGGTTCCGGCTTTGCTAAAAAATTGTTTGATTCAAAACACTTGCTATGGACATTAAAAAAGCGTGAGAAAAAAAGGACAAAGAAACACTGGATTTTTTTTCTTTCCATGATAACCGCCCCTCGCTTTCCTAATTAGATTGATTCCTCGCCCCTCCTCATTGTTTGCTTCCTATCCATCTATTCTCGGCTGAAAAAAAAAGAAGTATGGGAAAGAGATTTGTAAGGTATATAGTTATTGTGTGTGTGTGCGTCTGTTTCAGATCAAACGCACAGAGAGATCGGACGTAGATGGGATGAACATGACGTGACCGAGAAAAAAACATAAAGTCTAGATCTAAAACATGAGAGATCTTTAGAAAAAATTGTGGGAAAGAGGGCCGGACGACTCGAGAAAAATGATGCCGTCCTGTGATGGGTATACCGATGACGACCAGACTCGGGATGGATGGCTGGAAGAATCACGACTGGGTGATTGGACGCCTGCAAGGAGCAAACTGGCCAGGCCAGACTGTGTGCATGTTCAGACCAGATGTCCAGATGTCCCGAACCCGAAAGCCTGGAATGCACTCCAGCCTAAACTCGCGTCTCAAATCCAGACTGTCGGCCGAGAGTCTAGATGCTATTTTTTTTTTTTTTAAAAAAAATAGGACATCTCCGCTCGCCCTCCCGTTTTGTGCACTATGACGCGGCCACGTCGACTCCACTCGACACAGCCTTGTCGGACGTTGATGTTGTTATTGTTGTCGTAGTCGTGGTCGTTGTCGTCGTCACTGACGATGACGTAGCCGAAGCTGATGCTGCTGACGACGACGCGGACCCTGTCTCTGACTTTGTCGCAGCCTCCTTTTCCTTTTTAGAAGCAGTCACACCCGACTGTGCTTCTGCTGTCAAGGAGATGAGCTCCTCGAGCATGAGCTCGCGGGTGCGGTTGGCGAGCTCGGTGACGTCGTCGGCCGTGAGGCCTTTTGTTTGGATGGGTTCAAGGACTATGGTTGTTAGAGAGGAAAAAAAGAGAGAAAACGAGCGAAGCGAGGAAAAAGAAACGAGCAAAGCAAACAAGAAACGAGCGAGCGAGGAAACAAGAAACGAGCGAGCGAGGAAACAAAAAACGAGCGAGCGAGGAAACAAGAAACGAGCGAGCGAGGAAACAAGAAACGAGCGAGCGAGGAAACAAAAAACGAGCGAGCGAGGACCAAAGCTTACCTCTGACGGGGATCTGGCCCGACTTGAAGCGGAACTTTGACGTCGAGTAGATGTGGCTGTAGTTGGCGACGACGACTGGCACAATGGGCACGCCGGCCTGGACGGCGAGGTGGAAGGCGCCCTTTTTAAAGGGCAGCAGCATGGGCTCCTGGGCATTGCTGCGCGTGCCCTCGGGGAACATGTAGACGTTCTGGCGGCGGGCGGTGATGGCGTCGGCGGCGCCCTTCATGGCCTCGCGGGCGTCCTTGCTGTTGGAGCGGTTGATAAAGATGGTGCCCGACAGCGACATGAACCAGCCGAGGAACGGGTAGCTGGCGAGCTGGCGCTTGGCGGTGACGCTGCAGTACTGCGGGAACATGCAGCCCAGCATGAGCACGTCGAGGGCCGTCTGGTGGTTGCCGATGAACACGGCCGGCCGCGTGTTGCCGAGGTAGTGGTTGGGGTCCGACACGACAAACGTGACGCCCGTCGTCACGGCCATGGTGTACTTGAAGGCGCGCGCGGTCAGCCACTGCGCGTTCTGGTAGCGGCCGCCGCCGGACAGCCGCAGGCCGATCGACGAGAACACGCCGAACAGCGCGACGCCGATGAGGGAGATCCAGGACGCCAGGACGCGCGCGGCGAAGCCGGCGAACTCGGTGACGGTGGACAGCATGTAGAGGACGACGACGACGCCGGCGTAGCCGCTGAGGAAGTAGGTGATGGCCGAGCCGATCCGGTAGAGGATAGAAGCCATGGTGGGGGAAGGCGTGGCCGAGATATATCACGATCGAGATGTGCAAGATGTCACAATGGCAAGACGGCCGAGGTGCCAAGTCAAGATGCTGATGTCTTGGACACCAAACGGCAGCCAGTAAGAGGCCGGCAAGGCAGTAAGACGGGTAGGTAAGACCAGACCCGTGATCACCGCTGGTCTGCTGAGTGTGTCGTTCCCTGGTCGGTCGTCTTCAAGGGGAGGGGTCCGGTAGGAGCAAGGCTCTGGCAGATGCGGTTCAGGCTGACAGCCGAGCGGCAAGGAAGCGACCGGTCTGCGTCAATCAACTCCAGGGAGGCCCCTGTCGGTAGACGTCGTTATCTTTGGGTTTGTCGCCCGTTATGTTTCGTTTCGCTCCGCCGTTTCGCCGCGGCCGATTTCTTGGGGATGTTTTTTTGTTGAGAGCGGGGCCGGAGAGTAAGAGCTACGCCGCGGTAACAGAAGCACTGGGCCCTCTTTGGGTGGCTTTTGGGGGCGGCTTTGGGGTCTTTTCGTTTTCGCTCAGCTTCGGAGAACGAAAACCAGGCGGCGGCCGTCGGGGTTTTTGGGTCGGTTTTCTGCGGCTGAAGAGATGGAGGATGTCTGCACCACCGACTTTTCCTTTCTTTTGTCTGCTGGCGCCTTTGTGAGGAAAAGCCAACTTCGTCTTCCCTTGGAGAAAAATTACTCTTTTTTTCCCCTCTGACCTTCCTGGCCGTCATGGTGCAAACTGCGACATCTGATTGGCCAGAACTGTCCCCCCACATGCGGCTAAGCCGAGGAACTGGACAGTGTTCAGTTCGCAGTAAGCTCCTCCCTGGCAGCAACTGTGCCTCCGGCCCCTGGAGCCTTATTACAGGGCATGGGCCACGCATCCCTGCTGTGTAAACGATCACGGCCTTGCCTCGCCTAGTTCAACGCTGACTGTTATGCGATATACAGTGCCTGTTGAATCAAGCAGTGAAACAACGGCAAGCGCTGTCTAGCCGAATCCCTCCAGGCACAGCGAACTGGTTAAGCTTTAGGACTGGTCAAGCTCTAATGAGTGCTATCCACTGAGACTACAGCGCATACGAGCATGTCTGAGTACCGATGCCCGAGACGCAGACTGCATTCCCAGCAGAGCCCGTTTCATTGTCTCCTCTAGTGTCCCATCCTTTCCATCCTCCAACGTTCATCCGACAGTTCCATCTGCCGTTCGCAATGTCAGTCATTTGCCCGCCAAGAGATAGCTGTACAGTGCAAAGCCACAGTACCACTGCGTAAACGCACGGCCCCATACATGTCGTCAGCGGTCCAAACATCGAATGTTGCAGGCACTCTCTCGCTGGGACCGGCCAAGCCTTTGAACGCCATCGCGCACCCCCCCCTTATTGACTGGCCAGCCGCGAAAACGTGCGCAGAAGCAATGGTCGCAACAACATAGACCATAATTGTATTGTATTGTGCTTTTTTTGTTGTTACGACTGGATCGACCAACACGAGCAACGACCGCCCGCGACCACAAGGGACGACCACAAAACGCGGCTCTCTGCTCTCCTCTCCCTCCCTCCCCGACCAACGCGACATGGCCACCGCCACCTTACACAGAGACCCGCCAGCAGCTGACGCGGGTGCTCCTGCAGCTAGTAGGCCGGACACGACGGCCGGCCCAGCTGCAGGTGCAGGCCCAGCTGCAGGTGCAGCCGGCCTTGTTCCCGACCGGCCTCCTATTGCGGCCCTCTTTTTGATCGAGTTTGACGTCAAGGCCGGTTACACCATTGCCTGGAAGCAGGCCGCCCACGGCCTGGACCTGAGCGGCGCAGTCGAGTACAAGAGCCTGCCGTCGGGCCTGCACGCCGTGTCGGAAGACCTGATCTACTTTGTCCACGACGATGTCAACAGCAGCAGCAGCAGCGCGGCGGGCTCGAGCACGGCGCCCGGCAGTGGCGGCGGCGCATCAGCCGGAGGATATGCAGGACTGAGTGCATTTGTGAATCTGCCGACAGACGAGGCCGGAGCGCGGTTTGCGCGGATGATTGCGGTGGGAGTGCTGGTGCCGCGCAGCTACGGAAGGCTAGGACGAGCCTGGCGACATGCCGAAGCGTTGACAGACATGGCGAGGTAAGAGACGAGGAGAAGAGCACGAGCGAGGAGATCACGAGCGAGGAGAGCACAAGCGAAGCGAGGAACAACGCGGGATGAAAATCGAGCGGAGCGAGGAGAGAAAGATGCTTACCCTTTGCAGGAAAATCGCAGCCGATAGAAACGAGATACCGATCCTGGAGGCATACTGGCGGGAGAACAGCGGCCTCCCGCTGGCGGAAGACGAAGCCACGCGACCTCTGCTGCAGATCAGAGACTCCCCCCTGAACTCGCCCGCCCACCCGACCTTTTCGCAACCGACGTTTGGCAGCCGAGCGCGGCACACGCGCAACCGGTCAGCCTCGGACGGCACGGCGCTCCTGCTTCCGCCCGGCCACCGGCTGTCACTGCACCACCCCGCCTGGAGCCTGACGAGCCTGCTGGACACGTTTGGGCCGTTGATCTTCCCCATCTACCGCGCAGCTCTGCTGAGGAAACGGATTCTGATCAGCACGCACGCGCCAGTGAAGGAGGTCAACAACTTTGGTGAGTGCTGGCAAGAGACGAGGGTCGGAACACTTGGTGTTGTTACTTGCATACTAATCTGACGTCCTATAGTGTACAACATTTCCGTCCTGGCAAACATTCCCATCTCCGTGTTTGACATTCTCGAGCCGTCGGCAGCACCGCAGCAGCGGATCCGTCCCCTGTTTACGATTGGCGTCAACGACATTGCCTTCCTCATGGAAGACCACGCGGCGTCGAAGCGTGCGGCCGCGGCACACTCGGCAGACTACGAGGGCCCCGGGTGGGTGGCCTGCACGACGGACAGCATCCTGGCTATGAAGGGCGAGCTGTGGGACCTGCTCATCACGATGCCACCGCCGCACACGGCGCAGACAAAAGAGAAGGTCTGGCCGACCGTGGAGATGCCCAAGGGCGTGGCCGTCAAGGCCACACAGCGGGACCTGCGGCGGTTCCGGGCGCTGACCACGGGGCTGGAGAGGCTGGCCTCTGGCGGGGAGAGGCCGGCGACGTCGTCATCGTCGTCTGCTGCTGCTGCGGCGCCGCAGCCGCAGCCGCCGCCGCTGTCGAAACTGTTCAAAGAAGACGATGCCCAGCTCATGGAGTCGGCCGACTCGATTGTGGAACCGATCACCTGGGCAGCGCTGGCGTACAACGGGTTCATGTGGTGGGCGAGTGCGGGCGAGCAGCGGCGCGCCGAGGAGACGGAGGAGAGCATACACGACGCGGCGCTGCTGGCCGACTTGGTGCCTAGCACGCCCACTCTTCATCACAGCAATAGACGCCACCACCGGCTGTCGTCCAGCAACAGCCACACGTTGCAAGACCCTACGGCCGGGAAGTCTACGAGCAGTGCCATGTACGACTCGACCGCGTCGGTAACGTCGCGGCGGGGAGGCCCGGCACCGGCCATGGAGACGGTCGCGCGGGAGGTCGCGGAAAGAGAGCCTCCTGTCGGGAACATTGACGACGACGACTTTGAAGAGGAGAGGGCACGCATCGAGCTGGCCATTATTGCGTATTTCCACCGCCTCACGACGCAGATTTTGTCTGTGCTGGCCGACATTGTCGAGTCAAGCGGAGACGACGACGACGGCGACTATGAGGATGACGACGACGAAGGAGAAGAGGAGTACTATTACGACGAGAATAGCGATGGCGAGCTTATCGGCGGAGATGATGACAACGGCGGCGGCGGCGCCGATGCCAACGAGACGGACGTCCTGATCGGCGCGCGGCGGAGCGGGGCTGTCGGGGGCGGCGGCGGCGGCGGCGGCCGAGGAGAGAACACAAGGCCGTCAATGACGAATCTGCTGCTGCGGAGGCGAGGGAACGGCAACGGAAGCGGGCGGCAGGCAGGAAGGGGGGCCCGTGGGCCCAGCCACAGCTCGATCCGCGTGTCCAGCGACGCGCTGACGCGGATGGGCCTGGACGTGTGGAGCCAGCCGGACGCGTCGTTTGTGCAGGACGTGGCGGCGCAGTACTTTGGCAGGCGGGGTGTGCAGGTGGAGGGCAAGGGCGTAGAGATTTGCGGTCTCAAAGTCTGCTGACTAACCGCCGCGGGAGGCGCGATGGCGGTGACATCTGCAGCGGTGGCGGCGGTGGCGGTGACGTCTGCGATGGCGAGGAGGACGTCGCCGGCGGCAGGGTGATGGATGGCCTGGAGTCGACGGCCTGACGGCGACGAGGCTGGCGCCAGGAAGACTCGTGGGCCAAGTCTAGGACTGGTCTTTTTCATTATTTCTTTACGGGCCGTATGATAACAGTGTATAAATAATATCGAGGGTTGCCAGGGGATGTACGAGCAGAGAGGAGGTCGTTGCGGGAGAAGCCAACAAAAAAGCAGGCGTTTTTTGTATTCCCTATTTTCATTCTACTGTTATACCGATACTCTTTTCATTACCTTGTCGTCTTCACAAAACGAACGATAGTTGAAGACGACATGTTCAATGCTCATTCTCATTCTGCTTGTTTCCGGATTCATTCCATTCGTGCCCATTCGTGCCAAGAATGATGTCATTGTCAATGTCGTCATGCACTTGTAGCTGGGATGACTTGCCATCAATCCTGGACTCATTCACTCATACATTCATCCACCAGTCACGTCACAAAAGTCAAATATTCTTTGATCAATGTTTTTTTTTTTTTTTTTTTTTTTTCAATTTTGTGGGAGAATAGCTAGTCCGTCACTTTTAAAAGCATCTCAACCATCTTTTTTCAACCTCTTAACAAAAACTCCTTTAGTAGTTGTTGTCACGGTTGGACGAGCCGTAGCTGTCGTTGCCAGACGAGCCGTACGAGTCGTTGTTGCCGCCACGGCCGGAGCTGCCGTAGGAGTCGTTGTTGCCGCGGCCGGAGCTGCCGTAGGAGTCGTTGTTGTCGCGGCCAGACGAGCCGTAGCTGTCGTTGCCGGACGAGCCGCCGAAGCCGCTCGAGCTGTTGTTGTCGCGGCCAGAGCTGCCGTAGCTGGAGGAGTTGTTGTCGCGGCCAGAGCTGCCGTACGAGTCGGAGCCCGAGTTGCCCGAGCCGTAGCTGGACGAGTTGTTGTCACGGCCGGAGGAGCCGTACGAGTCGGAGCCCGAGTTGCCAGAGCCGTAGCTGGACGAGTTGTTGTCACGGCCGGAGGAGCCGTAGCTGTCGGAGCCCGAGTTGCCAGAGCCGTAGCTGGACGAGTTGTTGTCACGGCCCGACGAGCCGTACGAGTCGGAGCCCGAGTTGCCCGAGCCGTAGCTGGAGCTGTTGTTGTTGTCCTTGTTGTCCTTGCCGCCGCCAAAGATGGACGAGATCAGGCCGCCGCCCGACTTCTTGTTGTCGTTGTCGTTGTCACGGCCCGAGGAGCCGTAGCTGTCCGAGTTGCCGGACGAGCCATAGCTGTCGCCACGGCCGGAGGAGCCGTACGAGTCGTCGTTGTTGCCGCGGCCGCCGCCGTACTGGAAAGTTAGTATGAGACAATACAGATAGCCGGGGTTGTGACGGCCTGTGGCAGCCTGGACTCACGTTGTTGTCGTTGTCGTTGTTGTAAGACATTGTGATGGTGGATTCAAGGATGAAAGTGATGGAGATGGTAGTAGTGATGGATGAAGAACGAAGCGAAGAAACAAAACCAAAAAGTGGGAGACGGAAAGGGGAGCTACGAGCTACTTATGTACGTGAGCTGCTAGGTCGAGTATGAGTAGACACGATGGAGGGGCCCGGAAGCGTCGCGGGGTTGGGATGGGCGTGTCTGTCCCTCCCGTGTGTCGTTATTCCTTCCTCGACGTCACTGGGGCGATGGACAGAGAGAGAGGAATGAGCAGACCCTTGTGTCCACTTACACGTCCTTTGTCTACTACTTCCACGCCCCGAACGGGATGCAAGGTGCCACCCCCCTCTATTTCCTGAATGCGACAGGCCCAAAGGGAGGGGTGTGGATGGGCGAGAAGGGTGTTGAGAAGAAAAGAAGGGTGCTGGGAGGGAACTGGGAGCTGTGAAATGTGAACAAGTTAGCTGAATCGGGCAAGTCCCATCTGTGTACAGGCTACTTATCAAGCCACCATTCTGCCTCGGCCCCGCCAGGTCACACTACCCTGCAGTGACCGCGAACGGCCAGGCCGGTGTTTCAACAGATAATATTCTTTGTATATTGTCACAGTCCCTATTTTTACCAGACATGGCCATGCGTACAGGGGTACAACGATACCTTGCTACATGGCTCAAAGTACTGGCTCATCACGCACGTAAGATGATACTATGTTATGAGCCATTGAGCAGCTAGGCTTGCGAATGGAGGCCACAAGGGCACAGAGATGCACACGATGCGTGCCGATCTCCAGGATTGGCACCGTGGGCGTTGGCTTGCCGTTGCTGCTTGCTGGCTTGGCGTTTCTGTTTCAACGGATGCACTACTATGGCTTGCTTCTTGCTTCTTGCTTCTCGATGCCCAGGTGGTACAACTTCCTTGGTTCTTGCACATCCTGCTCGAAACACGGAGCACACCATCGTGTGCTTCGTCCGCTGCATCTCCCATCTTGCCCAGCTTGATACTTGCTGCACGGTACCTTGGCAGACATCCCACGAGTCACCCGTTTGGAAACGTGCACTGTGGCCGGCGTGAGTGGCCTCGGCCATACTCTGCCAGTGGGCTACTATTGTCTGCCGTTAACGGACAGATCGTTCAATAGCTTCTGTTCTTGGGATAGGCTGCTGCTACGGCCCTGGTAACGGATGGAATGGAAAAGAGAAGAAGAAAACACAAAATACCTCAAAAACCGGGAACACATGGGAAAATTGGCAGATGGGGCGCGCCGGCGGTCAGGAGAAAAGACGGGGAGGGGTAATAATTACCGTTGGGGGGACTGAACGACGATATGGACGAGCAAGCAGAGCAGGGGAAGTAGACGATAGACGGCCGGAAAGAGGCTGACTGGAACTAGCTCGAGCACTGCCTGCGGGCCAAAACTGATATGGAAAAAGCAATATGTTTTGTAACGTGAGGTGTGTTTCTGAGATTTCCGGGGTGGATGGAGAGGGGGGAGGGGGGGGGAGACGATCTTGTCCCATCCCCGGTAGCTCATTGGAAGCACCAGATCTGTACTATGTAGGAACAGGCCAATTGACCACAATTGCGCCATTTGGAGGGTTGTGAGGACAGACAAAGTCACAGGAGGGCAGAAAAGAGAGTCATCGACGCCAGGTATGAGGAAGAGGAGGAAGAAGAGAAAGCACACAGGCGCAGCACAAAGCAGCACGGCAATGAGACAATGGAGCTTGAGCTTGGAGAGCTCCAGGACAAGTGGGCAAAGTACAAAGTACAAGACGTGACGACGGGGACGGCGTTGGCTCGACGTTCGGCTTGCTTACACGCCAGAGGAATCACGAGAAAGCACACCATAGTGCAAAGTGATGTACACAGTACGAAGTGCGCACGCGCGCAGATGCACTGTCTGTTACAGGACCCCGAGAAACTTGGGACGTGGGAGCCCGCGGCAGCCCGTGGCAACCCGTGGCCAAGGGAAAGGCCACGATGGGATCTTGGAGGGAGCCACGAGCCATGAAACCAGCGTACATGGACAAGCGTGTTCGAGGATCTGTAGGTCTGGCCTGGCTGGCCGATCTGGCTGGCCGGCGAGCTGGCTGGCACGGCCACTCAGTGGACCAGGCCCAGGTATGTCGTCATTTAAGCGGACCAGAGACCCACTTTTGTGACGAAAGAGGGGTGAGGGGCAGCTTTGTGAACTGAGCAGAGACAAGAGTTTCTTCTCTGTTTCTCGCTCTCTTCCCTTTCGTACTCGTACTTGAAATGTTTGCATCTTGCTGTCGTGCTCTCCTGTTTCCTGCAGTATCTGGCTGCAGATCGAAAATGTCGCATCATCTGCGGCTGGCCAGCTGAAAGCGCGGGTGCAACCTTTGGCTGAGACTGAAAATAAAAGAAACAAACCCAAAAAGCTGCAAAATACAACCTGGAAGGCTCTGAGCCCCTCGGCCACAGCTGACGGCGCAGTACGACATGGGAGGATATACCAATGTACATCTGGCATGTATTCGCAGCAAGCAGCAGCCATGCCGCCACAGCCAATGAGCCAATTAAAGCCGTGGACCCGCCCGACCCACCGCGCCAGTCGTGAGGGAAGCCGCACAAGGCATGGCCTGGTGTCCACACTTCAGCTGGGCAAGCCCCCATCCGAGGCCGTCTGGAGAGAAAAGCTTGCGCGGCCTCGACGAGGAACCGATACGGACGGATACATGGCCAGGCACAGGCAGCAGGCGGTCTTGGTGTATAGACTGCATTAACACAACGCTAACTATGCTGAAAACAGGATTGTCTACCTCCCACGACTTTGGCCCAAGACTCTCCGCGTATCCTATCGTACATGTACATTGTATACATTCCCCCAGAGGGCTTCCTCGCCGACCAGTTCGTTGCCCCTCAGTCAATTCCTCCCCTCAACGCGTGCCGGGGAGCTCCCAACCACGCGCTTCTCAACGCACCGAGTATCCACACTAGCAATTGGACAGCCAGGAAGCTCTCACACTGGCAGTGAATGTCATGACCAGACACAGCCAGGAAGCAATGGGTGCAATGATCACAACCAGGAGCTCACTGACACAACTCACTAGATGGATGTACAGAGTAATACCCGGCCACAGCAGCTCTCACACCAAGTTTGTGAGCTCCTCATAGCTTGGTTGCCGCAACCCCCCCATCCTGGATCGCACCACTCATCACCGGCTGCTCGCCATCTGGGCGTGATCCGCCGTGTCGCCCTCCTACAACTCGCCGGCCTCCCATCACAAGCTCCCCCCCGCAGGCGTTCCCCCACCACGCTACCCCCAGCGCTGCCCGCTCCACGTCCATCTCGCCGCTCCCCAGCACCTCCCAGAACCGCTGCTGCACCACCTGCCGCAGCCCGGCATCGCCAATCAGCCAGACCGCCTCGCCCGCCGTCGTCATCCAGTCCTCCAGCACCGGCAGCGCCAGGAACGGCAGCGCATCCACCAGCGTCAGCACCAGCGCACTCTGCTCCGACGCCGCCACCACGCTGCCCTCCTCCTCGCCCGGCGCCGGCGGCAGCGGCACCGTTCCCGTACTGACCGACGCGGCCCGCGTCCGCACCATCTCCAGCAGCGTCTCGGCCAGGTCCGGGTGCGTCAGGTACACCGGGAACGGCGGCGACAGAATCTGGACCAGCGTCTTGAACGCCAGCCGGAACTGGCGCGCCGAGATGCGCGCGGGGAACGACGCGAACAGGGCCTCGGCGTAAAAGGGGCTCAGCGACGCCGCGACGGGCGCATTGTGCGGCACCGACAGCACCGACAGCGTGGCGCTGTGCGCGGCCTCAAAAGTCTCGACCATGCGCAGCGACAGTGTAGGCTGCTGGGAAGAGACCGCCAAAGAAGAAGACGGCGACGACGGCGACACGTAGGGCAGCGCCGGCTGGATCAGCAGCAGATCGCAGGCCTCGGGCGACAGCGTCGCCGCAAAGTGCTCGGCCAGGTTGAGGTAGAACAAGTCGTTGGTCAGCCGCGCCGGGTCGGTCGCGCCGGGCGGCAGCTGCTGCTGCAGAGCGCCGGCCACGGGCGGCGGCATGAGCTGCTGCAGCAGGCTCTCCGAGGCCTCGCGGTAGCGCGACAGAATGTCAATCGACGCCAAGTAGGAGAACCGGTAGGCCTGGAACGAGCCCGAGCTCTGGCGCGACGAGATGAACGCCAGGTTCCGTAGAATGCGCAGCACATTGGATGCCATAATCGGCGCCACGCTGTCGCCCGCCAGGCCGCGGTCCAGCAGGCTGCGGCCCACAATGGCCTGCATCATGGCCACCGTCGTGTAGAGAATCCGCTTAAGATGCTGCATCAGGACGGGCCAGGTGACCTGCTGTGTCTCGGGGCTGAGGAACGCCTGCTCCAGGGACGAGTCAAAGCTGGACAGGCGCCGCGCCGCCGCCCACCGGCCGTTGAGCTGGTTCGTAAACGCCAGCAGCGCGTCCAAGGCCTGCAGCACCGGCTGCGGGTGCTTTGCGCACTCGACGGCATGGGCGGCCAGAGTCGCCAGCCCGCCGGCACTAGCGACGAGCGGCTGCGTCTCGAGCTCCTGCCTGAGATGCTGGAAAGAGAGCGTTGTTGGCGGCCAGTGCAGCACCGGCGGCGCAGTGGTAATGTGCGGGTCGATCTCGATGGCTTCCAGGATGCGGCCGCCCTGGAACACGTACATGCCGCCCATGGTCGCTGCCACGCACGGCGCCAGAAGGTCGCCGTTGAGCAGCGCGCGCGCGTGCAGAGACAGCAGGGGGAAAGCGTAGCTCAGGCCGAGCACGACGGCGTAGCGGGCCAGCTCCGACTCGGGCGAGCCGGCACCGGCGGCCGACACAGACTCTTCCAGCGCCAGGTTGGCCGCCGTCACGACGCCCTGCTCCAGCGCCGTGCGCCGCGCGCGCGACAGCGACTGCCGCCCGTCGCCCTCGAACCCCAGCAAGACGCCCACGAGCACCAGCAGGTGTCGCCACCGCGGCGACTTGCTGTCGGCGCCCTGGGCCACTGCGAGCGCCCATGCCTCGCTGCCGAGACGGCGCTCCTGTCCCGGCGGGGGGTTCACGCTGTCGCCAAAGTATCGATGCCGGAGCAGGTCGAGGAGCCCGTGCCGTTCAGCCGCGGCTTCTTCGAGTTCGTGCCGGCGCACGTGCAGAGCCGCCGTGTGGAATACGCTGATAACGCGATAGCACGTCCGGGAGCTGGGCGGAACAACCGTGATAGGCGACGCTTGGCTGGGAAGCTCACCCCAGACGGCTGGCGCGACGAGGAAATGCGATGTGAGGAGGGTGACGTTGAGGGGGTTCGAGAGGTGTGTCAGGAGGCTGGCCGTGCTGCCAAAGACGCGCTGCTGGGCCTGTGATGGCTGTGGCGAGCCGCCGCCGTTGTGGTAGAGCGCGAGCGTCGCGCGCAGCATCTGTTCTGTCGACATGATGGGCTGTCTGTCGGTCCGCGGTCGAATTCGCGATTCAACGTTGGGTTGTGGTGTGTCGACGCCGTTGAAAGAGGAGTCGACGTTGCGCCCATGTGAGAACGGCCGCGGCGGCTTATCCACAACTTATCGGACTTTGCCGAGGTCTGGATAGGGAGAATAATCGGCTAGTAAGATATTATTAGCCCCTGTACATGCATGCCGCGAATCTGACGCCCCTTTAATAGCATTAATTTAGTGTCGTCACCTCGATACTAAGCTGCCCCGAGCAGTGACCAACCTATCACCAGCTTCCCCAGACACGCATCGCGGTGCGCAACGACGCGACCATGTCTCTGCCCACGAGTGCAAAGGCGCCAAGCGCGTGAGTATAGGACCCCTGTTGCTGCCTTGACTATTTGCTAACCTTTCCAGCACGTCCTACCTGGCGTACAGCAAGCCGCCTCCTGGCTACAAGTCGCCGCCGTTTCCGTCGCTCTACTGGCCGCCGCTGCAGACGACCATGACTGGCAGTCTCTACTACCTGTCTGACATTTGGCGCTTCACTCTTATCTGGACGCTGATTCTCTATGCCATCTTCCACCTCGGCACGGCCCTGATTGCGCTGGGCATACAGCTGGTCTTCTCTGGCAGGCCCACGTACTTTCGGTACCTCTGGACCATTCCGATTGTGTATGCCGTGGCGGCAGGTGCGGAAGCGCTGATTGCGGGGAGCATAGTTGGACTGATGCAAGTGACTTCTCTGCTTGCCATTTGGAGCTCTAGCTAACCAACAGTGTCGGCGCTGTTTACATTTCCGGGCCGTTCTGGATGTCTACTTGGATCCCCTTTATCTGGGGCTGGGCCAACGTACTCGTCCTGATTATCTCGTCCTTTTCCATTCAAGGTGGACTCTGAGTTTGTCCTCTATATATATGCAGTCTTGGAGCAGTCTATTCGGGGCAGTCTCACCCAACCCTCCACACGCAGCCTACCCCCCTCCTCCTATACGTCCCTTATCTTGCGGGCTGGGTTCCCGGCAACCACTGACCGTGGCGGCACGTCCTTGGTCACCACGCTGCCTGCGCCCACTGTCGAGCCCGCCCCGATTGTCACCCCCGGAAGCACAATCACGTTGCCGCCCAGCCAGCAGTCCTCGCCCACCACAATGGGCTTGCCGAACTCGGGCCCGCGCGTGCCGTTGCGCACGGCCGGATCCAAGGGGTGACCCCCGGCATAGAAGGAGCAGTTGGGCCCCATGAGCGTCCGCGAGCCAATCGAGATGGTGCACGAGTCGATAAACGTCGCATTGGCGTTGACGTACACGTTGGAGCCCAGCTTGACATTGTACCCATAGTCCATGCGGACGGGGTTCTCGACCCACGGGTAGTCTTCCAGCAGGGCGTCGTCTTCTTCGACCGTGGCTGCTTTTGGCGGGAGTGGCTTGTCGTCCCGGGTGATTCTGCAGGTTAGCCGGCGTGAACGACGGACCAGCAGGCGTGATGCTAGATGTTAGACAAGCCACCATCTGCCAGCAGCCACCTACTTGTTCCACAGCTCTACGAGCTGGCGACGGTTACCCTCTCTCGGAGCAGCATTGAACGCCGACACGGCATCGGCACACTTTGACCGGTCGGCCAGCAGGTCGGGCGTGAAGCTGTAGTACAGCTCGCCCGTGGGCATTTTGCGCCTGTTCTCGGCCAGGTCGACATCGCCAGGAGCAGACATTGTGAGAGAGTGTGTGCGCAGGAGTGGCCGAGATGTGTGACCAGGGTAGCTGTTGGAAGTGTGACTGGGTTTCTTGGCTTCTGGTTACTCTTGCGCCGGGCCATATGTGGCCAGCTTACTCGGGCTGATTACGAGCACTGTTTGTGCCCAGGCTTGTACTTCCCAGGCGCCCCCACAGGCGTTTCGTTTTAGCGCTGAACGGGCAAGGGTGGGTCAGTATGAGGAAACAATTAAATAAATTAAATAATTAATAAAATAAAAAGCCCAACACCCTTGAAACGTTGCAGCTTCGAGGAACAATGGCAAGACGTGCGCCCCCCCCTCCATCGCATTGTGAACTCGACGCAAACAGCAACAACCCTCCTCAGGCAGAAGTTATGACTGCGTGGTCAGACGAATAGGAGAGAGGAACGGCCGCATAGATGGCTTTCAGGGGAAGCAGCAGCAAAAAAATAGCAGGCAGCGCATCTATTTAAATCGGCAAACTCGAAAAGGTTCACCATCTAGAATCCACAACCTTAACCTCCGACTTTAACGACCTTGGCCTAACTTGTTAAACTTGCTTCTTTTCCTCTCACATTTCACCATGAACGGCTCGTCCGCTGTCGACCCCAACGCCAGAGAGGCATACCTCCGGCGTCCAAGGTAGGCCACATCCAGATCTTGACCCTTTGGTCGTCATCTAACAATCCCAGTCCCATTGCTGCACACTCGACTGGCTCGTCTGCCTCGGCGTCTTCCGAGAATGTCTCTGAAGACCACCCTCCTCCGCGCCGCCGCAACCCCCCGCCGATCCCGTCCTACCTGACCACCGATGCCTCGTTTTACCCCCGCATGCCGCGGTCCCTCGCCGGTATAGCCATGCGGTCGTTCTGTCTAGGGGCGGCGCTTGTTTTTGGGCTGGTGCTGGGGATTCTCCTGGCAACGCTGCCTTTTCTGGCAGACGTCGTGTCGTCGTCATCTGGGTCCTTGTCTGGGTCCCCATCTGGGTCGCCGTCAATCGCCACGTTCACGGCAATCGCCAACTACGTCTCTCCCCTCTGGCGGCTCCCATTCTTCCTCGTTGCCCTCTCCACCTTTCACTTTCTCGAGTTCTGGTCGACGGCCGCCTACAACACTCCCGCCGCCAAGATCGACTCGTTCCTCCTCACGGCCAACTGGCCGGCCTATGCCATTGCCCACAGCGCCGGCTCGCTAGAGTGCCTGGTCCGGTACACTCTGCTGCGGAACGTGACCTTTCTGTCATTCCTCCCGGCGCGTCTGCTCCTGGTGGCCGGCTTTGCCTTGGTCGCCGCCGGCCAGTATGTCCGCACGGCCGCCATGGTGCACGCCGGCGTCAGCTTCAACCACACGATCCAGCAGCAGCGGGCGCAGAGCCACGCCCTGGTGACGACGGGCATCTACGGGTGGCTGCGGCACCCGAGCTATTTCGGGTTCTTCTGGTGGGCGCTCGGCACGCAGCTGGTGCTGGGCAATGTCGTGTGCCTGGCCGGGTACACGCTGGTCCTGTGGCGGTTCTTTTCGATGCGCATCCGGCACGAAGAAGGGCTGCTCGTCGAATTTTTCGGCGACGCCTATATCGACTACCGCAAGAGAGTCGGCACAAAGATGCCATTTATATGAAGGAAAGAATGAGATATAAAGCCATCCGGAATGAGTGACGAAATTCAAATATGACGTCTCCATAATAGTATCATTACATTTTATCCAAAATCTATTAAAACAGAAAAAAAAAAAAAAACAAGAACAAAATAACACAAAAATCATTCATAATAACCCAAGATTAGAAAAAGAAGACACCCATACAGGTCTGCCGGCCTATGCCAAACACACAATCTGCCGACCTAGGGGATGGTGCTCAAGCAACAAACATATGCGGCGGAGGCGCAATCGGCGGCAGGGGCGGCGACATGGGCACCGGCGCCTGCTTGCTCACGCTCCCGTACTTGGCCTGCCATGCATAAAAGTACATGAGCGCCGCAAACGGCTGGCCCAGCACTGTGAAGGACACCCAAAAGATGCAGTTGCCCATCAGCCGGCCTGTGGCCGACTGCATCTTTTCCAGCGGCGCCGTAATGGCAATCAAAGGCAGCTGCAAGAACATGCCCAGGAACGCCACGCCCAGGATGTTGTGCGTCGGCACGCCCACAACCACCTCGTGCAGCACCGCCGACACGAAGAACACCATGACCGACGCCGCATACGGGCTCCAGCCGCGGCCGATCAGCGGCGAGAAGACGTGCCGCTTGAAGAACTGGTACACCGGCTTGTTCCATGTGCGCCAATACGCGCCCACGCTGTCGCTGTTCCACCAGTCACCGTAAAAGTCGCGGTCCGCAAAGTGCGTCAGCTCTGCCAGTGCGTTCAAGAAGGACTGGAACAAGGCAAAGAACCCGGCCAGCCAAATGACCAGCGAAATCGTCGACAGCTTCAGCAGACGCTCCAGAATTGCAGGCAAGTCCAGCGATGCAATCTTGGCGAGCGAGTTCTGCAGCACTGGCGCCGCATACTGTGCACTGCAGAACCAGATGAACACGCTCAGCGCAAACACTTCGGCAAACCGCTTGGCCACAAACAGCCACCGGATCGGTGCCGTTGTGCGCGGGTACGCCGGCTGGTACACCAGCGTAGGGGCAGACCAAAAGTACACCAGATTGCCCACCGTAATGTTGGTCGGGTAGGGGCACTGGGCGTAGATGGCCGGCAGAGCCTCGCGCTCGCCGCGCGCCGGGTGTAGATAGGCATGGCGCAGGTCGCGATTGGTGAATGCGTATGACGCAGTCTTGAGCCACACAATGACAGCGTGGCACTCGGCCAGTGTGCCGATCAGCGGGTGGTGGATGTGAAAGTAGACAATGTAGGATGCGGCAGCCAAGGCGAAAGACACATTGACGGCGTGCAGCCAGGCGACAATGTGCCAGGTGGTGCGGAAGCGGCGGGCGTCGTCCTCGGTTGGGCTGGCCGTGCCCTGGGTGTCGGAAATATCACCAGACCCGGAGCGGGAGCGATTCTGCGCATCTTGCTTAGTCTTCTCCTGGCGCTGGTGCAGTAGCTGGGCCTGGCGGGCCGCGGCGAGTTCGATCAAAAAGGCAATAAGCAGGTGTGCCGGGATGGCGAGGAACAGGACGAGGCCCAGGTAGAGGTCGTGCTTGCGGAAGTCGTGGCACCGGAAGCAGATCAAGACGCCGTACTGGAGATGTGGGGTTAGCTCAGCTGTGCGCCCATCAAGGGAGAGAAGCAGGGGTTTGCTTCGGGTTTTTTCTTTTCTTGTGTTGCAGTGGGGGGCGATGGGGAGACCTGTGGGGGAACTGCTCACCTTTTGCAGATTCTCGATCATGAGACGCAGGTTGCCGGCCAGCAGCACGATGACCATCAGGTTGCGGAAGCCCAGAAAGCTGGGGGAGGCCTCGCTGTCGTGGCTCAGACACGATGGACGCGACTGGGCGTGGACGGCGGCGACATGGCGGTATTTGCGCCGGAAGGCCAGGCGTAGCTGCTGGATGGCGGCATCGTCCGGCTCGTCGGGCGGTGTTTCGGTTGCTGATGCATCCTTTGTGTGGCCGTTTGCGTGGCCGTTTGCGTGGCCGTTCGTCTGGTCTTTGGCGATGTCGGCGGCCTGCCCGTTTAGTTCCTTTGGCTCTGTCGAGTGGCCGTTCGATTGGCCGGCCGTCTGGCTGGCCGTCTGGTTGGCTGGTGTTTCGTCGCCCATCTGGTTGGATTGGCTGATGGTCTGTCCGTTTGACTGGCGATCCGTGGGCTGTTCCTCCAGACTGGGATATTCCTTGTGGCGCTGCAGCAGGCTGTCTCTGCCACTGGCAGTTGGAGTTACTGAGAGCGGCTGCTCAAGACTGGTCACCGTTGCGGAGTCCATGGCAATGCGCCCATTGCCAATTGGCTGAAGATGGTAGGGTTGGTTGGTGGGAAGGGGGATGGAAGATCTGGGAGGAGAAAAAAGAAACGACCAAAAGTAACGGCTCCAAAAGAAACAAAAAGCTTTTAATGCCAATAAAAGGAGGGATGGCAAGCAATGACGACAGGGACAAAAAAGAGCAGATAGTACTCGTAAAGAACCAAAGACGCTAGGCGACTAAGAAAAGCCTTGGACACTAAGAAGAAAAATTGGATTAATTGGATTTATGCCTTCACTTAAAGGGGGGCAAACGATGACGGCCAGACGCGGGCCGCGGCTTTCTCTGTTTCTGGGTCTTTGCGGCGCTCTGTGCTTTCCGATTTGTGCGTGGAAGCTGCAGCGTATTCGGCAGTGGCGACGTTTGGGCTCGGGATTTCTGAACGGGGCTGAGGCGCTTTAACGTGTTTTTATATTTCCGGGTTGGCCAGCATGCAGAAGAGACTGCAGGCGAGTCTTTGTAGACGGTTGCAGACGGTTGCAGGCAACTCGTGCTCTGCAGGTGTATCACGTCGAGAAAGAGCGACTGTCTGTCCGTTCCTGCCTCTCTCGGTCAGGCCAAGAGGAGAAGGCGCGAGCTGTCTGAGTTCTCCACGCGCAAGGAATCTGGGCGGCCAATTGGTATGCGCCTGCATTTCTGGGTCTGCCGCTGGCAGCAGCAGTTCTCAGCACGCAAGACGTTCCTTCCTGTCTTATCTTGTTGTTGGTTCACTCCACGGTCACTCCACATCCTTCTGCCCCAGAGTCTCCCCAGAGTGCCTAAAAGATAGTCTCAACAATTAGCAAAGTCGACGCACCAAGACGCCCACGCCAGGCCAGAGCGGTCCTAGACGGCCAATGCTACGGTGTCCAGGCAGGAATCTGCATGCAACAGCACGATGCAGACCACTCTGCAGACGCTCGCTGCAGCTCGTCCTTGGAAGCTGGGCAGTTCGTCGGTCGTGCAAAACACTCGTGCGAACCGCCAACGACAGCGGCCAATGGCCACCAGCACAGGCCAATGGCCAGCCGACGGCTATCTGTGGCGCCCAACGCTCTGGCCAAAGCCTCCGGTGTCTGTCTCCATGCAGCTGCCGCCGGCCAATCGGGGCGCTGGGAAGCAACGCGAATTGAGTTGAGGGCGCGCCGGTGAGCCAGGACTGGCAGGAGTGAGGGGCAAGCGGCGGTGCTGTTCCATTGAGATATGCGTTTCAAAGAGGCTGCATTCTCCTCGGTCTCGGCCTGGCCTGGCCTGGTCTCAACCAAGGAAGCCAAGGAAGCTCTCAGCCTCTCCCTGCTTTTCCCTCTGTCCCTGCGATCTTGCCCGTTTTCTGCCCTCGTTTGCCTTTTCTCGTTTTCTTCGTGCCTTAGCGCCCAGCATTAGTCGAGACAGTCCCAGGAGAAAACCGGACTGGACGGGCTGGAGGCGCATCTCTTTTACGTCTGCTTTGCTGCCGTTGCGTCTTCACATGCTATTCGGCCAAAGACCCGCTGAAAACGGCTTCTGAGGCTGCAGAGTAGCTTTGTTCTGCTGCTGATTTTAGTGCGAGTACGAACGCTCCCTGGCCCGTGCCCCACAAGAGCAAGGTTCCACATGCTCATGCACCAATTGGCAGGCCCACTTTTCTGCTGCCATTTCTGCGGCCGCAACGCGATTTGCAAAACCGAACGCGAGCTGTCAGCAAGGCAAGTCGCTCTGCAAGCCCGACGACAGACGACAACCATCGAGGTGGCCACACCTGCGCATTCTCAACGCCTGCACGCACGTCCGCACACCAACAGGACATGACACCCGGATAGACGGTTCCTTTTTCGGCTACCACAGCACAGCGCGGCCGACTGCGGCTCCGGCAGCCGGACTCTGCAGCCAAGATGGCTTACGAACCAAGAGACCACGGAGGAGGCGGCGGAGGGGGAGGGGGAGGGGGCCCTGGGGGCGGCGGCTTCAACCATGATGGTGGTGCCGGCGGCTTTGTGCGCGCCAGAGGACGACGTAAGTTTTGGTTTTGTTGGGGATGGCTCTCGACGTATCGCTGGTTGGTTGGGATGGCTGTGGCTGGCCTGGCCGGTCTGGCCTGGAAGCTCAATCCGAGGTGATATCGCGAGAGCCTGGTGGTGCTAGTTGAGCAGTGTCTGACAGCACCCCTATCTAGGACCCGTCACGGACTATGGCGCAACATTGGTGCACTGGATGCGCCAACGGCAGCCGAGATATCGCGATGCCTATCTCGGCGAGGTCGAGAGACCAAGTGTCAGCTACATTGTTGATGTGAGTCTCCCCTGTCCCGTGACACTGCCTTTGCGCTCTTCTGACCCTCGTAGATGCTGCCGCCTGCTGCACGAGTCACCAGTGCCGCCGACTCAGTCCCTACCCGACACCTGCACTCCTCCCTCAACAAGATCAAACACCCCGTCAATGTCGTCCGCTGGACGCCCGAGGGCCGCCGGCTGCTGACGGCCTCGAGCAGCGGCGAGTTCACCCTCTGGAACGGCACGGGCTTCAACTTTGAGACGATTATGCAGGCCCACGACTCTGCTATCCGTGCTCTCGCCTACTCCTACAGCGACGATTGGCTCATCTCTGCCGACCACGATGGCCTCATCAAGTACTGGCAGCCCAACTTCAACAACGTCGAGAGCTTCAACGCCCACAACGATCCCATCCGCGATCTTGCATTTGCACCCACCGACACCAAGTTTGTCACTGCCTCGGACGACTCCACGCTCAAGATTTACGACTTTGCCACCGCACGTCCCGAAGCCACCCTAAACGGCCACGGCTGGGATGCAAAGACGTGTGACTGGCATCCCACCAAGGGCCTGGTTGTGTCTGGTTCGAAGGACCATCTAGTCAAACTCTGGGACCCCCGCTCTGGCCGCTGTCTCACTACTCTCCACGGGCACAAGAACACCATCACAAAGACGTCTTTCGAGCGTGTCCGCGGCATGTGCCTGGCCACTGCTGCTCGGGACCAGACCGCCCGCGTTTTTGACCTGCGCACCATGCGCGACATCTGTCTGCTGCGTGGTCACGAAAAGGATGTCTCCACGCTGGCATGGCACCCAATCCACGGCAATCTTCTGAGCACAGGTGGCGGCGACGGAGCTCTGTTCCACTACCTGCTCGACGAGTCCAACACACCTGTCGGCCAGACCGCCAGCATCGCGCCCTATGACAGCCCCGATCCGAGCACTGCCCCTGCCCAAAGCATCTATCCGGCCCACCGCGTGCCGTTTGCACACGACTTTGCCATTTGGTCGCTTGATTGGCATCCGCTGGGCCACATCCTGGTATCTGGTTCGAATGACCGCATCACCCGCTTTTGGACTCGTGTGCGGCCCGGCGAGGACGTGTCCCGTGACCGGTACCACATTGGCGAGGCTGCCGCCGAAGCACAAGGCACTTGGGACCGACGTGGTAATCGGAGACAGAGACAGGAAGAAGAGGAGCAGGAGGTGGAGGACGAGGCAGAGGGTCTTGTGGACCAGAAAATGCCGCTCAAACAGCAGCAAGGTCAGCAAGCCAATGCGGCGGCAGCAGCTGGTGCGGCGGCGAATGGCGGTGGTTTGCCGGGCCTGTCTCTGCCTGGCATCGGTGGCGCCCACGCCTCCGGTGGCAACGGATCTGTGCCGCCACCACCCATTCCACCCCCGCCGGGAGCTCTGGCTGCCGGAGGAGCTTTCCCGCCGCTTCCATTCCCTCTGCCGGGCGTGGATCCGAACAATCCGCCGGATGCAGCAACCATGCTGGAGCTTATGAAGCAAGCAGGTATCAAGCTGCCGCCTCCGCCCCCACCTGGTTCGCGGCTACCGCCGGGATTGGTTCCACCACCTTTGCCCCAAGCAGGAGCAGCTGGAGTGCCTCCGCCGCCATTTGGCCTGCCTCCTGGGCTACTGCCTGGAATGGGTCTTCCGGGGCTAGGCAATACGGACGACAGTGCAAACCGCAGACGGGCACCCTTGCCGAGTCAGGAAGAGAGTCTGCGGGAGGAGCAGAAGCAGGGACACTACACAAGGAGGAGGTGATGACCCTGTGATATCGGGGATACCTGGATACCACTATGTGACTGTCACTGGATGTTAGGGCAGGATTTAAACATGTATTTTTACGGATGGCATGGGCGTTTTTGTCGAGAACAAAAAATGAGGAGTTTAGGCATTGTCTGGGGTTCATTTTGTAATGCGAGTATCCAAGATACCGGTTCTTTGGGTTCAAAAAAATTTGCTGTCACTTATCAGGTTCTAATCAGGATGAGAAATGAGGCTGACGCCTGTGAGTTGTCTATGCTAATTTCATAAAACGCTAATAGTATGTATACATTGAGATGCAGAGATCATATAGGCATGATTCAAATGAGAAATTGTATGCCAAAGAGAAACTATGGAAACATGCAGGAGAAATGAGAAGACATGTGAAAGTCAATAGTCAAATGAGACTAGACTCGTCCATCCAAGCATTCCATCATTTTTAATTGTGTTCTTGTCCCGTTCTTGTCCTGTTAATTCATGCGTTACTTCATTCCGTAATTCGTCCTTCTCTGCTCTATTTCTTCCCCTTGACAGCCTTCTGGTACTCCTTGATCACTAGCGAACACGTCGTGTCCGCACACAGCCGCCGCCGCCGCTGCACGGCTAGCTTCGACGCAAACTCGAGACCCGACGCCCGCTCCACCATCTCCAGGGGCACCTCGAAATTGCTCAGCGGCGTCTCGTTGGGGATCTTGGCATTGGGCAGCACAAACGCGCCCACCGCGACAGGCGACGTGTTGCCCGGCTTCGCACTGTCCGGCGTCGTCTCGGCAAAGATGACCTTGTAGAAATGCGTCGGCACCGCCACGGCCGGCGACGGGCTGCCAATCATTTCGTACTTTACATACCACTTGCCGTCGGCCGGGTCGCGCTTGGGCAGGTACAGCGGGCCCGTGACGCACCGCACGCTCGGGTACTTGCCCGTCAGGCGGCGCACAAAGTCCTCGACGTGGGCCCAGTAGTCGCGGTTGAAGCCGTCGCCGACCTGCGGGCACATGTTGGTGAGGTAAAACGTCTCGTCGACGGCGGTCTGGCTCCACCGCGCGTCGGCGGCGGGCACCTGGTGGCCGCGGTCGAAGCCGGACCGGAAGTAGTCCTTGAGGCGGGCTCTAAACGCCTCGGGCACGCTGGGGTCCTCGAGGAAGTTGCTGTTCTGGCGGTCGCCCTCGCGCTTGGCGAGCGAGGCGGGCGTGATGTGCTCGGCGACCCAATGGGGGTTGCGGAGGCGACGGTCGTAGGCGGACACGAGGGAGCTGCGGACGGCCAGATCGGAGACGGGGCCCGGGAAGCCGTAGCTGAACAGGCCGGACGGGTCGACGAGGCCGCTGCCGCCGCTGCTTCCGGGCAAAGGCTGGGAGTAAGGAGTTGGTGCGCCATAAGGAGTGGGAGCAGCCATTGGCGGCGGCGGCGGCGGCGGCGGCGGCGGCCCTTGGGCAAACACTTGAGAGGCCGGCACGGTGGCCGACGGGGCAGGCACTGGATTTGAAGGGCCGGACGTCGTGATGGTCGGGGCAGCTTTTTCGGGAGACTTGCCGGAGCCGATAGAGTATGCAGCCGCGGTGAAAACGCTGCCTGCGCCGAAAGCGGCAATGGCAGCCAGTGTGGACTTTGACATGGCGAGGACGGGGTATTTATAGGTTCCTGGGTGAAAGGAAGATCTGCTACTCTTTTCCTTTTCCCCAAGGCTGACCGTCTTGTGGGAGGCGAGAAAGGTGAAGCACGAGGCTGGTCGGTGTGAGCAGACGGCGGGGCTGCCTGTGTTCTTATGCCTCTACAGGGTCACAGATGAACACAGCCTTGAACGAGTGTGCTGCACGGGACTCTCGCTGTCTTGGGACCAGCTCTTGTCTGTGGTTGTGTCAGGCCCGTCCACGAGGGTTGCTTTATTGTCTCAGTTCACTGTTTTCTAGCGGCCAACGGTTGGCCAGCGTGAAAAGCTTTGAACAGGCGCGGCTGATGCCGTGGCAGCCAATCAGGGGCGGGAATGGCGGCAGCAGGGTTGATCCGAGCCGCCGGCGCGAGGCAGCAGGTGGTCAGCCACTGAAGTCATTCTGCAGTGGGTTCAGGTCAATGCCACTTGGAAGCTTAACTTTACTCATCGACTGTGAAACTCGGCCCTCCATATTCTGGCGACTGGCTTGACAACTAATACCAAGAGGACCAAGAGACAAGAAATTAAAAATGGGTTGATTGAGAGCAAAATAAAATACCAAAAATAAACCAACTGCCGGAGACTTTCGCCTTTCTACACTTGCACAGCTCAAAGGCGCTGAACGAAAGCCCACAAAGACGGTCTGGAATGATCGCCCGTGCTGAAAGAATCAGTGCGCTGCAAGCGGTGAGGCTGGGCAATTGGTAATCCTAGCGCTTCCATTGCTCCCTGGCACGAGCTGTGGCAGGTGCCGGGCACGGTTTTGGGGGGGCGCCCACGCCCCAAACCGGAAAGCACCCCACGCCACCGCGCCTGCTAGTCTCGCCTTCCCTTTTTGTGATGACACGGCCACGGGGCGGCGATGCTGAGCTGAGAACCCTGTTGGTCTCCATCGAAAGGGGCACAAAGCGAGTGCTGTCCACTTCGCGCCATGGCCGCCATGGCCTTATTTCTCCCTCTCCACGCTTCTCGACGCCTTTGACAGCCTCTGCCAGCCCTCCAACGCGTCTCTTGCCCGTTGCCGTAGCTGTTTCGAGCTTCTTTGTAGCTCTGTTTCTCGCAGCCCACCGATTGCCTGACACTATTTTGGACCAGCATCGACGTCGCTTTGAGACGATCCTCCGCGGCCACGCCTGCTCTACCGGCTCCATCCTTGCTGCAGAACGCCGTCGAATCATCTGGCTCACCGGTGTCGTCACTGTCGTCACTCTTGCCGTTGCCGTCATCCGTCTTGTCCCTCCACTTTTGCGCTCTCCCCTGTCTAGGAACATCCACCTCCCCCAGACCGCTCCACAGAGCCTCCTGATACATCCTACTGCGACAAGCCAAGCGCCCCTAAAAGCCCTTGGTCTATTCAGGTTCTCACTCCTCGGGACTACCCTAGACGCATACGGATCCGTCTTCCCCGTCTTGTGTTGGTCTGTTTGACCTTCACCGGTTGGCCTTCCCGCCTGCCACACTGCCGTCTGCGAGCTTCCTGTCTGCAGATCAGTCCCACTCTACCCGGCCCCGAGAACCATGGTAGCGGTGTGTCGACAATAGACTTGTCCACACCTTGATCGCGGCGCGCACTCACGTTCCCGTTGCTACCACGGCCTCCTATCCTCCTGGGACCACTGACCTCGGTCAGGGGTAGGGCGAGCGCGGGACCATGGCGTCCGTCAACGACATGTCCAACGACACGCGAGGCTGGGTCCTGGCAACCGCCAGCGCCGTGGCCTGTGTCTTTGGCGCCTGTGTCATCTGCGTCGACGTCTTTGTGCGTCTGATACCCGGCCAGAAGAACTTTCGCATACAGGACAGTAACGCATTCCTGTCTGCCTCCATGAGCCTCAGCTTTGGAGTCATGGTGAGTTTCGCCTCGTGTCTTGGGGTCCTGCGGCACGCCATCACTAACACAAATAGATCTTCTCGGCTCTATTCAGCATGCTGCCGTCCTCAAAACGGTATCTGCTGCAAGACAAAGAGCCTGAACAAACAGCGGGCTTCATCATGATGGGCTCACTTGTCGCCGGCTTCGTCGGCATCCAGGTGGTGTCCCGGATCATCCACAGCTTCATGCCGTCACACGTCGTCGACTGCGACCACTCCCACGGTGCAGACGCCGATGAAGACCACGGCCACTCACATTCGCATTTTAATTTCCATTCCCAGCACGACGGCGACGGCCATCATCACTCTCATTCTCATCTGCCGTCAAAAATGTCGTCAAGACGAGCATCGTCACATCACCCTCGTGCTACCGAAACAACACCCCTCCTGGAAAGCACAGACGGCACGCAGATGCCCTCGGTCCCTCACCGCCAAGCATCGATTCGTAGTGACGGCACGGCACTTGCTGCAGCACATGCGGCTGAGGCATCCCAGGACTCGTCAGTCCGGGGGGCAAATGACGGAAGCAGGCCCCCTCTCTTACGACAGAAGAGCTCGCTGATAAAACTGAGACGCCCGTCGATGGTTGAAGTCCGTGACCGTCTGATGTCGTTTGTCAAGGATACCAAGGCAAACTGTGACGAGTTCGGCCCTTGCTTTGGCTACTCTGACCCTTGCGGCCAAGAATGCAAACGACACATCCCTGTCCGCACTCCGACCACCAGCGTGCCCCCTGCCCTGCGGTACATGGTCACGAGCGGTGCAGCTACATCTGCTTCCACGACAACGCCGACGACACCCACCTCTACACACAACCACGCCGCCGTCGACATCTTCACACCTGTGCCAGAGGCTGCGTCTGACGAGACCAGCATCATCCCAGATGCCAACACCACAGCTGCCCCTGCATTGACACGCACAATTCGCCCATCCAAGAGCAGGAGCTCTCTTCGCAATGTAGTAAACGCATCTGAAACCCCGCCAAACCACGTTGAAATGCAGGAAGGCGGCAATGGTGCTGCATCTGCTGCTGACGCCCCAAAGAGCATGGCCAGCGAAGACGGCCACGGTGCCGCCGAGCACTCTGACCACACCCACGAATCCCCGTTCCGTTATCAACGGGGCCGTCCCCGGCCGCTCCAGTTCCACTACACCGACGATGGAGACTACCATGATCCCGACGGCATGGCCGTTGGGGACGAGGACGAGGACGATGAAGACCTGGAGTCGGCTCTCCCAGCACCGCACCACCACCACGTGCCAACCAATGCGTTCATGTCGATCGGACTGCAGACAGTGCTGGCCATTGGCCTGCACAAGTTCCCCGAGGGTTTCATCACGTACGCAACGAACCACGTGAATCCGGAACTGGGCTTCAATGTGTTTATGGCGCTGTTTGTGCACAACATTGCCGAAGGGTTTGCCATGTCGTTGCCGCTGTACATGGCCCTGGGCAGCCGGCTGCGCGCTATTCTGTGGGCGTCGGCGCTTGGCGGGCTGAGCCAGCCGGTGGGCGCGGGCATGGCGGCCATCTGGCTCAAGTACCTGGGACGCAACGGAGACGGCAATGCCCAGGCCAGCGGTGTTGCCTATGGTGTGCTGTTTGCCGTGACGGCGGGCATCATGGTGGCCGTGGCGCTGCAGCTGTTTGTCGAAGGCCTGACGCTGCACCACAACCGGCAGCTGAGCATTACCTTTGGTTTCATTGGCATGTTGATCCTGGGTCTGAGCAATTCTCTGGTGAAGCACTGAGGGGTAGTTGAAGTTGTATTCGATTCTTTTTTTTGTCTTTTTTTTTGCATTTGGGACATATGGCCAGCCTTTTATTGTTGTTTTCTTACTAGAGTCGTTTCCTTCCTTGCCTATTGTTGTAATTTCATCATTACATTTGGAAACCCGCATAATGGGCGTTATTTTTGTCCGCATTTGGGGATTGCACATAGAGACGAATCCAGGGAAGGAACTGGACATTGCATTTTTGCGTTCTGTTCCGACTGTGATTGTGATTTGGGTTTTCTGTGCTTCATTGACGCATAATTCACATGCACTAATAGAATCTACTTGAGAAGTGGCAGAAACACCTTGTTCATTGTTCTACCTGACATCTATACGCCGGATGTGACTTTTCCTTTTCCGTATCCTTTTCCCAAGTCATATCTCATTACATGATAAATTTCTTAACAAAGTACTTTTCAATCCCCCCCCCCTGGGTATCATTTTTTGTTTCCGTTGTAGACACTCCCAAGCAAAAAAAGTAAGTCTCTCCATAAAAGTAAGTCTCTCCTTAGTCTCTCCATAAAAGCCTCGAAATAGTTTCATGAAAACAGATTAGGGTCGAGATACTCGTTGCCGTGCGTGTTGCCGCCGCTGTTCGGGCTGTCGTTTCCGTCCCCAATCAGCCGCCGCATCTCGGCCTCGTCCATCTGCCACTCGACGTCGTCGTTGCCGTTGCTGCTGCTGCCGCCCAGAAAGTTGCTGTCGACCATGCCGCCGTACGGGCCAGAGAGGGGCATGTTCAGGAGCAGCTGGTAGTCCTGCAGGTCGGCGGGTGGGAGGATGGTGTTTTCATTGTCAAACTCGGCAGACGCGCCGATCCAAAAGTCGTCACCGAGGGCAGGCGATGTTGGGACATCGCCTAGGGCAGGTGATGTCGGCACGTTGCCATAGGGCAGATGTCCTGGAGATGACGCGTTCCCATATGACGGGAGATGTCCCGGAAAAGGCTGGCCATCTGCATCTGCCGCAACTCCTCCTCCAGGCGAAGCGGCCTTGCTCGGGTGCGCCTTGTGGGTCCTCTGGTGAACCCTCAGGTCGTGGTGCCGGGCGAACCGCGCGGCACACCCAGGCTGTGCGCACGCGAGGGTACATTTCGTCCCCGTGAGAGCGTCCAGCGGGTCTGGCTCGTTGGTGGTCGCCGGGGGCGGGCGCTCTTTCCGGAGGTGCACATAGAGGATGTGCTCCTTGAGTTTCATCTTGGACACAAAGTGGCAGCCGCAGCCGTTGCGAGGGTCCCATCCGGCGAGGTCGGGGTCGTCGGAGAGAAGCATTGACGCCGCAGTCTGGTCCGTCCCCAGCGTCATTGCCGACTCCTCCGTCTTGGTCTCCAGACCCGCCGTCGTCATCTCTGGCATTGACTCCGCCGGCTCTTCTCCACACACAAACCGCTCCCCCTCGTGCACCCGCCGTATATGCACATTCAGATTCGGCCGCCGCGTAAACATCTTGCCGCACCCCTGGTACGGGCACTCGATCGTCTTGCGGTCCGCGACCGTCTTGCCCGAATGGTAAATGTCAATGTGTCGGTGGAGCTCTCCGGGGCCCGCGCACCGCACGTCGCAGAACAGACACGTAACGTGCTCGTGCCGCATGTGGTTCTCCAGCAGGGCCTGTGTCGCAAAGCCCGTCTTTGTCGGGCCCGACGAGCACTCCTCGCACCAGTACTTTGGGGTGCCGTGTTCGCGCTCGACGTGTCGTCGGAGGGCGCCAGCGCTGTCAAAGGCGGCGCCACAGGTCCCAGAGGCAGTGGCGTTGCTTCCACTTGCTCTGCTTCCGCCACTCCCCCCGGCAAGGGCCGCCGTGCACACAAACTCTGGCACCCCCATGTGATCCACCCGCACATGCCTCTGCAGCGTCTGATGCTTGCGAAACGTCCGGCTGCACCCCTCGTACCCCCGGCACCGGAACCGGTCCTGGCCCTCGTGCACGGCCGCGTGCCGCCGCAGTCTCGTGGCCGTCAGGAACGCTTTGCTGCACTCTTGGCAGACATACCGCCGCTCCTGCGTGTGCGACCCTTTAATGTGTTGGCGCAAGTGCTTCTCCTCCATGTACGTCTTGGCGCAGTCGGGGCACTTGAAGGGCCGGTCGTTGTTGTGCGACCGGAGGTGGGCATTGAGGCGGGCCGGACGGTTAAACGTTTTGGGGCAGCCTGGCCAGGTGCACTTGATCGTCTTGAGATCGGAAGGGAAGCGTCGGGAGGCGGCCGTGGCAGCGGTGGAATGGGCGGTCGTGAGCGGTGTCGAGTAGGAAGAGGCCGATTCGTCGTCGTCGTTGTCGTGGGTGTTGGTGTCGGTGTTGTGGGTGTCGTCCTGGATTGAAGGCACTGGCCCTGGCCCTAGTGGCTCACGGGCCAGCTCTTCTGTGGCCTTTCGTTTCAACATTTTGTCATTGTCGTTGTCGTCGACGTCGTTGTGCCGACTTTTTTTTTGCCGTTTCAATTTTGAATTTTGTGTGCGGCAATACCAAAAGTACTACACAGTGGTAATACACTGCAAAAAAAAAGTCGAAATCTGGGGGCGGTACGGCTTATCGATAAGAGTCTTCTCCCTGGTTGCGCGCGCACGGGCCAATTATCGTTCGCGACAGGTCCAAACTTTTTTTCAAATCGCCTCTCCTCCAATTTTTTTGGATTTTGTTTGCCCAGTCGACGAACAAGGGACAAGCTTTTGCGAATCCACGACCCGAGTCTGCCCACAGCCCACGACAACCCCAATACAGACGCCGAATACAGACAACGAATCTACATCCAAGATGTCGGATTACGGTGACGATGCCGGCCACGGGGGGTAAGTGAGAAGGGGGGGGGGGGGGAGTCAGACGTGAAGACGTGCAGACCAGCCGCAGACGTCAAGACAATCGCAAACGCAGCACGGCCGCAGCCAGAGAGCCAATCACTAACACACACCAGCGACGAGCCCATGTACGAGGAGGACGACGTTGGCGAGTACTACGACCCCGAGGTGCTCGACGACAATGACGACGACCAGAACGCCAACGGCGTGGGCCCCGGCGGCGCCAACGACGACGACATGGACGTGATCGTGTCGGGCGACCAAGCAGCGGCGGCGGCGGCGACTGCCAAGCAGACCAACGGCCACACAAACAATGTCAAGTCGCTCAAGGACAAGAAGATCCCCAACGAGCAGCGGACGACGACGCCCTTTTTGACAAAGTACGAAAAGGCGCGTATCCTGGGAACGCGAGCACTTCAGATCAGGTAGGCCATCCCCCAAGTCCTAGGTGGCAGCTTGTCCGAGGTAGACGGCGTCGAGTGTCTTGAGATTCTTTCTGCTAACAGCCCAGCATGAACGCCCCCGTGCTGGTCGACCTCGAGGGCGAGACGGACCCCCTCCAGATTGCGATCAAGGAGCTCCGCGAGAAAAAGGTGCCTCTGATTGTGCGCCGGTACCTGCCCGACGGATACTACGAGGACTGGGCATGCGAGGAGCTGCTGCAGTAGCCTAGGTCGGCTGAAGGGCGACCAGACAGGCCAAAGTTTACTCGGGGAAACCGTGGTCCTGGGAATTCTCAAGGGTTTCGTGGGACCGCTGTGGCACATATATAATCTATAACAAAAAAAAGGACCAAAAAAAGAGCATCAGCGATGGCGTTTTATCTGTATTTATACCTTGCAAAGGTTTGGGCCGTTTAAAAAAAAGACACAAAAGAACAGTATCCAAAGGACAGAGGAAAAGGATTTGATGGACGGGGAATCTACGGACAGAGCAACAAAGAAAAAAGAAGGACGGATCACCCTGGTAAAGACCACCCGGGAGACCTGGCAGGACTGGAAACATTTTGATTTACAATTGTTTATTTTTCTTGAAACATGATAAAAAAGTAGAATTTTTAAAGTTCCTCTCAAGTGCAACGGTATATCATAGCAAGAGCATGAAGTGATGTTGGACTGTTCGTACATAATCCACGAGTACACCCTACACACACCCGTTGCAATGGATATTTGTATACTTGTATGACATTAATTAAAAAACGCCCAAGAATATGAAAAAAAAAGAAGCCCCTTTCCCAATGGGTCTCCCCCTAATCTTTCCATTTGCCCTCGTGTGATCTCGTGTGATTTTTAACTCTCTCCGTCTTCTTGTCTTTTTTTCTGCTAGGGAGGGGATAATAATACTAAAACAATAAACGGCGATCCTTTTTTATATATACACATGCACACACACACGCACCAGTGATGAGAAATGCACAAGAGTTGAGGGTAATGGCATTAGGGATGGCCACTAGGACAAAAGTCGAGACAAAGCCACCATTAGGACGGCCGTCGGACAAAAGTCTCGAGACCCTCTCGACTGTCGCCTCAACTTTGATAATTGTCGCGTCGACTTGAGGGTCGTCTGGAACATCTCCTCACACTTCTGACCACTCTGACGACCTCTTCACCCGCGGACGCATTTGAGACCATTTCATCGACCGCGTCTTCTTTGCCGGCATCTTCTAGTCTTCTGCCTCGGTGTCCGTGTTGGTCTCGCTCGTGTCGTACTCTTCTTCTGTGCCGCTCTCGTCCGAGTCAGAGTCCTCCACC
The DNA here is from genome assembly GCA_002778245.1 of Raffaelea albimanens. Lineage (NCBI taxonomy): Eukaryota > Fungi > Ascomycota > Sordariomycetes > Ophiostomatales > Ophiostomataceae > Raffaelea > Raffaelea albimanens. Next base: position 2,505,099 of record PCDJ01000006.1, on the reverse strand, counting down.
TTGGCCTTCTTGGTAGGGGCCCCTCTCGCCTGGTTCATAATGCCAGCAATAGAGTCTTGGAATGTTAGTGTATGCAGTGGAAAGGGGGGGCCATAATCTGTGCCTATACATACCTTCTTCCGGTTCCGAAATGTCATCCTCGGCAGCCATCTCAGCAGCCCGGCTCGCATCCTCCACATTCAATGTCACCTCCGTCTTGGTGTCAAAGCCGACGTAGCTGTCGCACATGACATGCATCACAAACGTGTACTGGCCCACCTGCGGTGGCGCCATGAACTGCGCCTTGAGCGTCTGCATCGCAAACGTAGGCGTCTTGCCATCCTCCTTGAATATCGGCTTGTCAAATGCTGTAAAAGTAAAGGGCGGCACAACCATCTTGCCCTGCTTCGAGTCGGTCAAAAAGACCTGCCACCGCGGCGAGTGGTCGCGGCCAAAGTACGGCGCGTACGCCAGCGGCGGCATGCTCGGCTTGTCGCCGCTGACCTCGGTCATCAGTGTTGTGCCGTCTGGGTTCTTGCCGACCGCGTGCTTGGGCTTCCGTCCGAGGATAGCGTCCAGATCGTCCTCAGCCGGGTCAACATCCAGCAGGTCGGCGTCGTCAATGGCGGGTGCGGAGGAGGCGTAGCCGGGCGGGATGAAGCGCCCCTTGACCACCAGGCTGACCAGGGACGACGGGATAATGCACTTCTCGCCAGTCACCTTGAAAAAGGCCTTGGCCACGCGCAGGTACGGCAGCTGCTTGGCAACGCCCAGAGCTTGCTGGTACTGGTTCTCGGACAGGCGGCCCTTGCCGACGGCCAGCTTGCGGCGCTTAGCATCGGGCAGGTCCATGAGACGCTGCACAGACAGGTGGACAGTCGAGTTATCCTCAATGGCGCGGGCAATGTCGTGGGTCACGTGTGGCAGCTGCAGCAGCGGCGAGGCGTTGGGCGGGATGGCCTGGATGATGAGCTGGGCGGCGTAGAGGGCAGAGAAGACGGGCGTGGTGTTGCCGTATGCGAGCGCAATGGCGACAAAGGAGTGGGTCAGGGCGTTGGCGATGGGGGCGACTTCGAATTTGGCCCTTTCGAGGGCGGCGTCGGTCTTGGTCAGGTCGATGCGGCCGAGGTGCGCCCACAGCAGGACCAGCACCTTGCGGCGCAGGCTCTTGTCGATGCTCTCGAGCTTCTCCTGGTCGGCGGCGGTGAGGCCGCCAATGGACGTCGGCGTGGGCTTGACGGCGCGGATGCCCTTTGCATCGTCGTTCTCGTCCTTGTCCTTGGTCGAGCGGGCGCCGGTCACGAGGGGCTCAATGGTGTCGAGGCTGGACGTGGCCTTGTCGCCAGGCAGGATCTTTTCAAACTCCTTGCCGGTGCTCAGCGCAGCCACTATGCCGCCCTCGCCAATGTCCTCGTCGTACTCGCGGAAGAGGCGGTTGGCGCTCTCCATAAGGACGCCCTCCTTGGAGCGGCTCTGCGTGCCGTACCACCACGACCCGACGACGTACGGCAGCATGACGCCAAAAAGCAAGAAGTAGAGCAGCACGACATACTTGCCGTTGCCGTCGGAGACCATAACCTTGGGCAGGGCAATGCCGATGCTGAAGCTCTGCTTGCCGTCGGGGTGGCCGTACTGGATGTAGTTGTTGCGGATCTCCTCGTCGGTGAGCGCCTGGTACGCCTTTGAGATTTCGACATAGCGGTCGTTGAGGCTCTCGATGGTTTCGTTCTTGGATGTGTCGGGCTTGACCTTGTCGGGGTGGTACAGCTTGGAGAGTTTCTTGTATGTGCTCTTGATGACTTTTTCGGAAGCGGACTGTAGGGGGTTAGCGATCGTGAATCCGACGTACAACTTGCATCTTCTGCCTCCTCTGGCCCTATGTCCCGTGGGCACTCACCTCTGATATCCCTAGAATATCATAGGGATTCCATATCCGCTGCGACTCCGGCAGCTCCGTGTACCGGATCAGGTACAGCATGTACAGCATCGTCGCCCACCCCACGGCCACGGCCAGCCCCAGGCCCAGACGCCGCTGCTGGCGGCGGTACTTTGCCCGCTCGGCATCGACAAGGTCGCTGTGTGGTGGCCGGTAGTCGGTCTTGATGCGCGCAAACGCAGAGGACTGGTCGCCGCCGCGGCTGGCCAGGATGTACGTCAGCGGGAGCGTGATGATGGACGACAGCGTGAAGACGAAGAACGGCCACAGCTGGCCAGTCTCGTCGTAGGTGTAGTCGGAGCTCATGGTGAAGGGGGGGGAGGAAGAACTGTTAAAAAGGACTGTCGAAAAGAGGTATCACGGCGAAGCCGTCGAGGTCAACGCACTGCGCGATCCTCAGATGTGCCACGTCGATGCGGTCGTATGCTCAATTGCGGTTCGAAATTAAAAAGAATGTAGAAACAAAAAGACAAAAAGAAAGCTCAAAAATCTAGCATTAGGGAGAGTGATTCTTCGGTCCGGCGTTGGGCGTCGAAAAGAAAGAAAAGGGTTGTTCGTTGGGGCCTCCCAAAGATGTTGTGCGCGCGACGTTGGGGGGTGGTGATGGTGGGATAAGTCGGTGCGTGTCAAATGGACACCTTTGTTGCTTAAACTTTTTTCAGGCGGATCTTGAATCGTGGCCTTCCCCCCGAGCTGTTGGCTTTTAGTGCACGCACTGTGCCGGCTGGAGCAATTTAGTGGTGGGGTGGCCACGCTTGTGTCGTGACGGACAGTGCCATTATCTCCCCTATTAACTGTGCGAACAGACCTTCAGATTTACCCCTGGCTTGCTCCAAACTTGGCGCTAATCAGCACATGCCCCCTTCTTTGGACGAAGTACCTTGTATCCCTCTGATAGACACGGTAACCTGGAATACTGGGGTGATCTACGACTTTTAACCTTTTGTCGGGCAACTCGGGCACTGCAGTGCTGGTGTGGAATGTAGACTCTTATTTTCTTTCCTATCTCTCTCGTAATAAAGTGAAGAATATGGACGCTTCTCTGAAATAGACGCTTTTCTGGGATAGTCCCTTCCTGGACACTTGTGAAGAGAGGTCCCAACCTTTGCGACAATAAGGAAATCTGCATGAACAAAACGTAAACATCATACAAGCAAAAACGACAAAAAGAAGGAGAAAAATAGAGGAGGGAAAAAAGACTAAAACAAAATAAATGTCTATTTCGATAGAGAGAGAGAAACAAAAAAAGAAAACATCTGATTGGTCTGAATGAACAACGCCTGTCAGTGCCATGTGCGGATGAACCGACCAGCACGAATGCAGCACAACAAATATATCAAGCCCAGCGCGCCCGCAAGTACAATCACTACTCCCGGAGGCAAGAGGACAACGGCCGCGAGGACCACTACCCCTACACGCCGCACGGTGGCCACCCACTTGTCACGGCGAGCAGCCGTAGCCGCAGCAGCCACAGCAGCGGCGTCGCCCCAGTGAAAATCGCCAGCTTTTGAGTAGAAACGGTCGTCGTCAGACAAGCCGTCGTCCTCTTCTTCTTGCTGCTGGCGCCGGTTGTAGTGTCGGTTGCGAAAACGGCTCCTTGGGAAACGCTGTCTCCATGTCCGTTCTCGCCACTGCTTTCGTCTCTGCTGCTGCGACTGCTGCGACTGCTGCGACTGCTGCGACTGCTGCGACTGCTGCGACTTTTCCTGCCCACTACTACTACTGCTCTTTCCCCAGAACCCGAATCCTCGGCGACGACGATAAGACATGTTGTCATCCTCTTCATCCTCTTCATCATCAGCAGAACTGCTTTCGTCGTAGAAATCATAGGAATCATCGTCGTCATCGTCGTCCTCCGCGGCGGGTTGTCACTGGAACTGGAAGCCTCCAGGGAAGCCGTTCCGTTGACGGCCGCCGCCGCCGCCCTGCTGGAAGTGGAAGCCTCCTCCACCACCTCCAGGGAAGCCGCCGCCGCCGAAGCCTCCTTGCTGGCCCATCATGCTGAAGATGATCTCGGGGTCGATGCCGCCGTGCATGCCGCCGCCTCCACCAAACATGTCGGACGGGTCCATCAGGTCCTCGCCGCTGTCGTACCGAGCACGTTTCCTGGGTTACTGTTAGCTGGATGAAAGTGTAGTATGGGTGCAGAATATGTACGTACTGTGGATCGCTCAGGGTCTCGTAGGCTTCGCCCACATCCTTGAAGCGCGCCTCGGCCTCCTCATCACCCGGGTTCTTGTCCGGGTGGTGCTGGACGGCCAGCTTGCGGTATGCCTTCTTGATTTCCCGGTCATCAGCCTCCTTTGGCACTCCGAGAATCTTGTAGTAGTCCTTGCGCTGGCTCTTCTTCAGCTCCAGCTCGGCACGGCGGAGCTCCTTGGCCACAGTCCGGTCCTCAGGCTCACGCTCAGCCAGAGCCTTCCACTCGCGCACGGCATCCTCCCAGCGCTCAGCCAGGCCCAGGGCGTTGGCCTTGGACCGGCGTGCCTTGGAGTACGACGGGTCCAGGTTCAGCGCAGCGTCGCAGTCGGCGATTGCCTCTGTGTACTGCTTGAGCTTGATCCGGCACAGAGCACGGTTCTGAAGCACCTTGGAGTTGATGTTGCGGTTGGTAGGGTCAATGGCAAGAGCATCGGTATACTTGCTGATGGCAGACTCCCAGTTGCCAGCCTTGTACTCCCGGTTGCCTTCTTCCTTGGTGCGGTCCAGTCTCTGGACAATCCGCAGCCACTTGATGGCCTCCTTCATGTCGGGATCCAGGTCAATGGCACGGCGGAAGTGCCGCTCAGCCTGGGCATTGTCGCCCTGTGCGTACAGAGCACGGCCACGCAGAATGATGGCCTCGGGGTCCTTGTTGTTGAGACGCAACAGGGAGATGGCCAAGTTAGAGGCCTCGCCCACATTGTTCTCGCCACTCATCTTCAGGTAAGCCTCGCCGCGCATCAGCTGCCACTTACGCGGCTGCAAGGCGCCGGGGCCCAGAAGGCGGCTGGCCATATCCAGGGCGTGCAGGACCATAGACCCTGCGGTGCCGTTCTGGAGAGCGTCACGTGCGGCATTGACGTGCTGCAGCATCTCCCGGGCCGTGGCGGTGTCCTTGGCAGACGGCGGCGGCTGGATGCGGTTGAATGTCAGAATAGCGTCCTCGGGCTGGCCAAGGCTGCAGTAGATGCGTGCCAATCGCAGGAGGATCTTGGTGTTCTGGGGGTCCAGATCAGCGGCACGCTGGCAGTCTTCCAGTGCCGACGAGTAGTTGCCCGCCGACATGTACGCAGCGGCGCGATTGCCCAGGTACGTTGCGGACGAAGGCTGCAGGTTGACAGCTGGGAAGAAGAGTTAGCCTTTTGTGTGATTTTGTGTGCAACAATCAACCGAGAAAGCTTCGGGTCGGCACACGGGCCGCCGGCAGGGCAGATCAGATGGCTTGGCACGGGTGTAGCCTTATCGGATGAAATGTTGGACAAGACCGAAAAGATGTAAAATCACAGAACAACATACCCTTTGTGTACTCCCCAATGGCTTGGGGGTAGTTCTTCTCCTTGAAGAACTTGTTGCCTGCATTTTTGAAAGCCTCAGCTTCCTCGACAATAGAGGCCGAGGGAGAGGCAGGCGAGGACTTGTGCGGAGGGGGCACAGGCACGTCCGCACTGCCGTTTGATGTGGCGGCAGTGGTGGCGGTCGTGGTGGCCGACGCCGGGGATGTAGACGACGGCATGGAGGGCGACGACGATTGGGGAGGCGAGCGGGACTGCTTGCGCTCGGCTGTCGGTGGCAGAGGAGAGGACGGACTACCGGTGTGGGAAGTGACGCCAGGAGTATCACGGTCGGTTTCCATGGAATTGCGGCTCGACATTGCAGACGAGGAGAGAACCGAGAGCCGCTTGCGCTCCTCGGGGGGAAGGTTGAGGGGGTGGGTGTTGCTGTCGACGACCCGTTTCCGGCGAGTGGACGAGGACGACGGCAGCGACGTCGACGAGGCCGCAGAAGCACCGGTGGCAGTGCTGGCCAGGGAGGGAGAAGTTCCTTGGTCGTGGGCCGGGCGGTGGTGCCTCGAGGAGTGGTGGCGAGCCGAGGCGGACGAGCTGCTCTTCTTGGGCCGGGGCGAGGAGGAGGGCGAGGCGGGCTGCAAGCTAGGCGACGGCCGCAGGGATGCAGACGAGGAGGGCGAGAGGGGGAAGGTGGAGGAGTGGTGCAGCTTGGTGGGCGAGGACGGGGCCGAGGCGGCGGGTGAGTAGTGCAGCGGCGGCTGGTGAGGCGACGCTTTGGCAGGCGAGGTTGCCTTTGCGGGAGACTTTGCGGGAGACTTTGCAGTCGCCTTTGCGGGCGTCCTTACAGAGGACGACTTGGCGGGCGACTTGGTGGGCGAGCGCCTGCCGGGGGACGCCGGCTCTGACCGGGCCGGGGAGGGCAAGTAGGAGTCGTCGTCGTGGTACGGGGATGCACCGGCGGCTCCAGCAGCGGACGAGGATGAGGCGTGGTCGGCGTGCTTTCGGGGAGGTTTATTGCCAAAAAACTTCATCGGGACGGCTTCTCTTCTCGCGGCCTCCTCTTTTTAGAATTTTTTTGGCCCTGGCTGGCTATCGGATCGCCCTAAACCACACAGCGGGGGGGTCCCTTGCTGTTGTTCGGCGATATGAATAATCGCTTTGCTGCAGTTGGGCACCTCAGCAAACCGGGCGCAAAAATGCAGCAAACGCGGTTCCAACGGTCCGCCGGCGGCTGCGGGCGCTGTAAGACCTAAAAAAACACAGTGTGATACTTCATGCAAGACGGCCACCTGCGTCGGCCTTGGGGCTCCCTTGGGTCCTCTCCGTGTCGTATTTTTCTACCGTTTCTTTTGCACTTCGCCGCTTCGCATGTGCATCCGTTCCGTCGCGCTGGGTTCGTCGTTGCGTCGGCTTGGGCAGGGCCGCATACAAGCTGGCTCGGGGGTGTTTCGTGGGTGAGGCTCTGGACGGTGCAGACGGGACTGCGTTCGAGAGAGAGAGGGGGGGAAGAGCAGGGGAAACGAGCAGGCTCTGGTTTAAGAACAACAGAAGACAAGCAACGAGCTCTCTCCACCTCGCCGGTTGTACGCTAACGTTCAGGCCAGAGGCTCGATCAGACCATAGCAGGCCCCGAGGGATCAGACAGGCAAGAGGGCGCTGGACTCGCTGGGTTTGCTGGAGTTGTTGCGTTTGCTCGGGTTTGGCATTCGGTCGCAGAAATGGATATGAATATGTCTGTCGTCGTGGGCAGGACGGGATCCGGGCCTGCTAATAAGGAGCAGGCACAGCAAACTGCCAGAGCCATGTCCTATGGGAAATTTCCGCCTCCACTCCCGGACGAGCAGCCCCCCGGTTGGCGCGGTAGTCGGTACCTGCGGGAAAGTGTGCGCTGGCCGCGGCCACATGTCACGGGTACGGGTTGCTGGCCAAACGGCTTTGCAGGGTCCCGTATCTAAGAAGAGCACAATTTCAAAGGGTTGCAGAGAGCTAGCATTTACAGCCCCCCCAGAAGACAACATTTGCCCGTCTGCGGCCAATGGCCCTTGCAGTGCAGCCGCTGGTGTTTACGAGGACTTGGCTGGCGAGGAGATTGGGAGTTTCCTGGCCTCGAGATCGGTGATGTAATAAAGGTGAAGATCATAGGATGAAAATGGTCTCGCAGGAAGTAAACAACACCTGTCAACTCGAACAACAGCCACTCTGTCAACCGTATGCCGACTGTATCTTACGAATACTACTTCCAACCACCTCGTTCCCCAGATGCCCAATCTGCCGTCATATCTTACGTCTCGACCGTTGTCAACCTCCCGGAAACCGTTGTCCTGTCACCCTCCCTCGGGTCCCTAGCAGAGGGCAGCCAAATGCTATTTAGGGATCCGTAGCCGACCTGCCAAACAACTAAACGGAAACCACTAATTCCCGGCAGCGGGTCGGGTGTCCGTTAGGGCGCTCCCGTCCCCTACCAGCATGCCCTGCCCTGGCGCTGCCTCTCCAAACTATCGTATCCTTACAGTGTAAAAATTAAAGGCGCCCAGCGGATCGGGCGTCTGGCAGGGAAGCACGTATCGCTGTAAGCGAGTTTAGGTCAGGTTGATTCTCGAAGCTTCGGTGGGGCCCGTTTCCCTAGCATGGGTCTTTTTGTGGTCTTGTCGCCTTTTTCGCCTTTTTAGTTTCTTTTCGTGGGTCAGGCAGAAATTGGCAAGCTTACAGGCTCGTAGGCTGCCCGGTCACCCACTGGACCCGCCCTAGCATGCAAGATTGCCCGCTGTTGCTGCTGCAAAGCAGCAATTGCGGGTGGTTGGACAAGGCTGGGTTGACAGCCACCAAGATATGTGCGTTGTATCGCGCCCTGGAGTTGGCAGCGCCCATTGGCCGAGGCATGGAGAATGCACACGACAGCAAGACAACGGCTTCTTCGACATCTTACGAGAATTAAACGAGAAAGCGAGAATACCGTTGGAAGCTAAAATCCTTCTTATTTTATTACAATTTGATCGTGTGTTTCTTTTATACAAGGTGGCTGGGTATGGAGTGAAAACGATGAGTAAACCAAAATAGAAGACGGAAACTGCCAAACAGACAGCCAGACAGACACCAGCCGAAAGACCAAACTAAACAGTCAAACTTAACAACCAGACCAGCCGTTGATTCCTTCTCCTCCCTATGCATTGTCCCTGCCCGACCCGTTGCTCTTTCCACTCCAATCTTCCCATTATCATAGCCAAGGCATAACAAAGCATAACATGTTTCATTGCTGCATGCTTCCTTCAATTCATTAAGCCTCTGCTGCTGCTGCCTCTCCCTCGGCCTGGTTCGACTGCGAGCTGCCCGCAATCGACTGCACAAAGTCCTGGTACTTGAACACCTCGCCGCGCTTGCCGAACCCAGAGCTGGGCCCGGGCTTGCTCTTGTTTGTAAACGCCCGCCGGCCTGTGAAGCCCTGCATCACCCGGTTGATTTCTGTCTCCGTCAAGGCCCGCTCACCGGGTTCGGGAGCTGTGTGCAGCAGTGCGTCGCGCAGTTCCACCAGGTCTACCTGGCCGCTGTCATCCTCGTCAAACGCAGACAGGGCCGACAACAGTTCAGCTGCGGGGGACATGGCGGCCAGCGCGTTGGCCAGCGAGTTGAGGAAGGTGCCCATGTTGATTGTCTGGGGGGCGGACGGCGGGAAGAATTGAGAAACATCGGAGGGGGAAGATGGGAGGCCTGTCTGTCAGTGACTTGGCATAGTGAAGAAGCGACTTGCCGCAAGTGAGAATAGGATGGTGATGCTGCGCAACTTACCTAACTGATTCAACATGTCGGCTACGTCTTCTCTACCGACTGTGCCGTCACTATCCCGGTCCAAAATCTGGAAGCCCTCGCGCAGCGTGCGGACCTGCGACGGCTGCAGTTGCGTCAGGGCCGTTCCCTGAGCCATGGCCATTGACGGTGCGGCTGCCGTCCGAGATGAAGCCACGGGCGACGGCCGGGGACCGCGCAGCGGTATTCCTGCACTTCCGCTGCTGATCTCGGCTGCTGCTTGCAGTCCTGAGGCCTGTGTGTTGTTCCGCGGCGTCCATGTGCCATTAGACGAGATGGATGCTGGGCCGCCTCCGAACCTAGAAGAGGGCGTCGCTGCAGTTGTTGTGCTCGTGTTCTTGAATGGTGATGTGGACGGGGAGGTGGTCTGACGCAGCGAGGGCGAAACTGGCGATTCCGGTCGGCGGAAGGGACTGCTGCGAGTCGAGCCGTAGCCCAGCGGCGACGGTTTGTAACTTGTCTGCATGGTCGTGAGTAAATAAGATCGTGGCCTGGAGAGTCTTTAAATGTTGTTTACCATAGTGATTGAATCTCTCTGTCTGGTCTCTGAAAGGATCGACGGAGAAGAAGACCGAATAGAATGCTGGCAACTCTCTTTCAATCCGAATCGGCAAGAGATGGAATGAGTGAATGGGATTGCGTGCAGTGACGTCCCTGTTCTCCACCGTTCGGCTGCTGCGAGAAGGCCGCAAGAGAGTCCAAAGGGGACAATTGTAAACAAATGGCCGGGCAACCAACCAGTGCTGCGCTGTCGGCGCTAGCGTGCCACCCTGCCCAGCGCTGCAACAATGTGCTGCATTAAAGCCGTTGCGAGGCCCCCTGTGGCGGGGGCAGCACGAAATGTGGCTTGCCTCGGCCGTGGGACATGCGACAGGCTTTTTGGGATTTCCTGGGAGCACGAGTTACGGAGAGTACTTTGGTACCTCCGAATAGTAACTTTCGGAGCCACTTTTTACTTTTTGCTTGCCCCTTTTCAACCAGCCCTTCGTTTCGGATCTGCCAAGTGCCCTCCACAACCGCACCAGCCCAGAGAGGGGAAAACAGCAGTCCATTGGCGTTGCAGGGTCAGGGGAAAAGGGGTGGAGGGGAACAGACTAACAAGAACGAAGGACCGTCTTGCTTGAATTGCCCCCCCTCGTCCAACAGGCACCCAACAGGAGCAAATTTGCGGGCAGCCCAGCATTCCAACCGAGAAGCTCGAGCTGTCAGATTGCATGCTTTACACGCGACCGAGAACGGGTACCCACGCCGTGTACATCGACTCCCAGCATCCAGGCAAGAAGAAGTCCCCAGACAGGGGGGTGGTTACAGATTCGCAGAACTCTAACCTCTTCGCAGAGGCTTCCGAGCCGTGTTTGACGATTTTACGATACGCCCCTGGGCCACACCACCGCCTCTGCCACTCGCTGCGGGGCCACTCCAAGGGGACGCTGCGACAGCAAGGACGTCCGAGCCCGCGAACCAGCAGTTCGGTGACCCTTCCAGAACGTGGAAGGCCATGTCTTGGCTGCCAGTCTGCCGGTTCTGTTTCTGAGGCTCTGAAGGGTCTCTCTTGTCCCCCCCGTCTCTCGTGCTCTGGCCGTCCCGGCATATCACAGCATTATCCTCTCTCCGCCTTGTGAAACCAGTCGATCGATGATTTCCGCCAACCTCGACGGATCTTCTCTCTGAGCGCCCCCCCCCTCCTTGCTTCGTGCGCTTCCCGCCTTCCGTCGACTATCCCTCTCCCTCTACGCGAATTGGCGCATTAGCAGGCCATGGCGACGTCCTGGGTCCCCTTCAACATCCGAAACATTGGCGACAGCCCTCAGCAGGGCGAGGACGGCATCCCGACCAGCGGCAGCACCAGCTCGCTCTCGACCACCAGCAGCAATCTTCTTGCTGGCAAACACAAGCCGCAAGGCTCTCTCACAACTGTCCCTCCACCAAACTCCTACATGTGGAACAACTCGCCTCGGTCCGCGCGGGTGCCACGCTCGCCGCAGCCTCCACCTCCCTCGAAGGAGCCGCCACCAATACCCCCGGCTGCTGCGGCGGCAGCCGCCGCCGCCTCTGCCGCAAACATGGCCGACGTGGACAGGGCCTCGATCCCGAGCACGAAATCTACAAAGGCACCCTCGACCAGCACGACCGTCTCCTCGCACCATTCGTCGGTCCAGTCTGGCACCGTCACACACCGCTACAACCCCGACGCACACCCACCCCGCCGACTCCGCTCCCAGTACCCACGAGGTGCTACCGAGAACCATGTCGAATACATCCTCGTTGCCTCCTTTGACGTCGACCGGGGTCCGGTCATGGAGCACCAGTTTCCGGTCGCTATCACAGGCGATGAGCACATGCTTGCCGAGCTCATGTTGCCAGACCAAACGCATTTGCGGAACCAAGATTGGACCATGTTCTTCCTGCACAAGGACATGACCCAAGAAGAAGAGGAGCAGGAGCAGGAAGCACGTGAGGCGCGACAAAGAAGACGGAAGCGGCGGCGAGACCGACTGGCAGGTGTTTTGGAAGAAAACGAGAAGAGCGAAGACGACGCAGCAAATAAAACTGCAGAGGCAATGGACGAACTCGACATTAGCAACAATAATAAAGAGGACAAAGTCGGTGACGATGACAGCGATGCCGACGACGACGGTGACGACGACAATGACGACGAAGATGACGACTGGGACGACGGCCTATCATCCGACACGGAACCAGAAGGCGGCGAGGGTGCACCGCTGATCTACGTATTGAATCTGGTCAACACAAAACAAGACAAGACACAAAAACGAGGAGCAGTAGTAAAAGCCATGGCAATATGTACCCGGCATCCATTCTTGCATATCTACAAGGTATGTATATTTTTTAGAGTGGATGTGGAGGTGCAACCCTATACTAACAAAACAGCCATTACTACTACTCGCGCTGGAAGAATACTTCAAGTCGCCAGTGCCAGAGACGCTGTCGCTTCTATACGATGCAGTCAATGCCATGGACCTGTCTCTGATGCCCAGACTGAGCCTGCTGGAACGCCACCTGCTACAGGCAAGCGACAACAAGGACCTGTTTGTGGAAAAGTTTGAGCAGATGATCCAGATGCGCATTTCCGAAGAGAGCGGCGACGGCCTGACGGACCAGCCGTTTGACGCCAGCCGCAGCCCGCCGAAACGGCCGGGCATCTCCCGGTCCGGCACCAAGGCGCACATTGAGGGCCGCCAGCAGTCCGTCTACTCGGTGCCGCGAGACACGCACGAGTTTGAAAGCAAAGTGCTGTACAAGGGCATCCCGATTCCGATCAAGGTCCCCGTGGCTGCCATGCCCGAGACGGTCGGCGACTTCTCGTTGATCAAGCTGATCCAGAACTTTTCCGACCCGCACGCCAAGTCGCCGCAGCCGTTCCCGCTGCACGCCCACCTGACGACCAACGGCCCGCACACGCACCCGATCATTGTGCTGGTCAATGCCCTCCTGACTCAGAAGCGAGTCATCTTCCTGGGCCACAACATGCCGTCCGGTGATGTGGCCGAGGCTGTACTGGCAGCGTGTGCGCTGGCATCGGGTGGTGTCTTGCGGGGCTTCACACGGCATGCGTTCCCCTATACGGATCTGACCAAGATTGACGATCTGTTGTTGGTCCCCGGGTTCATTGCAGGCGTGACCAATCCAACATTTGAGATGCACCCAGAGTGGTGGGACCTGCTGTGCGACCTGCCGTCTGGCCGCATCAAGATCAGTAGCCGGATCGAAGAAGCCCCTGTCACGGAAGGCATGGTCTTTTTCAAGCAACAACACCCGTCGTACTCGAACCTGGTCAACACGCCGACGACGTCGTCGACGAGCTCGGCCAACAGCGACTTGACGGGCGACAATGCGTTCATGAGCGACATTCTCAAGAGCATGGGGTCGCGTCTGGGCGAGCGCGTGATCCGGGCCAAGTGGCGGGACTGGGTGGTCAAGTTTACGCGGATTGCGGCGGCGTTTGAAGAGAGTGTATACGGCGCGAGCGTGCTCAACATGGGCACCAACGAGTTTGACGCCAACGGGAACGAGCTGTCGCCGACGACGTCGGGGTCGTCGTCGCAGGTGGCAGCGGCGCCAGGCTCCAGCGGGCACGGCTATGTGTGGGCCGACGAGAACCACAAGCAGCGCGAACTCGCGGGCAACGTGACGCGCGTCGAGGGCTGGCGCAACACGAGGAGTTACCTGAGCTTCATTAAGGACGTGGCGCAAATGTTTACGGTCCGGCCGCTCAAGGGACTGGATCTGCACCACATGCACGACCGCCTGCGGACGCAGCGGCTGACCCCGGCGCAGAGCCGCGACGTGTACATGTCGTTTGCGCGCAACGTGCATTCCTACGACGAGATTTGTCTGTTGCTGTCGGTGGCGCCCGAGTCGCACGGCGGGCTGTTCTACATTGCCCTGGGGCTGTTCCACAAGGACCGGGACGTGCGCGTCAAGACCTCGGAGCTGCTTGAGCGGCTGGGCGAGCACGAGGCCGGGCGGCACTGGTGGAACGGCCTGAGCCGGTTTGAGAAGCTGGCGTTTGTGCGGATCCGGCGGGAGGCCGAGGCGGAGATGCGGAGCAAGCTGGAGAAGGAAGGGTTTGTGTATCCGGGGAGCGGCGAGGCGGCGACGACGGCGGCGGGGAGTCTGCAGGTTGGGACGACGTTGAGTGGCGGCAGCGGGAGCGGAGGGAGCTCGTCAGCGGGCGGACTGGCCATGTCGGGCGAGAAGCGGGCCAGCTAGGTGCAGCCTCTGCTTCGCGCGGCCATGGTCAGGAGGAGGCGGAAGGAGGAGGAGGCGGCGGCGGCGGTGGCGGTGTTGGAGACGTTGACCCCCGAGTCAATGTCGCAAAAGTCAGTGGACCTTTCGTCGCGGCCGACGCCGTCGTCGTCGTTGGACCTGTCTATGCAGTCGTCGGCGATATTGACTCCACGGTCGGGGTCGTCGTCGATATTGACTCCGCAGTCGGGGTCGTCGTCGTCAAAGTCTATAAATCTTCCGTCGCGGACGGGATCGACCTCGGAGTCGACGTCGCGGCTAAAGCTGATGCCATTGTCGACGTCGACTACACAGTCACAGTCGACCCCGGCACTGCCAACCTCGTCCGTCCTGTCGTCCATCTCTACAAACTCCTTTTCGGCAAAGTCGACGGCCAAGGCGACGGCCAAGTCCACATCGCTCTCGTCCCGGGCTTCATCGGCGCTCTTTTCAGTACTGGACCGGCGTTCGTTTGGCTAGCGGGAATTATTTTTCTTGGAGGTTAATAGCATTATTTGTTTTGTACTTTTGCTGTATTGAATTTGAATATTTTCGTTTTCGGGAGCACTTTTGAAAACTCTCGACAGACGATACGTGTGAACTTTTCAACGTCCTTAAAACTCTCCATTTATTAACGTCATGTGTCTTGATATTTATTTACTGTACATTACAGCCTCGGCTCGCTGCCATCTAGTCACAAGAGGTACTTGGCGGCATGGTCGACGTGGTCCTGGCTAAAGGTGGAGATGAAGTAGTAGGAGTGGTCATAGTCCTGGGAGGTTAGAGACGTTCACGCAAGCAGGGAATCTTGATTGTCGCCGGGGCAGGACTTACCGGCTGGTAGCGGACGGTCAGGCCGGAGAGGCCGGCGTCCTTGACGGCCTTTTCGAGGTTTTCGGGGAGGAGCTGCTTGGCCTTGTAAAAGTTGTCACCGGTACCCTGTGGAGTTAGCGGTGGAGACGAAGGGAGGAAAGAAGAGGCGAGGAAATACGAAATCGAGCGAAGCGAGGACAAAGGAAACGAGGTGAGGCAAGGAACACTTTAACGAAGCGAGGACCGGAGAAAAAGAAAGAGACGAGCGAAGTGAGGACAAAAAGAAAAGAGGTGGTTGGAACGAGGCAAGGAACACTTTAATCGAGCGAAGCGAGGACAAAAAGAGTAGAAAAGAAAAACGAGCGAAGCGAGGACAAAAAGAAACGAGGTGGTTGAAACGAGGCAAGGAACACTTTAGCAAAGCGAGGACCAGGGAAACTTACAACGTCGATGAGCGCCTTGAGGTCGCCGCCCTTCCACGACTTGACGAGCTCGGTGGCGTCGTGTTCTTTCCAGGCGGGGGGGATGTTGGCGTCGGTGGCGGACTCGGGGGTGATGTCGAGCGCGGCGGGTCCGAGGTAGCCCTTGAAAGCCTTTTGGCCCCAGGGGCAGCGGGTGGGGTTGGAGATGGGCGCAAAGGCGGAGACGGAGCGGAAGCGGCCCGGGTGGCGGAGGTAGAGGGTGAGGGCGCCGTGGCCGCCCATGGAGTGGCCGGTGATGCTCTGGCGGGACGAGTCGAGGGCGGGAAAGGCCTTGAAGAGGAGGTTGGGGAGCTCGCTGGTGAGGTAGGACTCCATCTTGTAGTTGGTCTTGTAGGAGTCGTCCTGGGCGTCGAGGTAGAAGGAGGCGGCCTCGCCAAAGTCCCACGAGTCGTGCTCGCCGGGCAGCTTGAGGCCGCGCGGGGAGGTGTCCGGGTAGACGACGGCGATGCCGTGCTTTGCGGCGGCGGCGCTGAAGAAGCCCTTGTCGGTGCAGTTGTCCGGGGTGCAGGTCAGGCCGGACAGGTAGAAGAGGACGGGCACCTTGGCGGTGGCGGCCTGGGCCGGGATGAAGACGGAGACGGCCATGTCGGTGCCGGTGGTGGCGGAGGCATGGGAGAGCTTGTGGAGGCGGCCGCCAAAGGTGGCGATGGAAGCCTTTGTAGTGAAAGACATGGTGAGAAAGGGATTGGGATGGTTATGAGGCGAGACTGGTTGGATCGGTATGAGATTGGTTGTGACGATCGGAGAGACTGGTTGGATTGGTGAATTGGTGAGGGATTGGCTGTGATGAGTTGGTGATGGTGAGGATCGGAGGCAAGATTGCAGAATCTTCAACTCGGACACAGATGGCGACAGAAAACAAGACAGTTGGATAAACGTCAACGTGTTTCTGAAAGATGCCTGGACCTCAACGCGGGCTCAAATAGCCGTCGTCTCTTTTTCCCACTTACAGCAGCTGTTGCCGTTTTCTACTCGTAGCGGGAGAGGACCCGTCTCCGCATCAGGAAGTGGGGGAGCTTCTGCCAGCAGAAACCCCGACTGAATTCCGAGCCAACCCCGCGTCTAGGCGTAGAGGGCTGGAACCGCTTTGGCCCTTCCAAATAGGAAAGAACCTTTCGGCAGTCCACTGTGTCATTGCGGGACAATGTCCTGACTGTTCTTGGCTCGTCAAAGCCGTCAAATTCGTGCCATTGGACCGATCTCATTAATGTATTATGTATGTACAGCGAATATGCATCAAACCGAAAGCAAACCAGAACAGACCAAAACGCCAGCATTAAATGGTATCCCTCGACACTTTATGACCTTTTTATTTTCTTTCTTTTCAATGTTCACTCGCTCGTCTTTCCTTCTGTCTCTTTGGCTTGGCACTTGAACGACCCCATGGTCGGCCAGCCTGCCGCGCTCATGTTGTACTTGTTCTTGTAGTCAAAGTCGACAGCGCCCATTGTGCAGCCTGTTGGTGATGTGCAGAGACCGCCGCATACTTGTGCATATGGGAAGCACGCGAACGGCTCGCCGTCCGGGGCAAACGTGTCGGCGTGCTCGACGTACGGACCGGTGATGTTGATGCAGGTGTTGAGCGGGTAGATGGCATGGTTGCAGAGGCCAGTGGCATCAGGGCCAGTGCAGATGAGGACCTGTGGGTGGTTAGTCAACTGCCGAGCAGACGGGAGCGAAAGAGGATTGTTCCCTTGAAGAGGATTGTTCCCTTGAAGAGGATTGTCCCCTTGAAAAGGATTGTTCCTTTACTTACGCCACCAACGTTGCGCTTTTCTATGGGCGAAGCAAGTGCCAGGGTGGCAAGAATGAGCAGAGCAAAGGACTTCATGGTGGATGGGAGGATGGATGTGTTTTAGTTGTGTTATGTTGTGTTGTGTTGTTGCGTGTTACGTGGCTGTGGCTTTGCAGAGTCGTGATGTTTGTTGCAGCTTCATGTATCCGTGACAAAGCAATGGATGGTTGGGGTCAATGCTTGGGGGCAATGGATTCTGGATTGATCTGCTCGACACGCTCCCGGCGGCAACTTGTCTTCTTTTATATACTTTCTACCTGGCCATCAACAACGTCACCGACACGCTCGCCCGATCCCATCCTCCCTTGTGGTCCGAAAGACACAGTGTCTCGTGGTTTGGCTATTTCCACTTTTCCTCGCCGGGCAAAGTGTGTTAGTGTTGTTGCTTTCTTTTTTCTTACACTTTTTCCCTGCCTGCGCATTTTTGGGGGCTGTCAACCCCCAACCAACGCTTGTGTTTCAGGGAAACAGCATGTGCCGCAACCGCTACAACCCAAAGCTCAAGCCTTGCGCCAGAGGTGTAAGCTGAATACGAGCCTGGAAGCCTGGGCCAGCCCAGCCAACGAATCAAGAGGCCTGCACAGGCATAAGACGTCGACGCAGTGGCTGGAAGCGAGATGGTGGCCGGGACTGAGGGATAGACGACAAAGAACCAAATTAAACAGAAACCCGGTAAGCCTCATGTAACATGATCTGACAGTGAGCTAAACAGCCACCTGGAATGACGATCCTTGCAGGATTCTGCACGAGTACCAGCAATACGCTGTGCCCCGATTCCAGAATCCTTTTGCAGATACGAAAGGCCGGCCCGGTCTAGGACGGCGCAAAAACAGGAAAACAAGAAAAACAAGAAAAGATGGGCAAATAAAAGAGTCCACAGGATAGTTTGATTATTGCTGGCCCGACGCGGAACAGACCACTTGGGCTGTGTGTTTTCCGGGTCGATCCAAGCCAGACTGCTGGAAACTACGTCATTCTGCCTTTACGCTTTAACCTTGTCTCTCCCCACACTGCAGATCACCGGCCGATCCGATTGAGGGCGAGTGTCCCTTCCTTTGCTTCAATTCTCTCTGTTTCTTTTTCTTTTCTTTGCTTTACTTTAGGTCTCTTTTCTCTTTCCTTTTGCCTCAGCTCTTTATTCTCTATTCTTTTCTTTCCTTCTCTCTCCACGGTTCTGACCAACTGATCTTGCATGCGTCTTTCGAGTTGAACGGTTCCTTACATGTCTTTTAGAACTGAATCTCCTCGAATGCCTTTTTGAGATAGCTAGTAATTTGGGTGTCCTTATTCTACATACCTTAAGAACAATCAATTATTCTGGTTGATCGCCCAATGGATTTCGCTTCCAATCTCAACTCTCCCTACATTCCAGCTGGCCCTACGCCAGGTAACGAGATCGGCAATCTCATCTTGCAGACTTGGTGTCTTGATTCTCCATGCATGAGTGCATAAAAAGACTGCCAGCAGGATTTGTACAGCCGCCAGCCTATTCCTGCTGCCGGACTCCTGATTCCCACGCTGCCTCCTTCTACCGTTCTTTTTCACTACCCCGTCCGACCCCATGTTGCATGAGATCCTCGTGGCGGCTGTCAAGACGTCTCGACAAGGACCTTGTGGCCTGACCTGCCGCCTTTGAGTTTCGCCATCCTTGTTTGCTGTGGACTGCTCCTTTATTTATGGGCTTTGCAGCCTTGTTTATTGTGGACTGCTCCTTTATTTATGGGCTTTGCAGCCTTATTGTGGACTGCTCCTTTATACATGGGCTTTGCAGAGGCTGCGTCTGTTTTGTTCCTGGCGCTTCTGGGGTTGTATCGGTGTGTTCCTGGCCATTCAGAGGTTCTCTCTGTTTGTTTCTGGCCATCATGTGGGCCGTCTGTGTTTATTTCTGGCTATTGTCGGAGCTTTTTTCTCTTTATGCTTTCAATATGTAACCGGTACAAGACATCCCAAGGTGGCTTTTTTGGATCTGGATGGGAATCTCTTTGTTGCGTATAGCCGTGCCCAAAGGCTCGTAAGCACGGACAGCGAGGGAGCCTGAAGAGAAAGGAAGGGACTGTCAGAAGGTCCAGGAAGGAAGGCGCGGCCGGCAGACGTACTGGAAGAAGCACAAGAGGTATAAAGGCGACGCTTTTCTCGCCGGTCCTTTGATTGATTTCAGATTATCCTCAGCAAGAACTAGAAACAGCCAGAGCTCTCCGTCCTCGCAACCTCACTTGAATACTTTGTCATCTTTATCATCCCCAACCACCACAATGCAGTTCTCCGCCACTCTTCTCGGTGCTCTCCTGTGCCTCGCCGGCCAGGCCATTGCTTCGCCGGTCGACATGTCGGCTGGCGACAATGTCGAGGTCAGGGACGAGATCACGACGACTCCAAGTAGGTCCTTGTTTGTTCAAAGTTGACATGTCTTTGAGTCTCGTGCTAACATTTCAGCCTTTGCCTGCATCGACCACGACGAGGATGCCCCTTGCGAATACTACACGAACCCACAGCACTCTAGGACTTTCAAGGGCAGTAAGTTGTGCCCCTTTTCCAAACCACGAAATGCTCTCGACAGACACGGATGCCGTACTGACTGCCTAGCGTGCAAAAAACAATTTGCATCGACAATGGACTACCTGCACTGTCTGTGAGCGGTGACAGTGGCGGAGGAAATGAGTGGCAGTGGAGAGACAATGGAAGTGTTAAATACGATGAAAGGGAATGGAGGAGACAGGAGACAGGAAATCAAAAGCACAAATTGAAATGTGAATAAGACATGAAAACGTACAACTTTGAAGCTCAAAACATTAACGTACGATTCAAACGGCAAACAATCAAACAAAAAGGGCCGGTTATGCTGTGCCGTGGCATCCTTCATTGAGTGCCTGCCTGCTGAGGATGCTTACTGTTGCTTTTGGCTTGCGCATTGTCTCGGCACTGTGCATGTTAGTTTCCACCAACGAGATTTCTGTGTAAGTATGGGCCATCCATTGTCCGGCAACTGGAACGAATACAAGACAACATTTAAGAATAACGAGACGTGAAGGAATGCCAAGGAGAAAATAACAAAAAGGTTAACAACTAGAAAAATCAAAAAGATGCTGGGGAGGTATAAGAAAGGTGTTTCATTGCCGAGACGATCTTTCATTCTCATATTCTCAGACTTGTTTTTCAAAGTTTTTTTGTACTTTGATTCTCGATAAAGGCATTTAAACAAGAACCCCTTTTTTCATTATACATTTACCCGCCCATTGCATTTTATTGTGGTGACTTTTAGAGTAACAGTCTGTAGGACAAAATAGCTGCGACTTTAAACGACGTGTACTAGGTGATAGCCTCGCGATGGAATAAAGCTGGGAAACACCAAGTTGGAAACGTCAACCTTGCTGATTGGCCCAGGCATTGACGTCCAACATGCCGCATTCAATCACCCATCGCTTGTGTTACAAGACATCCTCGGCCATCAATGAAACACGTAGGATTCTTGTTTTATTTCGTTATACACCCAACAATTTGCGGGTAGTTGCTTCTAACGTGAAATTACCATGTTGACTCGCTTGGTCTTGCTTGCAGCGAGTAATGTGAAAAAGAAATCAAGGGGCGAAGAGTATGAGATGGCATCCTTCCAGGTTATATGAACCCACGAGAAAACGCTTTTGCCAAAGAAGATCATTCAACCAGACTTCAAACGCTAGACACAACTTGTTCCAGCCAGTCCAAAATGCAGCTCAAAACTATCGCTATCCTCTCTGCCGGCCTCTTCCTGTCTGTCCAGGCTCTCCCCGCTGGCTCTGGCAGTGAGGCCAAAAGATACGACTTTGATCAGTACTCTTGTACGTTTTTTTTCTTCCTCGCTTCGCTCGTTCTTCTTGCCTTTCTTCTTTTTTTTCTTCCTCCATCGCTCGCATTTTACTTCTTCCTCCATCGCTCGTCGTTTTGTCTCATACTAACTTTCAAGTCGACGCTTGCAACTGCCCGGATAACTGCGGCAAGGAACAAGGCGCCGCTTGCGAATATGCCATTCCCGACCTCGGCATATCTCGCAGTGACGGTAAGTCGGCCCCAGAGCAGGCACGGAACCCACACAGCTTACCGATTGTCAGTGTGTGTATCGAGGAGCGACAGCTCGAGTCCAGAGGAGGGCTTGTACTGTGGTCCGGAGATTTTTCAAGGAGAATAAACGGTGGACATGGACTGGGGAATTGTATCAGTTTTTCATCTTGTACTACATGACAGGGCTGCCCACGAATTCTCAAGGTCCTTACATCCACGTCAGGGTTACAGATTGACCTTGCATCGTTGGATTACAGTAATGTAAACTCTTGCTCCAAAACACTATATAATACTACAAAATGCAGTTCAAAAACATCGTCGTCCTTTCTTCCAGTCTCGTTCTGTCCGTCCAGGCTGCCCCGGCTGAGAGATCTCAGGTTAAAAGAGGCGATACGTTCCTCACTTGTACCTGGCAATGTCTGGAGCCTTGTCGAGGATCAGCTTTGCCCGGCAGTCATTCACATGGACATCACCCAGCATGGTGTCCATGATGCCGGCGGCCGTGTCGGACAGGCCCGTCAAGCCTTTGGAACGAGCCTCGACGGCGATCTCGTCGAGGCGGTGCAGCCAAAAGATCCACCGCCGAGGGGAAAAGGACGATGCATCGTCTTGGTCGACTTGGTCAGACTCTGAAACCCCCCCCCCCCCTCCAGGCCTCACCTTGACAATGCCAAAGTCGCCAAACTCAAACAGCGTCCCGTACGCCTTGTACAGCGGACCGTCGACCTGGCCGTGTGTCGACTCGCCCGTCTCGCAGAGGGCAATGATCTTGTGCCCGGCCTCGGCAAACAATGTGTGGACGCACGGGAGGAGGGAGGCGAGGTCCATTGTGGATGCGGCATTGCCGTCGACGGACTCGATGTTGATCTTGTCGTCGACCTTGAAGGCGTCATTTTCGACAGAGCCGTCTTGGTCGAGGTCGTCCTCATTCAAGTCGTATTCGGAGACGACAAAACTAGCCCACTGGTCGTTGCCAGATTCATCCGTTTCATTGTGCACGTCATCGTTGTCGGTTTGATCGGCCAACTTGTCGTCGTCAGATCCGTCCATTTTGTCATAGTCGTAGTCGGTGTTGCCTTCGTCGTCGACATGGTGAAGCTCCTCCCATTGGTCGTGCTCGTCGACACTGTCGTAGTCATTGGTGTTTTCGACGACAAAGTCGTCCATGGCGTCCCCGTATTGACCTTTAATGACGACTACGTCGTCTTTTTCCTGGACGCTCTCATTGATGTCCCCATCACCGACGAGAACGTCTTTTCCCTCATCTTCGTCCTTGACGTCTCCACCCTTTCCACTCCTTCCCAGCTCCCTATCCGTCTCCAGCACATCGCTCAACACCATCATCACCACACCGGCAAGCCTCCGCTTGCCGACGCCGACAGACAGCGCCAGCGCCAGGAAATGAACAAAGTTGACCCGCTCGGCCACGCTCATGGCCGCACAGTCCCGCTTCCAGTACGACGCCATGTCCTTGACAAAGAATGGAAGGTCGCACCAGACGTCCCCGTCGGGCGTCGTGGCCGTGTGGCAGCCGTACGGGGGCTTCCACCAGCACTGCGAGTCCCTCTCCTCGGCCGGTTTCTCGTACAGCCGGCCCAGGACGCCGAGCTCTTGCTTCTGGAGCAGTTGGACGGCCAGCCGGTGGTGTGTTGCAGAGCTGCTGCTGGCGTGCGCCGTGTGGCGGCTGGCCATGTAGTAGACGAACCAGAGGTCGTGCAAGTCTGCGGTCAAGTCGGCGGCGGCAGCGGCGGGGCCGAGCGCAAACTGGGTGGCGATAGACTGCCACATGTTCTCAGTCATCTTGCAGAGAGACGAGCCGTCGCCGTCTCGGCGGATGGTGGCTAGGACCTGATTGCGCACGGCGGCAGAGACTGGCTGCCGCGGAGCGGCAATGGCGTCATGTTCAGAGGCCATGATAAAGAGTAGAGACGAATGCAATAAACGAGCAAATTGAATTTTAAACAAGTTCCTCTGTCCACTTTGTCTGCAACAACTGTCTGGCAACAGGCAAACCAGGACGGCTGTCCAGGCATCTATGCAAGGCTGCCCATTTTCAAAAGTTCATACCTGACATGCAAACGAGCCCGCCAGCGAATCAAAATCCAGGCTGGCAGTTCAATCAGACAAAAAAAACCATACGAGCAAGAATCACCCGAAAATAATTGTAGACCCAGATCCAAGATACAGCTGAACAATAGTATCAGGCATGGAAGGCGACAATGTCTACAAGTGGTGAGCAGTGGTCAACCTTACGTTTGTATTTTTCTCGTACTATTCCGTTCTGCCGTCCATTCCATAAAGAGGTGTACACACGAGACAACCAGATAAGGACATGTCCTGGAACGTCAAACGGGACCAAAAGGTGATGGAGTTTCCTGGCCGACTGGCAACACTCCCGAGGAGTTATCAAGCTGGGACAAACAAGTCGGCCCAGGTGGGATAAAGGCGGTAGAAGAGAACAAGGAGACACAAAACTCTATGCAAAACCAACTCTGGCTTCTGGAGACGAAAGCGAGAGAGAGGGACGGCAGTTCCGAGGAGGGGGACCCTGAGTATTGGGGAGTCCCCGCCGTGGCCGAGCGGATCATTCCGCGGCAGTGGACTGTCTGCTACCCAAAGAGGCAACTGGCCATCTGCTAAGGATGTGCTGTCGGTCTGTGAAGATCTCGGACTTGGGTATAGGCCGAGCTTTAATACGATTGCATTGACGACATCTAGTACATGTTTAATCAAAATAGACATGTCATGATTCTTTCTGATCTTCTTGTTTTTCTATTTTCTCACAGCATCTTCACTCTCCGTTTTGGCCACATTATTTATCCAGATTCTGACATCAATTCCAAATCCTCCCAATCAAGAACAATCCAGTTGTCTAATCATGAATAATGACAATCAATAATCATGTTATCACACATGTGCCCGCCTTGACCTGCCTCACGATCTTGTGACTTTCGTCTTTTGCCCAAACGTTCTGTCCAATGCAAGACCGTTTCGAGCCAAGTAGCTCTGTAGCTCTGGCATTACACGAATTATTCAAACAAAGCCCCCCAGACAGACAAGCCCACAAAACCACCAGATCTATCCACCAAAACTGATCCACTCTCGGACGAGCCGAATCTTCTCCACCCTGAGCCAGCATCGTGGACCCTGCGGTCTGGGGTTCGCCGCTGTCTGGGATGGGGCTGTTTTTGCACCTGTTTTGCCGGCCAATCTCCCCAGGCGGTCCTGGCAATGGGGCCACGTCTGGTGTTTGGTGTGCTTTGCGCACAAGTGTTTGGCTACTTTGTGCGATGGCTGGCGTGCTAGGTGCAGGTTTGCCTGGGTTTGCCTGGGTTTGCCTGGTTTTCGCCTTGCTGCTCCGTGTGTCGAGGATTCTCTCCCCGGCCGCCCAAGGCTTGCACCGTTGCACACTGTCCAACGGCACTCCCTGGCTCTCCGCACCAAGCCCCAAAGACAGGCCATCCATGGCGGGGACACGCTTCTCTGCACGGAGAAAAAGAGCTCACACTTGTGCCTTTGTGCTTTGTGGACTTGCACTTGTGCTCCCGCACTACTGCAGGCGCCAAAACTTTCCGTCGTGTGAGCCAACCTGCACCGTCGGCCTCGCCGGCCGGCTGCATGTTTATTGACAAGGGCCTTGGCGAGGCACCGCGTCCCCAGTGACACATGGGGAGTGCATGGGTACAAGCGCTCTGTTGCTTGGGGTGAGCGAGCGTCTGGTATCTCGTGCTGCGTGCTGTGTCCTCCCGTGCTTTGCTCCTGTGCTCACGTCGCCAGCGAAGCTCCTCCAGACGTTCCGGACTTGGCTGATCTTGGGGTACAGCTGCGCCAATCGCCTGACTTACCACCCGCAGTGCGGAAACAGGCTTTTGGGGCACCAGCCAGTGACTGGCCGCTTGCCCCAGGCCCAGAGGCTAAGCAATTGACAAAGGCCCCAGTCACGGAGCAGAGCGAGCAGCCAGTCCGAGACGGGCTATTGGGTTGGGCCAGGCAATTGCAATTGGATTCGTCGGTCGGCTTGGCCTGGACGCTAACACGCAGGCGCTGCAGATAATCGCCCTACGCCGCTCCCTAGGACAGGGCGTGTAAGATGGTGTGTCGTGCTGTCGTTCGTTGGATTGGCGAGGAACCACTTTGCGTGTATCTTGAAACTTCACGCTCTGCTGGCCGGCTCGTTTGACCAAAGAATCGGAGGAGAACACGCACAAATGCGGCCACCAAGTGTCCACTACCCACACAAGCCCTCCCAGACCGGCAGGAGCGGTCAGCAATCCGTGCCTCGTGCCTTCCTCTGCCCGGCCTTCCCCGTCCGTTGCACCTTCCCAAATCTCCCACCTGCGTCTACTCGAGATTGCTGGCATGCCAGGCCGTTGCAGTAAGCTGTTGCAGTAAGCTGCCGATAAAAGCAGGCAGGCACGAACGAGCCGCCCTCCCGAGCCAAACAGAAAGTCATCCCGCCGCCCGACAACGAACGGGCACCACCGCCTCTGAGAACCAGCCCGCAAAAGAGGACCTGGCCCCCAACTTGCTTTTGCTGGACCACCGTCCCAACCCTTCCAGAGACTCGTGTTCCCAAGAGGCATCCAGCCCCTGTCACGTGGGTAGCAATTGCAGGTATTCTGCAGCAAACACTCCCGCCTCCAGGCATCCCGAAACACCCACCACGCACAAAGCAACACCGCGCTGGGCACAAATACACCACAGCAGTCAGGCAGGACCGGAAAAAGAAAGCACGTTCAAGCCAAGCGTCCCAACAAACAAAAAAAGCCGGGGGACACACAAAAAGAGGCCCAAAAGAAAGCCCCCCAAGCTCGAAATCCCCAGGAAGCTTACACAACCAAAAGGCAAATAACCCCAAAAGACACCAAAGACCAAAGGGTTGCCAATTCACCGAAAACACCGCAGATCTTTATCTGCTCTGGCTGTCTGCAGTCTGTCTGTTCCTGCTTGGTCTCTTCTTCCACATTCTTGCCTGCACTGCTCCTTCTCGGGCCGCTGTGTACTTGTCTCACTGTTTATCATCTTTCCTGTTTCGCTCAACCCTTTTTGCTTCTTTCCCATTTACGCCTGGCTCTTTCCTCTTTCTTTCCCACTTTTTACGTCTTCCGTCCTTCCTCTTTTCTCTCAGCCCCTTCCCCCCTCTTGCTTCCTTCTTCTTTTCTTACATAAGACGCTGTCCCCATCGCGCCTTCCGTCTGATATCCCGCCACTACGTCACCCTTCTAAGAACCTCCCGCTTCTCCAACTTCTTGCCACATCCAAATTTCACCAAACACCCCCAGACCGCTCGATCGACATCTCCTCCCCGCAGCTCTCCCTTGCGGGACCTGACCGGCTCGTCGTGCGGCTGATTTGATTTGGCCTTTTATTTCTGGCATTCCCCTCCTGCCTGCCGAGCTCTCTTACACCACTTGCTGCTACGCTCTCTTGTGGGGCAGCTCAGCACTACTGCTCCCTCCTCTTCCACACCAACGGCCCACGAGACACGGCGGCTCTGCTCCTGACGAATCGGCGGCCTTGCAGCAACGCCGGGAAATACACGAAAATACCAGCAATAGCAACGCCTGGAAGGAACACCGTCAACACGCCGTACGATGAACGGCACTGACGCCCAAGCGTCGGCTGGACGCAGCCGCCCGCCTGCAATGCAGGTGATTGTCCTGGTAAGATTATGCTTTGTCTCTATCCATGTGCTCTCTTTTTGTCGGCCCTTTCTGGACATGATGAACAAGACAACAAACAGGCATGATGCTTGCGTGTCCCAGCGTGCCCCAGCGCATCGCCTGTGACACCACGTCTGTCCTACATCTGCCACGGATGCGCCGTTTTCGTTTTGTATCTCTCAAGACCGGACCAAATCGGTCTGTCGTGCCACGCCAAATCCCGAAACCTCCACGGTCCTTGCCATGTGCTAACAACCCCAGGGCTCGGGTGGCGGCCCGCAGGAGTCCAACACAACCGCCTTCCTGGTGCGGTCCACAGCCGAAGGGTGGCGCCGAGGATCTGTCGTGGCCGTGGATGCCGGCGTGCATCTCAGCTCCATTACCAAGATCCTGGAGCGGACGCTACCGCCCGGACTCATTGAGGCCTCCAGCAGCACAGACGAGGACGACGATGACTCGTCCTCGGCAGCGTCTGGCCCGTCGCTGCCCTACACAATGACAACGGGGCCCTTTGCCGGCCTGGAAGTGCCCTTTGCCACGGCCGAAGCCAACGCCTCTCACATCCAGCGGACTCTGGTGGACACATACCTGATCACCCATCCGCATCTGGACCACATCGCGGGCTTTGTTATTAACACTGCCGGCCTGCCTGGTGCTCGTCCCAAGCGGCTGGCCGGTCTTCCCTCCACCATCTATGCATTCAAGACCCACATCTTCAACAATATCATCTGGCCGAATCTGAGCGACGAGAACAATGGTGCTGGTCTTGTGACGTACATGCGTCTTGTTGAGGGTGGTCCTCCGGACTTGGGCGATGGCGACGACCGCGGCTACCTTGAAATCAGCGACGGCCTTTCCGTCAAGACCTGGGGCGTAAGCCATGGTCACTGCATTGAACGGCACACTCATCGCGGTAGCGGAACCAGCATATCACGCATTGGAAGCATAGACGCGAGCGGGAGCGGAGGAGGTGGTACGCTGCTAAGCCCCCGCGCCGTAGCCCACCATCAGCACTCTATCAGCATGGGATTCAACTCCCCCTTTTCTCAACCCCAGCCACCGCCACCAACCCTACATGTGCCGCAAACGTTGCCATATCGGCATGACAGCGTGGCTGCAGGAATAGGACGGCGTGCCAGCCAGGCCGTTGGTGGGGTGCCATTGGCCAGCGAACATGTATGCGTGTACGACTCGTGTGCTTACTTCCTTCGGGATGTCAAGACTGGCCGGGAAATTATCATCTTTGGAGATGTGGAGCCCGACTCTGTCTCTCTTTCGCCGCGTAACCTCCTGATATGGCAGGAGGCTGCGCCCAAGATTGTCACTGGCCACTTGGCGGCCATCTTTATCGAATGCAGCTATGACGACTCGCAGCCGGTGGAACGGCTGTATGGGCATCTCACGCCGCGCTACATTATTGAAGAGCTCACAACGCTGGCTGCAGAGGTCAAAGAGGCGCGTATTTTCATCAAGGAGCAAGAAGCCGAACAGCTGCAGAAGAAGAAGGACCGAGATGCAAAGAAGCGCAAGCGGAGAGAAGAAGCTGCTGCTGCCGGCCATGTTTCACGCAAGCATGGCCATAGCCATCTCAAGCCGACTGACTCGGCTCTCTCCGAGGGACCGTACGATGCGCCCGTATCACCCAGGACTATGAAACCGCAGCGTGTTGCCATTCCTACAGACGACTCGGTGGTGTCTACACCCACAACAGCGACTGGCACTGGCACCCCCACCATACCGACGCCCACGGCGGATCTATCACTGAACGAGCCCGACATCTCGCTGTTCGACGAGAAGGGAGGCCCCAAGGACACCAGCATAACGTCTGCTCCACCTGCTGCGGCCAAGTTGGCAACAGCAGCAGATCCGGCTGGCTCGAAGCTTCCACTCCAGGGTGTCAAGATTGTGATTATCCATGTCAAGGAGAAACTCAAGGATGGACCGACCGCGGGAGAGGTAATTTTGGAGCAGCTGCAAGAGCATGACGAGCAGAACC
Source organism: Raffaelea albimanens (assembly GCA_002778245.1). Lineage (NCBI taxonomy): Eukaryota > Fungi > Ascomycota > Sordariomycetes > Ophiostomatales > Ophiostomataceae > Raffaelea > Raffaelea albimanens. The sequence goes on along the minus strand of PCDJ01000006.1, from coordinate 2,476,362 downwards.
CTCTTGGTTGCGAATTCTTGATATCCTATTCAGGGCAGAGTCTGTATGTGTGAAAACATTTATTTCGAGGGACATTTTAAGGCACAGACGGCAACTGTATGATTATAACGACACGCTCAGCAATTTTGGATTTATCTTGGATTTTATATCACTTATTTTCGGATTACCCACTTTGGGTCAGCATTGGATGAACGAATCGCTCTCATCTTCCTCTTATGATCATGATTGTACAATACGATTTTTATATTCTAGAAAATTCAAGTTTTGTTTTGGTTCGACGTGTGCTTTTTTTTACCGGCAGAAGTCTTCGGGTTCTCTTTTCCGGAATGGCTTACACCACAAGATGTTAAGTTTTGGTCAGCCTGCTGTCGTCTTGCGCTGCGTTCGCTTGGGTTTTCAACTCGTTTTAAATCCAACTTGCGCGATCATGATGGCCACTTCAGAAGAAATTGCTCAACAACCCAAGACGATCAGCATTGTCGCAATTATCAAGCGCAAGCCTGGCCTGACGCGCGACCAGTTCTACAACCACTGGGTCAATGTTCACGGACCTCTGGTCAGGCCATGGGCCACCAAGCACGGATTCTTGTCTTACCGCCAGATCCACCTCCTGCCATCCCTCAATGCTGGACGCGCACCGGTTGGCCCCGAAATCGCCGGCCAGCACACGGAGCTGCAGGCATGGGATGGCTGCGCCGTGTTTGAAGTGGCGAGTCTAGAGGCATTTGAGACGGCGTTTGAGGACCGATACTACAAGGAAGCGATTGCGGTAGACGAGGAGCGGTTTGTGGACAAGGCGGCCGGGGTGATGCGGGTGCGTGGAGAAGTGCACCGGATCATCTGATGTGATTAGCCGTAATTGAAGAATACGACCATAACGTTGGGGACTGCATTCTTTTACGAGATGCTGCTTGGCTGTCGAATTAATGCACTGGAGTGACATGTTGATGCATCTGCCAGGAGTTGTTAAAAGGTGGCTAGACATACTACTACAACAACGACGACGACAACTTTTGCGGCCTACGCAATCATCATGGCCGGTCTAGTATTCGTTTCAGCGCTGCTGCTTGCCGGCAGTGCCGTGTCACTCGAAGCAACTGCTCCCACGACTACGATTATCCCGTCGACGAGCTTCGACTCGCAGGCCGACTTTGACGCCGCCTGGGACTACAACTACCCGTGGGGGACCGACCACAACGGCGCCGCCCGGATGAACAAGAGCCAGGTCGGGCTGGCCGGCGGCGGCATCTTGACGCTGACGGCCACGCCCGTGACGGGCCAGAAACCGGCGCGCCACGGCGGCCGCGACATTGCCGTCCACTACCTGGCGGGCGCGGTCAGTGCAAAGCCGCACTTGACGGTGGCGTCTGGTCTCACCGTGGAGCTGTCGGGGGCGTTCCGGGCGCCGGTCGCGCGCGGGACGTGGCCGGCGTTCTGGCTGACGGCGGTCGACGGGTGGCCGCCCGAGGTGGACCTGGCGGAGTGGAAGGGCAGCGGCAAGGTTTCGTTCAACACGTTCAACACGTCGAGCCAGGTGGCGGCGCTGGACGCGGCGTACCCGCGGCCCGACGAGTTCCACCGGGTGCGGGTGGTGATGGCGGGCAATGCTGCGGGGAACGTGGTGGTGCAGTTCTACGTGGACGGCAAGCTGGTGACGACGCAAGTCGGGCGAGGGTTTGTCGGCAAGGCAATGTACCTGTGAGTGAGACTTTTTAAGGGTTTTTTTTTGAAGTTTCTTTCTTTCTTTCTTTCTTTCTTCTTTTCCTTTCTTTTTCTCTCTCTAACAGACAGGATCATCAATCTGCAAATGGAGGGTTCGTCTGGTTCTCCAGGGCCGACGTCAGGTGAGTTCCGGCAGTTGGACGAAAAAACCATTAAAAAAAGAAGTCACTAACAAACAGACACTCTCTACTCGGCTCGAGATGTGTCGGTCATTTCGTACGCGTCGTAGGATGGCTAAGGACAGCACTAGCCACAGTGGGTGTTGGTGACGGCAGCCACAATCGCGATAACGATTAGATTAGAGAAAAAAAGTGAGAGGGACACGAAAAAAAGCCTGTAAATAAAAGACCTTGGACATAACCGAGAAAATCTACGCCGGCCTGAGTCAACCGCTCCCTGTACACAGTCATTCGGGCAGGCACCAGCTGTGCAGACCGAACAAGAAAACGCATCGCATGGCCTGAAATGTTGCGGCCAGTTTCTCCTTGATGCAACGGCTTGCCAGCCAACCGACCCTTTGGTCTCGACGATTTTGCCCCGCCGCGACTGCCTTTTACGTCTTTGACGTCAGACGAACTGCAAAAACAAGCCGACGACAGAGAACAGCGAAGCCCCCCCCAAACCCCCTGCCGCCTCGCAAGCCCCTCCAGGGATACGCCCTCGACAACAATTCCACCGTCTTCAGCGTCGTCCGCGCCGACCCCGGCCAGCTGCTGCTCTTTTCCCACAAACGCACCCAGCGCCAGAGAGCCCGCGAGCGTCGGCGGCAGCACCAGCAGGACATTCTGCAGACCCTCGTGCACGACGGCAAGCAGTTCATTACCGCCTCCGCCATGAACTTTGTCCAGATCCTCACCACGCCCACGGCCGACACGCCGGGCACCTGCCTGCTCGTCCACCACGACAACCGCCGCTACCTGTTTGGCAATGTCGCCGAGGGCACGCAGCGCGTGTTTGTCCAGCAAAAGATCTCGCTGGCCCGCGTCGAGCACATTTTCATGTCGGGCAACGTCGACTGGCACACGGCCGGCGGGCTGCTGGGCATGGTGCTGACCGTGGCCGAGGTCGTGTCGGCCGCCAAGATGGCCGCGGCCGATGCGGCGTCGGCCTCGAAGCGGTCAAAGGCGGCCGCGCGCAACGGCACCACGACAATGGCCGCGCGCGACCTGGACATCCACGGCGGCGAGAACCTGTCGCACTTTTTGGCCGTGGCGCGGCGCTTCATGTTCAGGAAGGGTCTCCCCATCAAGCTCCACGAGGTCAGGAACGACCAGGCCCCTGGAACCAACCCCGGCCCCAGGTCTCCCGACTGGGTGGACGACAACATCATGGTGTGGTATGTCCCGGTCGTGGCCGACGCCCCCCGGTCCCGCAAGCGGAGCCACGAGGTCATGGAGGGCGAGTCCCCCGAGCAGTCCTCCCCCAAGTCCGCCGTCGCCGCCGCCCCCCCTACAGACCAGGAACTCGCCGACCGCGAATTCATCGACTCGGTCGTCAACCACATGTTCGACTCGGACTGGAACGCCGACGTCCTGACCGAAACCACCCTCGGTGCCGTCCAGATGCCCGCCAAGATCTTCATTGCCGACCCGGAAACCGGCAAGGTCAAGTCCTACGAGGGGCCCATGCCCGGGTCGCCCGACGTCGCCGACCCCAACCTGCCCGTGCTCATCCGCCGGCCGTGGCCCGCCGCGCTGATCAAGAGTCTGCCGCGCACCACGCCGTCGCGCCAGAGCATGTGCTACATTGTCAAGAACCACCCGCGCCGCGGCAAGGTGAACGCGGCCGAGGCCGCACGGCTCGGCGTGGCCAAGCCCGACATCAAAAAGCTGGTGGCCGGCGAGAGCGTCACGGCCGCCGACGGCAGCACGGTTACGCCCGAAATGGTGGTCGCCGCACCCGTGGAGGGCATGGGTTTCGCCGTGGTCGAGATCCCGGACCGGTCGTACATTGGCGCCTTTTTGGCGCGGCCGGAGTGGGCCGACGACAAGGTCATGGGCTGCATCAACACCATGTTTTGGATTTTCCGGGACAAGGACGCCTTTGAGGACGAGCGGCTGCAGGCGTTTATGCGCAAGCACAGCACGGTCAGACACACCATCTCGTCGCCCGAGACGTGTGCGAACCGGCTGGCGCTGTCGTCGGCCGCGGCCCTGCAGGTGAAGCACAACCGCGTCGACCCGGACCGGTTCAGTCTGCAGCAGTACAACAACATTCCGTCTCTGGCGGCACTGCCTGGCGGTACGTCATTCCAGGCGGCCCGCCCTGGCTGGTCGGTCAAGCTGGCGCCGCAAGTGATTGAGGAGGACGACAAGGTGTTTTCCTTTGTGGACCTGCCGGCCGCGATCAAGGACATGGACCCGGCAGTCCTGCAAAAGGCCGACGAGGCGCGGTCGCGCATCGGCTCGGCGGCGTTCCGGGACGCCGTGGCCGTGTCCAACCAGGGCCTGTCGCCGCTGGCAGCGGCTGCCGAGGTGATTCCTCTGGGCACCGGGTCGGCGATGCCGTCGAAATACCGCAACGTGTCGTCGACGCTGGTGCGCGTGCCGGGCGTGGGCAGCTACCTGTACGACTGCGGCGAGAACACGCTGGGGTCGATGCGGCGGCTGTTTGGGGCGGAGAAGCTGGCAGAGGTGCTGAGGGACCTCAAGGTGCTGTGGGTCAGCCATTTGCACGCGGACCATCACCTGGGGACTGTGAGTGTGATGCGGGCATGGCGGGACGCGACGGCGGGCCAGCCGGCTACGCAGCCTGCCCCGAGACTAATGGTGGCGTCTCACATTGACATGCTCCGGTTCCTGCGGGAGTATTCCGACGTGGAAGACTTTGGCATTGAGCGGGTGGTGCAGGTATCGCTGCGGTGCCCGGACCACCCCAAGTCGTACCGGTGCACGCCGGTTGTGTTTGGGCCGAAAGAGCAGGCCGAGTTTGGGCTTGAGCGGATCGACGCGGTGCGGGTGCTGCACTGTTACGGGGCGATGGCGGTGTCGATGACGTTTGCCGATCCAGTCGATGGTCGTGTCGAGACGTCGACCGGGAGGACTCCAAAACTCAAGGTGTCGTATTCTGGAGACTGCCGGCCGTCGCCCGACTTTGTCGAGATTGGGCAGGACTCGACGCTGCTGATCCACGAGAGCACGTTTGACGACGAGATGCTGGCGGACGCGCAGGCCAAGAAGCACAGCACGATGGGCGAGGCGCTTGAGGTGGGGCGCAAGATGGGCGCGCGGCGGGTGCTGCTGACGCACTTTTCGCAGCGGTACCCCAAGATCCCGCTGTTTGGGGACAATGGGGCGGGCGACGAAAAGGCGTCGCGGATGGAGATTCTGGTGGCGTTTGACCAGATGCGGGTGAAGCTGGGGGATTTCCACGAGGCGGCGGCGTACCTGCCGGCCCTGCAGAAACTGTACGAAGGGGAGGAGAAGCAGTCTGCGTGAGGGGGGGGGTCGAGAAAGGGGAAAGGAAAAGAAAAGAAACGGATATAGACATAGAATCACGACGTCACCCATGCTCTTCACGTCTTGTAACATAAAGGGTGTATACAAAAAGATGAATTAAAAGATATACAAAGAAAAAGAGAATATACAAGTTGAAATGGAAAAGAAAAAAAAACTTACCAGGGGCAAATGTAAACAAAATGCCCCGACGTATAAAGTCACTTGAGACATGTCAACGGCATGTCAACTCTTGTAGCATACACCCAAAGAAGCAAACCTGGCTGGCCACTTGATCGTGGCTCGCTCTTCCCCTCTAGTAACTGTACTGGGCGCCCGTCTAGAACCTGGGCGCCCGCGGGATGGACGACTTGCCCTGGGGTTGGCCTTTTGGGTCCGGCCTTGCCGCCGGCGGTCGGGTCGCCTTCCGCACGGGTGGCTCAGGAGCCTTTCGGGGGGACATGTACGACGGGCTATTAGGTGGCTGCCCTTGCTGTCGTGGACCACTGGGCTGGCCGGCGGCCGGCGGTCGTTGACCCTGGGATCCTTGATGCGGGATCCGAGACGGCCCGGCTTGTCTAGAAAATTGAGACACTCGAGACGCCTCGGCCCTGCCTGCACCGTGGCCGGCCTTGTTCCCCACGAGTTCCTTTAGCCTGGATATGCCAGACCTGCCCTTGCCTTCTCGACGTGGGCTGTCTGCAGGTTTGTCGACACTCCTCGTGGCAGACACCTGGCTGACGGGATCCGGGTAGTCCCTCTCCACCTGGCGCTGTGTCCGGGGAGAATACGGCGGCATCCGCTTCAGGGGCGTGCCAGGCCGTCTGGAGGAAGAAGCTTCAGACGCCGGCGATGGCGGGGCTCGTGCCACGCCGGCCCGCGACGACACTCCCGGCGGCGTACGCGGAGACGCCTGGCGCGTCTTGAGCGGCGGCTTCACCGTAGTCTGGGTGGACTGGCTGCCGCGCGAGGAGTGTCCCGAACGGGCCGGGCTGTGGGGGACTGGCTGACCCCGTAGCTGTGGACGCTGTGGATCGACTGGGCTCTCCGTTCCGTAACGGTTCTTCTCTCTGTCCCGAGGAGGCTGTGAGCCCTGCTTGCAATAGCTTCTGGCCTGTGGCTGGGGGTCTTGGCTGTATTGACTCCCGCTCGTGTTGTCGTCCTGGGGTGTACGTTGGCAATGTCGAGGACGCTCAGAGAAGACCTCCCGAGGAGCCTGGCGACCCTGAGTGACCTCTGGGTCGCAGTACATGTCATAGATGGCGCCAATCTCAGACTCTGCACTCGGCTGCTTCGAGGGAGAGGGGTGGGGGTGAGAGAGCTGTTCTTCCTTGACACATTGGGGCGACAGAGGAGACTGGGGAGATTGAGGCTGAGGGTGCTGTGGGTGTCGAGAACGCCCTTGCTGTGGGTGCTGCGGATGTTCCCGAGGTCGTTCTTGACGGTCTTGCGGGCACTCCAGCCGGGGAGGCACACTCTGGGGAGCATACCGGGTGGGCATGTCCCTGGGGTGGTGCAAGGGCTGCGGCGGCGCCCGAGAGTACTGGGGCTCGGGCGAATAGTCCCTGTGACGGTGCTGGTCCCGCTGGACCGCCTCCTGCCTATCCTCGTCCTGCTGGCCCGGGTAGCCCACTACCTCAAACCACGACACTGCCTCTGGCAGCAGCGGCAGCGGCAGCCGGTGGCCCATCTTCGTCACCATCCGTGCCGGACAGTCCCGCGTCCCGTCCCCGCCCTGCAGCCGATACTTGCCCGGGTTCACCAGCGAGTGCGGGACCCGCGGCGGCTGCCCCGGCCGGCTCCGCTGATGGTCGTACAGCCGCTTGCGGTAGCCCGCCTCGCACACCCGGGTGTTCGCCAGCCCCTCTGCCAGAATGTCGCTCTCCTGCTTGACCTGCCGCGCGGTCATCGCCGGCGCCGACCGCCGCTTGCCGTCCTGCTCCTGCTCCGCCATCACCGCCAGCCACGCCTCCATAATCGTCCACATCTCTGGCTCCCGGAAATTCCTCCACGTTTTTTCTTCTCTGGTCCTCTCTTCTCTGGTCCTCTCTTCTCTGGTCCTCGCTTCGCTCGATTGTTCTCTAGTCGCTTCGCTCGATTGTTCTCTGGTCCTCGCTTCGCTCGATTGTTCTCTAGTCGCTTCGCTCGATTGTTCTCTGGTCGCTTCGCTCGACTCCGTTCCCCCCCGGAGCCGGTAGTGCTCCTCCATCTTTGCAATCGCCATGCTCTTGGCCCCCGCCCGGATGTCCAGCACACACTTGGGGGCCGCAGCGAGGAGAGCCAGCAGGCACGCCTCGCACGGGTGCACGAGATGCATCGGCTTGAACAGGGGAGACGGCTGCCGGATAGGACCCCGGGGGTGGTTGCGACGGTGGCTGCTGTTGGCGTCGACGTCGCCCAGATCGCCGTGCAGCAAGCACTGGAACAGGTACGGGCTGGCCCAGAACGCGCTCCTGCGCAGCAGCCGGTCGCCCCAGTCGCGAACAGACAAGTCGTAGCACGGCGGCGACTTCCTCCCCATAGGACACCACCTGTGCCGCTTGTGACGCCGTATGGGGTCCGCATTGTCGGCACACTCGAGCGTCACGAGGTAGAAAATCTGCCGGATGAGCGCGGTGTTGAGCCTCTGGTGGGCTTCGCACAGCAGCGTCGGCGTGGTCCAGATGCCGAGCTTGGCCTCGAGGCGGTAGCCCTGGCGGGCCGCCTCTCCGGCAACCCTGTCGGCTTCGATGCTGCTGCTGCTGCCCGTCTGCTTGAACTTTTTAAACGCTGCCTGGGAGACGGCTCGTCTTTTGCTGCGGAGGTGCCGGTGCAGGGTCCTGACTTTGCGGTCCTGGAGGGTGAGCCAGTGTTTGGTCGGGCGGATGGCGTCAAACGTGTCGGTGCAGTGCTCGTAGGCAAGCTCGAGGTGCTCGGACGGCAGCTGGAGGACGGAGAAGAGTGCTTTGATGTCGGTGTAGTCGAGGTGCATCAGCGACAGCTCGTGGCGAGAGAGAATGTCGCGCTGAAACGACAAAGACATGGCAAAAGGGTGACGAAGAAAGGAAGAAATAAGAGAGAGAAGAACAAAGACGAACAAAGTGAGAAAAAAGAAAAGAAAAAGAAACAAGGGCAAATGCCTCGAAACAACAGCCAGCTGTTGTCAAAAAGACAATACCAAGCTTTTGGTTTATGCAGTTGAACTCAACAGCGGTAATGTTGAGGTGACTCAATGCAAGCCTTGCTAAAGAATCAAAGACGAATCAATGAAATACCAATGGTACCAAAGATATCAACGAGGGAAAAACTTGCCTGTTTGCTTACCTTGGGTCGTTGGAGCCTGCAACGAGCCTGCAAAGGTCTGTCGATTATTTGCTGTAAGCCTGTCGCGGGTGTTTGTTTCTGGCAGTCGACTGTGTTTATTATTAACAAACGATTCAATGGTTTTATTGTCAAAGATGTGCAGAGGTCAACTCTGGTTCGAAGCAAACAAAGACGGTGTGGAATTTTTTGGAATGTCGTTTATGACAAGAGCCAGACGTCTGTGGAAAAGGTGACAGGACAGGAAGAGTCCATCTTTTAAGTCCACCTGTCAAGGCTTCTTGCATGAACCTGCAAGGCACGCAGTGGTTTGTGGCGGATGTTGTTCACCTGTGCAGCTGCAGTGCCAGTTGTCAAAATGGGCGGACAAGGTTGCCAACCATGACAAAGAGGACAATGGGCAAACAGTTGACAATGGATGAGGACAATGGACAGGCGGTTGGCAGACAATGGACGTGACAGTGGACGTGACAATTGGCAATGCCCTTTGTTGGCGTCACAGCCACTGCTCGACTGGGCGTGTTGTCATAGCCACCTTGGTCTGAAATGTCAGTGTAAGAGTGATAAAAATAAACCTGGACAACAACTTACTCGGAAACGACTCTTCTCGGGCAAGTCTCCAGGTCATGTTCAACTGGGCATCACCAGGCCTTAAAAAAAACAGCAATGGGGCGGTGGCGGTGTTCATCGGTTTCTGTATTTCTCTTTTCGTCTTCCGCAGCCCGTTCTTTTTGCATCTCTTTGTCTGCAATTTGCCCAATGCGCCTCGTTTTTTTCTCCCGTCCACCCATGGAACTTTCCTGTTCACATGGTCATCCATGAATTCATCCCGGTTCGTCATGACCACATGAATCCATACCCGTTCGTCTTCATCACCATCCATCCCCGTCTCCCCTAACTGGACCTCTCTCAGGTTGCAGATACTCTCAAGACTTGATGGTAGTTGTGTTGTTAATATGTAGCAGAAAACCCAACGCCGCGTGGAGAGGTAAGTAATGATCAATCAAAAAAAAAAAGAAAAAAGAGAGAAAAAAGAAGACAACACCAATAAAAGCACAAATAGCAGTGACCAAAAAACAGCAGGGCAGAGAAAGTAACGAGTTAAAAAAAATGTTGCCCCTGGTCGTGATAATACCGCCCGTTTCAATGCGCCATCTGCTGCGACAAAAAAAAAATAGACGCAAGTCAGTCATGCTCCCCTTTGCTCATGCTTCCCGTGTAGTCCTGTACACTCTTTGGTATATCCCTCGAAGGCTCATCTCTTCCCCGGTGCAGTAGTCCGTCCATCCACCTTTCCCTCTTTGTCGTTTCAAATATAACCGCAGCATCTATAGTCCGTTACCCTCGTTACGTATTCCTGCGATTTACATTGCTCCAAGTGGGTATCATTCAAGTTCTGGTTGGGTCCAGCGCCGTTTTTCTCGCTTGTCGTGTAAGCTCGGCACTCGAAAATCAGCGCATCGCAGATGACCGCGCTGATGTCCGTTCTCTCGAGGCACGAGCCCGCTCGTGGCGAATCTTGGCAGCCTCGGTGCCGTCGTCTTGAAGGGTGGCTTCACGGAACCACGGATGTTGGAGTGCTTCTTTTGCGGTGATGCGTTGTGATGGGTCATAGACGAATATACGCTTCAGAAGGTCCACGAATTGCTTCAGGAACGCGTTGTTGCTCGGGATGATGTCCTGTGAGCTTGTTAGCAACTCTGCTTGCGCATCTTTACTTCTCAAGACACGGGCAATACATACGCTTAGCTTCTTCATCGCTTTAACGAATCTCCTAGATGCGCGCGTCGTTTCACTGCTGGGGTAATCAAGCCGAGACCTTTTGAAGTATCTGCAAATTGTTAGCATCGAACACATAGGATCCCAATTAATAGCAAACTTACTTCGCTGCAGGGTTGCCACCATGCCTCGTAGACCTGGCAACCTGCTGGACAAGGTGAGTGTCGATGCGGCTTTCGCAAACCGCCTCCATCATCGCCAGGTGCTCCAAGTTGTCGTGTGTTTGGAACAGGGCATCGCCCGTGAAGAACTCGACGAGGATGCAGCCAATGCTCCAAATGTCACAGGGGAATGACCAGCCGAGACCGAGAATGATTTCGGGTGCGCGGTAGTGGCGAGTGGACACAACCGACGAGTGATATTCGTCTTGGAAAGTAGCCGAGCCGAAGTCAATCAGCCGGATTTCAGTGTCAAGCAGAACTCTACGCTGGCTGGCCTGACGGGCGACAGTGGCAGACGAAGATGGGATTTTGCGGTTGTATGTGAAGGTCTGGTAGGTGGCGTCGACGAGGAGGATGTTTTCGGGCTTCAGATCGGTGTGAATCAACTGGAGGTCATGCAGGACTGTAGGTGTTAGAGAAAGGGCTGCCAAGAGACTTTTGATAAAGGCATGCAAAACTTACAGGCAACACTGGTAAACAGCTGCCGAGCAAAGCTCTGGATCTGACTGTTGGGGAAAGGCACGAAGCCGTTGCCCTTCAGGAAGTCGAAAACGCTCTGGCCTAACAGATCCATGACAATGCAGATGTGGCCACGGAAATCGAAGCATTCACGCAGGTGGATGCAGCGGTTGCGGTTTTCTCGGTCGTTGGCCTTGAGGGTCTCGAGAACACGCAGCTCAATGCGTGACGCGTCACGATACTTTTGTACCGAACGAATAATTTTGATGGCAACAAGTTCGTTCTTGCGTCGGTCGCGGGCCTGGACGACCTTGCCGAATGTGCCTTGGCCAAGTAGCTTGACCATTTGGTCTGGATACAGTCAGCTTTTGTTCAGAATAATAAGAGTATCATGTCAGGGATGGAGACGTACATCGCTCGGTCAGATCGGCATCCGGAATAACAATGTAGTGGCCGTCGTCATCGTCGACCTTGACGTTCTTGCTGTAGTGTGCCTGGGTAGAGGAGAGGAAGGTCAGTAGACTGCTGGGTGAATGATTGACCATAGACAACTCAAGCCCGAATGAAGAGGCCGTGAACGGTTGGGATAACAGATTCAATAAAACTCACATCGTGGATCACTTTGACGTCAACGTCGGGGGCCTTGACAGGCGGCAGAGGTGGTGGGCGGTAGTGAGTAAAAGCCGGGCCGAGGGCAGCAAGGTCACGCTCTCGCTTCTTGGCCTCGTTTGCCAGTTGCTGGCGAGTAGTCCGCTTACGCTTCTGGCCAGGCATATTGGCGGCGGCGGCCTCGTAGTCGTAGCCGTTTGTGGAGGCCAGTGACGTGGCTGCAGTGTTGACGGCAGTGGCCGTGTAGAGAGAAGAGTGAGAGTTGGAATTGGAGTTTGTGCGTTCGCTGGATATGGTAGAGCCAGTGGATGGCGGGTAGGCGTGGACTGGGTCGTAACGGGCAGTCGCGGTGAGCGTCTCGTCCTGCCGTCTCCGCTTCTTAGTGAGATGGCGATCGCCAGCAGTAGCAGCGGCAGCGGTGTGATGGCCCTGCTGCTCGTAGTGGTAGACTCCGTTGCCGTTGGCAGCTGCAGAGTTGGCAGCCGAGTTGGCAGCGATGGCTGCAGGGCCGCCAGCTTGGGAGTTGCCATTTGGCCGACGCTGGGCAGCAGCCGAGTCGTCGTGGTCGGGGGAGTCCTCAATCACGATCACCTCCTGCGGCAGGCCGTTCTTGTAGAACGTGTCCCAGTCGGGCGGGCCTGACCGGCGCCTCTTGCGTGGCGGCTGGGAGCCACTGTTGGTGACGGCCTGTAGGACAGTTTCGGCAGTAACTGTTGAAGATGAGCCCGCTGCAGCTGCTGAGCCCGCGGCAGCCTTGGACCGCTTGGGTGTGTAGCCGGGCGAGGCAGCGCCGTCCGGCTGGCTGTTGTTGTGGTGGTGGTGATAGACGGTCCGCGAGTGGCCTGAGGCGGCCACAGTGCCGTTGTTCATTGTCGAGGCGACGTGGTGCTGGACGGTGCCGTTGGCGACTCCGTTGGCGACCGAGGCTGGCGAATATGGGGCGTAGGATGACGCGGGCGACGAGACTGACGAGGCACCCAGTCGTGACGAGGTGCCTGGGAGCGTCGACCGGTACGACGACTGGTGGGCAAATGGGTAGCCGGCGGCGTAGTGAGGAAGCGTCGCGGTGGCTGTCGTGGGTGTCGACATGATGTGGTTGTCGGGGGTCGGCGGGTGTTTCGAGGAGCCTCTCGCTGGCGGGCGGCCAGGGAGAAGGGCGGCAGGGGCAATCGACGACACGACGCAAACAGTCGGGGGTCGACAGCAATCGGGTTGACGGCGTTGCTGGCGACGATGAGGGCTGTCCGGGAGGTGAGGAGGAGTGGGCAGAGACAGCGAGGGCAGCGAGAGGGGGCAGAGAGGCAGGGAGACAGAGGCCGTGTGGGCTGTGTGAGGCGCGACAGAGACTGCGAGCCTGGGAGCCTGTTCTCAGCGTTTCTCAGCGTCCAGCGTTGCCTGCGAGCCTTCTCTGGCGTGGTCGAAAACTGGCTGTAGCAGGCGGCAGGCCTAGCGCACAGGGGCTGTCGGGCTGGCTGGCCTGGCGTATTTCTTTTTGTGTGGTCGAGAATTATTTTTTTAATTGTTTTTATTCGCCTTTGGAGGGCCCTTTTTTCGCTGTTTTTTGTCCGCGTGGGCTGTCCGAGGTTTTGTTTGGCTGTGGTGCTTTTGGCTGCTTGACCTGTGGCTTGGTTGGACTCCAGCTGCTGTCGGGACGGGGCTGTAGACGTGCTCTGCGTGCTCTTCGAGGTGCCGTGTCGCAGGGCGTGCTCGTGGTCGGTGCTGTCGATGTTTTTGCCAGAAAGCAAAGTCGTCGCGGAACCATTGACGAGAAGGACTACAATGGCGACAGTGGCAGGATTGAAGCCTTAGATCGTCGGAAGAGCAGGGCCGCTTTTTGGTGCGGCTTTTGGGGGGTGTTTTGGGTGGTTTGGGGCGGTCTGTTGGCTGCGGGTCGCTCTGGTGGCCTGTCTGGCGGACAGTGTGTCTCTGGTCGGCCCTGGTCTCTTTTTTGGAGGCCTGGCTCTAGCGGCCTTTTGTTGGCTTTCTTTGGCTGGACGCCTATCTGGTGGCAATCGCTGCAAATGCGCCGCTGCTCGACAAAGGAGACAAAAGCGCCGTCGGAAAGTGCTGTATGGAGGAGGAGTCAACGATGATGCCGGAGACTGGAAACAGGAGACTGGAAACGCCCGAGAAGAAACCCGTTTTGTTGTGCGGTTGTATTTTGGGATTATTTTGGGCGACCTGCTGCACCACAGCGACTGAGTGACGTTTTGGCTGGCGGCCATTTGTTTCGCTGCCTTCGCTGTTTCCAATTCCTTAATTCCTTAATTCCTACGTCGCCTGGGAGCGGAAACACTCCTGGCCCGCCAGACTGGCTGTGACGACGCCCGTCGGTTGGCGGGCGTGGCGGTGGTGCGAGGGGAAGGAGCGAACCAGGGCCGTGTGCGGACAGTGCCAGCAATCTGGGGCAATTATCTGGCTGCCAGCGAGTAGTACCTATCCTTATCTGTACTGCTACTGCTGTCGGGTGCGTCGGCGCGCAGCGATTGCGCCGGCCACAATGTGTCGAGTTTAGACTCGTTTTGCATGTCTCTTCGCGCTCTGCCAATCTATGTTGCTGCGTCTTTCAAGAAAGGTATATCTCTTTCTGCCCCTGATTTCATGATCTTTCAGTCGTGTCGTGCGTTGTTTGCTCGACTTGGCCCGGCTGCCACTGTGAGAATAGCCCTGTCGCCACTGTGCCAAGTAGCCGCTATCAAATGGATTTGGAAGGAGCCAAACGCGCTGAGCCAGGCACAAAATAGCACAGGCGTGACAAAGCAAGAGGAGAAACTGCACAGCAAAAGGGGCAGGAGCGATAGGGTTCTTTCTGTTTTTGCACTTTGCAGTGCGCCTACGGGGATTTGGTTCTTATTTTGTCCTCTATTCACCTTCGTCCATTGTATCTGAACACAGCATACACGCAAGGCACAAATACGAAGCACAAACGAGGCACAAACGAGGCACAAACGAAGCACGACACCGCCTCTGCAGCAGCGCCACACGCAGCTCGTAAGATCGCTGACGCTTGCCGGGGGCTCGCTATCTCCAGATTCCGTCCCACTGAATTCTGCCGCACGCCGCTAAAAGCAACCCACTAAATTGCCCAGATCCACTGAGCAGGGCAGACAAAAGACGAACCGCCGGCCGACGCAGCGCACCTTTTTGTTGGACCCGTGCCCCTGCGCTTTGGCTCTTTGGGACAATACTAAGATACGCAGAGTGTCCCTTGTTCCCTCTTGTTTCTCTTTGCCTCTCTTGTCTCTGCTGTGTCTCCCCCTTTGCTTCCGGACGGCCATCAATCAGCAACCCGGAACAGTGCCTTTGCGTGGAATGGACGGGGCCTGGAGTGACAGGGATTCTGGCATTCGAGTGTAATTGAAAGAAAGGAACAAATAAAACAAGCCACACAAAACATTTCTCGAAATACGAGCAGAAACGACGATAAGGCTTGAGAGGCCCGTCGGAGCCATAAAAAGTCGCCACCATGACAGGCAGATATGCAGCCAGACCCCAGACCAGGGAAGAAAGAGCAGGGAATAGAAGGGGAGGAAGAAAAAAGAAAAAAATCCCATTAAGGCCAGACCAATTCTACTACTACAAGTAATGCTCAGCAGACCCGGACAACCCATGTCTTTTATTGTATGGTGTATTAACCCACATCTCTGGATAGTCGGGATAATACGACAGTCGATTACATCGACCAAATCGACTACAGCGTTGGTCTTACTATGTACAAAGCGCGTCTGCAAATTGTAATAATGTATGTGCGAGCACCCAACAGGCAATAACGACCCCTCCTTACAGTTGCGGTAGGCGGCTCACGGCAATGTCGTGCGGCTGCCGTGCTGGACGCACTGTCTGGGACTGTGGTAGTGAGGCAGTGAGGATCTCCCGAGAGAGGAGACAAAGAACCCGAGGAGTTAGTGGACGAGAGAGCAGGCGTACCAGTGAAGAAGAGGAAAAGGCAGTCACGATCAAGGCAGTCACGGCCAGGGAAGGAGCGACCCACGTGAGTCTCGAATACCACTCCAACTGACCAGTCCAACCCACTCGTCAGTCTCTACCTCTATCTCTCTACCCAGTTCTCACGTCTGCAGAGACTGCAGTCTCCAGCATGCATGCCCGGCCAGTCCAGTTGCATTCCGCTCCACCACCTGTTCTCTCTCCCTTGCCAAAAGGCTTTGCCGTTCATTTCCTTCCCTCCTTTTGCTGCTGCTGCCCCCCCCCCTCACCCCCTTCGGCTTGGGATGCAGCCAGTCGACGCCAAGGAACCGCGCTTTGCATGCGGCCAACCAGAGCGTGTTTCCCCCGGCGTCTCGAGGGGACGCTTTCCAGACATTGTTGGTCCAGGAGACTGGTGACGCTCCCCGACGCTCGAGTGTTCAGACTGGACTCGACTTTTCTAGCGTTGGATCTACCATGTACTATTGCTCTTTGCTGCCTCGTTGCCCCTCGTTAATAGCGACATGTAGATACGAGCAGGCTTTCTTGAGCAAGGATTCACTACGTATCTACCATGTACGTTTTACTGCCTTCCACCTTCCACTGTATCGCTCATTCTCTTGATCCGCAAAAGTGGCTCCTCACTGGCTGTGGCCCTGCTTCCCAACTGTTTTAGCGCTGTCAGGCCCAGGCGCGGAAAAAAGTACAGTACGGGGCGCGCGCAGCATTTTTGCGGAGACTTTGATTTGCCAGGGTGGTGACGTGTGGGTGGCAGCCAGCGTGTAGAGTGCGAGTAGTGTGAATGGATAAGGGCCCATGGATAATTCGAAACAAAATGTGAACGAGAGTGAGCGTGAGTGAAGGGGTGAAAGTGAAGGAGTAAATGAATAGAAGAATAAAGTTGGTGAAATAGAGGCAAAAAAAAAACACCAGGAAAGCAGACGAACAAAGGAATATACGAAAAAGAAAGCAAAAGGTGCCCGAGAAAGGACCAAAAGAAAGAACGACAGAGAATGAAGGAA
Organism: Raffaelea albimanens; assembly: GCA_002778245.1. Classification (NCBI taxonomy): domain Eukaryota; kingdom Fungi; phylum Ascomycota; class Sordariomycetes; order Ophiostomatales; family Ophiostomataceae; genus Raffaelea; species Raffaelea albimanens. Next base: position 2,459,952 of record PCDJ01000006.1, on the reverse strand, counting down.
CGAATGAACGAACGAGTGAATGAAAAGAGCAGACAAGAAACACGACGAGATCGTTTGATGCAGTAGAGTGAATTGGGCACATGGCTCAAAGACCAAGAAATTCACAGATCCAAGAATCCAACAAACAACGTCACAGCCAGGGACAGACACGGTAACCCGGGGACATGACGGGAACGACAGATGGAGAGGTACAGGCGTGGGTGCAGGCGTGGAGACGTCTTGACTCTTGACAGTCAGTGACTACTCGCAGACAGTCATGCACAACGACCAGACAAGGTCACGCTGCAGCACTTATCCCGTGCACCACCATCCCCTCTTGCCCAAAAATAACCGTGAGGTCTGAAATCGTGAATGACAGGTTTGTCACTGCCGGTAATTAAACCAGGCAACGAAAGAGGGCAAAATAGAGACAACACTCGGAAAGAGCAAGAGAAGTGGCCAGCGACAAACATATAAACATGCCATAAAACCGGGACACAAAAAAGAGCATGCCATCCAAGAAGCAGGACACCACGCCTGTATCCCCAGGAGTGGTCCTTTTTTTCACGGCCGGGGCAGCCGAGTGGAGGGAATAGAGTCAATAGACCTGCGAAAAGGAATGAAGCGAAACACTGTTCGTTTTCCCAACGTTGGGGGCTGGAGCGGCTTTGGTGTAGTGCAGTTTTTTGCGTCAAAAGTGTCGCCCTGTTTTTGGCTCTATATTTTTAAGCATGTTTGCGTCAGGGTCGTTTGTCACTTGTCTGGCTTGTCGCTGTGGCTTCCACGGCTTGCACTATCCGCCTGGTGGCGTTCTGCTTGTCTTAAATGCCCTGTTCTCTGTCCTGTTTGTCTCTGTCGTGTCTCGGCTGGATAAAATCTGTCGACATTTTTTTGCTTCCCCTCCAGATCAGCCAATAATACCAATGGGGTCCCCGAAAGAAGAGCCCTCAAAGAAATGTGACGCCACTGCCAGGGTAAAAGGTGGTGTTTTGTCTGCCGGGCTCAGTCTGTGCCGGGCCTTGGGGTCTTTGTCGGGAATACCAAAACGGAGAGGAGCGAGCGTGTTGCATTGGCCAGCCAAAAACTGCTGCAACGCTACGGCACTGGAATACAGGCTGCTCCAGCAGACAACCACCAGAACAAAGAGCACTGAAAATTCACTGTCGACACACTAATAAACACCTGACTAAGATCACGTGCATCGGCTGCGCTGTTCCCCAGCTGCGAAGTTTACAAGAATTGGCCGAGGTATCGGAAATCATAGTATCGATTTGACAGTAGTCGGTTCTCTTCGATCAACCACTTTTGTCTTTTTTTTTTTTTTTTTTCACTCCTGTCTTAATTTAATTCTTTTTTTTTCTATTTCATATTTTTAAACATACCAAGTATTCTTTAAACCTAAATTCTTTTTTTCTTCTTCAAATGTCCCGGGTCGTCGATCATCCATTACTTCCCGGGGGTCGCTTGCACACGGTTTCTTCTCGATGGATCAAACGCTGTTCTCAGCGAGACATGTAAGGGGTTGTAGAAAATTCCCCGTTTGAATCGTCTGAACAGTCGACCTCAGAAAAGTGGCGCCGGGGTTGTAAACAAGGGGGTGATCTGTGATGGCTCCTTGTCGACAGTTTGGAAACCAAACTGGGACCGACTTCAGACAAATGGATAGGGAGGGATGTATCCAGAACTCCGACTCTCCTGGCCGCTTCCCCTTTGCTCCTGTCTCCTCCATGACTTGAGCCATTATTTTTAGTTCCTATATTGTGCCTTTTATTGCATGGATTTGTTTGATACTATGCGCCCTTCTTTCTGTAGTTCCACCAATATGTGCCTGTTTCTAGAACAAAGAAATTCCATCATGCCATGTCATTGCAATTGGTCATTCCTCTTGTGTCCTCGCTTCGCTCGATATGAGTTTATTTCTTTTGTCCTCGCTTCGCTCGATAAGTTTGTTTCTTTTGTCCTCGCTTTGCTCGATATATTTGTTTCTCTCTTGTCCTCGCTTTGCTCGATATATTTGTTTCTCTCTTGTCCTCGCTTCGCTCGATACAAGGTTGTTCTCTTTGGTCGCTTCGCTCGATAAGTCTGTTTCCTCGCTTACTTTTTCACTCGCTTCGCTCGTTTCAAAAAGACAAACACACTCCCTCCTAGATTCCCCGGTTGAACTCTACATACCCTCCCGCTCCGCCCCGGCCGTGGAACTCCTCCTCCAAATGGTCCGCCAGAATCTTTTGCCGCTGCGGGAACGCAGCCAGCGCAAGAGGTAGCACCGCATAGCTCGTCACCAGGATCAGGCCCAGGTTCACAGGGACTGTCAGGCTCGGCCGCTGCTTCAGCCAGTTCGTCCGCTGCAGCCGCACCAGGATCAGCGGCGGGATCACCATGATCGGGGAGCTGTTCAGCACCCGCGAGACTGCCGTCTCGCCCACGGCAATCGTTGCCGCCTTTTTGCTCTTTCCGAGGGAGGAGGCGTCTGACGCGTCAGGGTCCCCCTTGCCAGCGCTTTCGCCAGGCGCAAGGCTGCCTGCTGCGCGGTGAGGGTATACATCAATACCCGTCCGCATCTCCTCGCCCCGCATCAAAAACACATTCAGGGCGCCGGCACTGGCCACGGCGGCAAACGGCACGAGACGGCCGAGAATGAGCCGCGTCGACGGCGGCAGGCGGGTCATCCGGGGCACCAAGCTGTTCAGGCCGACGGCCACGGAGCAGGACGCGCCGACGGCCAGAAAGTACGACTCGGCGAGCTTGCGGTAGCTGAGGGGGGACGACTTGTTGGCGTTGGCATTGTTGATGGCGACGTTGAGGGACTGGTTGGCGATCTGCCAGAGGATGGTGCCGGTGTTGCCGAGGCCGGGCGTGAGCATGCCGGCGGTGACGACCAGGTTGGTGAGGACGAAGCAGGACATGCGGAACGGGAGCAGGACCGGTTCGCCGGTGTCTGAAGGTTAGCGGAAGCGAGCAAAGCGAGGAAAGAAAGAGAGAGCAAAACGAGCGAAGCGAGGAAAGAAAGAGAGAACAAAACGAGCAAGGCGAGGAAAAGAAAAGAAAGAACAAATCGAGCGAAGCGAGGAAAAAAGGAGAGAACAAATCGAGCAAGGCGAGGAAAAGAAAAGAAAGAACAAATCGAGCGAAGCGAGGAAAGAAAAAGAAAGAGAATGGGGAGAACAACGAGCGTAGCGAGGACAAAACTTACCAGGGTGCAGTGTCGAGTCGACAATCTTCTTTGCCTGCCATAGGTCGGGCGTCATGTCCTTGACCTCGCCCTGCTTGTAGGAGATGATGGCCTTCTTGGCCTGTTCGAGGCCAGTGGCGCCGACCAGGAGGGTTCTGACGGTTAGCAGGGTGTAGAGTTGGGTGTAGATGTGGATGATGAGGTAGATACAAGTCTAGAGTTGCTGTGTAGAGTTCTTCAGACGAGTCTCTCGAGAGCCTCTCTTGAGATTGAAAGACAAAGACTTTGTCCAGACTCTTCTATTGAGGTCATATTTCATAATGCCTCTAAAGTCATCTTCAGAGTCGTCTTCTCTGCCCGTATTCAACTCGTCTCACTTGAGACTTTCTCTCTAGACTTGTCTCTGTCTTTGGACTCGTTCAATTCCGTCTTCCAATTCAGAATTGTCCAGCCTCGTTCAACTGATGTTCACAACAGACTTGGTCTCTGTTTGTAGCTCACCTCGGATCTGTAATGCCGGCCGTGTGTTGCACCCGGCCCCAGTACGTGCTGAGGTCATACTGCGAGGCTGGCAGCTCCCGGCTGCCGGGCAGGGAGGCCGACATGATGGCAAGGGATGAGAAGCTGCATGGTCAGCATTGGAAACACACTTTTGTGTAACTCTTTTTTCACGCTTCTCTTTTTTGTCTTGCACCAACATTCCCGTCCACTCTTCTTTCCACACACTTACATTAATTACAACTCTTCTTTCACACACCAATTGCTCAAACAACTTGTGGCCTTGCGGGGTTCCGGGGGGGAGTCACAAAAATTATCCCAACTTTCACTGGGCCCTGCTTTTTTTCTGTTAGACTACAATAACATCGGCGCACGTGACTGCCGTTGCGGCCTCGGATTGGCCAGAGATACTGTAGATAAACACAGGAGCAAGTCTTACTTGATGTCTCGTCGACTTTTTGTTTTCTGGTCTTCTGTACTTTCTGTGCTTTCGGCGACGCAGTCGTATTTTTGATAATTTCGATTTTGCAAGTTTGTTAGAAGAAAGGCCGGGGTATCATATCTGGGGATCTGAATCTTGTATCTAAACGTCGTTTTCGGCACCAATCTGGCGCTAGCCGGACCCCGACCCGCGCCTCTCGGGTCTCCTCCCGTGCCCTCTTTTCGGGCATCTTTCCGCGAACTCTTCCGTGATTTCTTCCGTGCATCCTTTTTCTGGGGTAGATATCATCACTGCTGGTATATATGTGTTTTCCCCATCCTGTCAGGGAGAACCATTGTCACAACTGTTTTCTCGGAGACTCTTCAGAGGAGATGGCAACACAGCCTGGCCACGGTTTCATGCCCTTTTGGACGGTTGCTTCTGGCTCCCAAAAATCAAATCGGCTTCACTTTGCTATCTGGAATCCCTCCTATCATGCCTATCATGAGGAGAAATACAACGACTGTTTCCCGGGCCTCGGTATAAACTTCCTATTAGGTATTGTGCTGCAGAATCAAGTCTTGGAAGCTTTCTCTTGGACACGAGGCGCAGATAATGGCTTGAGGAAACAGTTCCTGTCGTCGATACCTCCCGTGTCTTCTCCTGCACATGATTCCATCTTGCTGCGTCAGAACCAAGCATATATTCCTTTGGGGCAAGACTTCCTAACAGTCGTGATGAGGTACGTCAGTAAAACAAAAGCGAGTACAGTCGGGTCCGGTCCGTGAATCATATTCCGGGGACCGCCATCATGTCAGAACAGCCATAAAACAGAATGAGAATAGGTTTGCAGCATTTATTCAGACGGTCAAAGGTTAACGAACGGGACTTGAAAGAGGGCAAAAGGTCAAAACTAGTGAAAAAGAATTAATAAATACTTGCTATCAATCTGTATTATGAACCCCCAGTACTGAAAAGAAACGACATTCTTCAATTCCTTCGGGATTCTGTTCTGCTTTTTATAAACACTATGATGTAGGTTTCTGGGGAGTTGTCTTTTGTGGGTGTTCTTAGTCCTTGACGAGTCCCATCTCTGCCGCAAACGGCCCAGAATTGACCCTGCTCTTGTACTTTTTAAGATTCCCCGAGTTTGACAATTACTCGGAGTACTTTGTTCCTGAAAAAGTCAATGGTTGTCCCGAGTCAAAAACAGAGCCAAAAACAAAGCAACCCAAAGGACGAAGCATGCCGATTTGAAAATGGGGCATTTCTCAACGTAATGTTGAAAAAACTAGATCCCGAATGCGTGAACAAAGCGAAGTAAATATTTATTGAGTCTCGTAAAATATGAATTTTGAATATTTAAAAAACATTGGCATAAACGAGATCCAGGTGTTGTACGTCTCTCTGGTAGAGATATGTCCATGATTACTCATCCATGGACAATTGTGGGGAGCTCCATTCCCCATGCGACAACAGGGATGGTGGGCCAAGACGTCCAGTGTTTCGCCGACTTCGCCCATAATGTAGGGATACACCCACCACCACCACTATGGCACTACCCATATAAGACATTTTAGCCCGTTCCTCTCCCTTCCTCCCCCTCCCGATGGACGCGTCAAAGGCGTGTCTTGTATAAACTCTTTTTTTTGCCAATAAATGCTTTTGTTGTTGTCTTGATTGAACCCGAGGTGTGGGATTCTCGAGAGGTTGTCCGTCTTTAGAGTTCCTCGTGAGAAGCTCTCCAATAGCTTCACTTGCTGTTCTGTGGTTTCTTTTCTCCGATTTCTCCGTCTCCTCCGTTGTCTCCGGTCCGATCTAGGACACTCGACGACGACGACGACGACGACGACGGAAGATAGTGACAACTCGACGACGCAAACGACCGACATTGCTGTCTACTCCTCGCCTTCTCCCGCCATGGCTTCCATCATGCGGCGCCTGCCGTTCGCCAGCTCGGCCACGCCTCTGCAGGCGGCCACGTACCTGCTCGGCATTTCCCTCTTCTCGATTTCCTTCCTCGTCTTTCTGAATAGCAGCATCTCGTTTGTCATTACCGACCGCATCGGCGTCAAGACGGGCGTCGGCGACATTGTCGGCACGCTGGGCTTCGTCGACGAGCTCGTCGCGCTCGTGGCGTGTCCCGCCTGGGGGCTCGTGTCGGACCGCCTGGGCGTCCGGCTGGTGGCCGTTTTGGGATACGTCATTATCGCCCTCTCGCTGGTCGCGTTTGTCGCCGCAAAGAATGTCTATCCCCAATTGTTGCTCGCCCGGATATTGTTTGCCATTGGAGCAACGGCAGCGTAAGTCCCTCCGATTTGTGACCATGACAGGCTTCTGGCCATACAGGTCTTCCGGCCATGACAGGCTTCTGGCCATACAGGTCTTCCGAGGTCTTCTCGACCAACATACTAATACAACTCTAGGGCTACCATGGTCACTGCTATCCTCCCATCTCTTACCGACGAGTCTTCCTCCTCCTCCTCCTCCTCTTCCTCTGTCGACCCTTTGGCGTTCCGCAACGGCGTCGTCCCGAAATTCGCAAACACGCGCCGCAACCCGAGGGATAGTGCCCTCTCGATCGAGTCGCAGCTGACGATCACGCCGGAACGGTTTGCCGAGAGCCAGCTGCGGGAGCGCGTGAACGGGAGCAGCTCGTCTGCAGAGACCGCCGACACGGCTGACACGATTGCTGCCGAGCTTGGCGGAAAGCCCGACGCCGGGAAGCCGTCCAAGCTGGCCGGGTTTGTCGGGCTGTTTACCGGCTGCGGCGCGCTCGTCGCGCTGACCCTGTTTCTGCCGCTGCCGGCCCAGTTTGCCAGCAAGGACGGCGTCACCATGGCCGAGGCCGTGGCCAAGAGCTTTTACGTTGTGGCCGTCGTGGCGCTGCTGGTGGCCGTGTTTGTGTTTGTCGGGCTGCGGGGCCTGAGGGGCGAGCAAGGCAAGGGCTGGGGCATGCTGCTGGGCAAGATCCGGACAGCGGCCGGCGCCGCAAGCAAGACTGAGACTGTCGATGCCGCTGCCGCTGCCGCCGCTCCTCCCCACGACGAGCTGGCCAACATTGACGAGGTCGAGCGGCAGCAGCGGCCTGCCGCCGACGAATCTTGCGCTCCTTCGTATTATGGCCTCCTCCGCGACTCGGTCAGGCTGGGCTTCACAGACTCGAATGTGGCGCTCGGCTACATGGGCGGTTTTGTGGCGCGGGCGTCGTCGGTGGCGATTTCGCTGTTTGTGCCGCTGTTTGTGAATGCCTTTTTCATGGACAATGGCTTCTGCCAGGGGTCGCCCAACGACCCGTCGCCGGAGCTGAAGAAAGAGTGCCGGTCGGCGTACGTGCTGGCGGCGATCATCACGGGCGTGGCGCAGCTGATGGGTCTGCTGTGCGCGCCGCTGTTTGGGTACCTGTCGTCGACGTCGTCGCACATGCCGCTGGTGGTGGCGACGGCGTTTGGCATGGCGGGGTACGTTGTGTTCCCGCTGCTGCCGAGTCCGGAGCCGAAGAATGTGGACGGCCGCGGGGGCTCGCCGGTGGTGTTTCTGGTGGCGACGCTGCTGGGGGTCAGCCAGATTGGGGCGATTGTGTGCAGTCTGGGGTCGCTGGGGCGGGGTGTGTTGACGGCCGACGTGGGCCGGCCGGGGACGACAGCCACGGCAGAAGCGGCAGCGCCAGAGTCTGTCAGCATTGTCAACACTGTCAATACTGACGAGGATGCTCCCGAGGGCGCCCCGCTCCTGCTGAACGACGAAGAGGCGGCCGCCCCAGCAGTCGCAGCCGTCGCCGCGGACACGTCCCGGATCCGGCTCAAGGGCTCGATTGCGGGCGTCTATTCGTGGTGCGGCGGCGCCGCGATTCTGCTGCTGACCAAGCTGGGCGGTTTCCTGTTTGACAAGTGGTCGACGGGTGCGCCGTTCTACATGATGGCGGTATTCAACGGCCTGCTGCTGCTGGCGAGTCTGAGTATTGACGCCGGCCGGCTGATCCAGAAGAGGAAGAGCAAATAAAGGACTGTCATAACGAAAGAATTGTATATTCAAAAAGGTTTTGGATTGTTTGGGTCGTTTGGGTCGTTTGGGTTGTTTTGGGTTGGTTCTACTTTACAAGATTGTCCCTTTTCTTTTTGTTACGAGCATGAAAGCGGTAATGATTTTATTTTTGTTTGTATACTTTTAAAAATAATACATCCTTGTATATATCACATTGTTCGAAATGTCCACACCTGTGCGCACGACTTTATCTGTGAATGTGTTTACAATTAGTCACAAGGATATGCTGGTTCTTTTGGTAAGATATCTGCGAGAACAAGTGAAATAGAAAAGTAAGGCAGTAAGTGAAGATGGGGGTACAGAAGAAAGGCACAGATGGGACAGCAACATCAATAGACGGGACACTGAGAGAAGAGGCAGTCAAAAGTCAAGAAAATCTCCATTCCTACATCAAGCTACAACAGGAGGTAAGTCTCCAGATGGACCGCATGCATGGACGATAGTAACGTTTGCCATCAAGGCATTGTAAAAGAGAACCCATGCCGCTCCGTCCCAAGGGGACAGATATTTAAAACAAAGGAAACAATGCCTTTTTCTACGTCGGGCTGCTTCATGTTACTTGCATGCTGTGCGGTGCGTACGGTTTTTTTTTTTTTTTTTTTTTTTTTTTTTTTTTTGACAATTGTGTTTTCTTTTTTGGGGGGTCCGTAGCTTTTTTCTTATTTTTTGTCAACAAATTAACCGCCTCCGCTATATAAATCTCTGGGCCTTTTTTCTTTTTGCTTTTTTTTTTTTTTGTTTTGGATCTTCCCACCACCGCCGTCCCGAGTAGATGAAAAAATGACAATTGCCTCCAGGGCAAAATTTTCAGATGCCGTATCTAATCAAATAATTTTTGACCTGGAGAGATTAAAAAAAACAAGGAGATATAGAGATTTCGAGAGATTCGGGAGATTTTGAGAGTCCCGAGAGAGAGAGAGAGAGAGATAGAGAGGAAACAAAAAAGGGGGTTTGAGTGTCTTGAACTTTTTTTTGAGAGAGAAAAACTGTATGAAGATAACAAAAAAAAAAGAAGATTTACAAAAAAAAGAAAATCTTCTTTTTCTCTTTTTTTTTTGGAGAGCGTCCCTTTTCCTTTTTTGTTTCAAGAAAAAAACAACAAAGAGACGTGTACGTAGTAGGAAGAAGAAACCTAGTAGGCTAGCTCAATCCCATGTGTGTGTGCGCGCACTTCTTCAGGGTCATCAGAGGAGATGACCAGTAACGCTTATACCAGCTTTATAAAGTGGTAAGGCAAACTAAATAAGAGTTTAGTTGCTGCCGAGGCTGGGGAAGGCGCTCTCATCCTTAGGGTTGAGGCCCTCAGCGCCACCGCGGCTGCTGCTGCCACGGAAAGCACCACGGGGCTCGCCACGGCCGCGGGCACCGCCACGGGGACCGCCACGGGGGCCGCCACGGCCACCACGGAAGTTGTCGCCGCTGCCACGGGAGCCGCGGAAGTTGTCGCTGCCGCCACGGGGACCGCCACGGCCGCCGCGAGCACCGCCACGCGGGCGTTCGGGCTCGACGTAGCGCTGGTCGATCTCGACGACCTGCTTGACTTTCCGCTCACGCTCGCGCTTGGCCTTGCCGCCGGAGCTGGCAATGAACTCGTCATCGTCTTCCTTGACGAGGGGCTTGGCAGCGGCCCACTGCTTGTTGGCCTTGGTGCCCTCGTTAGGAGCGCGCACAGCAAGAGATGCCTCGCCGAGCTGGAGCTTCTTCTCGGCTTGCTGAGCAATGTACTCGTCGTAGGAGAGCTGCTTCTCCTCGGCCTCGGCCTCCTCGGCGGCGGCAGCGTCCTCAGCGGCAGCGGCCTTCTCGTCGGACTTGGCAATGGCCTCACCGGCCTCCTCGTCCTTCTTCTCGGCATCGCCGTCGGCGCCGCTCACGTGCTTATCGGAGCTAACGGAAATATGTTAGCATTCGGAGGGAAGCTGGCAGCTGACGGATATAATGACTTACCCAGGCAGGCCCTTCGAGTGCCGGTCATCCCGGTCGCGGGGGAAGCGGGAGCCACGGCCTGGTAATGTTAGCTGGTCTGAACTGATATTGTAGAGGTAGAATACATGAATATTCACTTACCACCACGGACACGGGCACCATGGCCACCACCCCGAGAGCTGCGGGGGGCCTCATCGGTGGGCTTCGACCGGTTGCGGTCGGCACCAGCACCACGGTCGCGGTAAGCTAAAAGAGTCAGTTTGATGAACCTCCAGAGCTGTCCAAGTAAGGACTGCACATACCGGCCTCGTTGCCAGAGGCGCCGCCACGGCGGGCTTGGGTCTTGGGGGCTGTCTTGGCAGCACCGGTCTTCACAGCTTCCGCCGCATCACCATCCTCGTTGCCTGAAAAGTAACGTGTCAGTTTTCAATGTCCTGTGGTCTGTGCCGCACTGATTTTTTGTGTGCCCTTTCTCCCCCCCCTCTTGCTCTCTCGCCGGTTTTCGAGTCGTCCAGTCGGTCTCGGCCGTGGTCGAATTTCAAGACATTGTGGGGTGAGAAAACAGGAGATGCCGGATAATAACATCCAGTGTCGTTCCCATGCCATAGCAACAGAAGGGACAAGTAGACACCGGCGAGAGACTCCGGGGGGGGAGGCACCAGAGAACATCGACATGCGAATCGAATCGAACCGCCATCGACGAAAGGAGGTATCCGAGAGAGGGTAAGACTCGATTCGCCGTCGACATGGGATGTGATCGAAGGACAGGTAGCTAGAGCCGGGATAGTATATTCTTACCGAGGAGGTCATACGGGTTCTGTGGAGCGAAAACGAGGTTAGCTTGCCGAACTCATTGAGCGATTGAACCCGTGCGGTTGTGTGTAGAGAGTAGAGTGGAGGTGCCGGTGGAGCGACAGCAATTTCGCCATCCTGAGGGGAAACGGTGGCAGCAACTCCACCACCTGGGAGCAGCGAAGGGGAGAAAACAGCGGTCCCAAGCAGCAGCACGACAGCACAAGCAAGCCCTCCTCAGCTATGGCAACAGTGAATGTCGATGCAGCAGGGGGGGCGACAGCATGATGATGCGCGTCAGAAGCTGAGCCGAGGGAAACGGCAGGGGAAGCTTGGGGCGTGTGCATGTAGGGGGGGCCGGGCAGGATGGGGGGAACGGGATGGAAGGATGTGGCGCGACAGGCAAATGATCGTGAGCATGCCGAAAGCGATGCGATTCGGCAATCCACATGGAAGCGACAAAGGAGCCAGTGAGGTGCGAGAGGTATAGGATGATGATAGCAAAGAGAGGCGACGTATGAGGGAAGCACGATAGGTCGAAACGGGCAACTGGTGACGGGCAAAACGGCGGGCGGGCGGCAGGGACGACGGCGGAAAAAAAGTCCCCCGTGATGCTTCAATTACGAACCTTTGAGGCGACAGACATTGTTGTCGCCTTGGCCTTTATTCGCCTTTCGAGAAAGGCGAAGTTTCTATGGCGGCAATGGGGAAGGGTTGGTGATTCTGAAGTTTGTGGGAAGACGAATTGTTTCGGACCGCAGGCAGAGAAGGCAAAAAAAAAAAAAGAGGAAGCGAAAAAAAAAAAAGAGAAAAAGAGAGGGAGAGGAAAAGGGGGGCGAAAAGGGTAAGAGACGAAGCAAAAAAAAAAAGACCAAAAGTTAAAAGGCCCCAAAAGACGGTCACTGTCGTACTGTGCAAAAAAAAAAATGAAAATTGGATTAAACTTTTTTGGAATTTAATTCGTAAAATTGAGGATTGAATTAAAAGAATTGAAAATTTTAATAGTAAAATCGAAGAGTGAATTAAAAGAATCCAAAGTTTAAGCCGTAAAATGAGGAGAGAATAAAAAGAATTGAAACTTTTAATCGTAAAAGCAGGGACGAAATAAAACAATTCAAAATAAAATATAAAATTCCAAAGAATAGACCAGAAAAAACCAAGTAAACCAGCAGGAAATAAAAATAAAATCCAAAAATCCAAGCACGAAATTGGGCCAGGCCACTTTCTGCTGAAGCACGGACTGGTCAGCGTGCACAGCGCCCAAAAGACGCTGGGGGTCTGGGGAGGAATGGCCTGTTCTGTTGGCTGGCCAGGCGACTTTAATTGGGGGCTGTTTGCGATGCGCAGGCAGCTCTCGTTTACGAGTCGTTGTTTACCATTCCTGTAGTATTAAAGACCAAAAGACAGCTTCAGAATTGTCTTTTTGGTGACGCCAAAGACTGGTAACCCACTGAAGACACTTCTCCCAGACACTATTCTCCTAAAAAACACTTCTCCCACTATTCTCCTTAACTTCTCCCACTATTCTCCCTAAAAACACTTCTCCCTATTCTCCCTGAAAAACCACTATCCTCCCTAAAACTCAGCGCACCGTAAGTATACAGTGCGTCGCAAGTGTCGCTCGCCTTTCTCTGTCGCGCCTTCCCCATGCTCCCCACAAAATATTTGTGTGCTTTAGGGCTCGCTTCTGACAGTGTAAAGACAGTATACTGTCTCGTATACACTGTATCCACACGGCCTGTGTCTGTCCCTCCACTCACGTGCTATTAACGTCAACTATTAGGGTGATATCGCCAAGGTAGGACTCGGGTGGCCACGCCGAAGCGACGCGGGCGACAAGGTCAAGGAGAAGTTTGACGGACATTGACTTTCGTTGGCAATGCTCTCGCAGAACGTCGCTGCCAATTCATGCGTCGCCATATGCCACTAATTTAGACTGTGTGTACACTTTTTATCAGTCACTGCGCTGCATCTCGAGTAAGTGATCTATTAGCTCTAATTCTACGGCTACCTCCTGTCAATACCCATGGGATAGGATACGAGGAGGCAGCTTGGGCAGCTTGGGCAACCTGGGCAACTTGTTTGTTACCACCGTCGTACTATTCCCCTGGTCTTGTCGTCCACTCTCAGACTGTTCCCCGCTCTTGGACTCTCTTTTTCTCCCGCCTGCTTTGACTTTTGCTGTCCTTGTCAAGACTCTTTTGTTCGCCCCCCAGTTCACTCCCAGCCAGATATCATCCACTTCCAGAAAAGTGTAACTCTATTGGGAATCTATCTTGCTGCATATGTATGGAAGAAAGGTGGGGTCGTTAAAAAATCTTATGGTTTTTTGTCTTTTTTCCGTTTTGTGGATTCTCATTTGAACAATTCTTTTCTTCTCTCTTTTTTTGGTCAGTCTATTCGCTGGCGCCAGGTGTGAGGGGACGTCTATGAGAAGGAAGACGAGGACGAGTGGAAGGGACGAGCGAGAACGAGCGTGAGTGTAGGCGTTGGATATAGAGTGTGTAGGTGCGTAGGTGTGTAAGTAGGTAGGTAGGTGGAGGAGTGACACATGGTAACCATTAAAAAGCATGTGCCGGTTGGAAAGGCGAAAAAAAGGCAATCCGTCTATTCGTTCGTGAGAGTGTTGTCCTTGGTCCAGTCGGCCCAGTAAATTCCAGTCAGTCGGCAGCAAATTCAAGTCAGTGCCGGCGTGTCCCGTCCGAGTTCCGTCCGTAGTGCGGAGAAAAACGCGGGTGGTGTGTGGAGACACGGCGGCATTCGTAGTGGGAACACATCCCGACCGGCTGTCGGCAAATGCCGGCGTATTGATGGGCCGGCAGCGACAAGAGTCGGATGTATCGGTAGTATCGGCGGTATCGGAAGGAGTGTCGGGAAATCGGCAATTCGGTAAGAAGCCGGAATCCGGGATGTGATATGTGATAGGTGGAGGAGGAGGAGGCTCAGGCTCAAAGACTCAAACTCAGAGAGACCCAGAGACGGTCCCAAGGAAAGACTTGGTGAGTCTCGGTGAGACAGATTGAGCCCCAGGCAGGCCTCGGCCCAGGAAAATCAAAGCAACGCCGATTGCGGCTCGACAGCACGACTTGACGGGTATCCGGCTGTTGTGGCGAAATTGTCAAAAAAAAAGATAGAACGCGAGTCGCAAAGCACGAAAGAACACACGCAACAGCAGCAGCAGCAGCAGCAGCAGAGAAAAGAAAGAAAACGACTATTGCTGAAGGGGAGTGTCTTGGGTGTGTTTACGGCTCGGCGGCAGGAGCGGCAGCCGGGGAAGCGGCGGCAGCGGCCTGGGGGACGGCGGCAGCCTGGGCAGCACGGGCAGCAATGGGACGAGCGCTGGCGCTCATGGTGCGCAGGACACGGAGATGCTCCTGCTTGAGCTCCTCGAAGTCGTGCTGCAGCTGGTGGTGCCAGGGGTAGAGGACGAAGACCTGGAAGGCGAGCGCCGAGGAGGCGACGCAGAAGTTGGTCAAGGAGATGATACGAGTGGTCCGCATGGTGGTGGTGGTGGAAGAGAGTGGTTGAAGAGTGGTTGAAGAGTGGTTGAAGAGTGGTTGAAGAGTGGTTGAAGAGTGGTTGAAGAGTGGTTGAAGATAAGTAGGTCGTGGTCGAGAGAAGTCAAGGGTGCGAGGTTGAGGTATTTGATTTTTCTGGAAATTTCCAAATTCCAAAATTTCTGTGATTTTCTCTTTCGGTATTTGCCTTGCACGGTTAGCAAAGGATGGATTAGCAGCAACGAACTCTACTTTGTCTGCTCACAGAAAATATCCAACAGTGCGAGGCGTAGAAGTTTTCTCACCTCAGACGAGGGCTTGCGACAGTAAGAAAGGGTCAGAAGGAAAGGGGGTTGAGTGCTGCTGCAGGGGGTCCAATAACGAGGAGGTGAGGTCGAGGTTAGGAAGGCAGAAAAAAAAAAAGAAAAAAAAGTCTAATTGTAGAATCTGGGGCAGGCGGCAGAAATCCTTCGAAGACGCACCCCAGGTCGGGTTTTCACGGGAATACGCCACGCGCAGGGAAAACAGGGGAATCAGGGGCGACCCGGCACAAGTTCGTCATTGTGTGGTGGCTGTCGCCATGCCTGCTTGGGCTTGGTGCTGGACCCTGAAAGGGCCCTCCGGTAGCCGGCCGGGGAAGGCGTCACATGCCAAAAGCGGGCCAGTGCCAGCTTGGGAAGGAGCAGCGTGGCATTAAATTATTGAATTTGTGTATCGCCCCGATTCGAGTGAGGGAAAGTCCAGGCAGACTGGCCAGGCCAAGCATCGCCACGGACTCTGTCTGTCGCACGTGGTCTGTCTGCGCCCCCCTGGGATCTCCGTCGTCTCCACCCGACAAGATACAAGGGCGATGTACCGGGGGCGAGCCAGAGACGCAAACACGACATCAAGACGCGAGTTGGAGTCAACCGCAGTCGTGAGTCTGGATCACCTCCGCACTCCCCGTATGCCATCTTATCAGATCATGTAGGATGCGGGACGGGATGCGATCTTATAGCGCCAACCAGCGCCCAGCCTTCCCCACACTCTGACATGCCTGCGAGTGCGTATTCCCGTGGGCATCTCCCCATATGATCTGATCTGGGGGGCGGTAAGGGCAAGCAAAACCCCAGACTAGCAGAGTTTATCTGGACGTCGCCTGGACGGGAGTGCCACGGGCGTAAAGCATAGTGCAGGCATAGTGCAGGCTGGTGCAGGCTGGTGCAGCCGTCAGAAAAAGCAAAAAAAGACAAGGCGGTGAAAAACTATCATGACTTTTTTGGGTTCTCTTATTCGTACAATCTGAGGCTTTTTCAGCGCTACTTTCTGCGTTTCACTCTCCACTCGTTTCCCTTCGCCTTTTATCCCTCAGTTGTTGCACACCCGGTTCTGCGTTGCCCAGGTGCACAGCCGCGCGCCGACGCATCCGCAGCATTTGCAGATCTGCTGGTTAGAGAGGCCCGAAACGTACGATAAAGAGCACGGCCGCACACGCGAGAGAAAACAGCACCAACCGCGTCAAAACAGACAAACAGACAGAATCCCCACTCACCTTCCTGGCCCGGTCTGCATTGTCTTTGCCTTCGACGCAGCTCAGCGTCTGCGAGCCGCGGAAGCCAAACTGGTTGTAGCACGCATTCGGGTTGATGACGTCCGCGCAGTCGTTTGTCGATGCCAGCTCGGCCGGACAGGCAGGCACGGTCTGGGCCAGAGCAGCCTGGAGCCAGGCAAAGGCGGCCAGGTGAAAGAACTTCATCCCGTGATGCTGATGGTGTAACTGATCTCGCGATGATGCTTGCCGCTGATTTGGACTGATGCGCCTGGATGCTTGTCCAACTTCCCTGATCTTTCGTCTGGTGGCTTTGTCTGTCCTGGTTCCTACCGATCTATATATAGACTGCTCGCGTAAAACAGCTACGCGAACGGGACACGGAAGAGGCACGGAAGGAGACCGCAGTTGTCCAGAAAGCCAATACTCGGCCGTCATATTCCAAGCACAATGACGTCTTGGCACATCCACGAGAGTCGCTCCACAGACATGGCCCTTGGACCAGAAGACACCTGCCGAAATCCTTGCCTTTGGCAACCGCCCCAGCCAATATCGCGCAGACAGCCTCTCGACAAATATCCCGATTTACCCAGATTGGACACCTCCGCACGAGGCAGGGCCAAGAAGAATTAACAAGGCTCTTGACAGCAGGCGAGCAAGGATAAAAGAGACAGTGCATTCTTCTTGGACAACCATTTATTGATGGCTTCTATTGGCTCGCACACCTGCATCTCCCTGGCCGGCAGTCGTGATGATCCGTGTTTTCAAAGGCACAAATTCCCGACATGGGCACCACCCACAGACTTTGGGGCTTGTCGTTCTTTCTTCCTGTCACCATCCGTCCTGCTGTTGACGATACCTCGTGTGACCAGACCCAACATGTGGAATACTGCCCTTGTCGCCCTTGTCGGGCTGGCTGCGCCGGCCTCGGCCCTGATCCGGTTCGGCTGCTCCAGCCTCACCGTCCAGAGAATCGACCCGCTCGTGAACCCGGGCATGACGCCGTCAGCCCATCTCCACCAAGTTGTCGGTGGTGTAAGTTACACGACGCCTGATGGCAACTATTGACCGTGTTTGCCCCGTTAACCGCTCGCAGGACTCCTTCAACGTCTCCATGGACATTGAGAACCACGACCTGCCGTCCCTCTCGACCTGCACCACCTGCTCCTTCTCGGAAGACTTTTCAAACTACTGGACCGCCACGCTCTTCTTCAGGGCCCGCAACGGGTCGTTTACGCAGGTCAAGCGCATGCCCCAGTCCGGGTTCGAGGGCACGGCCGGCGGCGGCATGGTCGTCTACTACATGTCGGACGCCCTGTTCGACACGGCCCAGAAGTCAAAGGTCACCGCCTTCAAAAAGGGGTTCCGCATGCTCGTCGGCGACGCCTCGTTCCACACCCGCGAGCAGGCCCGCAGGTACCGCCAGCTCACGTTCATCTGCATGGCCGACCAGAGCTCGCGCGCGCCCGAGACGATTGACTTTCCGGCCGTGCCCTGCCGCGGCGGCATCATGGCCAACCACTTGTTCCCGACCTGCTGGGACGGCAACAACCTGGACTCGCCCAACCACCAGGACCACGTGGCGTACCCAGAGTCGGGCACGTTCGAGTCCGGCGGCCCCTGCCCGGCATCCCACCCGGTCAAGATCCCGCAGCTGATGCTCGAGACCGTCTGGGACACGCGGCCGTTCAACAACAAGGACCTCTGGCCCCAAGACGGCAGCCAGCCCTTCGTGTGGTCCAACGGCGACGGCACCGGCTACGGGTCGCACGCCGACTACATGTTTGGCTGGAAGGACGACTCTCTGCAGCGCGCCATGGACTCGCACTCGTACGTCATGGGCTCCGGGCTCAAGACGCAGACCATTGCCCAGCAGAACAAGTGCAGCGTCCGCGACATGGTCAAGGAGCCGCTCGACGGCTGTAAGTTTAGAGGTCCTCGCTCACTCGATACTTTTTCCTTTACTCTTCCTCGTTCCTTTTCTTTCTTTTTTGCCTCGCTCGCTTCGCTCACTCGATACTTTTCCCTTTACTCTTTCTCGTTCCTTTTCTTTCTTTTTGCCTCGCTCGCTTCGCTCACTCGATTTCTTTCTCACTTCACTCTTCTTGCCCTTACACTCCATTGTCCTCTCCATGTCACCCTTCCCTTTCCTTTTACCCTTTACTCATTTTCTCACCCCTTTCCCTTTCCCATTTTCTATCCCTCTGACCCTTGCTTTGCCTTGCTCGCTACACTCCTTCGTCACCTTCCCCGTCACATTTACCTTTTTCGTTTAGATTTCCCCTGACCCTTTCCTAATCACTTTTCCTTTGCATGCTCCCTTTCTCCCATATTGTCAATTTTTCTCCTTTTTTTTACATCTCTCACTTCTTTCACTCAACACCTTTCTCGTCTGTCCCTTTGAGCGAGCGAAGCGAGGGAGGCAAAAAAAAAAAAAAAAAATTGCTTGTCATTCGTATGCTAACAATCCAGGGCTCAATGAGCTTCCCGGGGGAATGACCAACATGTAGGGACCCGACGTGGTTTAGGGAATGTTGCTGTTTTCGTCACTTGCTTGTGATTTTTGTTGTACTGGTTTACTTTTTGTACTTTTTTATTTTCTTTTGAATAAATTGATAACGATAAATAAATTTTGTACTTTTTTATTTCTTACTTTTGAAAATTGATAACGTTGATAAATAAATTTTGTATTTTTTACTTTTTACTTATTTTCTTTGAATAAATTAATTAAACGTTGGTATTGTCATATTGTATCTAATGCTCTATTTTACATTTGCTCATAAACTCTCGTAACTCTCCCAACGTCCCCCCCATAGCCGACCCTTGACCCTCGGAACATTCGTCACTGTCGACTTTGATCCAGTCGGAGGCGTCGTCTTGCCCGTCTGGCACGGCAACGTCGACAGCGTCGTCAAACGAGAGACTGCCATCGTCTGGCTTGGCGGGTGCATGGCTGCTGAGAAGAGATGGCGGTGGCTGGCGGCCAGTCAGCCCCCGGTGGTGGCTCTCTGCTGGCTGCACATCTCGACAACTCAGCGTAGGGACAAGCATTCTCGAGTGGAACAGCATGTAGTACTCGTCGCGGTCTGTTTCGTCGAGGCCCCAGGAGCCTCTGGGAGGCGGTTCGCCGCGAGAATGGTGCCGTCGTGGAGGGTGATCTGTCAAAGCGTCGTCCAGACCGTCTCCATTCCAAGCCTTATCCGGGCTGTCGGCCAGATCCTTGGACTCTGCCTTGTCCTGTGCCTCCCATTTGGAAATGTACCGGCGACGGGGCCGGAACTGGGGCGCGGCATATTGGGACGAGCGAGGGACGTCTTTGGCGGGTGTGGAAGGCGTGGACGGACCGTGGGAGGACTGGTCTTGACCGGACGGATCTCGACCGCTGGACAAGTGGTTGAGAGACCATGTGAATTTCAGCACGTCAGCAGCGTCGTCGTCGGATTCTTTGGTGCCGTCTCCGAATGCCGATTCGCCAAGTACTTTGTCGAATGTGTGAGCTAAAGGTCGATATCCTTGGGTGTTTCGGCAGGATCCTTCAGGGTCGTACGCATTGTCTGTTTCCGCCTGACCAGACTGGTTGCCCCGGCCTGGAGACATGTCGAGGTGCTGGACAAAACAATGCAAAGTGGTCGATGCCGAGATGCAGAAAAGTATGCTACAATATATTTGAAAGATCCTAGTATATTTCATTTTACCCTAATTCTATTCATATCCCTGTAAAGCAGACTGTGAAGCCAAGGGCGCGAGGCCTTGCACACCACTGCAGTGTGAGATCAGTGCACACGAAAACAGTTTTCAAGCAGACAAAAACACTCAAAACACTCAAACATCGAAAACAGTCAATTGCCCCGAGACCATGTCTCGCTACTGCTGATCAGTTGACGTATCACAAGGCTGCGGCTCCATTGATAACGATTAGAGATTAATGCATGCATGTGCGAGGCGAAAAAAAGTATATCTTGATATCATGTGACTGTAATCGATAGCTTCCAACGACATTGAAATATAGAAATTTCAAAAGGACAATGAATCAAGTGTCGATATTGGTCGGAAGACCAGTCTACGGATTCCAGGGAAGAAGTGTGCTGTTCTGGAGATGTCTGGCAATTTTTGGAATCCTCACGCGTAGTGCTTCCCCAGAATTGGACACTGCACTTGGAGACCGGCAGTTCCAGGAAAACAAGGACTCGATTGTGAAAAGAGTAGAAGACCGAACCAAACCATGATTGGATACCCGGTCGTTTCGTGTTGCTTTTGCAGTGGTGGTTTTGGCCATTTGCCGGCATCACATACCCCATAGTATGAGCCGCAGCCTCGTTAATGGACAAGACCAGTCCGAGAAAGACACGAGACATCTCATATCTCGACGGCTGTCTAAACAAAAGGCATCAATGCGATCAGTGACGCGACTGGAGCTATTGATCGGCACACTCAGTGCACACTGCCAGCCTCGTCCCTAGGCCACACCTAATTCGCCAGACCAGGACCACAACTGTACTCGTAGTGCTATTAAGGCCTATTCCGCGTCCCATTCTCCATTTCCCATGCTCCGTTCCGGGCTTCCTTCAACCTCCAAAACCAACCCTGGATCAGCATGGCTCGTCCCTGCATGGGATTGGCCGAATTGTACGTAATAGCGCAACTCGATGGGGAAATGGGTCGAATGGGAAGGAATGCTTTAACACTACAACGATGGCACGTTGTTAGGCCGGAGCATTCCTCCGCCCGCTCTCTCAGCCAGGGCCACCACTCCTGAAGAATTTCACTACAGAATTCGGGGTGTATATTTTTTTATCTAACCCGGTACACAATAACTAACACTCTATAAAAAGAACCAAAAAGCACAGAAAGACTATCCAAATCACCTACCTACCTACCGTGTTGAAACCTACCTCGCGGAGTATATACTCCCTAGTAGGCGTGCAGGCTGGCTGGTGGAGTCCAGGTGCCCCTTTCGCAGCCTTTGCCTCTTTGGTACAAATGCGGGCGAGCGCGTGCACACACACACACACACACACACTGGCCGGCGCACATATTCTAACGCACATACCAGATATCCCAAACAAAGGAAGCACAACGTCAAACAACACACCACTGGCACACACAGGCACAACGCGAGAGAGAGAGCCATAGAAGAGCCAGAAATAAAAAAAGCCTTGACGATCTGAAAAAAAAAATGTAAATCGACCCAAAGTGACAGAACACCTCACCCCTGTTTCACCCCGCTTCTCCAATTGCAGGCGCACTGAACCGAGGAAGCTAGAGGCGAGAAAAGGGACAACGTGACGCCTCCCCAGAATCGATCGTGACCAGACGGAAGAGCGGTCTGAGAGGTCTGGCCAGCGCTTCCATCGCAGGTGTGATCTATCTCTGAGCGCAGAAGCAATCTCGAACCAAATGCCCCGTATTTTCGGCGCCATTCGTATCTGACGGTGGCGAGTGAGCGGGCGAAATGGTATGGGCGGCTGCGCAGGTGTTCTGTCCGCGTGCGACTTGTGGATAGGCGGACCACCCTTGCTACACCATTGCAAACCCTTGCTTCGATTCTCTTGTTGCGCGTGTGTGTTCGCCTGCATTTTTTCGTCCCTGTCGACCCGTGGGCTCGGCCCGTGGCTTTCTTGCTGCCCATCGTCGTCCCAGCACAAAGGGGGTATCATGACACCTGAAACGCTCTTTTTGTTTTCCACAATGGTTTTCCTTATGCTTCTCCGGAGGAGCACATTCTTTTTGGCTTTTCTCTCTTCGCGCAGACAGGGAAAAAGGCGCAAAAAGGCGCAAGCAAAACAAGTATAGAAAAGCAAAAAAAAGAACACAAAACTTTTGTAAACACCCCGTTACCCGATTCCAAAACCCGGACAATATCGTTTTCTCTTTCAGTCATGACGGGGATAAAGAAAAATGGAAGATGATCTTTTTTTGGTTGAATACATGGAAATGCCGAAAAAAAAAACAAGAAACAAAGCGTGAACAACCCCCAAATTCCATTACGAAAAGACGATTTCCTGCACCAAGAAGGCTGGCTTGCCACCTTGGTTCGCGTAATATACCAAAGACAGGGGAAGTGGTCGTGACGCAGGGTATCATCTTGGGGGGGTATCATAAAATGCAATAGCCGCCAGATATGCAAGTATGTGTGTGCGTGCGCGTATGTATGTGCGAGTGTATGTGCGTGCGTGTGTGCATGGTTCAAAACAGGTGGGTGCCCATGGATGATGGGTGTAATTAATTCTCAGCCTACAAGGCGAGATCGCATGGAGCGACAGATAAAGGGAGATTCACAGTCCCCGGAGCTAGAAGCCGTTCATCGAGTGTTGCTGGTATCGAAGGAGAACTGTGTAGGGAACTGCATGCTCGCGCTTAGTCCGAAAGGGTCCCAATCGAGGGCCGGATCGAGAAGCTGTGTCATGGAAGGGTAGCCATTTTGGCCACCAATGACGGAGGATGCAGTGGATGCTGGTGCGCTTGTGGCCGGGCTCGCGAGGCTCAACGGCTGAGGACCTGCGGAGTAGGTGCTGACGGAGTAGGGCCCGGGGGCAGACGGCGTATCGGGGGTGTCGGTCGGGTCGTCGATCATGTTGTCGGCGGCATCGTATTCCTGTTCTATATACACGTGATCAGACTAGGACGCCAAAGTTCTATTAAATTAAAGCAGAAACGGGGGGTAGGGGTCAGCTTGCCCAGCTGCTCCATGTGGTTCTGGAAAGAAGGCACCGGATAGAAAGACGTTGAGCTCACGCCTCCGGACCGTGGTGTCACCGGCTGCGGCGACGGCAGCGGTGCGTGTTGCTGTTGGTGCTGGTGTTGGTGTTGTTGTTGAAGCTGCGCGTGGTGGTGTGCGTGCTGCTGCTGGAGATGGTGCTGGTGCGCATTCTGGTGCTGGTGCGGTGGCGGCTGCTGTTGAGGCTGCCGCTGTTGCTGTTGAAGTGTCCGTGGAGGGACCGGGCCTTGCATCCCGGGCATGTTGCCAAGCTGACCGGCCTTCATAGCAGCTGCCGCATGAACCTGGGACGGAGGAGGCGGTGGCGGCGGGTTCAGCACAGGGCGGATGTTCGATGACGGGTCAGAAGTTGATGCTGCGGGCGATGCGCCATAGGCTGGGGTAGAGGCTGCAGGCGAGGCAGAGTGAGAGGACGGGGTCGGCCGGCTCTTTGGCGAAGCGACGACGGATGTGGGAGTCGGATGGCTCGGGGTGGCACCAACCAGGCTCGGTGGCGGTAGGGGCGAGATGCTGGACTCGAGCTTGGGTGCAATGCTCGAGTTGGAGCGACGCGCGTGGTGCCGGTTGAGGATGGCACGCGGTATTGGTGGCGGCTGGACCAGGTTCTGTGGCATATGAGTAGGGCCAAGGTTGGGACTGCCAGTCTTGGCGCGGAGCTCGGCCTGGACGTCGATGCCCTTCTCGAGCAAGATGCGCTCCAGTAACGAGTTCTTGTAGCGCAGCATCAGACACTCGTCGGCGGCATGGCGATGAGCCGTCTGCAGGTTGTGCAGGTTCTGCTCGTGCACGCGGATCGTCTCCTCGAGCTGTTTTATATACTCGGTGCGACGCTCGCGGAACGCAGCCTGTGCCTGGCGGTTCCTTTGCTTGCGCTCCTCGGATGTGGCATAGATCTGAATGTGTATATTAGCATTGCGAACCATTGTCGTTTATATAGCCACTCTGTTTCTGGTCTTCGTTCCGACTGTGGCATGCCATGGAGTACATACCGGCTTGCGGCCACCCTTGCGCTTGATGGGTTGGTCCTGCGCCGTGTTGTTGGCTGCAGCATTAGCAGTGCCGCCGGCCGAGGTGGGCTCGTTCTCGGCGCCCGAGTCGCCAGAGTCTTCTGAGTCGGGCTTGACTGGGTCGTGAGTGTCGATCGACATGATGTCGGCCATTGTAGTCGTCGAGACGCTGTAGCCGAGCTGGCGGCGAGCGCCTCGGGGATGACGACGGGAAGGAAGGTAAGGGAGAGGGGAAGCGGGAAGGGGGAAGGGGAGCAGCGAAGTGATAGGCGTAGGTCACTGCTGGATTGGGCAAAGACAGACGACGTCCGTCGACACACTGTGTGTAAACACAAGGCGAACCGGTTCCACGACACGGTCAATGTCGCGCAGCAGAGACAGGCCGTCGAGACAGGCGGCAGAGATAGAAAGAAGCAATACGTCTGGCCAGGCTTCTTCTTCTCCACAGACCGCAACGGCGGGTGGGGTCCTGCTTATCGAGAAGGGTCGGGCCTGAGATGGCCAGCCAGATTGGCGATGAGGCTATACTCAAGCGTCCCTATAATCAGAGCTTCTCGAAGCTCTGATGGAAGCAGGTTGCAGGGCCGAGGGGGGGGGGGGGTGCACTCGTATGTGTGTACCTCTCCTGGTCTATGCCTGCGCCTTTCTTTATTCGACAGGTCTTCTCCACCAAACAGGGCCACAGGTATAGGGCCACGGCACACCGGAGGGAGCAGGAAAAAAAAGGACGTGTAAAATTATCGATGGTGCTGTCTGGACAGTCGCAAACAGTGCAAATGGTCACCACACACAATGCTGCGCTCGCGGCCAACAGCTCCTCCAGATGCTCGACGCTCGCGCGCACAGCAACGCAGGGCAGGCGGCAGCGCCAATCAGAGGCACACGGTGTCTCGGAAACCGTTGGATGATGTGCCCCCCCAAGGGAAGACAGAGCCGAGGGAGACAGGCCACGGGGGTCCCGACAGTTTGGAAACGGGCAGCTGCTGGGAAGGGGGACAAAAAGAAAGAAGGCAGAGCTCAGGAGCGATAAGCGGCCAGGATAGGAAAACGGTATGTAAACGGTATGTAATGAGAATCGATAGAGGCGGGTTCCCAGGCACGAAAAGAAACAACGTCGATTGTGTGCTCAGGTTGACGAGTTTCGAAAGATAAGAAAAAAGACGATGACAGGTTGTGTGTGAGTAAAGAAAAGAGAAGAATGGGTTGGTTTTATGTAATGTGAATGGAATTGGGGGGGAAGCGGCGAGCAAGACTGTCAAATAAAGGGCAGAAAGGGCTTGGGGGGTGCCACTGGCGAGGAGGAAAAGGGCAAAGTCGAATAAAAGAAATAAAAGAATAAAGCAGGCGAATGCCCGAAAAAGAAAAACGGAAAATACGTCGTACTAGTATGAGAGCAAAGGGGAATTGGGCAAGAACATGCAAAGTGGAAAGAGAGTGGAAAGAGCGAGCGAGCGCCTGCTCCAATTCCTGCTCGCTCCTTCCCTGGCTGCTGGTGCTCCTGCTCTCCACCTGCGCCCTACTCGTGTTTTTTCTTCACTCTTTCCTCGCACCCTCCCCCTCTCCGGCCTCCGCACACCCCCCATCGTGGACTGTTCCTTCCCACCCTGCCCTGCCAGCGCGGGAAGGGGCAGTCAGCTGGTGCCTTCTTTTGTTGGGACCCCGCGTGAGGTGAAAGGGAAAAAGCAATACCGTGTGCGAGCAGTGTCTTACAGCAGCTGTTAATAAGGGAGCTTATTGTCAAAAACTTTTTAGTATGGTTCTACGGTCTGCTAGCATTCCTCTGCTTGCAATCCTCGGCCTGGAATTCGACTTTTTTCACCTCGACTCTGCCGTCTGGCAAAAGCCAATATTAACGGGACTGCTATTATGGCCTTGTTTCGACCACCCATGCCGGGCAGGCAACCCCCCTGTTCCATTGCGGCCGGCCGAGTCAGACCCAGAGAATCGTTTGCGGTTGTGCATGCGAGAGTCCAGGCGAGTGCCAGCAAAGTCTCCGGCTGGTGGGAGGCGGCCGTGTAAGCCAATGGAGAGGCAAAATGGAGCCAAATGGGCAAATGCGCGGGAGGGAAAAATTTTCAATGCTGATCTCCTAGAACGGCACTGGAGCAGTGGTTCGTCGCCAGCGGGAGGAGCTAGTGCTTGCTGAAATTGCGACTGTTGGAGGGCCAGAAGGGTGGCCTGGCGGGCCTGGCTGACCCTCCTAGGTGGCCGACGGGTAACCCGCGAAAGGGCGGCAAGCGGCCAGGCAGGCAGCACGCAGACCACCCACCCACCAAACAGGCAGGGTACCCCGTATCGATCTCAGATGCTCCTGTTCCCAGACCCATCTAACAAAGGGCGGCTCCTTTGTCTCGTCGGACTTTGGGCTTGCTGCTAGCGCCGTTTTCTAGCACAATGGCCGTTTTGGGGGGTTGCTGCCGAAGTCGGCGAGAAGGCGCGAAATAATGGCAGAGGGGAAAGGTCAGAAAATTGCTGGCCAGAAAGAACGCCTACTGGCCGGCAAGAAAAAACCCAAAGAGGAAAAAGAGGCACCTACTCAGCACGCCGGACCGGCCACGTTCTGCGTCTTCTACAGGTTCTTCACGTTCTATACGGGGATTTAGTGCTACAGGCCATCGCCTCTCTCCACATTCTCCGCCAGAAGTAACGACGTCGCATTTCCGCCGGCGATGCGTGGCGATTCTGCAGCGGCGGTGTTGACGATTTCTTTAAAGTCTCGGTCGCCTTCGCCTTTTCATGACGACGGCCGTCAGGCTTTTCAGCTTGCAGACCATCCTCACTTTTTACTCTTGTGTCTCATTCCCCGTCAGAGTTTTCATGCTCTCATGCTCCCATCCTCGTCTTGCGCGTGTGTGGCTGCTCCGTTGGTGCCGATGGTGTCATCGCCAAAAGCTATGGCCAGCAATTCACCCAGTCACATTGTTGCAAAGTCGGGGACGCCGCACCTGTTGTGGTTGCAGTGGTTGCAGTGGTTGCAGTGGTTGCAGTGGTTGCAGTGGTTGCAGTGGTAGGTGCAGCGTGCATTTGGGAATTGTGTCTGCCCCAGTAGCCAGTAGTCTGTGGTTGTGGCCCGCCTGTGGAAAACGCAAAGAATGCCAGCCAATTCTTTGGCAGACAGAACCTTTGCGGGCAAGACTGATGCTGGCTGGTCGGCCTTTGGCTGCCTATGCTGGCTGGCTTCCATACCCCCAATTCCCCTCCCCTCCCAGATGGCCAAAGCATCTTACTTTTTTTCGCGTCACCTGAGCTGTTTGGTGACGAGGGGGAATGCGTGGAAAATCTGGCTCTTGGCGCCCCTGCTGCCCACGCAGCCCACCCAGTCCGCCCAAAACCACAAAGCGTCCGAGCTCATCGGAGTCCGCCGAGCCACCTAAAAAGTACTTGACCAAAACACTCCGAAACTACTGTGCGCCTGCTCCGCCAGCGGTAGCTCCAACGTACCAAATACACTCGAAGGCCACAATATTTGCGCGCCTCCCGTTCATGCTTTCTTTTTCGGCCTGTTCTTTGATTGTTCGAATAGGTTTCTTTCCTCTTTCAGTCTCGATTGCAGCCGCAGACTAGCAGAGCATGGCCTGTGCTCGGGTGGCATGCACCCCTTACCTAGGACGACCCTTACCAGAGTAAGATCCCGCGCAGCGCCCTCGCACCCATACTCGCAGACTGTAAGAACAAGGGCCAAGAAGCCACAGAAGGCCAAAGGCGGGGGTGTGCTGCCGTGTCTTGGGGCTGCATCTCCTCGGAGCCCAAGGCAGCCAGGAGGGGAAAACGGCAAGAATTATGCAGCCGATGCAGCAGCGAGGACACCGACAAGAGCCTGTCTGCATGTGAGCTGCGAGCTGCTGAGCTCCTGAGCTCCCACGAACTGCTGCAAGGACCCCTGCAGAAGCTTGCGCGAAACTGAGCATTTCATGCGCACCAACAAATCATATGAGCATCAGTGCGACGGGGGACAACGACTGAGCCATCCATCCCTACAAGGAGCAAACACCCCTACGAGAGACACTGCCGGCACGCGCGAAAGAGGCATTTCCCCGAAGCCGAGACTAGTTTCCCTATTGCGCTTTATGCTTGGGCCAGTCCTGCACTATGGAAGAACTGCGTGTCGGGGAAGACGGGGAAGCATCGTGGCCCTTGTCGGGAAACTCGTGCGAGGGCTCATGCGAGGGCTCATGCGAGGGCTCATGCAAGCACTCATACACAGTAGAACTCGCTCACGCTCGTACTGGTGGGCAACTGGCCCTGGGTCGGTTCGCCAGGAGGCGCCAGGAGGCATTAGGTTGCATCGCCCGTTGAAGCTCCCGGCAGCCTCGCCTGCCGGTTGTTGCAAATGGAAGCAAATGTGGGAAGAGATGGAAATAAAACTGGACATGGCGCCATCTGAGCGTGTGAGCAATCCGTGTATCTTACGGAGTACTGGCGAGAGGTCTGTCTCGACCTCCCTCAACCCATGTCTCCCACTCAGGAGGATCAAAAAGAACCACACTTGGCCGGCCATCCACACCGGAAACGACGCCATCAATACGGAGAGCCCACCCACCCACACGTCCAGGCAATGAAACAACACCAAGTTTTCTAGAAGGATTCTAGCGCGCTCTTCCAAGCCATCGCTCGCCCCCAATTTCGTGCTGTCGATCTCCGGTCCTCGCAGTGGAGTGGCAATCTTAACAGAAATGATCTCATTCTGTCTCGAGTCTCCTTTTCTCGCAGTCGCATCGACCATGTCGCCTTCTTGTCCGCTGCTCTTTTCTGGAAATAATTGCCGGATGGCGCGGTTTGATGGCTGTTCTACGCCGTAGACCGTCGACACTAGGCTTCCGTGATGCTTCCAGAGGCCTTGTGATGCCGTCCGTGCTAGATGACACCCCCAACTTGGGTTTGGTCTGGAAACAAAGTGTCTTCTCACACATTGGTTCGGACTCTGCATACATTGTATTGCTTGCTAGTCTGGTCCTTTTGCGACTGTTGGTCTGGCGTGCGACTTGGTGGAATCCTACTCTGCTTTGTATGCT
Organism: Raffaelea albimanens; assembly: GCA_002778245.1. Classification (NCBI taxonomy): domain Eukaryota; kingdom Fungi; phylum Ascomycota; class Sordariomycetes; order Ophiostomatales; family Ophiostomataceae; genus Raffaelea; species Raffaelea albimanens. Next base: position 2,431,361 of record PCDJ01000006.1, on the reverse strand, counting down.
GGCATCTTAAAGTCTTACGACGACGCGTTGAAGGTTCTTGAACTACTCCGTACTCACCATCTATCACGCTGGAGATCCAGAAAAGGGGGCATCCTTTACAGGACCAACCGGGTCTTCTTTGGGTGCCTGCCTCGTCATGCAAAGGCGGTTGGTTGAATATGCAGTGGTTCAACGTTCCTGCCCGCCCGGCCATCCGACGTCCGCACTTCGGCTTTGTGGGCACATATTGGCCATCAGTCAGAATGCATCTTCCTCGGCAATACTCTGCCTCTGGAGAGTCCTCGCATCCCGTTGTCTTCACCCCATATGGCCGGCTGTGACCCTTGCAAAGCGCTTTCCAGGTCAAACTGACGGGACGTTCCCTCCGGAGACGTTCAAGAACCTAGTAGTATATCAGCCAGAGAACGGCCAGCCTTCTCGCCGGTGCTTGAACTTCTACTTCGTTTCTCACTTTTTTCAGTTAGTGCACCCAACGTCTCTCCTCCACTGTTTCCGCAACGTGCACCGTAGTAATACCACTTGCCCCAAAATACCCGAGGTAACGAGACGAACCATTGGCTCACGCCACGCAAGAGCATCCATACGCCGTTTCCAAATGTCCTGCAGAGATGCCCGCCACAGGCCAACCCTGCCGACCGTTGAAATGTGGCGCTGGGCCAACGGATGTGGCTGTCACAGTGCGTTATTGTGTACTCACACCCGACACTGTAGTTGTTTTTGTTTGTTGCTAGTGCACGGGAAAGGAGCTTGGGCCACCCAGAAAGTAAACAAAGCCCCCTCCACATCGTTGGTCTCTCGCCCAAACACGCGCGCTCTTTTCTCCTAGCCCGGACAACAACAGAAGCCCAAGGAATGGTAGAGAGGCCTAGTCACTGCGCGTGATCTGTGATGTGTGGCCAGTTTGATCTCCCTTGCCATTGAAGAGAAACTCTCGCAGGAGATCCCTTGACATCATAGTCGTCGCCAACACCACCAGCAGGTGACTCGAAGAGGCTGCCCAGCAGAAAAGGCCTTTGTTTACTTTTCTTTCGTCATTATCTTCCACTCTCCTCCCCCCCGTTTTCCACCAAGGATCGATCCAACCCTGAAAAACTTTTCCCCAACCCAACTCTGGCTTGCTTAATACGCCAAATAAGCATCAAGCATCATCACAATGCCACCGATGACTAGACGCCGGTCGTCTCGGCTGGCCAGTGCCTCCAAGGTAGGAATGGACCTGGAGTCTGTCTTTGGGACTTTTGCTGCAAAAATACTGACATCATTCAGGCACAGCAGGGAGGCCCAGCCCCTCAGAACCTCGCGTCTCTGGCCGAGGGCGACGAGACTCCCTCAGAGCCGCAGTACCCGACTCTGCCGACAGTCGACACCAGGTCGCCTTTCTCGCCATCTCAACGGGCTCCCCGAACACCAGCCAGCTCGTCCCCAAACAAGCCATCTCCGCGAGAGATGCACCCCAGCAAGACACAACCCGCCCAGGCGCCGCCGTCGTCGGCACTGCGTCTGGGGTTTGCCGACATCCAGCCTGCCCGGCTCAGCAGCGCCTCTAGACAGCACAACTTTGACGATGACGAGGTTGACCCGACGCCGGAAGAAACAGCTGCCATGCTGCAGGCCACGCCTTCAAAGGTGTCGACCGTGCCACCCAGCTCGGCCTTCACATTCCGCTTCACGCGGCAGAGCAATGCTGGGGCAAACGACGACCTTGGTCTGAGCGACGAAGCTCGCCGTATGATGGAGGAGTTGCGCGAGGAGGCCAGCAAGATCCGCGCCGATCTGGAAGTGCAGCGGGAGCAAGAACGGGCTGCAGCAATCGAGGCTGGCGAGATGGACGTCCATGGGCGGCGCATTGCCAAGCCGAAGACGCGCTCACGCTACAGTGCCGCTCACACTGCGGAATTCCAGAAGATGGACTCCATTGCCAACCATCCGTCGGCTTTCCGTGCAGCGACTGGACGATCCACTCCCTTGAAGTCGAGCGCAGCCACTGCTCCGACGCCGGCTGCAGCTGGATCCGTGTCTAGCCAGGCTCGTGGTCTTAAGCGGACCCAGTCCAAGGCCAACCTCGACGACACACCTGGTTCTGCGGCACGCCCAAAGACTGCAAAGCCAGCGATTCCATCGTCGGCTTCGCGTTCCATTACCAAGCCGCGCCACAACCCTCTCTTTGGTGCTAGCAGCGCCATCAAGGCAGCCAAGACGGCAGTGTCGCCGCACAAGGCCAACGCTCGCTACGGCGACGAGCCAATGTCGGCAGCCAAACGCGTCAAGCAGAACTTTGCCGACGACACCTCGAGCAGCCGGCCCATGTCCCGCGACGGCAGCTTCTTGCCTCGCCCGGCAACTGCCAACGGTAAAGAGCCGGCTACCAATGGCATTCATGGTGCTGGCCTCGCTGCCCGATCGCACACCATGGCGTCTCTTATGACGCCCACAAAAGCCTCGCTTGCGCGCTCGGCTGGTGCTGGATCCCCCAGCTCGACTGCCAGCATGCTTCACAAGACCCCTAGCAAGAGTTGCCTGAAGAAGGCTCACACAACGAACAATCTGCAGTCGCCAGCACCAGCACTGGCACCAGCACCTTCAACCACAGCGGCAGCGAAGAGCGCTCTTCCTCTGCCTGCAGGATCTGCCACTATTGCACACATTTCCAAGACACCGGCCCCGGCACGCGTCATGAAGCCCCTGCCTCGGTTCCCCGTTCCTGCAACCACACCTCGCCGCCGGATGTCCAAGCATGTCGCATTCACGCCGACTCCTCAGCGGACGGTGTTGGCTGAGTGCTCGCCATCTCTCTTCAGATCTGCCATTCCTCGCTCGACCTCTAAGTTGAACCTGGCCGAAGCAACCATGGAAGATGCGAACGACGTTGGCCCGGCCGTCCCCGCGAAGGACCAATCCCCCAGTGTTCGGCGATTTGGCGCTACCGTCGCCTATCCTGATCTTTCCCGGGGACTGTTGTCTGAGCAGCCAAACGACGACAATGTCGAAGAGGAGGAGGAGGAGGACGTAATTCACCAGTCTCCGTCGGTCAAGGCAGCCAATGTCTCGAAACCTTTGCCGTCGGTTCCCGGGTCGTTCACCTTCCGCAGCGATAAGACGATCAACTTTGGTGCATCATCTCCGGGTGGCTTTGGGTCGTCGCCAGGGCAGGTCAGCCTGCGCCAAGTGCGGCAGTCGATAGCGCCTGCAGCAGCACCCGCATCTGGCCGCCCAGCTTCGTCGAGGGGAATGATTCCGCGGATGCCTGGCAGTTTCCCGGGCAGCAGCATCTTTTCTGCTCTTGTTGCCACCGACGGACCGAACAAGGAGAACGCAAAGCCTGTGCCGACTGGTATCCCGCACGGCATTGGCAACAAGAAGCGGCATCGGGTCAGTGAGGCAGACGAGCAGGCCGAGCAGGAGGCGGCGGACCGCGCAGCCAAGAAGCGCAAGAGCAAGCCAGTTGCTGAAGGCGAGGCACTGCTTGCCCCGCGTCTGACCGGCGCCGGCAAAGGCACGGGCAGTGTACGGAACACGCCTCAAAAGACGCAGAACCACGTCAGTTTCTCGGCCAGCACTACTGGCAAGACGCCGGCATCTGCGAAGAAGCGGCCTATTCTGAGCATGAGCCGACTCAACAGTCTGGCTCGACCGAAATTGCGGAAGTGAGGGAAGCGAAAGAGTGATAGGACAGATGGGTGGGAGTTTTGGTTTTGACTTGGTTTCTGGCCATTGAGTGTATTGCATGAGTTGATCTACTTGTTAGTCAACTCCTTGGGCACTCTTGTAACAACAGCACTGCGATTATCACAAGGGAAATGGGAAACGGCCGGGGCCAGAGTAAAATATGGCGAATGGGAAGACCACAAGGATGAAAACGGCCGGATTATGGAGTATCTGATTTATTTTGACAGTTTTGGGAGTTTTATTTGATCAGTTTGAATTTGAAAACATTGAAAATGATATTGGATGTAAATCTGGGACATGACGATTGTAAGCAAAGACTGAATGATACAAGGGCGTCGAGTCCTGAGAATCGAGCAAGGCCAGCCTGTGTTGAGAGTGGATCCCCATTTTTCCCCAAATTCTCTGCGTGATTGCATACGTGAGCGCTGTCTGAAGCGAAAATGAGGCATCAGTCACATGAGATCAATTCACAAAGGTGGGGGACGTAGTCTAATGGCTATGGCGTCGGATTCCAGTCCCGAAGGTTGGGAGTTCAATTCTCCTCGTCCTCAACGTTGTGGATTTGTTTTTTTTTGGCCGTGTTTGACCTTTGCAGTGGGGCTCTGACTGCAGTGTTTTTTTTTTTTTTGCTACTCTCACCCTTCACGCTAAACCTACCTAGGAAACCACCTCTCCCCGCAGAAATAACCTCCAACGCATCACCAACGAACTCGACGAACCTCACGACAAGTTCTTACATCGACACATACACGTCGAGCCGCACTGCACCCCAGTCTCATCCACAGTCGCGACAACAACCACCTCCATCATGGCTCCAATAGAACCAAACGCCACCGACCAGGCGGAGGGTAAGTAAAGTAGCCCTGTCTGAGAGCCACTCAGAAGCTGCTCGACAAGCCGTGCTAACTGTCCAGCCGCCATCCGCGATACCATCCAGGCCCTCTACAACATTATGCTCCACACCAGCGCCTACGACTCGGGCGGCACCCACACATCGACGGACGCGCTCGTCACCGAAGTCCACGCCCTCTCCCAGGGCCTCGGCAACGTGTCGGCCACCGGCACTGACGCGCCCCTCCCGCAGGTGCCCCGCGACCTCGTCCAGTACGTCGAGGCCGGCCGCAACCCGGACATTTACACGCGCGAGTTTGTCGAGCTCGTCCGCAGGACAAACCAGCTGCGCGCCGGCAAGCGGGCCGCCTTTGCCGGGTTCCAGGACGTGCTGGCCGGGCAGATCCGGAATGCGTCGCCAGAGCTGGCCGGAGAGGTTGACAGGATCGTCGGTGGTCTAGGGGGGTCGCGGTCGAACGAGACGGCTGCAGCCGCGGCGGCGTCAGTGGGTACAGCAGCATCATCCGCCGGGGCTGTTGCTGCTGCTGCTGCTGATGCGTCTGCTGCCGCAGCTCCTGTCTCTGGCCCTCTGACTGCTCCGGCAGCTGCTGCAGGGACACCCTCCCCCGTCGACCTGCTCGGCATCCTCCCCGGCACTCCCGCCACGGCCGACAAGCCAGACGACATGCAGACGACATAGGAACCGTCTGCAGACGTCAACGGCAGAAACGACGCCCGCCTGAAAAGTACGCAGTTTACACCCTCCAACCCGCCGACGACACCCCCGAGACAGACTCTCGGGACTCTTCCCGAGAGCCCACAAGTCAAAAGCGCTCTCCCGACGATACCAGAGGACCCACACCCAGACATGTCCCAAAACACACCGTCGCCAGAACGGGCGCGGCCGTTCAAAAAGGAATCACACACACCCGCGGCGTCTCTGCGAAAGCTCCGGCCCCGGTCGAGTCCCGCACGGCCGCGCACTACTACTACTACTCCTGCTTCTGTTACTCCCCGAAAGAGACTTTTCAGACAGCACAGCTCCCCACTAAAGATTGTTTCTGTGGCCATGTCTGCGGCCGCAGAGAAGAACGGCACGAGCACAAAGGACGGGACGGCCGAGACTGGTGGAGCGAGTTGTCCGGCCGGGAAGCGTTGGGCAAAAAGTTTGGGCTCACTGACGGCGGCTGCAAGCATGAACGGTGCAAACGGCCAGTTGGGTGCCGACCATAAGGAGAACACGGCCGGTGCCGACCATGGCCCTAAACACGGCAGCGCGGCGGCCCCGACACCGAGTCACCGCAGGACACTCAGCGACGGAGCGGCCGATATGGAGTCGCCGGCGTCGCCGTTGGCCAATACTCGCGGCAGGAGTAGACGGCGCAGCACCAGCACGGCCAACATCGGCGGCAGAACCGCCGACATGTCTTCCAGCAGCAGCCGACGCAACCCGAGGCGCCAATGCAGGACCCAAGAGGGGGGTTGATGGGTGGGTCATAAGTGTCACTCAAGTGCACGTGGGAGCGTCTACGCAACTTGTCCATTATCACCTTTCGTCCTCTCTTTCAATCATGTTTTTGTAACATTCAAAATATAAAGAATAGCAAATGCAAGTAAAAACCAATCAAGAGCAAAACACACTTGAAGATGCGAATCCCAGTTTCTCCCCAATTCGTATGCATACAATAATTAAAAAAGAAAACCTTTCAAACTCCAAAAAATGTCCTCCCCAGCATTAGACTGTCTTAAAAATACAATCATCCTGTTCTTGTTAGGCCTAGTCCGCCAGCGCCTGAAGCGCAACAGTCAGCGACACAACCCGTAGACTCCGGCCGCGCTTAATCGGCTTCGAGTTCGACAACGAGGTGCTGCTGCTGCTGCTGCTGCTCCCGCTATCGGGCATCCGCGTCGGACTGTTCTCGTCGCGCCACTTGCGGAACACGCTCTTGAGATCCCGCGGCACGCCCTCTAGCACCACGGTCGAAATCGGCACAAACGGCCGGTCCTCCATGCCTGCCGCCAGAATGGCATACTCTTGCGCGAAATCAAGCGCATTGTGGAACGCCGCATACTGCTTCTGCGAGCGGTGGCCGACGATAATGTACATTTCGAAAAAGGCATCGAGCACATAGATGCCGTCGGGCGACAGGTCCCGCTGGTCAAACGGGCTGACCTCGACCGCATCCTTGTCCAGCCTGAACAGACGCCCGCAGTACCGGTCGTACTTGGGCTTCAGCCGCCAGTGGTCGGCCGACCCGAGCCGGCTGGCCGTCCCGCCAAAGAGAGCCCAGAAGTTGGCCGACTCTTTGCCGTCCTCCACCTCGGTGATCTCGCCCGTGAGCGCCAGGTCCATACCCAAAAGACGCGCACAGCTGAGCTCCTCGACACTGCTCCCCTTGCCCTTCCACAGGTAGCATTTGCCTTGCTTGGTGATCAAAAACGGGAAGCCCGAGCACAGATTGGCAGCTGAGAAATCCACCTCGTCAAACGTAATCTGGCTCTGGAACCGCCGCCCGCAAAACATGCTTGACGCCAACGAGTCAAACTTGTTGCTCGACCCCTTGCGCACCATCACGACGCCGCCCAGCGCCTGCAAAAACTCGGCCGTCTCTTTGCCCTGGCGGAGCTTCACCAGCTTGCCGCCGTGCGTCCGCGCCTCCCGGTTCAAAAAGAACTGCACGTCCTCGACTGCTTCCTGCGGGACTTCGTCGCCCACCCAGAAATACACTTCCGTCACCTTTTTCCCGGAACCATTGGTAAACGTGTGCGGGCACAGGTACATCTCGCTCTCAAACAGGACACGCTCGTGCAGCGGAGGCACTGGCTGCTTTGTGCCGTCGCTCGAAACGCGGAACAGCTGCGCCTGCAACGTGTCCACCTTGGAGTCGCCCACTGGCCGCTTTGACAGAATCTCGGCAGTGTCCACGCGGTAGTCGCGGTTCGGCCGGTCTTCGCCAAAGAAGTTGTTCAGCAGAACCGACACTTCTTGCGCATGCTTCGACGGTGACCGCATGGGTGATGCAATGGACGGCGAGTGGAGTGCGGGCGAGGCAAGGGCAGGGCTCGGAGATTTGTTGGCGTTTCGTAGCAGAGTCGGAGATTCTGGTTGTTGCTCCTGCTTGGCAGTCGGAGACGGAACCGGGTTCTTAGACCGGAACGACAACGGGGAGCTTGGCGAGCCCGGTGCTACAGACACGTTTGTCGAGGGCGACCGGATAGGAGGCGACTTCAGAGATGGCGATCTCATAGCTGGGGGTTTGACAGGAGGCGACTTGGCGTTAACAGGTGCCTTCTCTGTTGTGTCCTCAGCTGGCGGCTGCTCCTGCTTTTTCGGCGCCACGGGAGCTGTTGGTAATGGACGCGGGCTGCTTGTAGCCTTCTGTGCAGCAGCGTACTGAACCGGGTCCGGAAGAGGCCGCGGTGCTGGGCTTCTAGACTTTGATATGGAGAGAGGCCGAGGCATTTCGACTGCGCTTGTCGCCGGGGCGTCGTCCAAGAATTGGGACATTCTCTTCACATCTAGCTTGCGTGGGGAGGACGCGGCCGGTGTTGCAGGAGACTCGTCTTTCTTGTCATGGGTAGGGGTCGGGACGGCTTCCTTGGCATATTTAGCAGCAGCAATGGCAGCCACCGTATCGTGGACTTTAACTGGCAATCGAGGCTGGGAGGCAGTCGGTTTTGGCGAGTCAACGAGGGAGATAGCAGCTCCTCTGGGGGCTGAAGACTCATTTTCCGACCGTTTCTTAGAAGAATCGACGAGTGGGACGACTCGGTTCAGGGAGCTGGATGGAGTTGGCTCAGGCGCTGCCTTTTTTGACGAGTCAACCAGTGGGACTACAGTAGGTGTGATATCACGTTTCTTGGGCCCCGGGACAGGAGGAGACTTCTTGGCTTCAACCACTGGCGTAGGCTTGACCGCCACTGGTGTCGGTTTCGCAGCCGCGATGGGCTTGGTCGACGGAGCCGGCTTGCTGTCAGCAGCCTTGGCTTGCTGCAGGGCTGTTGGTGCCTTTCTCCGGGGACCACGAGCACGGCTCTTCGTCATGTGTGTCAGTGCAGGGCCAGGTCCCGGTGCCTCTGTCGATGCTGCTGTTGCACGCGGGGTGGACGACCTGACGGGAGAATGGGACTCCTCTGGGGATGTCGGCGAAGCTGGAGCAGCGGCGGGAGGCCCACGAGCCAAGATACCTGCGAGTGCAGGGTTGAAACGATTTGCCAGAGCACTTGCAACTGCCGGGCGGCCCGCACGGCCTGCGCCAATTGAGCCGATCTCCTTCACAGCAGGGGCCTCGGGCTCCTTCTTTTCGGGAACAGCCACCTTGGATGCAGATGTAGTCCTTTTGAACGGCGGAGGTGGCATGGCAGCCCGATTGAAGTCAAGCGACTCGAGCGGACGCGCAGGGGCAGCTGCCGAGCTCGACTCGACTGACATCTTCCTCTGGGGAGAGGCAGACCGTGAGCTGCCACCGGTCTTGGTCATCTCTAGACGCTTAACAAGGCCCTCGGGGAGCTCCTGGGACTCTTTGCGGTCATGGGCATTTGTGGTGATGCCACGGCCCTCGGATTTCGCCTGGCGGAACGATGCCTTCTTCTGCAGGATGGCATCCTTGAGCTCGTCCTTCTTCTCCCGGGGCTTGGGTCCACCGGTGACGTTGAGTGCAGTCTTACCGCGCAGGATGTTGTCCTTGAGCACGTCCGGCGCCACATAGTTTTGGGTTTTGGTATGGCGCAGGTTACCAAAGACATTCTGGAGCTCGTTGGCCTCGGAGTCTTTCTTCTCGGATGGCAGTCGCTGACGGGGCTTCAGGCTTGCGCGGAAATCGTTCTTTGCTGGCTCTATTGGTTTGGGGTTCAAGTCGGGCTTGGGCTTCGCAGTGGGCTTGCTGTCTGTGGGCTTATCATCAACGGCCTTTGCCAGCGGCTCTGGCGGCTCCTTGGGCTTGGCTGCAGGCTCGACATGCTTTTCTGGCTCGCTCTTGGGCTTTTCCATGGAGTCCAGCAATGGCTTGGCTGCGGTGACTGTCGGCTTGGGAGACAGCGTAGGCTTCGGCGATGCGTTCGACGTCGGTGTTGGCTTCGGAGAGGAGGCTGACTTGGGCAGTGTTGGCTTGGGCGGTGTGCTTGGCTTGGGGGTCGAGGCAGCAGCAGTCAGCTTGGCTGTCACGCTGCTGACAGACGTAGACGGCGCGTGGTAGATTCCGAGGCCTGTCCGTCCAGGCGTTGGAACGGCGGCAGGAGCAGCAGCTGATGAGCCAGAAGTCGATCCCATGGGCGTGGAGCGCATTAGCCCGCCCGTCTTGACTTCATGCTTGCGCGTCACAGACGAAGACCGAGCCCTGTCGGCGTCAGCGCCCGGGTTCGAGGTCTTCTGTGCCTTGGCCTTGTTGAGCTCGACCATCCATGCTGGCTGAGCATTAGTCGGCGGCGCAGTCTTGGGCTTGGGAGACTCTGGTTTGTTCAACGCAGCCTCGAGCCAGCTCGAGGACTTTGTGGGACTCCAACGGCGCGGATCCATCGTCTTGGAAGGGCTTGTGGGCGGTGTTGCCTTTATCTCGTCCTCCTTGCCGTGGGAAGACGCCTCTGGTTCGGGAGAAATCGAGGCCTTGAGCGGCGACGGCGGCGTAGACCCGCGACCTCTGTCCTCGGCGTCGGTGCTGATGTGGAGGTTGCTGATGGCGTCGATGCCGTGGCTGGATGTCGGTCGAGAGCCGGGGCGATGCTGCGCAGGCGCGGCACGGCGGATACTGCCAGCACCGCCACGAGAGGAAGCGATAGAGTCAGCCCGCTGCAGGCCAGGGGGTGATGTAACGCTCCACCTCTTGACGCTGTCGCTTCTCTTCATCATCGCGCTCTGGACAAAGCCGCCTGCACCCTTTGTTGGCGAGGGCGGCCTTGTGGGCGACAGCCGGCCAGACAGTGGCGGCGAAGTGATGGACTCGGCAGGCGTGTCGAACTTGTGTGATGGCGTGGGCGTCAGAGGCGGCGGCGTGCCCAGCTTGAAGGTGGTGCTGGGCTGCAGGGCAGATGTGGACGAAGGCACAGTCGCGGGCGAGCCGGAGCGAGAGCGAGAAGCGTCCCGGCCTGAGGCAGACGGCGGACGGTTGTCGGGCTCGGACGAGGGGCCACGGCTCATGCCCGGGAGCTGGGCGCTCGCGGACGTTAGGTCCTGGCGGTCCTGGTCCTCGACCTGCGAGCGACGGTAGGCGGCCGAGTTGAGGCCCCGGTCAGCCGTCTGGCGGAACCACGAAGGATCCTTGGCGGCCAAGTTCAGGGCGATCTTGTCGCGCGACAAGGGTGCGTCGCCGTTGGACTCGAGGCTGGGGCTGTTGGCAGTGTGGGAAGACCGGGCGGCAGCAGCATTCTCAGCTGCAACCATAGACAGAGGACGGCTCCTGGAGCGGTCTGCAGAGGACGTGGCCGTGGGGCTCGTTGAGGTGCTGGTGGCTGGTGGCCGTCTCTGCTGCCACGAGAGCGTCGGCGTTCTTGTGATGGAGCCCGACTGGGGCTTTGCCTCGGGGCTGAAGGGGGACTCGTTCTCCTTTGTGGGCGACGAGGAGGACGCCGAGAACTTGGGAGAGGACGGGGCCGGGGTGAAGTCGTGGGACTTGTAGTCGTGGGACTTGTAGTCGTTGGGCTTGGCCGCAGAGACGCCGTTGGAGCTCGTGCTGGCGTGCTGCTGGGCGCTGTGGGATGGCGGGCTTCGTGGTGACGCTGCCGGTTTCAAGACGTCGGATGCCTGCGAGCTGTTGTAGCGGTGGTGGGATGCCGGTGGTTCTGGCGTGTTGGCAGGCGACGATTTCTGGGGCGAAATGGACCTTGCTCGTTCTGGGAGTGTCAGCAGAGGACATGCTTGGTGCTGTGAAGCCAATATAGGGAGGCCTGCTGGGATCTCGAGGATCTCCAGGAGAGGCTTCGAGCAAGTGAGACAAGACGAGAGACTCGACCGCCAGAACCATCAGACTTGCTGCAAGAGCCCCCTCCTCCATCCAATGCATGCATCCACCCCCCTGGGCCATCCTCAGTTCCCATCCTCGTCCTCTGTTTCCATCCTCCGCCGCTGCTTCTTACCTGCTCTGCGCGCCTGGCGCTCTCTCTTCTCCTGCAGGATCTTTTCCTCGAGCTCACGCGACCGCGCCTCGTCTTCCTCGAGCCGGCGATCCTTAAGCTGCTCAACCGAGCGCAGGAAGTCGGACACTTCGTCTGACATGATTGCTGCTTATTCAGGCTTCCTCAATGGGCGGCTGACGGGACTGGTGGTTCGCTTCGCTTCGCACGGATTGGGGGCATGAGATGCAGAGAAGCTGAAACTCTGATCTGCTGGGAGTCGGGCGACAGACGGGCAGTCGGGGCGCCAGATGGAGGGGGCGTCGGGTGCGTTTGAGTTTTGTCGGGAGAAACGCAGGTCGGCTTGGGAGGGGGAGCAAAAAAAAAAGCGTGGGAAAAAAAAGAGTGTCAAATTGAAGCAAAAATTCAAGTCAACACAGATACGAACAGCAAGAGCGTCAGATGCAACATTGTCCCAATGCGGAAAGACCGCCCCTGCCTGTGGTTACGGGGTCAACATTAGCGTGACGGCCGCCCTCTGTTTACTCGTGCTGCCCACTGCAAATGGCGTAGTGGTGTGGGTGGGTTGCTCAAGCACAGCGCTGGGCTGCGCAGTCATTCGCCGGTGGCCGCCCAGTTAGCGCCCAGTTAGCGCATGACGGAAACGGTTGCCCCTTGTCTGTCCCACCGGCGCACGTCCTTCAGCAGAGCCACGGCGGCTTTGGCGCCCTGTATTCCGTGTGGAGGCCGTCTGTGCCGAGTAAACAAAGGCAACAACAAGGCCAGTGGCGTAATCTGGCAAGATACGCAGCAAGATGGAATCATATGATGGATCTGGGTTTCTCGAGGAATCTCGAGGAATCTGTCCCTATCTACGGAGTAGCTGGAAAGAACCGGCACAGGCTTGTGAAGTCCATGCCAACCCTGAGATACCTGATGTTCTCCAGAAACCGGAGCACACCAGCCCGAATATACCGTCGCTGGCAGATCGGCACACAATGCTTGTATCCAACGTGCCGAGAGTGGCATGGCACTGCGAGTACAAAGAAATGCTTGGAAAGATGCCCGTCTCCTGTTCATAAATGTCTCATCTCGCCAATCGCCCTAACCAGCCATCCTTGCCCTAAACATGGAACCAGATCGTGTGACGGCAGATCGTCGGCTGGGACTTGCTTGTTGACTCTGTTGCTAACCTGCCTACCTGTCCAAGCCAGTGAGCTAGCTATCCAAGTGCTTGTCCATCCAAGTCCGTCCAAGTGTCAACTGCCGGCTCCTAATACAGGAAGAGCCGCGCCTTTGCGTCCTCCACCACCCAGGCCAAGCCTTCTTTCAGGTTGACGCCCGTCATGGCGCTGCACTGCAGAATGTTCCATTTGTGTGTCCGAATGTCGTGCAGCTTGAGGGCCTGTGCTCGTATGTTAGCTACGGACGACAGCACCAGAGCGGCCATGGATAACTCACTTCTGTGATTTCGTCTCCAGTCAAGCACCCTTGGACATCTGTTTTGTTTGCAAACACCAACAGGCTGGCTCCTGCAAGTCTCTGCCCAGATTGTCAGCAAAACTCATTCGCTTGCGTCTTGTTGTGGCCGACCTACCTCTTCCTCAAGCAAGCCATGCAGCTCAACTCGACAGTCGTCCATCCGCATCCGGTCCGTCGCATCGACCACCCAGATTAAAGCGTCCGTCTTCTCAAAGTAGTTGCGCCAGTACGACCGCAGTGTCTTCTGGCCACCGACATCCCCTAAGAGGTGTCAGCTTATCCTGGACGAGCATATGTCGTAGTAGCCCTTACAGATGTTCAACTTGTATCTGTCCGCCGCATGTCAGCAGATGATCTTTTTTTCTAGACAGCACAGACTGTTCATCCATACCCTTCGTAGTCAATTGTCTTGATGATAAACCCCAGGGTCGGGCTGACAGTATTGACATCCTCCCCCATGATCTTCTTCACAATGGTGGTCTTGCCCGCATTGTCGAGGCCCCTAGACAATGGTCAGAACGGAAACGAAGAAACTTTCACGCAAAACGGGACAGCCGAGTCTAAACACAGACAGCATTAAAATGCGAAGCTCTTTATCCTTGAGTCTCGCTTTTCTTAGAATCGACAGCATTTTGAACTGCAGGGCATGTCTGCAGCAAAGAATGCTGCGTTGCGGTCTAGGAGCAGAGCAGTGTTGATATCTGCGGAGCGCGGGATAGGCAGCACTTTAGCAACTTCGTGTATTATGTAATCACAATGAACGACATCGGTCCAGGCAGGCAGACAGTCGAGAGATAACTCTTGCAACACAACACGATAAAATTGAAGACGTCCAGAATGTAAAATTTCGGAAATAATCTCACGTGCTACGATTTTTGGCTATTTGTGTAGCTATACTGGTTGTACTTGAAGTGGTGCAAACAAATATGTTGCGTCGAGGTGTCTTCGTGCTCAACTACAAGTGACATCACAGGTTGAAAATGGAATAGATGTAAAATCAGCAAGAAATCCATTACTGTAATATTTTATTTCTTGTAAATCAATCGTATGCTTTAGGGTCAAAATTTTGGCCAGTTATTTTGAGTGTGTCTGTTTCTCGAAAGGCTTGCTTTGCTTTCTGCCTTGATTTCATCCCCACCGCACCCAGTCGCTCCTTCCCCGTCTGCGAGGCGTCCCTTCCTTTTCGGAAATCTTTGTTTGCAAAATGTGTCTAATTTTGTATTTATTGACGTGTCACTCTTGTCTGCGAATTCTTTGCTTTCTTCTCCTCTGACGTTCCCTCCCTGCAGACCTTCAAGCCCCTTGCATCCCCCCAGGCTCAAATTTCTTCGCCCGTCCTGCCAGGCGCCTTTCCCGCACCTTGATCCTCCTTTTCTTCAGCATACACGATAACATCCAGTCGTATTTACCCAGATACAATTGCTCGTTTTGCATATCGAAGACAAAGTGAGTCGATTCGACCATTCTTACTGTTTCTCTACTTTCCACCCGAAACTGTCTTCAACCGTTCTAACGACTTTCAAAGGACACCCAAATGCCTGACCACCCCCACAGCGAGTGCCATCCAAGCCTCGTCAAGATGGATGCAAGCGGGAGTCCCATCTCCAGTCTGCCGAGAGCTGGAAAGGTGTACAAACAATTGTCGCATGGTACATACGAAGTGAGCCCATCCGGACTCTTGATTCCTCCAGCAGTGCCTCGGCCACAGATCGGCAACCTCGACGAGGAGGTCTCTCATGCAACACTGACGAGGGAGGCTCTGGTGGCGCATGAGCGTAAACCCCCCCTGAACAACCCCGACCGCATCCGTCTTAGACAATCTCCGGAACCAGTTAATGAGATCCGTCCCGAAGACAGCCACTCGCATGGCCGTGGAAGCACAGATACCGACACCGATACGGCTACTGGCACGGTAGACTTTGATAACATTTCGTGCAAAGACTGGAAAAAGAACTTGTCCAACCGGTTCCTCAAACCAGAATCGTTCTACGGCTATGTTCAGTTTTGGCATAGAAAGATCCCGAGGACTGGCGCGGAGTTTCGGGACATCGATATCACGACCCCAGGGAACTGGTTTCGCGATGTCGACACTTTCACCGGCAAGCTTCTAGATCCTGTGACGTACCCACCGGTGTTGCCTCCAAAGAGAACAACAGAAAGCGATGAGATGTGGGTGCGGCGGTATGCCACATCGAGTGAGCTCATCAAGGAGTGGATGACCACTCACGATATTTACAGCGAAAATGCGGAAGAAGAAGCCTGCAGAGATGACCATGAAGATGACCGGGCTGGCACTGTGAAAGACAACAGCACGTCTAGATACAGTGAGGCTTCCTCCCAAAGTACGATTCGCGACGCAGAGGATGATGGCGATGACGGGTCCAAGACACCTACAGGGAACCAACAGCAGAGCAACGAAGAGTTGTCGCTTACATTGCGCGGTGGTCAGAAATCCGAGGACTGCCAGACTCCGGCGTTCTACTTGCGACCAGCCGAGGAGAGGGACATTGGGCAAATCCGGGATATTTACAATCTCGAAGTGGAAAAGGGCACGCAGGCAACAGACTTTCAGCCACTCTCCCACGAAGATGTTCTCGACATCTACGTGAGATGCCGTGATGCCAAACTACCCTTCCTTGTTGTAGTGGGCAGCAGAATGCATCCCATGAATATCCTCGCCTTTGGGTTCTTCTCAGTGTACCAACCAGGCTTGGCCGGGGGGCTGAGCGGGACAGGTCGCTACGCAGCAAAGGTCAACATTTTTGTCCATCTTCATCACCGACAGAAAGGCTTCGGGTCAGGCCTTTTGGATATGCTTTTGCAGCTATCATCATCAAACTACCAGCCTCACCCAGCTTACAGAATGCCCATTACGGGGGTCGAGGATCTGGGATTGGACCACGAAGAGCGGCGGGCATACCACCAAGTCTTCATCGACATCCTGCATGGGAGCGTTGCTGGCTTGGCCGAAATGAAGTATGAAAAGGTGCTGACCCAAGACTTTGGCTTTGTCAACTCTGGGCAGACCCTCCTCGAGACCAATTGGTCTGATGTTGGGCATTGCTGGCTGAACAAGACTACCTACTATCGAGCCTGCCATACGAACAAAGAGTTTGCCGGCTCAAAGGAAAATGACGAGGTCAAAACCCGGTACGCTGGAAGTAGAGGTAGTGAGCCATGGGCTGCTGGTGCCTGCAATGGACCGGCCAAAGGGTATCCGGCAAAGGAAGTTCTTGTGAAAGTACAGTCACCCATGGAGACTCAGATGACCGGCACGAGTTCGACGACTGAAACGACTGTGAAGACCGAAAAGAGTCGGTTCTCAAAGGCGACAATTGACGAGAATGTTGACCAATACGACCTTTGGTGAAAGCCGAGGAAGCCGAGGAAATACTTTGAAGACTGGCGTCGTTTGGAAGTTGGCCGTCTTCTGTTGTCTGTACCGATGTTTACATGAGTGTCGGGTGTTTGAATGCCAGACATGTATGTATCACAGAATGGGTAGCAAGTCTGCCCATGGGTTAGTGTTTCTATGATGTGTTTGTGTTATGTTGAAATTCAATTAAATTGTCTTAAGTAGTTTACTCTGCAAATATTGATATATCGACATTTCTGTAAATTGACTGTGCCGGGAGATGAACTATTTGTGATGGGAAAGATACTGTAAGTGAATGGGTTATTTATGATGCTGGGGTTTTGCGATTATGCTGGGAAAACGACGCAACTGCCCTCAAGGATCCACCTCCTTCTGGCCCGTCTCGCCATTCTTCTTCAGCTGTTCAGTCAGCTGCTGCACAATTGACTCGAGCTCCTGCACCTTTGACTGCATCGTGTTGACTTCCTTGTCGCTGGCCGGCTCGGCGTGTGGAGTGGGAGCACACGTCTCTGGAGGACTGTCCATGAACGTCAGTCCGGGCGTTGATGCTGGAGGCGAGTCTGCGGCAGGAAAAAGACCGGGCTCATCGTTGCTGGGAGTGTCCAAGAGACCCAGCGGGTCCATGCAGCCGAAATCAAGGCCTGGGTCTGTAAGCTCGTCCCCAGAGTCCGCGGCCGAGTTCTTCTTGTCTGTATTCGCCGCGGTAGACACCTGGGCCAGGCCATCATCCTCCTTGGCCGGAGCTGTCGAGCCCTTGCTACCTGTAGACACCTTGTCCAAGTCAACTGCCTCCGGAAAGGTGAAAAACTGCGGGTCGAGATCGTACATGGCATCGTCCAGGTTAAGCGCGTCTAGAGCATTTGCTGCAGTGCTGTCGGCCCTTTCAGACTGTTGACGGCTCACGCCGTGGGTGCCGCTGGGCGTGGGCTGCTTCGTGGAAGGAGCAGCATCCATCATCGGGATGTCCTGCGTGAGCAGAGATGGATCAAAGGTTCCGAGGTCCGTCGTCATGGCGGCGTCCTGTGCCAACAGATATGGGTCGATGGCGTCGGCAGGGTCTGTAGTCGTTGCATCTTGAGTGTACGCAGAAGGGCCAGCGGCACCAAAGTCTGCCATGTCTGGCATCTGCAAATAATCGACTGTCCCTGCTCCTTGCAGCAAGGTGGTGAAGTCAGGTTGCATGCCGTTTGCTGTTCCGAGGGGTTGGAAGCTGGCGAAATTATCGGTTGGGTCGACATTGTCAGTCCGGCGACGCTTCGTCTGGTGGCCATTGTTCTCTGTAAACGGTTGGCAATGGCTGTAATCCGGCTGTTCCAGCTTAGGGTGCAGAGGAAGCTGGGGCACCGGCTGCGCTTCACGACGAGGCCGAGGCAGCTGGGACCGAAAGCGCTTTTGCTGTAGAAACCTTTGCGACTGCGTTGTATGCCTTGGATACGCTGGCTGCTTTGGCGTTTGACATGCGCTGCAGCACTGCATGGCCAGTGTAGCCGGATCGGCCCGCTTGGGTGCCCGGAGGATGTTGTACGCAGAGCTCAGCCAGCCGTGCTCGAATCTGACAAGGCTTCTCAACTCGCCTACTCCCTGGGGGCGTTCGCCGTTGCACGGAGTCTCGAGTGCCGAGTAGTATATCCTGGCCAATTCATCGAGTGCGAGCGAGGCGTCGGCCTTTGCTTTTTCTTCCATCTCCTTTTGCTTCCTGGCCTTCTCCTTGGGGCTTTCGTCAACTAGCTCACCGCTGGAATGGCGCTTCGTTCCTTTGTTTTCATCATTGCTTCCGCCCAAGTCGGCAACATTTGGGGCGCGTCTTTCGGATCTCTTGGTGTCCTTCAACGTTTTCCTCAGGTCCAGGTTCCCCACGTGCTGCATAATGTCAACGCCGTTGCGCTTGTTGCGTTTATCCTGCCGAGTCCCCGGCTGGTGCAAAAACTTTGTCACCGTCAAGCAGAACCGCAGCGTGTACATGTCGGGCCGGGGAGTGCGTGCAATGGCGATCCCGGACTGGCGGAAAAACTCAACCTGGGAACGGACCCACGCCGAATATGCCTTGCGCAGTTTGCCGCCATCGTCGCGCGTCAGACTCATGGGGTTCCTCTCTTCCAGAGGCAGGACGCGCAGGTCGGGCTTCACATCGGCAAAACCCATCAGCGCAGCCAGGGGTATCATCTTCTCCAGACAAAAGAGATGCATGAAGCCGGCCACGTGGAACGGATCATACCGTCCACTGTTGGTCTCGTATGGGTGCTCGTCAAAGCTTACCTGGTACTCACCGCGCGAAATCGTGTGGAACTGGCAGTCGGCGGCCCGGCACTGGTGGTTGTTGGTCTGGAACCGCTCTGCGTGCATTGTGGGTGCTTCCTGCACCCAGAGCCGCAGCGGGATGCCATGCTTCTTGCAGCCGCGGATGTACCGTTCCAGCGTTATAGCGTCGAAGCGCAGGCTGTGGCGGAACTTGCCCGTTGGATCGTAGGAGATCCTTGTCTTGCTACCGTAGGTACTGACACTTCTGGTGCTGCTGGCACTGCCGCTATAGTTGATTTCGTCGATAATGGCAGCCTCACCTTCGACGGCCTCAGCCTCCCAGGCTGGCCTGGCCGGGGCTTGATCGTACCAATCGTAGTCGTCGATGCTGCGGCCGTCCTTGTCGCCCCGGCTATGACTGATTCTCTCACCTTCCGGGGGGACGCGTCTCTGGTAAATTCTAAACTCGAAATGTGAATCCGAGCTGGTGGGAGCTGCAGACTGGGTTTCCCAATAGTTTGTATTGGCTCCTGGAGCCTGGGCTTGCTCACCTGATGTTGCCTGCACAGCAGGCAAAACGAGGGCAGGTTGTGCAGAGGGGAGGGGGAAAGAAGGAAGGGGGAGATCCAGCCCCGAAGGCAAGGTGTTTGTCTGGTTAGCAGTGCTTGGCAGGTTGTTACCCAAAGTGTCCAAGTCTGGATAGACGGACGTGTTCTCCTGTGGGCAGCCCGGCTGGCCACTCTGCGGTAGATTAAGCTGTTCCGGCAGCTTTGCAGCGGGGGATGTCTCATTGAAAGGTAAGTCACCAAAAAGATCCGGGAAATCCATCTCTCCTTCTTGACTAACCTGATCTTGACCGGCAAAATCAACGTCTGTGGAGAGGTGGTTGGACTTGTCGTCAAAGGTGTCCATAGAACCGAAGCTGTGAAAATAAAATTAAAACGAAAGATGGGACAACTGGGAGATCGATGCCGGCGAATCTCTGGGTACTGGTTGATGCAGCTGTCTCGATGAAAGGAACGGGCGAAAGGCGCGTTAATGAATGACGGCGTAGCAGCACTGCTGAACTACTCTGAGAGGGCGAAAAATGGTGATGCGGTCTTGTTGGCTGGGCACGGGACAGCAGCATGAAACAGAATCATTGTCCAGGAGCACGACCGCGTTGTTTTATACACTTGCATCGTCCATGAAAAGACTTGCTCGTCGAGGACTTCGCCCTCAGAGCCGACAAAGGACACCGTTCAAGGCCATTGTGTAGATGGCCATTGCCTCCATGGTTATTGTTCGCGGACAAGGGGGTGCCAAAGCCGCATTGGCTTTGAGCAGGAAATAGAAATAGGAAGGGTGAAGAGAAGACAAAGGAAGGTGTTCATGGATCTGTGGCTGGGGGAAAGCAGGGAGACACGGACCAGGGTCGACTCTGCCTTGCAGCCATTGTCCACAGTCGCCAAATTAGGTGAGATGCCGTGCACGTGAAAATGACGGTTGCGACTTCCAACTGCCATAGTCGTGTAATGGACGTCGAGGCTGGATTTGAGAGGCTTGCCTCTGCAAGTCGCGATTGGCCAGAGATCCTGGATTGGCTTGGAGAAGCAGCACACAGCCAAGCCAAACAGAACAAACAGAACAGCCAAACAACCAAACAACCAAATGATCTGCGAAACAAACAACTCGGCATTATCGTGAAATCCTTGGCTCTCCTGTCGTGTCGTCCACCGCCTTTGCTGCGCAAAGCACATCCTGCCGAAGCCAGGTGTACTGTGGGAGCACCGTGGGAACAAGGTGTGGAAATGCACAGGGGCTTCCGTCGCATAGCCGCGAGACCTGTGTCCACTCGTCCACTCGCCTCGAGAGCCATGGTACGACATCCTGCCGTGCATGCTCGAGTCAGCCCATCTTGTAGGGCACACAGACAGCACGGCTGCGTCGAGGCGGCCTGCAACTTGAGCCGTGCAGGAAAATGCCACTTGTCTGTGCTACTTAGAAGGGGCCCGGGTATTTGCCTATACAGGTGCTAAGAAAAGGCTACGTTGCTGGCTTTTTTTTTGTCTGTATTACTTGTCCTAGATTTCCTGTTACGCATACCGGCGTAGGCGTCTGGTAATCCCCCCCTGTGGGGGTAAAATGGCTAGCTGCTACGCGGTGTTTAGTCCTTTTTTCCCCGTAAAGTTTATTTTTAGAGATACGCCGGCTCCTCACAGATTCCAACCCGCTCTGCCAATCTCCAGGAGCTCATTCGCCCAATGAGATGCTGCTCTGTTGCTCGATGAATGCCAGGTCTTCTGGGCTAAAGGCGGCTCGAATCTCAGCCTTGAGGGCGACGAGAACGTCTGCCGCCGTCGCGAACTCACCGCGCCAGCAACGCCGGATGGTGTTGGCAAACAGCATGGCCTTACTGGTGCTCGTGCTCTCCCCGCCGCGCTGGTCGTTTTCAACAAGGGGTGGGAACTCGCCGCGGTTGTAGCGGGCTTCGATCTCGTCATGGGACAGGCCATGCCACGGCGCAAAGCCCGTCATGATTTGGTAGTAACTGGAGCCGAGGGCGAAGAGGTCGGTGGTCACGCTACAGCCCACTTTGCCGTTGCTGTTTTCAAGCGTGCGTGGCATGTAGAAAGAGGCGCTTTCGTACGACAGCGCGGGCGTGCCGTGTAGCGAGCAGCCTGAAAAGTCAATGATGCGCACGTGGAGCTCGTCGTCGAGCAGCATGTTGTCGGGCCGGATGTCGGCGTGGATGACGTCGTGGGCGTGCAAGAGCACGACTCCGTCTGTGGCCTCGAGCGCCCAGCAGGCGCGGCGGCGGCAAGGAATCGCGGCGCCGCGCGCGCGCTGCTCGTCGTCCGGATTGGGAAACTTGGCGCCACCCATCAGGTAGCTCCGCAGCGAGTGGTTCGGCATGTACTCGAGCGTGACCGAGACGTCGTCCCCGACGCTGCTGTTTTTGGCCCCGTGTGTTCCGTCATGGCGTGGGCCATTTCCGCTCTTGCCGTCCTCAGCCTTGCTGCCATCAACGGCACCCCCATCGCTGCACCCGAGCATGCGGATCAGACGCCGGTGGCCTTTAGGCAGATGGCGGTACACGTCAATCTCGCGACGCAGCTGTTCACGCTGGAACTGCTGGAGATAGTTCGGGTACCATGGCACGGGCGCTTTGATTATGCGGTCGCCCCCGGGTAGAGGCATTACCACGCCCGTGTTGCCCTTGCTGATCATCGTCTTCTAATCACACCGTCTGTCAGCGAGAACAACAAAACGCATGGGCTCTGATGCCTGTCGTACTAGTATCTTTAGCTTTTCATCTTGGGGAAATGACGGCCACTCAATATCGGTCATTTTCAATGGGACAGCTGGACAACTAAAGAGCAAGACACTGGAGAGGCTAGTATGATTCGACAAACGATGTGTTATGAGGACAGCCCGGAGGCTTCTGACACCCTGAACCCAGGAGCTGGCAAGATTGGCTTTTATTGACCAGAGACACGTGACTGTCCAAATGTAATGCGATGCCCGGCAAGCGCAACTCATCCCCCACCCCCAAAGGCTGAACGAGTAACTATTTATTTGCGTCTGTCGGTGATGGATGTAGCTATTGCTGCCATGCTGAAAGCTCGTCTCAAACCTGCTATGGTGGCAACTGGGAAGACTCACCTGTTTCCCAAAGTCTTGGAGAGTTCCCTCCGCTGGAACGATGATGGGATTCGGGATGACGGGATAATGGCCTGCCTCCTATTGTGCAGACTGCCATCTGTTGCCGCGAGGATTGATTCAAATACCAGTGACTTAAAATAGCAACCACACCGCCGCTAATCCTATTGGGAAGGCTCAAACTGTCATCACGTGATGGTCCATCTGCTGACCGGTGGGTGCTCAGTTTAAAGTCCAGGGGCGCTTTTGGCGGGCCGTATTGGTCGAACCTGCTGAGATGCCCTGTAATTAGCACGGTGCATGCATTTTACCGTTTTTCTGTGTGTGAAGGAAGTGAAGGGTGTTCCCCTCATGCAAAGTCTCTTTCACCCATCGCTCGGTTAGACAACACACGACTGGGTAAGAGCAGAAAGTAGACAAAGGGACAAAGCCAGCGACAAGCATCCAGCTAGGCGCCTTTCGAACAATCGAGGCTCGCCCTGACCCTGCTTCTGTTTCAACCGCCCAACTAACCTTGCCAGCGCTGGAGACCCCTGTTACGTCACGAGACCCGCCGCTGGAGATCCGTCTATTCGCCTTTTTCGTCCCAGCGGCGGATAGCAATGCCGTCGCTTGGCCGTCCTCAAAATACGAACACCTCGGCCTCGTGGCAAACGTCCATGTCCCACAGCGCGCTCGTATTGCCCAAGCACTCTCATTCCGACGCCAGGGTGTCCACTGATAGCCCTGCTACAACCTGCCCGCGCCCGATGCGCCCCCAGACGCCGCAGCCCCTCCATTCCAGCCTCCTTTAATTCTGCCACGACGTCTTCGCGATACTCGACCCCGACCCGGGACAGCACCTCTGTCCTTCCCGTCCGCGCCCCGGACAGCATCCGCAACCATGGCGGAACTCAGCCCTGACCTGCAGCTGCGGCTGCAAGAGCTTGACAAGGAGCTCGAGGTGTGTGCCGACCGCCGCTGGACGAATGGCGAGGCCCCGAGGCGGCCGTTTTGGCCTTCACCCATTGGACAGCCTTTGCTAACCGCAGATTCTTATGTGCCCGGCCACAGGAAGGCGACATCACAACCAAGGGGTAAGAGACACTCCCGCACGCTTGCACACAGCTGCTGTGTTCCCGTACCCGTCTCCTGCTAACCCGTCCCCCGCAGCTACAACAAGCGCCGCACACAGCTCCTCTCCCAATTCGGCATGCCCGTCTTTGCCGACTCTCCCCTGGGAGCAGCTATCCAGGCACAACCCGATGCCACCGGCGGCTACCAGACCGCTGAGGCCCACCGCGATGCCGCATTCGCAGCCCTGAACTCCACGCCAACCACCTCCTCCCCGTACTCCCCGACCGCGACCAGCCCCTCGCCGACGAACCCCACAGCCCTGCTGGCGCCCGGCGGCCCCATTGCCGAGCAGCAGGCATCCCACCCCGAGTCTCTCTTCCTCCACCTGCCGCCGGGCGCCGGCAACCGCACCAGCAGCCTGGGCCCGCAATCAAGATCCGGGACCGACCCCTCCCGGTCGGCGACTATGGTGTCGACCGACTACGCATTCAACCCCGACCAGCAGCCATACGCCGGCGGATATGGGGACAACTCCGGCAACCCCAGCATGCTGAGCACCCAGAACCCTTACGACAGCCGCACTGGCACGCTCCTTGATTCGCAGGGATACTTCTCGGACTTTGCCGGCCAGCAGTCGTACGACCAGGGCACCATCTCCGGCGACTACGGCGGAGCCCAGCGCTACTCCTCCGGGCCAGGCCAGGGCGGCGCCCCCTTCTCGCCGGACATGGGCCAGCGGTACTCTATGGGAGACGCCTTCTCCCCCACTGCAGCGCAGGCGCCACCCATGCTCACATCCAACGATCTGCCGCCGCCAGACGCCCTGGAGTACCAGCTGCCCCTGGAGCCGCGCGAGGTCCCGTTTGCTATCCACGACCCGCACGACAGCAACACCCCCATGAGCAAGTTCGATAACATTGCGGCAGTTCTGCGGCACCGGGGGCGCACGATTCCGAAGTCTCCGGCGTACTGGGTGCTGGACAGCCGCGGCAAGGAAATCGCCTCCATCACCTGGGAGAAGCTGGCTTCTCGCTCTGAAAAGGTTGCCCAGGTCATCCGGGACAAGAGCTCGCTCTACAGAGGCGACCGGGTGGCTCTGGTGTACCGCGACTCGGAAATCATCGAGTTTGCTATCGCCCTGCTCGGCTGCTTCATAGCAGGAGTCGTGGCCGTGCCGATCAACGAGTTCCACGACTATCAGAAGCTGAACCTCATCCTCACCTCGACCCAGGCGCATCTGGCCCTGACCACCGAGAACAACCTCAAGACCTTCCAGCGCGATATCACCACCCACAAGCTGAATTGGCCAAAGGGCGTCGAGTGGTGGAAGACCAACGAGTTTGGCAGCTTCCATCCTAAGAAGAAGGACGATGTGCCACCACTCTCTGTGCCAGATCTGGCCTACATTGAGTTCTCGCGGGCGCCGACAGGCGACCTGCGCGGGGTTGTGCTCAGCCACCGCACCATTATGCACCAGCTGGCGTGTCTGAGTGCTGTTGTCACCACAGTCCCCAGCAACCGGCCAAACGATACCTTTAGCAGCACGCTGCGCGACAGAAACGGCCGCCTCATTGGCGGCGGCGCTAGCAGCGAGATTCTGCTGTCCTACCTCGACCCGCGCCAAGGGATCGGCATGATCCTGGGGGTGCTCTTTTCCGTCTATGGTGGACATACCGCCGTGTGGATGGAGAGCAAGGCCACCGATGTCCCCGGCCTGTACGCCCACCTCATCACCAAGTACCGAGCCACCCTGATGGTGGCCGACTACCCCGGCCTCAAACGGGCCGTGTACAATTACCAGCAAGATCCCATGACAACCCGAAACTACAAAAAGGGCATGGAGCCCAATTTCCAGGCCGTCAAGTTGTGCCTGGTCGACACCCTAACCGTCGACTCCGAATTCCACGAAATCCTGGCCGACCGCTGGCTCCGGCCACTTCGAAACAACCGCGCCCGAGAGGTCGTAGCTCCCATGCTATGCTTACCTGAGCACGGCGGCATGGTGATCAGCATCCGGGACTGGCTCGGTGGCGAAGAGCGCATGGGCTGTCCGCTCAAGCTGGACCTGAACGACGCGTCAGATTCAGAAGATGGCGGTGCGGGGGATTCGAAAGACACGAGCGGGTCTTCGCCTGGCAACGGCTTCGGCACGCTCCTTGGCGGTGGTGCCACGAACAAGGAGAAGCGGCACACCAAAAACGAACTGAGCGAAGTTCTCCTCGACAGCGAAGCACTCAAGACTAATGAGGTTGTGATTCTGGCTGTCGGCGACGAGGCTCGGCGAAGACAGCACGAAGCCGGCACAGTGAGAGTTGGCGCCTTTGGCTACCCCATCCCCGATGCCACCTTGGCCGTCGTCGACCCCGAGAACTGTTTGCTGTCGTCGCCCAGCACTATTGGTGAAATCTGGGTCGACTCGCCTTCGCTCTCTGGTGGCTTCTGGGCCCTCCCCAAGCACACAGAGCAGATCTTCCACGCTCGACCCTATAAGTTCGACCCTGGAGAGCCGACGCCGACGGTACTGGAGCTCGAATTCTTGCGTACCGGTCTTTTGGGCACGGTCATTGAAGGCAAGATATTTGTGCTCGGCCTGTACGAGGACCGCATCCGCCAAAAGGTGGAATGGGTGGAGAACGATAGCGAGCTGGTCGAGTATAGGTACTTCTTCGTCCAGCACATTGTGCTGACCATCCTGCGGACGATCCCGAAAATCTTTGACTGCTCAGCATTCGACGTGTTTGTCAATGAAGAGCACCTGCCCATTGTGCTCCTGGAAACGTCTGCGGCCTCGACGGCTCCAGCCACTGCAGGAGGCCCGCCCAGGCAACTGGACACGGCGCTCCTGGACTCATTGGCAGAACGCTGCATGGAGATACTGATGCAGGTGCATAGTCTGCGCGTGTACTGCGTCATGGTTACAGCCCCGAACGCACTGCCTCGCGTGCTCAAGAATGGCCGGCGGGAGATTGGTAATATGATGTGCCGCCGCGAATTCGACTTGGGCAACCTCATGTGCGTGCACGTCAAGTTTGGCGTCGAGCACGCCGTGCTCAACCTGCCGTTCGGTGTAGACCCTATGGGGGGTATCTGGTCCGATATCGCGTCGGACTCGCGCGGCCAGATCCTGGCTGGCGCCGACAACCAGTACTCTGGCATCGACCGCCGCGAGGTCGTCATTGACGACAAGACGTCTACGCCACTCAACAACTTTACCAGCATTACCGATTTGATCCAATGGCGCGTCGCCCGCCAGCCTGAGGAGCTGTCGTACTGCACGATTGACGGCCGGGGCAAGGAGGGCAAGGGCATCACATGGAAGAAGTTTGACACGCGCGTGGCTGCCGTGGCCATGTACCTCAAGAACAAGGCGAAGCTGCGCGCGGGTGACCATGCTGTGCTCATGTACACACATTCGGAGGACTTTGTGTTCTCCGTGCACGCCTGCCTGAACCTGGGCATTGTGGTGATCCCCATGGCGCCGATGGACCAGAACCGGCTGTCGGAGGATGTGCCGGCATTTTTGCATCTTGTGGCCGACTACAAGGTCAAGGCGGTGCTGGTCAACCAGGACGTCGACCATTTGCTGAAGATGAAGCCGGTGTCTCAACACATCAAGCAGTCGGCACAGGTACTCAAGGTATCGACGCCGAGCACGTTCAACACTTCTCGGCCGCCCAAGCAGAACAACGGCCTGCGCGACCTGGGTCTCACGATGGACTCGGCATGGGTGCAGCCTGGCTACCCGGCTCTTATCTGGACGTACTGGACGCCTGACCAGCGGCGCATGGCGGTCCAGCTGAGCCACGACACGATCCTGGGCATGTGCAAGGTGCAGAAGGAGACGTGCCAGATGACTAGCTCACGCCCGGTGCTGGGCTGTGTGCGCAGCACCACGGGTCTCGGCTTCATCCACACGTGCCTGATGGGCGTCTACATTGGCACGCCGACGTACCTTTTGTCACCAGTCGAGTTTGCGCAGAACCCGTTATCACTCTTCCTGATACTATCTCGCTACAAGATCAAGGACACGTACGCGACGCCGCAGATGCTGGACCATGCCATGGCCGTTATGCCGGGCAAGGGCTTCACTCTGCACGAGCTCAAGAACATGATGATCACCGCCGACGGCCGCCCGCGCGTGGACGTGTTCCAAAAGGTGCGGTTGCACTTTGCCGCCACCGGCCTGGACCGGACGGCAATCAACACGGTCTACTCGCATGTGCTGAACCCAATGATCGCGTCGCGGTCGTACATGTGCATCGAGCCCATCGAGCTGTGGCTGGACACAAAGGCTCTGCGGCGCGGTCTGGTGCTGCCGATTGACCCGGACACAAACCCGCGCGCACTGCTGGTGCAGGATTCCGGCATGGTGCCCGTGTCGACACAGATTGCGATTGTCAACCCGGAGAGCCGGCTGCTCTGCCTGGACGGCGAGTACGGCGAGATCTGGGTGGACTCTGAGGCGTGTGTCAAGTCGTTTTACGGCTCGCGGGATGCGTTTGATTCGGAGCGGTTCGACGGGCACACTGTGGACGGCGACCCGACCATCCGGTATGTGCGCACCGGCGACCTGGGATTCCTGCACAGCGTTAGCCGGCCCATTGGGCCTAGCGGGGCCCTGGTGGACATGCAGGTACTCTTTGTGCTGGGCAGCGTGGGCGAGACGTTTGAGATCAACGGTCTCAGCCACTTCCCGATGGATATTGAAAACTCTGTTGAGCGATGCCACCGCAGCATTGTGCCAGGAGGATGGTAAGTCCCTGTCGAGAAACCCCTTAATTATCGGGTGTTGTTTCTAACTTTTTTTTTTTTTTAGTGCCGTGTTCCAGGCTGGTGGACTGGTGGTGGTGCTCGTAGAGGTGGCCCGCAAGGCGTACCTGGCATCGATTGTGCCGGTGATTGTGAATGCCATTCTCAACGAGCACCAGGTGATTGTGGACATTGTGGCGTTTGTCAACCGCGGCGACTTCCCGCGGTCGCGCCTGGGCGAGAAGCAGCGCGGCAAGATCCTGGCCAACTGGGTGTCGCGCAAGATGCGCACCATGGCGCAGTTTGCCATCAAGGACATGGATGCGGCGTCGGCGATGGAGCAGGCCGGAGGCGGCGGCGGCGGCGGCGGATCGGCCGGCGGGTCCAACACTGCTGGCGGCGGCGGCGACAGCGCATCGACTGCGGGCGACATGAACCGGGCGAGTCTCGGCAGCATGCGGACGAGCCTGCGCAACATGGACCAGGCGTCGGCGACGCCGCCCCAGATCCTGGAGCAGCGCGAGCTCGAGCAGCAGCACGACGCGTACTATGGCGGAGGAAGCATGTCGTCGCCGCCTCCGCCGGCCGGCGGCGCTATTGAGATGCCGGCTGACGGGTCGGTGATTGGCGTCCCCGGCGCTCCTGCCGAGATTGGCAGCGACACGACGCCGACACAGGCGCGGATAGGAGCGTTTCCTCTGGGCGGCGGGCCCGGCAATGGCGGCGACGGCGACGACGACGACGACGAGCAGCCGCCAGCGGTTGGGCCGAAGCCCGGATACGGCGACATGTCGTCGCTCCCCGGCGGCCAGGCGCCGCCGCAGATTCTGTTGCCGGGCGTTGACGGGCGGCCGTCGATGAGCGAGGACTGGACGCTGCACGGGCAGCACGGGCAGCAGCAGCCGGGGCAGACGGGGCAGACGGAAGAGGATTGGACGCGGCAGGCTATTATGGGTATGAACCTGGCCGACGATCTGAACCGGAAGTGAGCCTGCGCAGCCGTAGGTGGCAGACTGGGCAGCTGTAGGTGGCAGACTGGGTAGTCCTGGGTGATAGACTAGGCCAGTCCTATCAAGTGTTTGGGTGTGGTATGAAAAAGGGATCGCATGTCATGTCGCCATGCCGGCATATCCATACTGGTGCATTGATTGTATGAGTTTATATATGTTTTACTTTATTGGTTTGATCATTGTTATTTTTTTTTCTCTTTTTTTGGTTTGCTTTGGACAGTTTCTTTTATTGGCTACACTTTGTTTTTTTGGATCATCTCCATTGGAGTGTTTGCCCTCGTCATGGACAGTGTTTGGACTGTTTGTTTTTTTAGCTTGTTTTGATTTTGACTTTTTTGGCCTCGGCATTTCGCAAGGTTTTTAGAACGTCTTAAGACTTGGATGTTTCGTGTGCTGTGCATTCCAGCTTGCCCAGAGTCTCGTTTGATTTTTACAGAGGCTTTCCAGGATATGACTGCCCGCCAGATAAAAAGCGTTGACCAACAAGATGATTATGAATTCTGATAAAACTCTAGATCATGTCTGTTGGAGGTGTCCGTGACCTTCTTTATAGTTGTCTCGGCTTCCAACTGGAACTTTACAGAACCCGGGAAAGAGAGAGACACGGACCGGCAGCTTGGGGGACCCGGGACAGTGGACACACGCAGGTGCCGGGTCAGACTTGCCAGCAGGTTTTGATTCACAAGATCCAGTGGAGTGGTGCTTTTGTTTGCCCATGTTGGGTAAACCTGGAGTTGTTTGTATTTAAATCCTGGATTGTTCATTTATCCTATTCTGTTCTCTCATACTTTCTTCTCGGATGCGGTGCTGGACTCGCAGACGGCGGCGGCGGCGGCGGCGCTCGTCGGCGGCGCCGTCCTGGGCAGCAGCAGCGGCAGGGCCGACGTCAGACAGGCGACGCCGCCGAGGGCGGTGACGAGAATAAAGCCCAGACGGTAGACGTCTGCGTATTCGCTGCGGACGCGCAGGGCGTCGTGGGGCGAGAGGGAGTCGATGTGGCGCAGCGGGGAGCGCAAGAGTCCTGGGACGGCCGTTGGCGGGAGGAAGAGGCCGAGGCGGCTGGGGAGGAGGCTGTGGATGATGGCGGAGACGCCGGAGAGGGCGATGCAGCCGCCCATTGTGCGCATCATGCTGACGGCGCCCATGACGACGGCTGCGGGGGGAGTAGTTAGCAGAGGTGATTGAGAAGACGAGCGGAGCGAGGAGAAGGAGAAGAGAGTGGAGGAAGGGAAGCTTTAATCGAGCGAAGCGAGGACCGAAAAGAAAAAGGAAAAAGGGGGGATGGAGGATTCAATCGAGCGAAGCGAGGAAAGAAAAGAAAAAGAAAAAGGGTTGGATGGAAGTTTCAATCGAGCGAAGCGAGGACCGAAAAGAAAAAGAAAAAGGGTTGGATGGAAGTTTCAATCGAGCGAAGCGAGGACCGAAAAACTTACCGTTGTCTCTGTCCTGGACCTCGACTCTGGGGAGGATGACGAGAGTGGCAAAGGTGAGGCCGATGCCGAGGCCGACGATGACTTCGTAGCCGTAGGTGCGGGCGACAGTGCCGCCATTGTCAAAGGGCAGTTCGATGAGGAGCCCCGAGCCGAGGGCGGTGATGACGGAGCCGGTGATGAGGAGCGCATAGCCGAAGCGGAGGCTCTTTTGGAGGATGGCGCCGGTGACGAACGTGAAGAAGGAGAGCGGCAGCAAAATGGGGAGGGTGCGGACGCCGGCCATGGTGGCAGACGCGAGGCGGACGATCTGGTTGATCTGGGGGGTGTTGATGACAGTGCCGTAAAAGACGCAGCCTTGGAAGAAGGAGGTCCTGGCTGGTTAGCTGTGTCGACGTCTGGACTTGATAGGTTCACTTACAGCAGCAGCATAGTGACTCTCCCACTGAGCAGTCTTGTCGGGAACAGCGGCTCGACGCGGCTGTTTTGCTTCGTGAGGAGGGCCTCCCACACGAAAAAGAGCACCGCGCCGACGCCGCCACCCGTGAGCGTGCCGATGATCTCGGGGGCGTTCCACGGCTTGTCGCTGCCGCCGGTCTGGAGGCCGTACAGGATCATCACGGCGGACCCGATGGACAGGAGGGCGCCGACAATGTCGAAGCGGCGGAGGCTGGCGAGGTTCAGGCCGGACCCGTCGCCGCCGGGCAGCAGGAAGGACACAATGACGACGGCGACGGCGGCGCCGGGGACGTTGATGAGAAAGACCCATCTCCAGTCGCCGGTGCTGCAGATGGCGCCGCCGATGACGGGCCCGAGGACGTTGGCCATGGCAAAGGTGGACGAGACGACGGCGAAATAGACGCCGAGGAGGCGGGCGGGGCACTACGGAGGGTCAGCGTGTGGCCGGGCTGGCAGCCGGCCGTCAGAGAAAGACGAGCAGGCGTCGGACACTACTCACAATATCAACAATCGTCACGAACACGACCGAGTAGATGCCGGACCCGCCGATTCCTTGGAGCGTCCGAAAGACGATCCTGGGGGTCAGCAAAGATGAAAAGTGTAAGTCGGCCTTGGCCTGGACTTACAGGTGCGTCAGTGTCCTCCGGTCTCCGCTCAGCCCGGAAAACACTGCAAACCATACCAGCGCAAGCACCAGGCAGTTGCGCTGGCCGAAGATGGTTGTGAGTTTGGCAAACGTCAAGAGGAAGCCTGAAAATAGGTCAGTAGCACGAAACACCATTAAATTGGCAAGATGCTTCTTTTCTTTCTTTCTTTTTTCCTCACTTTGTTCGTTTTCTCTTCTTTCTTTCTTTTTCCTCACTTTGTTCGTTTTCTCTTCTTTCTTTCTTTTTCCTCACTTCGTTCGTTTTCTTTTCTTTTCTTTTCTTTTCTTTTCTTCTTTCCTCACTTCGTTCGTTTTCTCTCTTCTTCTTTCTTTCCTCGCTTCGCTCGATTTTCTCTCTTCTTTTCCCTCGCTTCGCTCTTATCATTTCCTTGTCTCTTTCAATCACCTAGGGATACTCACTACTGTACGTCACCAGATAGCTCGTCACTACCCAGCTGACCCTGTCAAAGTCTTTCAGCGACTCTCCAATCGTAATCAGCGCCGTCGACACAATCGTCATCTCAAGAGCGGATAGGAAGAGCGCGAGCGTGAGTCTAAGTTGTCAGTGTGAATCTTTAAGTATTCTTTTCTTTCTTTCTTTTCTTCCTCGCTTCTCTCGTTCTCTCTCTCTTTCTTTTTTTTTTCCCTCGCTTTCTCTTTTCTCTTTTCTCTTTTCTCTTTTCTCTTTTCTCTTTTCTCTTTTCTCTTTTCTTTATTTCTTATTTCTAGTTTCTCTTTTCTTTTCTTTCCGTCCTCGCTTCGCTCGTTCTTTCTTTCCTTATTTCTTTCCTTCCTCGCCGTTCTCTCTTCTTTCCTCGCTCCCTCGTTTTTCCTTTGTCGTTCTTCCTCTCACTCACCCAAATGCACTCATGTGAAGCTGCCAGCCGTACAGCGCCCTCGGCGGATCCTGCAGCTGGTGCCCAATGGCGGCCGTGTTCTCCGTCTCGCGGTCGACATCTTTGGACGCCGGCGACATGGGAACGGATTCGTCCATGCTGGAGATAAATTGAATAAGAATAAAGAATCAGACAATAAATAAGAGAAATAAAGTAAGAATATCAAAGAACGTGAATAAGAGAAATAAAGAATATCGATCAATCGTTAATTTTATCCAGGATTAGGACGCGTCAAGGTTAAATACGAATATGGACAACCGTTTACACCTGTAAACATGTCTTTACTCTTCTCGATCCTACAGGACCGTCTAACCTGGAAACGTACACGACAGACACGGGGATTTGTCCTGTTTTGAAAAAAAAAAAAAAAAAAAAAAAAAAAGAGGATTCTGCTATCCATTGGCTGTCTCGTCCCCGTTTGCGAGCATGCAAGGGATTCCGACAGCGTCGCCCATTGTAGACTGTCGAGCAAGTCGAAAAAGGTACTTGATCCAGCTTCAGCTCATCAGCCTCTATAAACTCGTATCTTCTTCATGCAGTACGCTGTCGCACACAGCACTCTGTGGTACTATGAGGCTGCTGCGGCGCGATAACAGAAAAATGCAAGAGTACAAGTGAATCGGGGTACTTTTACATTGCTGCGGGGGACGACTGCACACTGGAAGGATCCGACAAATGGTTGGAAGCCGGGGACCTGGATTGGAGGGAGAACAAGTGTGGGATGCCCCCTGTAGTCCTGGTCTTGATCCTTGTTTGATCCTGACTGGACAATCAGACAAGAGAACAGTGTAAAGGCGACGACATGGACAAGACTGTAAACGAATAAAGTGAGATAAAAACGTCAAACCGGTTAACCAGAAAACCGGGCCATGTTTGCTCCGCTTCCGGGAAACTATCGAGATTTAAAAGTTGGGTGAAAGTGATGAGAGACGAGATGCAGAGAATGTAAAAGGACATGTAAAGATGTGACGGCAAAGAATGATCAAGAGCTGACAGTTGACACTTTGGGATGCTCCCGAGAGGGAGACTCTCAAAAGAAACATGTCTAGGTGAACGATATAAAGACGTTGACGCTGTGATGACACTGGTGCAAATGGTTGCAGTCGAGGTTGACAAGGCAGTGTCAAAGCATTGTTCTGGATTGTGATTGTGCTGACGGGTGGTCTGATTGTATCATTGTGTGATTGTATGCAGTTGTGTAGGTTAATATATGTCGTCGTTGAGATGTATGCGTGAGTTGCTTCGTTGACAGTGACGATCAACACTTGCTGTCAACCGTTGAGGTTACATTCTCTGCAGTCTAGAATATTCCACGATGCTACGTGGAAGCCATCACAATGGCAAGAGCGATCCCTTGCGTGCTTTCCTGTTCCGGCTCTTACACGACACGTGGGGCAATTGACAGTATCGACCAATCAGGCAGTATGGCATTCAGAACTGCGAAGAAACTAGCTTGAGATGTGACGACTTGGAAAAGAGCTTGAGATGTGACGATTCAGAGTGTTCAGAGTGTTCAGAGTGACAATGAGTACAATGAGTACAATGTCGTGATGGGAGAGACGTCAAGCAAGGGATATTCAGACAAATGCCCGTCCGACCCGGAGTGTTTGCTTGCCCCGTTCTGCCTTGTTTGGTTGTCAACCCAGCCGCATGAATATCAACGTGATTCCCAATGTGACTCGTGTGCATTGTGGAAAATCACAGGAGTCCTTGGGACTTTCTTCCTACATCCCTTGCATGACGTCGTCGAGTCTCCACAAAAGGACGTCTATGCAAGGAGGAAGCGATGCAAGCGTCCAGTTTTAATCAAGAGGCTCAAGATGACATGTTCATCATGCCTGCATCTACCATCTACCCAATACCATCTTTGACCACCCTGCCCTGCTGAGCGCCTTTGCTGACAGGCCGGCTGCTCCCAGCCCGACTGCCCCCGCCCCTGCCAGCAAGAAAAACATGTCCCAGTTCTTGGCCCGCCAGGCCGACATGCGCGCGCCGGCCGTCTGGAGGTGCATCGGCCGGCCAGAGGAGCGCCGCAGCTCAGAGTCGTACATGACCTCCTCCACGAGGTCGGCCGCCCACTGTCACGGCTTTTCCGTCGACGACGACCGTCTCGGCCCGGTCAAACGACTGGCGCGGCCGCGTCCCGATGGACCAGATGACCCCGTCAATGTACTTTCTGTCCAGGGCCAGAACCACCCCCCTCCAGAATCTTGCTCAGGGCCGCCGCGTCCAGCGCAATGTGCGTCCCCAGCGCAATGTACAGCGTCCTGCTGTGCTCGCGCAGAAAGGCCCCGCAGGCCCCGCCCAGCGGCGCGTGCTCGTCGGCCAGGATCGGCCCCACGGCCGCAATCAGCGGCGGCAGGTCCCTGGGGGCCTCGAGCCCGAAAAAGGAATTGACCAATACGAGATGGCCAGGTTTGGGGCCGGCAGGCGTCCTGTGCGCCACGCCTGCGTTCCTGCGCATGCGCCCCGTCCACCGCATCCACGCCAGGCGCGAGGTCCACCTGGAACCCGGGCTGGCCAGGGATGTAGGGCACGGGCGCCAGCAGAAATGGGCATCTGCGGCCACACGACGGCCAGCGGGATGCCAAACTCGACGAGCATGTCCTTGGCCGCCGTCTCGCAGAAAAAGTCGGCCACGATGAGGTCGGGCGGGGAGTCCTGGGCAAGGGTTTTGAGAAAGGCATACTCGTCCACCCAGAACGAGTCCCAGACGTACTTGGACCTCATAATCGGCGCGATCCCGTCTCTGGGGTTCCACTTGATCATGCGCTGGTAGTGTGCGTCGGCCACGTCGTCGGGATTCGTCTTGGCGGCAGGAGGTCGGGGCTCTGGCCAGCAAGTCTGTGCTCCATGGCGTGAGAGCAAGCAAGGAGGGAAATAGGCAATAAAAGTAAGCAGAGACAGTGACGAACTGAAGCAAGGAGACGACCTCAGACCTCAGACGACCTTTCTGCTTCTTCCGCTCCAAGTCTGAATACACTTTACTTAAATCCTCAATGCCGGAATGTGGAGTTGTGAGAGTCGTCCCATGCCGCGGGATTTCGCTGGCAGAGAGCCGCAGAGGTTCCGGGATACTTTTAAAAGTATCCACAATCCACAGATACATTGCAAAAGTACCTTTTCCACAATGGGAATGTGGACCCGTCTCACGTGGCTGTGAGACAGCACGTCTCACGTGGCTGAGACTAGCACAGAGCTAAGCCCAGCATCTCCACTGACGATCTTCAACGACACCACCAGACAGGGCAGACAATCACGCTCTCTAATGCTGACCGCCCTCCAGCTTCGACCTCTTGAAAAGACCAAGTCCCCTTGCATGTAAACTTGCCATTCACTCTTGCGCTTGAGGGATTTCACCCAACTTGCCGGGCTCTCCTGACAAGTATGGTTCGGGCGTATCAGAGAGGCAAGCGCGATCCAGGACTTACTAACCAGGACATATGCAACTACCAGGCCCGGTCAGACAATTCCTTCTTGACGCCCAAGCGGCAGCTATCCGAGCGTTTGTGGCTACTCTCTTGATCCCTGTCGCCAATTAGCCTCTTCCTGTCCACAATGGCAACTGTAGAGGATTGTGAGAATGTCTCCATTGGGAAATTGCAAATCGGCAGACATTGGGATAAGAGGCCGTTTGTCTGGGGGATAGTTTGAGGACGATGTCAACGACATGCAGATGTGTATAAAGAGACAACGACAGTCTCTTGCAACCTCTTTAAGCTTCTCTGATACTCGCACGTTTCCACTCCATGAGTGATCATTTACACATTGCCAACTCTGTAGTTTTAACTTTTACAAATTAACACTGTCTCCTCGTCTCGTCTCGTCTCTCCTCTCCTCATCTCTCCTCTCCTCGTCTCTCCTCTCCTCGTCTCTCCTCTCCTCGTCTCTCCTCTCCTCGTCTCTCCTCGTCTCATCTCTCCTCGCTCTCCTCTCCTCTCCCCCATGTCACCCTCTCCCATCGCCGTCATCGGCATGGCCTGCCGCTTCCCCGGCGACGCCTCATGCCCGTCCCGCCTCTGGGACATGCTCTGCAACGGCACCAGCGCCTGGTCCCCCATCCCCAAAGACCGCTTCAACCAGGACGCCTTTTACCACCCGGACCCGGACCGCCAGGGAGCAATGAACGTCGAGGGCGCACACTTTCTGGCCGAGCACATTGGCCGCTTCGACTGCTCCTTCTTCAACGTGTCGCCCAACGAGGCCAGGGCCATGGACCCGCAGCAGCGGCTGCAGCTCGAGTTGGCGTACGAGGCACTGGAGAATGGTAAGGCCCTCTAGACGACACACTGGTCATGTCTGGTTCTCTGTTTCTTTCCCATGTCTCTGTTTCTTTCCCATGTCTCTGTTTCTTTCCCATGTCGGTCTGTTTGATTTTGTAGATTTCTTTGATTCTTCTCCTTGTCTTGCTATTGAATATCTGTTTCTTTTCTTTCCTCGCTTCGCTCGTTTTTCTTTCTTTTCTTTCCTCGCTTCGCTCGTTTTTCTTTTCTTTTCCTCGCTTCGCTCGTTTTTCTTTCTTTTCTTTTCCTCGCTTCGCTCGTTTTCCTTCCTTTCTTTTCCTCGCTTCGCTCGTTTTCTCGTTTCTCGTTTTCTTCACTAACCCTCCAGCCGGTATCCCAATGGAAAAAGTCGCAGGCAGCGACACCTCCGTCTACGTCGGCGTCTTCAACCACGACTACTCCGACATGCTCCTCGCCGACATGGAAACCGCCCCCAAGTACCAGGCCACCGGCACCGGCCAGTCTATCCTCGCCAACCGCGTCTCCTACTTTTTCAACCTCAAGGGCCCCAGCATCACCCTCGATACCGCCTGCTCCTCCAGCCTCGCCGCCGTCCACCTCGCCTGCCAGAGCCTCCAGTCCCGCGAAAGCTCCATGGCCTTGGTCGGCGGCTCCAACCTCATCTTTAGCCCAGACGTCCTCGTCAGCATGTCCAACCTCCATCTGCTGTCCCCCCACGGCCGCTCCTACTCGTACGACCACCGCGCGTCCGGCTACGCCCGCGGCGAGGGCGTCGCCGCCGTCCTGCTCAAGCCCCTCGCCGCCGCCCTCCGCGACGGCGACCCCGTCCGCGCCGTCATCCGCCACACCGCCGTCAACCAGGACGGCCGCACCGCCGGCATCACGCTGCCGAGCCGGGCGGCGCAGGAGGCCCTGATGCGGCGGGCGTACGCGGGCGCGGGGCTGGACCCGCGGCACACGGGCTACGTCGAGGCGCACGCGACGGGCACGGCGGCGGGCGACCCGCTGGAGGCCGGCGCGATCGGGGCCGTGATCGGGGCCGCGCGGCCGCGCTCGGAGCCGGTGGTTGTGGGGTCCGTCAAGACAAATGTCGGCCACCTGGAGGGCGCGGCCGGTCTGGCGGGGCTGATCAAGGCGGTGCTGGTGCTGGAGAAGGGGCTGATTCCGCCGAATCTGAATTTTGAAAAACTAAACAGTTCCATAGACTGGAATATAAAGGTACGTCTGGGAGTCTCCTCAAAGTATCCAAGTTCACCCGCTAATTATAGGTCCCCCTTGAACTCGAAAAATGGCCTGGCCCCCGCCGCGCCTCGGTCAACTCGTTTGGCTACGGCGGCACAAACGCCCACGTCATCCTAGACGACGTAAGTGACTCCAAAGAATGATCACTGCTAGACGACGCAAGTGACTCCTCCAAAGAAGTAATCACTGCTAACCTCCAGGCCCACCACTTTTTGAGCTCCCAGCCAGAGTGCCCCCCCACGGACCTGCTCGGCCCGCCCGCCCAGAGCCGCGTCTTTGTGCTGAGCGCCAACGACGCCGCCTCGGGCGAGGCGTACGCCGCGCGCCTGCAAGAGTACCTGGCAAACACGCCGTCGCCCAGCCTCCACGACCTCGCCTACACCCTGTCCGAGCGGCGCTCGCTGCTCCCCTTCCGAGCGGCCGTCAGGGCCGCAACCGCGTCAGAGCTTGTTTCGTCGCTCGCCGAGTCCAGATTTGCCCGGTGCTCCTCCTCCTCCTCTCCCCCCCGGCTCGCGTTCGTCTTTACCGGCCAGGGCGCCCAGTGGTTCGCCATGGCCAGGGAGCTCATTCCTGTCTACGGCGTCTTCCGGGCGAGCCTGGAGGCTGCCGACGCCTTCTTCAGGATGACCCTGGGCGGGACGTGGTCGCTGATGCAGGAGCTGCTCCGGGACGACGAGGCCGCTGCGCGCGTCAATGTGCCCGAGCTGTCGCAGCCGCTGTGCACGGCCGTGCAGGTGGCGCTCGTCGACCTGCTGCAGTCGTGGGGCGTGGCGCCGTCGGCGGTCGTGGGGCACTCGTCTGGCGAGATTGCGGCGGCCTATGCGGCGGGCGTGCTGGGCTTTGGCGACGCCCTGCGCGTGGCATACTACCGGGGCGTGGTGTCGGCGGCCGTGCCGGCGAGGTGTGGACGGGGGGGGATGCTGGCGGTCGGGCTGGGGAGAGCAGAGGCCGAGGAGCGTATGGGCGAGGCAGAGACGGGCGAGGCGGACGAGACAGAGATGGACGAAACAGACGAGACAGACGACGCAACAACGCTGTCTGCTTCGCCGGGCACAACGCTGCCTGCTACGCGCGGTACGACGCTCGCCTGCGTAAACAGCCCCAAGAGCGTCACCGTCTCCGGCGACTACGACTCGGTCAGCGCCCTCGCCGCGTCCCTCCAAAAAGACGGCATCTTTGCCCGCCTCCTCAACGTCGGCGTCGCGTACCACTCGCACCACATGCTGACCGTCGCCGACGAGTACCGCCGGCTCCTGGACGGCGTCCAGCCCCGGCCTCCCAGGGACGGCGTGTCCTTTTTTTCGTCAGTCACCGGACAGCTCCTGCCGCTGTCGGCGGACGTCCCCGACACCCTCGGCCCGGACTACTGGGTCCGCAACTTGGTCTCCCCGGTGCTCTTTGCCGACGCCGCCACGGCCATGCTCCAGAAAGCCGGCGGCCCCAGGCCCGACGTGCTCGTCGAGATCGGCCCGCACTCGGCCCTCGCCGGCCCGCTCAAGCAGATTCTCGCAGCGGAGACTGGCGGCTCGAAACCGGCGGCCCCGGCCGCCTACACGTCCGCCCTCGTCCGCGGCAAGAACGCCCACGACACCGTCTTGGACCTCGTGTGCTTCCTCTCCGGCCGGGGCTGCCAGCTGTCCCTCGACTGCGTCAACTTCCCGCACGGCCGCCCCGCGTCGGTGCAGCCGCTGCGCGACCTCCCCCCGTACGCCTGGAACCACGCCGCCGTCCACTGGGCCGAGTCCCGCCTCAGCGCCGGCTACCGCTTCCGCCGGTTCCCGCGGCACGACCTCGTCGGCGCGCCCGTGCCCGACTTTAGCGTCGCCGAGCCCCGGTGGCGGCACTTTCTGCGCATGGCCGAGCTGCCGTGGCTGCGCGACCACGCCATGGCGCGCAGCGTGCTGTACCCGGCGGCGGGGATGGCCGTGATGGCCGTGGAGGCGATGAGGCAGCTGGCCGTTATCAGAGACAAACCGAAAAAAGTGCAGGGCTTCGACCTGCGCGACGTGCATGTCGGCAAGGCGCTGGTGGTGCCCGAGGCGGGCGTCGAGACGGTGCTGGCGATGCACGCGGCGACGGACAGCTCGCGGGGCGGCTCGTCGGACAGCTGGCACGAGTTCCGGGTGTTTTCGGTGACGACGCCGACGACAACAACAACAAAAACCGAAACGGCGTGGGTCGAGCATGCGCGCGGGCGGATAGCGTGCGTGTATCGAGAGCCGGTTTCGGCCGTGGACGGCGGCCGGGAGAGCGAGATGCATGCAGCGCAAGTGTCGAGCGAGCACCGGGCGGCCCAGCAAGCGTGCACGACCGAGATCCCGGCCCAGGCCATGTACGACTCGCTGGACAAGATTGGCATGTCGTACGGCGCGACGTTCCGCAACATTGTGCACATGCGGCGCGGTCCGCCGCGCCGGGGGGGCGGCGGCAGCGGCGGCGGCGGCGGCGGCGGGCAGTCGTTTGCGCGGCTGCGGGTGGCCGACACGCGGTCGACGATGCCGTACGGGTACGAGCATCCGTACCTGATCCACCCGGCGACGCTGGACAGCGTGCTGCACGCCGTCTTCCCGGCGCTGGCGGGGCCGGCCGGGCCTGCCGTGATGGCCAGCCCAATGGTGGCCTCGCACTTTGACCGCCTGTACCTGTCCTCGGACCTGTCGTCGCGCCCCGGCCACCAGTACGACCTCTGGGCCGACGCCCGGTGGCGCGGCTTCAAGATGGGGACGTCTGCCAACATTACCGTCGTGGACGCGTCGGCAAAGCCGGTGATTGAGATTACCAATTTCGAGTGCGACAGCATCAACGACCAGGCCGCGCCGGCGGCTGGGGACGCCCCGCAGCGCACGCCCAGCCTGTGCTTCAACATGCACTGGGACGTCGACGTCGACCTGCTGTCGCCCGAGGCCATTGCGACGCTCTTCCCGGCCGAGGCGGCGACTGCTGCTGAGACGCAGCGGCTGTCCGAGGTGGACCAGGCCGCGTTCCACCTTGTCGCCGACACCTTGAAGGAGCTGGCGCCCGCCGAGGCCGGGTCTCTGGCTGGGCACCGGCGGCGGCTGCATGGCTGGATGGCGGAGCAGGTGGCGCGGCCCAAAGACGCATCCTGGCTGGCCGTGTCCGACGCCGACAAGCAGGCCCTCCGAGAAAGGGTCAAGCAGACGCCAGCAGGCAAGGCCGTGTGCCGCGTCGGGGCTTCCCTGGGGGCGTTCCTCCGGGGAGACGACCTGCCGGTGCAGCCAGCAATGCCGTCCGTCTCGTCGCACATGCTGTCCTACCTTGACAAGCTCGCGTTCAAGACCCCCGGCCTGCGCGTCCTCGAGATCGGCGCGGGTGCCGGGACGGCCTCGCGCCAGGTGCTCGAGACGCTCGGCGGCATCGACGACGCAAAGCAGCCTCGCTGTGGCAGCTACGACGTGACCGACGCGTCGGGCTCGTTTGCCGAGGCCCGCGAGACACTGTCCGAGTGGGCACGCCAGGACGGCCTCCTGCAGTTCCGCAAACTCGACATTGGGCAGTCCCTGGCCGAGCAAGGGTTTGCCGACGACGAGGGGACATATGACCTCGTCCTTGCCAGTGGCCCTGGCCTCACCGCGGACGCAGCCCTGGGCAATGTCAAGAGGCTGCTCAAGCCAGGCGGCAAGCTTGTCCTGCAAGTCGCGCGACGCACTGTTGCAGCAAATGTAATGTATGGCACACTCCCGGGGTGGTGGCATGCAAGGGAGTGGGACGCTCTCCTGTCCGCAAACGGCTTCCATGTCCAGCTGGCGACAGAGTCTGGCGGAGACGGCAGGGTCCTTGTGGCGTCGGTGCAGACTCCGTCTGCCGCTGTCCAGATGCCAGTCTACGTCGTCGAGCCGGGGGACTCGTCCTCCCCGGGACATGACTCGACTGCCGACATTGTCAAGACTCTCGGCAAGCTCTCGACGGTCCACCGCCTCTCCATGGCTGCCCTCCCGTCGGTCAGCCTCCGCGGCGCCGTCGCCGTGTTCCTCTGGGAGCTCGACTCGCCGCAGATGGCCACCATGACCGAGGCCGAGTTCGATGCGCTGCGGGCCGCCATTGGACAGGCCAAGGGCATCCTGTGGGTGGCCCGCGGCGGCGCCGTCGAGGGGGCTGTGCCAGAGGCCAATCTCATTACCGGCCTGGCCCGGACCGCCCGCTGCGAGAACCCGGCCATCAAGTTTGTCACTCTAGATCTCGAGAGCGGCCAGAGCCACCGGGCAACCAGTGACGACGGCTCCGACTCGCCTCGGTCGAGCACTGACTGCCGGGCCGAGAGTCCTCCGTCTTCGCGGACAAGTGTCGCCTCGAGGGACAGTCTTGGATCCATGGCCGAGTCGGCTGCCACGGATGCGTCGACGGATGCATCGACGGATGCGTCGACGGATGCCACGACCTCCACGACCTCCACGTCGACCATCACCCGCCTCTTTATGCACGCCTTTTGCCACGTCCCCGAAAACCACGGCGTCGACTGCGAGTTTGCCGAGCGCGGCGGCTGCATCCTCGTCCCCCGCGTCCTCGACGACCCCGCCACCAACGAGCTGATACACAGAGAGCTCCACGAAAAGACTGCACCACTCCAGCACCTGCCCTTTGGCCACGCGCCCCCTCTCAAAATAGACGTCGCCTCCCCGGGCCAGCTCGACAGCCTGCGCTTCGTCCCCGACCCGGTCCCCGGCTCCCCCCTCGCGCCCGACGAGGTCGACATCCAGGTCCACGCCACCGGCGTCAACTTTAAAGACGTCATGGTCTCCATGGGCCAGGTCGTCGAGGACTTTCTCGGCCACGAGGTCGCCGGCGTCGTCGTGGCCACGGGGCCCGCAGTCACGTCGCTGGCCGTCGGCGACCGCGTCTGCTCGGCCACC
Source organism: Raffaelea albimanens (assembly GCA_002778245.1). NCBI lineage: Eukaryota > Fungi > Ascomycota > Sordariomycetes > Ophiostomatales > Ophiostomataceae > Raffaelea > Raffaelea albimanens. The sequence goes on along the minus strand of PCDJ01000006.1, from coordinate 2,388,482 downwards.
CCCGGCGGCTACGGCACGCTTGTCCGCAACAAGGCCGCCTACACCAGCCGCATCCCCGACGACATGCCCTTTGCCCACGCCGCCTCGCTGCCAATCGTCTACTGCACCGCCTACCACGCCCTCGTCGACCTCGCCCGCGTCCGCCCGGGCGACTCCGTGCTCGTCCACGCCGCCGCCGGGGGGGTCGGCCAGGCCGCGCTGCAGGTGTGCCGGCACCTCGGCGTCGCCGCCAAGGACACGTACGTCACCGTCGGCACAATCGAGAAGCGGCAGCTGCTCACTGACCTCGGCATCCCCCCCGGCAACATCTTTTCCAGCCGCGACGCCACGTTTGCCCCCGGCATCATGCGCGCCACGGCCGGCCGCGGCGTCGACGTCGTGCTCAACTCGCTCGCCGGCGAATTGCTAAGCGCATCGTGGGACTGCATCGCCCGCTTCGGCCGCTTCGTCGAGATTGGCAAGCGCGACATTGCCCTCGGCAGCCGCCTGCGCATGGCCCCGTTTGAGCGCAGCACCTCGTTTGCGTCTGTCGACATTACGGCCATGCTGCGGCACAATCCGGCGCTCGGGGAGCGCACGGTGCAGGCGGCCATGGGCCTGGTCAGACAGCACGCCGTCGGCCCCGTCAGCCCGCTCACCGTCCTCGGCACCGGCGACATTGAAAAGGCGTTCCGGCTGATGCAGGCCGGCAAGCACGTGGGCAAGCTGGTCATTGCGACCGACCCAGACGCCGTCGTGCCCGTCGTGCTCCGGCCGCCAGAGACGGCGGCCCCGTTGGGCCTGGCCGGGGACGCGTCGTATGTCCTGGTCGGCGGTCTCGGCGGCCTGGGCCGGTCGCTCGGCGTGTGGCTGGCCGGCAACGGCGCGAGAAACCTCGTGTTCCTGTCGCGGAGCGGCGCCGAGAAGCCGTCGGCGCGGGCGTGCGTCGCCGAGCTCGAGGCGGCCGGCGTGCGCGTGGGCGTGTACCGGTGCGACGTGGGCGACTACGGGTCGCTCGCCGGGGCCGTCGCGCAGGCCAGGGCCGAGATGCCGCCAGTGCGGGGCGTCATCCACACGGCCATGGTGCTGCGGGACGTCATGCTGGAGAACATGACGTTTGCCGAGTGGCAGGCGGCGCAGCGGCCCAAGGTGGCCGGCACGCGGAACCTGTTCCGGGTGTTTGGGGGCAGCGGGCGGCTGGACTTTTTCACGATCCTGTCGAGCTCGGCCGGGGTCGTCGGCAGCTTCGGACAGGGCAACTACTCGTCGGCGGGCACGTTCCAAGATGCAATGGCGAGGCACGCGCGGCGGCATGACGGGCTGCCCGTCGTGACTGTCGACCTTGGGATGATTGTGGGCGTCGGGTACGTGGCGGAGAATGAAGGGACCGAGGAGAACCTCAAGAAATGGGGATTCGTGGGGGTGAGCCCGGCGCAGCTGCACGCGATAGTCAAGACGGCCATTCTGGATGCGAGGAGGGGACTGCCACGCTGCCAGGTGTTGAACGGGGTGAGCAGCCGGAGTATGCTGTCGTCGGCGGACCACCCGGACGACTTGGACAACGACATCCCATTCTGGTTCCACGACAGCAAGTTCCGCGCCCTGGTCGAGCTCGACAAGCGACTGGCCGCCCACACCGCCACCGCCACCGCCGCCCAGCAGTCCCTCCCCTCCGCTCTCCGCTCCGCCAGCACCCTCGCCCACGCCCAGGACCTCATCTGCGACGCCCTCGTGGCCAAGATGGCCAAGACGCTGGTCATGCCGCTGGCCGACGTGAGCCCGGCGGTGCGCATGTCGGCGTACGGCGTGGACTCGCTGGTGGCCGTGGACCTGCGCAACTGGATCTTCCGCGAGACCAAGGTGGACGTGCCGGTGTTTGCGCTGCTCGGCGGGCAGACCATCCATGATCTGTGCGGCAGCATTGCGCGGCAGTCGAGCCTGGTGGACGGCAAGGTGAGGGGGGAGGGGGAGGAGAATTGACGGCAGAGTAGGGATGGACGTTGACGTGTATTTTTCGTTTTCTTTTGTTTTCTCTGTATTATCAGAATGGAATGAATATCAACTTACCTCAACTGCTTGAACCATGATGAAAATAGTCGTCACTGGTCAAAACTGCAAAGAGCAAGTGCCTTCAAAATTCTTTTGTGTTTTCATTTTCAAACCAAAAAAATCATCCATGTACGTTTCGTGTGTCTCTCGTTCCTTTCATGCATAACTCATGACTTTTCATGACCTTTATCGTTCAGTCCACCACCTCTCCGTCTATCCAACCATGCTGGCGTCTTTCCCCTCAGCTCGTTTCACTCGTCCCTCTCATCCCTCGCCATCGCCGCCTTGACTATCCCCACTGCCTCAACCGCCACGTCCTGGCCCCGTCTCCACGTATACAGCGCCACCCCTTGCGGCGCCAGCAGGGACTGTGCATTCGCCAGCCGCCTCCTCCACATGTCCACCTTTTTGTTCGGCGCCTGCTGGCTCGCCTGGCCAGACCCTTGTTGTCCCTGGCTCGGCCCCTGCCCCCAGTCCTGCCTCCAGTCTCGAACCCACGTCCCGTCTTGTCTCTGGCTCGTCTCTCTCGCCCATCCCCCATCACTGCTCCCTGTGCCGGTCCGCCGCGGCGGCAGAATCGGCGGCTCCTCTCTCGACCTCGTGTTGGTCACCTGCGAAAGCGGGTGGTGCCCTGGCAAAGCAGTCCCTCCTCCCTGGCCCTGGTTCGACAATGACCCGCCCCCCGCGCCTCTAGACCGCCGCGGTGTCGGCGGCGGCGGCGGACTGTTCCGCGAAGACGTCGACGACGTCCTCGACACTGACGAGACCACTGCCTCTGCAGACGGCCCGGCAATCGACCCTCGCAGGTTCATTGGCTTTGCCGGCCGCGGCGGCGGCACCGGCTTTCTCGCCGCCGCCGCCGACGACGACGGCGACGACTCGGACCCGGGCTTTGCGGCCGGCTTGCCATCATTGTCCTCGTCCCCAAAATCAATCAGGGTCCCCATAAGCGGCCCGTCCGGCTTGGGCATCCCCGGCAGAGGTGCCGACGCCGTCCGCGGCGGCGGCGGTGGCGGCTTCTGTTGCTTGCCGGCTCCGTCCTCCAGCTTGGTCGTCGTGGCCGCGTCAAAGTAGCCCGGCTGCTCGGGCGTGGTGACGTCCCTGATGAAAATGGCCAGCACGCGGCCCGGGTGCGCCAGCACCAGGTCCGTGTACACCTCCAGGTCGGCCTCGCCGCTGTCGCCCACCAGCAGGAACCGGCGGTGCGGGAAGTCCCGCAGGATCTTTTCCAGCGTGCCGCGCTTGCGCTCCGCCACCGGCTCGAATATCCCCTGCAGCATGCCGCTGTACTGCTTGAGATGCAGCGGGCCCCGCGGCAGGCCCGTCACCGCGAAAAACGTCGACAGCATCGGGAACAGCTGCCACGGGCTGTTGGAGCAGTAGTGGAACTGCACGCCCAGCTTGGCCAGGCTTCCGTACCACTCCCGCGTGCCCTCCACCGCCATCTCCGCCAGGTCCTTGACAAACGTGCTCCGGAAGATCTCCCGCGCCCCGCCCGCAATGTTGGACGCCTTGATCGTGTCGTCAATGTCGCTGATCAGCGTCACGCCCCGGTCCTCCACCAGGTTGATCGTCGCCACGGCCGACAGCGGGTCCGACGCCGGGTGCGGAATGTACGTCTCGGACGGCGTGTTGCTCACGAGCACGCGCACGTTTGTCGGCACGAAATCCAAAGGCACGCAGATGGAAAAGTGGCCCGCGTCCGACGTCGTCACCGTCCGCGACTGCGACTGCGTCGCATTGTAAAAGAAGAGCGTCACCGGCTGGTTCTCGACAGCCGTCGTCAGGAACGGCCCCAGCCGTGCCAGCAGGTTCGTGTTGGCCTCAATCAGCTCCGCCTCGCTCATCTCTGGCGGCGTGCCGCTCGAGGCACCGCCAGACGTGCCCCAGGACGGCCGCGACGCCAGGCTGCCCGGTGCGGGCGACGACGGCCGCGATCCAGTCCCGGGTGTGCTATTTCCACTATGTGATGGCGAGCGTGGCCGCTTGTTCGGATTTGCAGTCTTGCGCCTGCTAATGTCTTCGTCAGAGCTCTCCTCTGCCGTCGTCTGCGGCTTCTCGCTGTATTGGCCCCGTGTGGCCCGCTCCTTCTCGCCCTGGCCGAGCTTCTCAATGGCCTCGGCCTCGCGCGCAATGCGCTGCTGCTCCCGGATGTCAATTGAAGACGCCGGCGGCTGCAGCTGGCCAGAGGCTGCCCCGGTAGCTGCCGCGGCAGACAATGTGCCCGGGGCGGGAATGCCGCTCAGCCGTCGTGCCATTCCTATCAGCAAGCGGTTCTTGCGCGTCAATGGGCCCTTGTGCGGCATGTAGATCCAGCCGTGCACGTTGACGTCCACCACGGCCTTCTCGTCCTCCATCTTTGCAAATTGGTAGTGCCAGTACTTGTCGTCAGCCTCGCCGGGCGCCGGCACGCTCCCGTCTGCCCCTGCCGGCGGCCCGTCGCCGTTGCCGCCGTCCGTGTACTTGCGCACATGCCGCTTGGCATACATGGGGAACAGCACCATCTGCGCGTCGCCGGCCGTGGCAAAGGGCACGCCCGGGAAGGCGCCCGGGATACTAGGCGGGCGGTCTTCGTAGCTGGCAGCGTCGCTCCCATCCTCGTTCATCCCACGCGATGTGTTGTACTGGTCGCGGATCTCTGTGGCTGCAGCTACGCCTGCGCGGTATACTGTGCCGGCCATTGCGGCAAGACGCCGGCGACGAGAGCCGCGCTCTGCTGTGTTCTCCTCCATTGTGCGTGCTTTCACAAGTGCTCGTCCGGGTCGCTGTTTGAGGGAGGGCCGTCGCAGCAATGGTCTGGGCCGGTCGACTATGAATCGGTAGATGCGCACGTGGGCGCGCTGGCGGTAGCCGGGGAAGGTCTCGAATCGCAGTCGCAGGTAGTGCTCGCGCAGAAGAATGCGGGGGATCGCGGTAGCTGGGGGAGGGCCTGTGGAGGGCCAGACAAGGCGCGCAAGCAGCGATGACAGGCGGGACAGCCGGCCAACGCGCGGCGGATGGCGAATGCGATGTGATGGCAGGCGAGCCGAAGCCGGCGGATGGGGGTGAGGGTGAGGGTGTCGAGGGGGGTAGGAGGGGGGGTGGCTGGGCTTAGACGGCTGGGACGGCGTCTTTGAGCGCGCCGGACCGGGTCTCCAAGGAGGAGCCAGTTTGTATATGTAGTCTGGAGACTGGCAGCCGAGTGCAGTCGGGTGTCGTGTCAAAGAGACGCTTGCCAGGACGAATCGCCCAGTGTGTCTCGCCGTCTTTCTCTGTCTCGGCTGGCGTCACGCGTCCTCGGAAGTGCTTGTACTGATTCAGGCGGAGATATCACGGGTCGCAGCACGGGCAACAGCTCGGCCGGCAATTCGCTCACGGTTGTCGACGGCGAGATGCAATTCCAGCCCGTCCAGGGTGTAGACGCAAGAAAAGCCTCGCGAATCCTCCGCAGCGTGAGGCTCGAATGCTGCCTATTTCGGTCCACCGTTTTTTTTGCGTGGGGATTTTCTTGGTGAGACGCAGGGCGCTAGCTCATAGCACGCGCACCCAGCAGCAGCTTCCCCGCCCCAGAAAAGGCAGCCGCAGCCTCGTGCCTCGTGCCTGCCTTCTTCAGCTGCCTCGGGATTGTGCAACGAGCACCCGACTTTTCAGCTCGGGTGTCATCTGGGCACACTTGACGGTGGTTTCTTTTGTCTGCAGACTACTATGTACACCCGTTTCGCCGCACGCGTGCAATTGTGCACAAAATTGTCTGCACTGGAGACCAAGAATGCCAGCCTTTCATAGAGGCGATCAATTTTCTTCACAATTAAACTGCATGAATTAAAGTTGGGTTAATAGCTGGGAAACTCTGATATGGTCAGCTTTGGCCGTCTTTCATTCGCGAACCTGACGTTACTTGCCGGTGGTTGGGAATGCTGGGCGTACTCGTATTCACAGAGCCTGCAGCATACTCATCTGCACAAGCTATGCTGTGCAATCGTTTGCACGCGACCTGGAACGTCCAGTCGGTACTGTCACTGAAACGTCTTGTGGCTGGCCACTAAAGAATGACCTGCAGGAACACAGGGCTCGAGTGTCCAGAAACAATTAAACGCTGCATATTGACTGTCCTCTGAGAGAACACATCGTTTGTCTGTGCGAGTATCTTGCCTGTATCTTCCGGTAGTCTGTGCAGGGCTTTTGCATGCCGAAGAACTGCTTGTAGCGAGGCCGGCAGTGGGTGTCATAATATGCAAGATCTCCGGTGTGTCGGCATATCGCGAGATGCCATTGTGAGCAGAGGCAGCCGTCAAGAAGGAAAGACAATTGAATAGCTATCGACCCCTGCCTGTGTGGATCCTTAAGCATCGAGAATAAAACGTATTTTCTCTATTCAGGCTGCAGGAACCGAAATATGGCGATCAGCTGCTGGCTGGCATTCACATATACGTAGCAGAGTAGGGATGGCAAACAGCAAGGCTGGTACAGAGGAAAACGATGCACCGCAAAAGATACAGTGTAAAAGTTTATCCCTCGAAGGCTCTATGCCCCAAATGACTGCAACCAGCCAAGTGTATTGTCGAAACGAGTTGTGAAATTGCGGGCGGGGAATAGGAATGTCTAAGCGGCAGGTGCGGCTCGCTCGAGATTACGAGTACGTGGTATTCCTTGTGTACGACTACTACTCGTACTATTACGTCTGTATTCCTTAAGAGTTGCACTATCGTTGACGGTCAGCATCTTGTAGTCTATTTTGCCGCAGTTACACGGAAACGTGCTCCAGCGCTGACGGTTTCACCAAAGAGCGCCAAAAACTGTTTCGCTGGCTGGCTGGCGTCGCTCGCACGTTTGGGCAGCCATGCTGCCCAACTCCAGCCAAACGGTTTTTTTGGCAGTGTCTACGTCACCCGCACTATTATTTGTTGGCTGGGGAAGGGACGACCCGGGTTGTGCCAAGGGGTGCGGGCTGGCGTTGCCGGGCAACCATGCCAAGCGTGGGTCGTTGCTCTGAGACTTAGCGTCGTGTGAGGAGTACGTATCTTGTCCGTTTGCCAGTGACAGCTCCCCCAAAATTGTCGCCCTCAATTTGCCAGCAAAAAGAAAGCAACCACCACGCAAAGAAGGATTGACATACACACAACCGTTGGCTGTACTATGTAACCCTGGCCGCACAACCTGGTAAATGGAGCACTGTCTACCAGAAATTGGAAGAGTAAGATATGTCGATCGGGTTTCTTCGTTTTTCCTGCGATCTTTGCGTTTTGCCCGCGCTGTTCGCGTCTTTGCTCGTTTCTTTTGCGTCCTGCAGGAGACCTGTCACATCCATCGTCGCATGAAGCCTACAAAGTATCTTTGCTGTGTATTTACTCCGTATCTCCTTCTCCGTCCGTACGAGACATCTCATCACATCCGTGCAGCGTCACACTGGCCCTGCAACAACAACACCCGTTGCTCGGATGCCCAGGAAGTTGCCGGCATGGGTGGAGAGAGACACTCGCTCATTGGGGGTTATGAGTTCCTTCCTGGGCATTGACCCTCCCAAGGAACCGTTACAGTGAACAGTGCCTCGCGGAGCATCGAGATTGAAGCAATTTCATTCCGTATTGGCTGACGAGCAAAACAGAGCAGGCACAGCAACGGCCATCCAGTAGCTGCAGAAGCTGCAGTAGCTTCAACGCTGCCCTGACCGCCAGTCTGCATGCTTTGTTTTTCCTAGCAGCCAAAGGCCAATCGACAGTAGGATCGCGTCTTTTGTCTGCTGGACGCGTCAACAACGGCAGACAATGAGGAGTCGTCCGAGAGGGGGAAAGAGGAGGCGCGGGAAAAGAAAAGACATTCGAGCCGAGCTTATATCGTACACCGGCCGACGGCAAAAACAAGAGATGCCCTCAAAGTCGAGAAGCCACGGTCAGCTTGAATTGCAAACATTGCAAGATTCGTAGAACAACAAGACTATTGTCATACGAGATCTAAAATGACTGGAATGACGGCCGGCAAAGAGTGGGCAGCACAGCAAGGCATGGAACGAACACATGGCTGACAGGGGCGCGAAACGAACCACCAGGCGTCTAGCGTGGTAGGCAGTGAATGATACTCTGAACGTTTACTCTGTGGGAGACATCGCTCAGGTCTCCAGGCTCACGGCTTGTGCAGACCACAAATGCGACCCGTCACCTCCCACGAGCACGGCAGCGTAAAAGTGGCTGCAGGATCTCATCGCCGGCCAAAAGGTTCTGTGCTCGAGGTAAGCAAGATACGACTTTGAAAGTATCTTCCTTTTAATAGAAGGCATTGCTCTTCCGGCGATCCGAAGCCTCTGGTGAGTCCACAGAAATGCTCACAACTCCGAGGTATTTTGCTCTGTAGAACAGCGGCAAAATCCACGGCAATACCTGTGACTACTACGAGTACTCAGTACCAAGAGCTCCCCATCAACGTAAAACCAAACTTAAACAACTCATTGCAAATCGGATGGGAAATAGCTGCATAATGTGATACTCTCCCCAGGCTAGCCCGCATTGCAGAGCAGCCAATGTCCGAGACGACTGCGGGGCCAGGAAAGGAGATTCATTGGGTCAAAATTGGGGCAGCACAGGCCACAGAGGACAGCGCAGAGTCCACCCCAGTCCACCGCAGAGCCCACCCCAAGGGCGCCAGAGCCTCCGCCAGCGCCAGCATTGGGCGAAACGGGCAGCCGAAATGGCTGCGACCCACCACTGTGGATGAGGTCTGCAGTTGTGGCACTGGGGCCACCCACCCTGAACTAGCGGCGGTTGCCAGCCAAACAACTCCCAGCTAATCCTGTTCCAGGAGGGCACACAGCTCCGCTTTGCCGGTTTTGTGCCTGCCAAAAGTAAACAAAACGAATAAAAATAAATAAATGCGAAAAATAACGAAAAATAAGGCCAGAAATGATGCGAAAAACAGAAGGGGAAAGAAGCGATGGCAGTCGCTCCTTCTTGGGCTTGGTCTTTCCGCTTTCTCCCTCTGCTCGGAGCACCGCGCCTTCCCACATGGCTGGTTGCTCCTTCCCTGCTAGGTCGCCCTCCATTGTGCCTTCCTGGGACGATGTCTCTGTCGGTGTCAATCCTCAGTAAGACTCGTAGAACAGCACCAAATACAGAGAACACACAGAGAACGCACAGAGAATATCCTACCACACGCACGCATTGTCTCTTATTTACTACGCAAGATACCTGCCAAGTATCTTACCTTGCCTGCCCTATTATTATTACCTTCTGGCAGCTTCCTCTTAACGTGTGTGCTAAGTCACAGTCCCCCCAGTGGCCCTCTCAGCCCCCCCGGCATCTGCCCCGTGCCACTTTTTTTTTCGTCCCTTCCCTATTCTGCCAGGCCAGTGGTGCCTGCCTGATATATCAACAAATCGCCCCGTTTCCCATCCCAACGTCCCTTTTTCCTTGCATTGACGAACTCACCTTTGACGCAACCCCGACACGACCACAGCTTTTCTGTGCTTGCATTTTGTCTTCCCGTAGGTAAAGACTTTCCAGGCCACGGTGTCACAGTAAGTAGGCTGCTCGTGCGCCCGTCCGCCGTCGACCGCCAAAGAGGGGACCCGTCCGCCATTCTGCCCGCCCCTCTGTTTTGGCCTCACTCCGCCAAAATCTCACGATTTGTTGACATTGTCCCCAGACCGCAACGACGCCTGCCACAACGCCGCCGCAGCTCGCTGCCAGCCATTCCGACGAAGACGGACCTCGCCCGACCGCCGGGCCCTCCAAAACGGCGCAAAACACCTCTGGTTTGGTTGCTTCCGACCGCCCCTAGCTGTTCTTTTCTGCCTGTCCTGCGTTTTGCTCGTTTCGCTCGTTCGCTCTTTTTGCTCCTGCGCTCTCCTGCTCTTCCTGCATTTTGCTAGCATTTGCATTGGTGACCGGCGTTTCTTTTGCTCTTCTTCGCTTCTTCTCCGCCCTGTCGTTCTCTTGGCCTGCAAGTACAAGCTTTTTCTGTTATTTGCATTGCCTGGTTTCGGTACGTGCGGCCCCCTTTTTCGACAGCTCTCCAAAAAGAGCTACGCTCTCCACAAGCACAAGACTTCTTGCGTGTATTTTAACTGCACCCAATTCCTTCTGCTAACACTGTTGTCTTTTCTCCCTTCGCATCAGACCACCCTTTAACGACCTCACGACTCTTTGCTTCCTGTTGCATTTGCATGGCCTGCCCGAGATACCTCTAGACTTGCGCTTCTTCTGCCTTACTTTTTAATACTTGCTCCTCTTGGTCTTCTCTTCCCCCCCGAAGCTCCTGGCGACACTTGACGTTTGACGAAACATAACGACGTTTGACGACAACAAGCAGCACCTTGGACTTTCAGTTGCTCTTCATTTATTTTTTATTTTTTTTTTTGGCTTGACTTGGCTGCTTGGACAAACTTTTCCCGCAACTGCTCGTTCCATCTGTCTCGACACAGACCAAATCCGCAAACCGCCACCACTGCTGACCGATCCACCGACTTCATCCTGGAGCGGTAACGCCACTCTCCGAGGATGAGCGCGCCGCCCCCGCCTCCGCCACACGGCGAGGCGCCAAAATCAGCGGGCGGGAGTGGGTTACCACCAGGGAATTATGATATCTTCATCATCCCAGAGCACTCGGCCGGCGGTGGCTTCCTCTACCTACCCTCGCTGCGGCCAAGCATCAACAGCTTTGTTGCCGGGTTTGCCTCTGCGCTCGCAATGGTAGCCCTGGGTCATAGTATGGCCCCGGCCTTCCAGGCGTGGTGGGCAAATTTCCAAGGCCTAGGCAACGTCGGTTTGGTCATGCTCGTCTTTGCAATCGCTATGGGCGCTTGGGCACTCGGCCGGGTACAGCAAGACAGTGGGGGATCACACAGAGGTGCCGGGCCTGGCGCAACGGGACCAGGAATGGGTGGTGCTAGTAATCGTGGTAATGCCCGATACAGCTCTTCTCCTCCACCTCCGCCGCCGCCACCACCGCCGCCGCAAGAAGAGCCAAGAACAGAGCCACCACCCCAGTCGCCACCTCGGCCTGGAGCTCAGTATGCCGAGCAACCGAAGCCATCTTGGCAAGAACAACAAGAGCAAGAGCGGAAGCGCCAGCAGGAGGAAGAACAAGAACGCCAGCGAGAGCAAGAACGCCAGCGAGAGCAAGAACGCCAGCGAGAGCAAGAACGCCAGCGAGAGCAAGAACGCCAGCGAGAGCAAGAACGCCAGCGAGAGCATGAACGCCAGCGAGAGCAGGAGCGCCAGAAACAGCAGCAGAAACAGCAACAACAGAAGCCGCGTCCACCACCACCAAGACCAAAGTCCGAGTCGGGAAAGGGGGCATGGGAAAAGGCGAGGGAAGAGATACGCAAAAAGGAAGAAGAGCGGAAGGCACAGGAGGCCGAGAAGAAAAGACGAGAAGAGGCAGCACAGAAACTCCGCGAAATGCGCGAAAGAGAAGCCAGAGAGCGCGTCGAGCGAGAAAAAAGAGACAAGGAGCAGCAGGAGAAGCGAACAAAAGACTTACGGGAGAGGCTGGAGAGAGAGAAACGCGAGAGAGAACGTCTGGAAAAGGAAGTCCGAGAGAAAATCGAACGCGAGACACGGGAACGCGAACAACGGGAACAGGCAATCCGAGAGCAACGCGAACGCGAGCAGCGAGAACGAGAAGAGCGCGAGAAGAAGGAAAAACAAGAGAAGCAGGAACTGCTGGAGAAGGAGCTTGCCGCAAGGGAGGTGGCACGTCTCAAGAAGGCCGAAGAGGACCGCACCAGTCGGAAAGGCAGCTCGTATGCCTTTTCGGCCGTGGGCGAAAAGACAAATCCGTGGCCAAACGGCAAACCACCGGCCCCGGCCGCATATCCGACTTCGAAAAAGTCCACGGGCACTCCGTCTGTGGCACCTTCCGTCTCCCCATCTCATGCTCCGTCACACACGTCCTATGCTCGCTCTCAAGCACCCTCGGCGACGGGCTCACAGGCCCGCACAGAGACAGGGACCAAGGTCCGGGACGAGGACGACACGTATTCCTACCGGCCGTACGACAAGCCAAAACGGCCGTACGCCACACGCAAGAAGTCTGTGTCTGACTTCTCCGAGTCCTCCTGGGCCCCTTCCATGTCGACGGCCCGGACAACGCCGCCGCCGTCGATGCGGACGCCGTACACAACAAACGATCCGGACAAGATTATGATCAAGGCTGTGTACGGCTTCCTCAACCAATTCGCCAAGACGCCGTCGTCGCAGCTGGTGTCTGGTATCGGCACGGTGACCGACGGGCTGATCCTGCGCATCACGACCGAAGGTCTCTTTATCGACGACGACGTCCGCGGCGTCCCCCAGCGCGAATGGGACGTGAAAACATGGACCCTAAAGCTGGTAGAGGTATGGTGCCCCGCGCATGCTGTTGCCCTTGCGAATTCCGAAAATGATTTGAAACCCAAACCGGCGGCCGCCAGAGTTAATCATCCGCCTTGGCGTCGGTCGGCCGCTGCGGCTGCGTATGGGACAACGCGCGGCGACCCGAAGCCAATGACGGACGAGACCGCGGATGATTATCTCAACGACATGCTGCGCGAGTGCAAGGCGCTTTGTAGCCTGGGGTTGTGCGATGCTGGTGTTTGTGCTTGTGCTTTTGGTGATTCTGCGAGTTCTGTTTCTGCTTCTGAGACTGCTTCGTCGTTTTCTGCTTCCTCTGCTGCGTCCTCACACACCGGTACTAATGCACGGCCGTCGCCATTCAACCCACAGACAGGCGAGTGGAAATCGAAAGGATTGCACTTGCTGCGCGCCACCGTGCGCGACCAGGAAGGCAAGCGCTATCTGTTCGTCATCAGCCAGGAGGAAGCCTGGAAGATGGCCGTCGGCCTGCAGCGTCTCCGCAAGGGCACGCAGGTGCGGTCGCTGGGCGTTGCCGGCCTGAGCAACAGCGAAGTGAAGAACACTCTCGAGCTGCTAGGCTGGGGTTGAGGAGAGTGACGAAGCTCAAAAAGGAACGAAAGAATAATGAACTTGGAGGAAAGATATAGAAACGAAGTCATGTTGTGTGGTGTTGTGTTGCGTTTTTGAACCCTCCAGATACCCAAAAAGTGTCACGGCCTTTTTTTTTCTTCTCTTGTTTCTATTGTTTACCACTCACCATCTGGAGTTCTTTTTTTATATATATTTATAGCCTGTGTCCCTCATTTTGTTTACGCATATCATGACAGGAATGGACGGTGGCGAAAAAGGGGAGAGAAGAAGGGGAAGAAGAAAATACTAAAAAGTTTGATCTCACTTGGAATGTTGAAATTTGTGGTGATGGAATGCAACTCCATTGTAAATGTTGTCATTTTCGCACAGTGTTATGAACGAATGAATGTACCGAATCCCTTGGTTTAATCGATACCTTTTTCTTACAAGTAATAATAACGATTTTTAAACTGAAAGTTTCTAAAACTGCGTGATGTCATAATAAATGTTGGAGCCTTGAATCGGTTTCGAATATTTCTATTCTTTTGTCTGTCTTTTTTTCGGGACAAAAGAAAGAAATCATTTTCAGAACCAACTATTATTTCAACGGCACCTACTTGATAATAAAAAAACTGTTTCTTTTCCTGCAATGTCTTATCAACACATTTGTTAAAATAACAATCTATATTTTCAATTATTAATTTTCTGTATTATTTTTATATGTTCATCTTGAACATAATAACTTTTCAATCTCAACGTTTGAAATATTCTGGGGTTTTTATTCACATCTCAATTAACCAGGGTGTTTTCTTTTCTGAATTGAAACGAGAAAAATAATAATATATAAATTTGGGGGGTGTGAGAAAATTACATTTCAACAAACAACAGCAGACATCAGTAAACATAACACTGCACACATATAACAGGAAAAAAAAAACAGAAAAAAAAAAAAGAATACACGAAATCCGAAGCTCCCAAAAGACATTCCAACGAAAATGAAAAAAAAAGCAACACTCAAAAAAAAGTTAATTACCCCGTTTTTCTGTTTCTTTGGGCATCCCATCCCCCCCTCTCTCTCACATCCTTGGACCGTAGGCCACACTGCTTTTTTCCCCCAAATATTCATCACACTTTCACATAGTCCCTCTTGTCCTCCACAGTTACTCTTCCTTCCCACCTCTCATTCCTCGTCCATTGCATCTGCATCGCGGCCTCGCCGTGGGCGTGACCGCGTCGCCAGCTTGGTCTTGGCTGCTGGCGCGGCGCGCCCGCTCTTGCGCCCATTCGCCTTGGCAGGCGGCTCGTCGTCGTCGTCGTCGGCATCGTCTTCGGCTTCAGCCTCTGGCTCGTCCTCAGCGGCTGGCTCGTCTTCTGCTGGCTCGGCCTCTTCCCCCGCCTCGTCGTCGTTCTCAGAGTCGGACGCCTCTCTCAGGGACTGCCCCCATATCCCACTGGCACCACCGCCTGACTGCCGTCTCCGGCGGCCGCCCGAGTCGCGTCCATTGTCTTCATCGTCGTCGTCGTCGTTATCCTTGTCATTCAGGTACTGCCATTCGGCCACACCGTCAAGCATCTCTTCGTCGTCCTCGTCAGAATCCCGCTCAATGTACGAGTGCTGCGCCCGCGCCGAGCGGCCACTACGCCGCCGGTCAGCATCAGGGATCCGCGAGGCCGCTGACGGCTTGGCCACTTTTTTGGCCTTGGCCGGGCGGGAGGCTCCACCACCTGAAGATTCCCGGTGGCCGCCGCTGCTCTTCTTGGCCGGACGAGCTCCTGATGATGCGCTAGACTTGGCTGGCCGGCTCGACTGTGCCGGCCGTGAAGACCCCCCAGATGACGTCTTGCTTCGCTTGGAGGCGTGCTGGGCGTCATGCAGCAAATGATAATCGTCTGTCGACTTGCGTTTCTAGGAAAAGTTAGCTACCACTGCAAAATCACACACACACACACAGAGCCAAAAAAAAAAAAACACGTAAGAGACTGTATAGTACACACCTTCTTCCGCTCAGCCGTCTTGAGCAGTTCGTCGAGTCGCTCCTCCACACCGTCCGGGATATACTGCTTGCGCGCAATCTCGAGGGCTACCTCGTGCGATGGAAGCGGCGAGTACAGTCCCTGCGGGACGCCCACCTTCTCGGCGTACGGCTCAAAGATCCAGCCCTTGCGCAGCTGGAATCGCCGGATAGTGGCCTGCGTCAGGTCCGACAGAACGTACAGGTTCTCGCTCTTCTCTGCGTCGATGCTGTCCACCGTCTGCTTGACCCGCTCCGCATACCTGTAGATCAGGCCCAGAGTCGACTCAGTCGCCACATTGCTGAGGTAAAAGACAATATAGCGTGCGTGGTCCACCAGGTCATCAATGGAGTCCTCGTCGGCACCGCCGCTGTAGTCTGGATGGTGTGCGAGTAGCGAGATCAGCCGTGCAATGATACCTTCCAGAACATGTTGCTTGATCTCCTGGAAGTGCCGTGTGCGTGACCGGATCCACGTCTCGATCTGGTTCTTGAACTCGGTCACAGGCTCAAAGGCTGCCAAGAAGATAATCGTGTAGAACCGCGGTCGAAGCTTGCCGAGCACCAGGTACTTTTGAAGCTTCTCGATGAATGCGCGGCGCACCTGCGGCTGCGCATCCTGGGTGACCAGTGCCAGCGTGTTGAAGTCGGCTGGCGAAAGAAGTTCGTCGAACTGACGGTTCGCGCAGATCTTGAGGATCGCCAGTGCTGCTGCCAGCCGGAGTCGAGCACGGTGGTGCTTGGGAGTCTCCTTGGTCTTTGATACCTCACCGTCGCGCGCCACAAACTTGACCATGAACCGAATAATATTGCGAGCATCCTTCTTGGCCTCCTCGCGGTCTTCCGTGCCCAGAAGCTGCTGAACCAAGAACTTGAGGCACAGAACCTTGGCCCGTCCTTCCTCGTCCAGGTCTGTGTCGTCTGCCCAATCCGGGTCGCTGTCCTTGGCGCTCGTCCGCACGTTCCGCAGAATGTCCATAACCAGCTTGCGCATGTCGTCCTCGGAATCAGCAATTACCGACGGTGCCAGTCGTGCGAGCTGGCTTGCCGTCACCAATTTGTTAAGGAACCGCGGTGCGTCGAAGCTCCAGTCCTTGACCACCTTCTTTGCCAGTTCCGTAGCGCTGGTCATGCTCTTGTCATCGCGCGTTGCCAGCAGAATGTTTACTGCATATTTGGCACCCTTCTCTGGCCGTCCATACAGGGCAAAGTTGATCCAGGCTTGCACAAACTTGCGCTCGCGTGGCACCTCCTGCGGGTACTTGCGTGCATATGATGAGCAGGCCTTGAGGGAATCGATCACAATAGGGTCGTTTTCGCGAGACTCTGTTGGTGCCTGTGTTGCCAATTCCTTGCACAGCTCGCCGATGGTCGTTTTGAACAGGCCCGGGTTGCGCTGCGAGACCTCCTTGAGCATCTCATTCGCTGTCGACATCATGTCCTCATCGTGACCTGCCTTGGAGTATTCCAAGATCGTTGTCAGGTGGCTACGGTTAAACATGATGCAGCCAGACCGGTACAGCAACGGCAGCAGCGAGTCCAAGATGCCGCTCGAGTTTGTCGTTTGGATCTTCTTGACCAGTTCCTTCATGGCGCGGTACATCGTCGTAAAGTCGTATTCGGGTCCGATCACAAAGCGCACGAGCTGATAGCCTCGACGGTCGTTGAGTTTGGCAAACCGCTGCAGGTCAGCTCGCACCTTGGGTGCATCGGGGAAGAATTGTGACAGATAAACGATGCTCTTCTCCAGAGAGGCGGCAGCTTTCTTGCCGTCTTCACCAACTCCACCGTTGTAGGCTTCACAGCCTTTCAGGAAGCCATTGACAATGCTGGAAAACTGAGGCTGTCGGCTCTGCAGAGCAAAGAATGCGCGCTTGGCTCCAGCATCCAAAGACTTGACAAGAAGCAGGATCCGTTCGGCACGAAGGGCGTCGGCATCGATGCCGCCTGTGGCTGCCGACGACTTCTGTGCGCGGCCACCATTGGCCTTTTGGGCCTTCTTGATAGCCGGGTACGACAGTGGCACCAGGTATTCGTAAGCGATGCGGTCGACCAACAAGTTGAGCTCCGAGTCGTTGGCATAGATGGCGTTGAAGATGCGAGTCGGGATTGCCGACAGGGCCGTTGTCACTGCCTCGTCACCGGCTGCAAGTTCGCCGGTGGCAGCTGCCCAGAGCTTGCCCAAGAGAGCCATGGCCTCGACACGCACATGCGATTTGCGGTCACGGCACCGATCAGCCAGGTTGGCAAGAACGGAGCCTTCCTTAGATACGCCGCCGTGGGGTGCCAGCTTCGACATGACCTCGCGGAAGCTGAAGCTCTCGATGGCCTTGACACCAGCCAGGCGGACCTTCTCATCACTGTCGTTGAGCTTGTCGCCCAGTCCCAATACCAAGACAGTCTCTTCCTCGCGGCTCAGACCAATGCCACCAGCTGAAGTCGATACGATGTAACCGGCGGCGGTGACCCAGGCAGTGCGGATCAATGCAGACTTGTCGTTCTTGCGGGCGATGAAGCTCTGGTAGACAGCCGGGTGGGTTTGCGCAAACGAGTGGGGGGATGTCGGGGTGGTGAGGACGCTGTCCGAAGTGCGAACAGGGGGCTCGTCGCTCAGTCTCGGCAGGGGGTAGGTCGCCGGGTCGAAGTTGGGAGTGGGTGGTGGGCCGGCGGCACCAATGCCAGAGATCATGTCTCCGAGGGTCTCGGACGCGAGCTTGCGCAGGTAAACGTTATCGGCAGACAACTCGGCCTCGAGCTGGGGTACAACGTTGCTCAAGACCTGCGGCGCGGCCCGCCATAGCTCTCGAAGGAGCAGATGCGCCTTCTTCATTTCTCGCAGGTCCGACTCGGAGGGGCCATTGGCACCTTCATCATCGTCTGCCTCCTCTTCTTCGTCCTTACCTCCAGCAGTCTTGGTGTTGTTGCTGTTGTTATTGCCATTGGGCCGGTTGGCTCCAGTGCCAGAGAAGTCGATAATCACATCGCTGAAGTATTGTGCCACCGACCGAGTCATCTTGTCCGCGCAGTTGACGCAGATCAGCTTGGCCATTTGGTAAGCTGGTGGCTCCTCCTTCAGGAGAAGTGTGGATTGGTAGCGGTCGAGCTCGTCCTTGTCCGGGACGCCCTTCTCGCGCAGCGCGCCGGGTGCAGCAGCGCGCAGGAACTGGGCCATGATCACGTCGACGACCTTGGGCGGCACATTGGGCCCCTCCTCGATCAGGGAGATCAGGACCTCGCTGATGTCGTGCTCCACATCGGTGGGCAAGCGGCCGCCAGCGACATTCTTGGGGGCCGAAACGGCATCGAAAAGCGACGAGAACAACTGCAGCTGGAGGGCGTCGCTGTTGTCGAGGTCGTTGAGCAGCACAATACTGCGGACTTCGGCCAACGAGTGCAGGACGTACTTGTGCTGGGCGTCATATGTGTTGGAGGGGTCCTGCAGGGCAGGGAGAACGGAGTTGATGAAGAGGCCAAAGACGTCCTGGGGGAATTGGTTAGCAATGTAAGCAGCGTAATCAGGCGGCACGGGAGAGACCCAGAATGCATCTCGTGATCGTTGCCTGGGGTAAGACATACCTTCAGCTGCGTCTGCGTAAAGGGCGCGTTCGGCGCGCAGAGACACAGAATGTCGACGAGACAAGCGGCAGCATAGGCCTTGACGCCCTTGTCCTTGTGGCCGAGCAGGTTGTGGTTTGCGAGCTCCTTTGCGACCTTGGCAAGGGAGTCTGTGTCGAGGGTCTCCTGGTCGAGCTCGGACAGCTCGTGGCTCAGGTCGCTGAGGCGGCGAATAAGCGTCTCGGTCGCAATGGGTTTCCCTGGCCGCCACGAGAGCGTCTCGTCGAACTGCAGGCGAACAAGCGGACCGCCCTGCTGGCCGGCCGATGCAGCAGCCATCTCGACATCCTCAGCCTCTTCTGCGGGCTCTTCTTCCTGTGCTTCCGCCTCGGCCTCCTCCACCTCCTCTTCTGGCGTGGGTTCGCGCGCGCGGCTGCGGCCCTTTGCTTGTCGTCTTTGGCCGCGGCCGGACGCAGCAGTCTCGCGGGGCTGTTCGACTTCGGCAGCAACCGCCTCGGATTCTTTGGCAGACACCCCGTTCTTCGCCGCAGCGCGTCGGCGAGCGGGTGCCATCTCGACTGGCGGTGAGGGCGGTCGACGGCGAGCGTGTGCGTATCCGGCGAGATTGAATTGATTCTGAGCTGAGGGCGATGCTGGTGGGCTTCGAGAGGCCGGGTCGTGGGCGGTCGCGGCGCTGATTCGTTGGGTGGCGGCCGGCTTCGATCTGGCGATGCTTCGTTTCTCCTTAATTTTTTTTCGTGATCAACAACAAGACGCGACAGCAACCTCGGGAGAACGGGTAAAACACAAATAAAAGAGATGTCGCACTGGTGGGTATTGAAGAGGAATCAAAACGGCAAAACCAATTCAAACAGCTCGGGAGCGAAAAGTGAATAAACGTAAGAAAAAAACGCCGTCGTGCACCACCGACGATGACACTGATGGGGAAAAAGAGTAAGAAGATTAAGGGTCGATCGGGCCAAAGAGGGGAAGGTAATGGTTACGCGACAAAATCGGGCGCTGCCTCGCTGGTGTGTACGCTTTTTTGCGCGACAGTGCGGCCAGCCCAGGCTAGCTAATGTTAGGGAATGGCTCCCAGCAGGGTCCCCAGAAGCAGGAAAAAGGGCAGGAGCGACCGGCCAGTTCCCCACAACGCGCGCTGTCAAGGCAGGTGCGATGCACGCTTGGGGTAGTCGCGAGTACCTGTGTACCGTCCACTAACAAAGACAGGCACACAGCAACGCGTCCAGCTGTTAGGCGGTACCTCAGCTTAATTGATACGCGCTCGGGTCATTTATTTACGCTATGTCAGGTACAAAGACACGCGACGAGCTCCTTGGCCAGCTTTTGGCCTCTGCCATTTTGGCATATTTGATCCACTCAACAATTGCTGCCATCCACCAGTGTTTGCCGTTCTCCGTCATCACCAGTTGTATACGTTGGTGAAGCCGTTATCAACGTTGAGAAGCCGTTGATACCATGTTCACGTGACCTCGCAACGACCCGACCCCCTTTCTTGATTTCACTGGTGGTCCGTACTGCGACGGAACTGCCATTCGAGGTTTTTCTATTTTCTATTTTCTATTTTCTATTTTCTATTTTCTGGTTTCTTGTTATCGCTCTGGCTTTACTCCAGCACGTTTGCCTGCCATGCTGCTGCCAAGATGCCGGCTTGAGGACAAAGTTGCCCAAACCTGAACATCGTGTTCTTGGCTCACGGCCCTGGGACAGAGTCGAGACTTCTGTGCTATTTAGTTTGAGTCTAATTGCAAAGTCGGCATACGGAATGCACGTGCCCGTCTCTAAGCAATTTATATGCCGTGGTTCACTTCTTTCTTTTTTACTCCGGCTTGTCTTCCCGGTCAGTGTCTCGGGGTGAAGCAATAACACCCGGTCTGTACAAGGGTGAAACCAACAGACGGAAGAATAAAGGGGCCGGCTTTCAAGAGACTAAAGTGTCATATCCAGTGTTTGTTTGAATTATACGCGTCTACCAGAGAACCTGTTGCTCTGGATATGGCTCTGTGTAAGATGTGGATAGCTTCACGCAAAACGGCCTTGGGCAGGCTTCAGACAGAGTGTCTTCCCACATTGCTTTGACTCGTCATAAAACGACGCCATATTGAGCTCGTTGATGGCAAACCGCCTCGAATAGACACTGCCGAACGCGGCGAGCGGTTTTTTGGCAGTATATTTGCCCGGCAACGCCTCGAAAAGTCGCCAACTACCTAGGGACACAGCTTGTTTGTTTTTTGTTGAGAGCCCATTCCCAGGCAACGAGACATGACTCCGTATTTCTTTCCGTATTTTCTTTTCTTTTCTCCCTCTTTTCTCCCGATTTCTTACCTTCCTCGCCATTCGTTCGACATCTTCACTCTTTTACACCCAACAATCAACCACACTCGCTCGACTTCTCCTTTCTGCGTTCTCTTCTCACTGATTCTATTCATTTCTGATTTCTCAGACTTCCAGGTATGTCAATTGGTCTCCTGATTTCTCACAATCGGCTGCCAGGTCTCAAACACAACTTCTTTCTTCACGATCCCTTGCCACTTATCCACCCAACGCCTCTCGCCTGCCCCTTTCCCTCTGCCCTCGTCCCTTGAGCTTCAACTTGCACGCCCTCCCGTCTCATGTTCTGCACTCTCCTGTTTTCCTCTGCGTCGTGTCACACTCGGTCGCCTGTGTCACACTCTGCAACAGCGTTGCAACGGTGCAGTGAACAATCATATTGGTCTTGCAACACCTCGGCCCGTCCTGAAATCTTTTCGTCCTGTCATTTTCTCGCCTGCCCATCGCCCGTTCTTCCCACATCTTGCCAGCGAGATTTGTGCCTCGTTTCCCGGGCCTCCTGTGTCCTCGCTG
This sequence comes from Raffaelea albimanens, assembly GCA_002778245.1. Lineage (NCBI taxonomy): Eukaryota > Fungi > Ascomycota > Sordariomycetes > Ophiostomatales > Ophiostomataceae > Raffaelea > Raffaelea albimanens. The sequence continues at coordinate 2,367,145 of PCDJ01000006.1, read as the reverse complement.
TGCCGTCTGGTACGCGTTCCGGGGAGAAACCTTCTCTGGGTACACAAAAAAAATCTGTTCCTTCCCTTTTTGGCAATTCTTGATGGCCCCAAACCACCTCACCGACTTGGTGTGCCTGGTCGTTCTTTCCTTGTTTGGCTGCCCCCCCCCCTCCGTTGAAAAATTATAAATCCCAACGCGTCTTCACTCTCGCTTCATTCTCTTCTCACCCTTTGTTTTTGTTTTCTGCTCTCACGAATCTCCGCTCGTTTTCTTCCAAACACCACACCCTCTTTTATCATTCAACCTCATTTAAACTTCTTCACCTTCTCTTGCACACATCTTCCTGTCCTCTCTTCTACGCTCTTTTACCTTTATCCTCGACTGACTCGTCTTGGACATAAACAGCCTTTCGCTTCTACCCAAACACTTCACTCGTTTGAAATCTTCACTCTTTCCAACCAACAAAATGAACTCCAACATGGACAACAAGGCCGAGTTCCCGGCCGTCTATGTCGACGAATCCTGCGTTGCTGTTCGTCAGAACAAGGCCCGCCGCCTGACCTCGGCTGTGGTCAAGCTGCTTCTCTCGCTGGTCCTCGCTGGTTTCTGCATGGCCCTGATCCTCCAGGTGGTCAATGGTGAGTTTTGGCACTCAAATGCCCCCAAATCCACAGACAGCTAACATCTTCCACAGACAAGAAGTACTACGACAGCCTGCTGAACAAGTACACGGATCTCCTCAATGAAGGTCGCGTCCCCAACGCGCCTGTCTACCGCCTGACCCATCGGGCCGCGGACCAGGGCAACGTGTCCTACACCTACACCACCACGACTCTGACCCAAGGCACTACTGTTACTGTCAAGACCACGCCCGCGGCCAGCATGTCTGCTGCTCCCATCACCGCTGGCACTGGCTCGGTGGCCATCTCTGGAACAGCCCCAGGCTGTTCTGCTGCCCCCCCGTCCACTGTCACCGTCACTGTGCATGACAGCAGCCCGGCCAGCAGTGTTTTCTCTAATCTGCCTGCCTCTGCCTCCAGCTCGCTCACTGGCACTTTGTCTTCCACTGTGTCCACCACTCGTGTCAAGACCACCACTGTCTTTGTCACTGCGAGCGGCTTGGTCACCGCCACGGTTGAGACCCTGACCTCCACTGCTTTCTCGCGCCAGACAACCACTGAAGTGGCGACGGCCGGTGCCTTCAGCAAGGGCACCTCGTCGACCCAGTCTGTTGATGCTGTGTCTGGCATTGTTCCTTCGTCATCGGCTGGCTTTTCCAACACCAGCAGCATTTTTAACATGCCTGGCTACGAGCCTTCCACCACGGCTAGCTACATCTTGTCCGGCGCTACTGGCTTTTCCGGCACTGGTCCGGTGACATCTGCGCACATCTCGTCCACCAGCACCAGCGACCCTGTGGGAGCCACTGTGGTGACTGTTTCGGGCGCTGAGAAGACCCATGGTTACACCATGGCCATGGTCTTTGCGGCCATCTCTGTTGCCATCTTCCTTTACTAGACAATGTCTAATTTTCGCCACCAGAATTTGGTGCAGCTGATGTGATTTTTTGGGGGTCGAAGAACGAAACCGGCAGCGGGCCACAGGGAGTACCAGATCGTGCTCGGAAGACAAGAAACTGACAAATAATGTCTTGTCTGTGTGACTGGTTGGCTCGCCTCATGTGTTCAATGAACGTTCTGATCTTGTACCGTTATTTATTTGCTTTTTATGTCATCGCTTCGCGTGCGCAAACAGATGGATGGATATACCACGTCTTTATCATGGCCAACAGGAAAGACTTACATAGCAACGTCAAGCTAGGGCTACAGTCATCATGTACGGTCAAAAGGAATCGCAGCGTAATGAAAATTGAATGATTTTATTTACCTGTCGAGTCGAACGAAGAAATGCAGGTGTGACTGTCAAATTGTGATACCAACACTGTTCACCGAACATGTACGTCAGTTTAAACGAAAAAGTATAGGTAAAATCTGGCATGTAAAAAACTATTTTTTTGCTACGTGACTCCTTTCCTGTTGTAGTACGTACCCAAGCCGTGATAATCGACTCGATCCAACTCCTTGCCTGCCAAACGCCTCTAAAACGCCAATTATCCTAACCCAGGGATATCCCCCCCAAAAAACACCCAACCCATACTCCTTGTTTTCTTTTCCTCACTTTACTTGTTTTTCCTTTTTCCTTTCTTCTAGTTCCTCGCCCCGCTCGCTTTGGACTTTCCAATCCTTCTTTTCTCACCTCGCTCGTTCCGAACCTATCGGTGCTGCGACTGCCGCCGTGCCCGCCACCCTTCCTTGATCGCCTTCGCCGCGTCCTTCAGCTCCGTGTCCGACACGCTATCCCGGATGCTCTCGAGCACGCTGTTTACCGTGCTAATGTGGTTTGCCTCGGGCTTGTCGTCGCGGAACCGGTGCAGCCGCCACCGCTGCTGCTCGTCCAGGGCACACTCGACGACACGGTTCGACACGGGGTCGCCGGCGGCCTTTATCGTGTCCCACTCGTCCTCAGTCAGGTACAGAGGCGCAAAGTAGCGGTACGCCTCGCCGTCGCCGCTGCGGTCGCCGTAATACGCAAACAAGTCTGCGTCGGGGACAGAGTCAAAGTCTAGGTCGGCGGCCGATTTGTCCGCCCCTTGGCCGGCGTTCTTTTCCCCATCGGCAGCCGCACTCTCCCCGTCGGCCTTTTTAAAGTGAACCTGGATCCGGAAATCAATAGTGTTCTCCTCGACCGGCTTCCACTTGAGAATGTGCGGGTCGGTCCCCGGGTGGTAGTGCGTGCCGCAGCACGTAAAGATGAGCCCGTCGCTGCCGTGCTTGAGGTTCGGCAGGATGGCGCGGAACATCATTTCGATGCCGTAGCTGTACTGCATGTCCTTCATCTGGACGGCAAACGCCTGGAACTGGCGCTCTTCCGGGTACTTTTTGAAGAGCGCGTCGTACGGCTTGTAGACGGCCTCCTTAAAGTAGCCCAGCCGCTTGTCGAGCGTGCGCTCCGTCATGTCCTTGTTGTCGAGGACGAGGCAGTCAAACACCAAGAAAGTCGGCTGCTGCTGGCCGTGGCCCAGGTCGTCCATGACGAGCTCGCCGTCGACCAGCGTCTTGACGTGGAAGGCGGCGTCCTCGTCGGGGCGGGGCAGGTGGAGCGCGCCGGGCGGGAGGAACCAGTAGTCGTTTTTGCGGTCGATGAGGTATTGGATCTCGTTGCCCTCTTCGTCTTCGGTGAGGTACAGCAGGTAGCGGATGCCGTCTGTTTTTTCGCAGACGTAGTAGCTAGCCAACCGTTAGGACAAAAGATCAGCACGGACTGGGGATGGTCTCCCACTTACTCCCTCTTGCGAAGCTCTTCGACGTGCTTGCGGGTGAAACTGACGGGTTGCGCGCCCGGAAACCCGAGCTGCTGGCGACGGAGCAGGCTTGCGACTTCGCGGCGCATAGACTGGAGGACGTCGCCCTCGGCGCGGATGCCGGGCGCGTCGATGCGCTCGAGCTTGCCGCCCATTGTGAGGAGGTCGACAGGGATAATGTGTGTGTGTGCGTATGTGTATGTGTGTTTTATATAGTTGTATCAGAGACGAAGCGCGTATTGGCAGCGGTGGTGGTGGCGGGATGATACAGCAAGTTGACGTTGATCAGAAAATAATAAATTCGGAGCTTGCCAAACAGCTCCCCAGACTGTCTGTGCATACAGTGTGTGCACTGTGTAACGTACGCCTTTAGCCTGCAACGGTGACAACACCCCACTGTGTGGACAACTCCTTGCAAACACGTTCGAACAGGCTTCTTATTGTTTCGCCGTTCAGCATCCTCCCGCGCGCAGGAAGCTGTTCCTGTTTCAGGAATCAGAAACCACATGCTTCTCCCCCAGAAATGAGGCTCGACAGGGGGCTGTTTAGGCCAAGAGTCCAAACGCCTGGTTCTGCTTGCTTTTTTTATTAGTCAGTCTTTCACTTGCTTCCATTCCACCTTTGCGCCTTCCTTTTGTGGCAGCTGCACATGCCTCGAATGGTCAGTGACAATGTGATGTCTTACAGGCGAGATAGGCGGGTGCGACCGCCCTGGGAATACACTCAGCGAGGCTGTGTTTCTGTATTCGGTGCTTCATGTTTTAGTGGATAAACGCCCAAAGTACCCAGGTTTCTCCCTGCCCGTGGGATGCAGGTGCGCCTTCCCGTCCCATGATTTTAGGCATTAAATTTTGCAATTAATTAAATGGCTGCCTATCAACTATCAACTAAGAACTACTCCTTGGCCCCCGTTTATTCCTTTTCACGATTACGTCCCTTTTTCTGCTACGTACTCCATAGTAGCCCGCCCTGCCTGCTATACGGCCTGTTTTGACGACAGCCTCCCCCCCCTCCGTTTTGCCCGTCTGTATTGTCTGATACGCCCTTCCGTCAGATAGGACGACCGCCTGTTCATGGTTTCCGCATTCGTGACCGACCGCTGCTCCCCCGAGCCATCGCGCGAGCTGCCGTCGTTTTAGTTTGCAGCGCGATTCTGAAGGCGACGAAAAACCGACGACCGACTGCCACCGACGTCACCACTCCGCACCCGGACCCACGAGACACCGACTCAGGGTCTTGCGCGCGCAAGAGAGATTGAACAACGGAACAAGACGACTGTCTAGCAGCAGCCATGTTCCCTACCGTGGCCAACGCCGCGATGGCGCTCGCAAGTACGCACCCCCCCCAGATAGGCCGGCCGGCTTGGCCTCGTCCTCCCTTGGGGCAATATCCTGGCCGTCCTCCACAACCCTTATACTGACTTTTACCAGAGCGAGTTTCCGACGAGACCGATTCCGAAGGTACGCACGCATTTAGACCACTCAGAAGAACAATATCCAGCCCCAAGAGAAGGAAGATAAGGAGCCGAGGTGTCGAGAGGTGGTGGTGACGAAGAGGACACACAGGAGAAAACATGCCGAATACGAACAACCTCATGACCGTCGCGGACAATACTAACGACCTCCCCAGACAACGACTCCTCGAAGAAGGAGATCTACGCCTCATGGGCCATCTTCATTCTCATCATGCTGCTTATCGTGGCCTTCTTCACCAGCTACACCCTGCAGCAGAAGAAGGTCACGGCCGTCCACGAGACGGTTATTTCCATCTTTGCCGGTGAGTGAACTCAGACCTCTGGTTTTCTTGCTGTCTGGTAGATATCTAACAGTCCAGGTATGACTGTCGGCCTCATCCTCCGAGTCACGGCCGGTGACAGCATCCGCGACCTCGTCAGCTTCGACTACCAGATCTTCTTCAACCTCCTGCTCCCCCCCATTATCCTGTCGTCGGGCTACGAATTGCACCAAGGCAACTTCTTCCGCAACATTGGCACCATTCTCACCTTTGCCTTTGCCGGAACTTTCCTGTCGGCCATGGTCATTGGCGTCATCCTGTGGTTGTACACGCGCATCCCGCTCGACGGCCTGACCATGACCTGGACCGACGCCATTGCCGTTGGCGCCACTCTCTCGGCTACAGATCCTGTCACCATCTTGGCCATCTTCAACTCGTACAAGGTCGACCCCAAGCTGTACACTATCATCTTTGGCGAGTCCATCCTGAACGACGCTGTTGCTATTGTCATTTTCGAGTCGGCGCAGAAGTCCAAGAACGGTTCTGCGTCATCCTCTAGCATTATCACCCTGCTCAAGGGTGTGGGCATCTTCTTGAAGGACTTTTTCGGCAGCTTGGTCATTGGTGCTCTGGTCGGTATTGTGGCCGCCCTCGGCCTGAAGTATACTTATGTGCGGCGCTACCCCAAGATTGAGGGTTGCTTGATCGTCCTGATTGCCTACGCCACCTACTTTTTCTCCCAGGCTGTGGAGATGTCTGGTATGTTCTTGCCGTGTACTTCTCGAGACGCGCTCCTTGTTCTAACCTTGCCCAGGTATCGTGTCTTTGCTGTTCTGCGGAATCACTCTCAAGCACTACGCCTACTTCAACATGTCCCGCCGTACTCAGCTCTCGACCAAGTACATATTCCAGGTGCTCGCCCAGCTATCCGAAAACTTCATCTTCATCTACCTGGGTCTGTCTCTCTTCACCGACAAGGACCTGTCATACCAGCCGTTCCTCATCATTGTCACTGTGTTGGCCGTCTGTGCTGCGCGCTGGGTGGCTGTGTTCCCTCTTTCCAAGGCCATCAACTGGGTCATCCACTACCGCGCCCGCCGGCGTGGCGTCCTTAACCAGGCCGACGAGCTGCCTTACAACTACCAGGCCATGTTGTTCTGGGCCGGTCTGCGTGGTGCTGTCGGTGTCGCCCTGGCAGCACTGCTTACCGGCAAGGACACGTATGCTCTCAAGGCTACGGTTCTGGTCGTGGTCGTGCTGACTGTCATCATCTTTGGTGGCACTACGGCACGTATGCTGGAAATTCTGGGTATCCGCACCGGTGTCGTGGACGAGGTCGACTCGGATGACGAGTTTGACATTGAGGCCATCGGCGGTCCGTATGCCAAGCGCTCGGGCAACGGCTTTGGCTACAATCCACCACATCGCGGCAACGGCATTGCAAGTGGTTCGGCTGTCCAGCTTGGCCGCTTGGCCGCTCAAAATAGCGGCGGCGTAGCAGGCAGTGGCAATAACAGCAGCAGCAGCAGCAGCATGTCGGGTAGCGCGAACGGGCACAATAAGCGTGGCCACTTCCCGGCTAACGACAATGGCAGCTGGACGTCTGGCGTGCGTTCACCAAACCCGCCAATCACTCGGCCGTCCAGTGCCAGTCGCAAGAACTCGATCCGCGACGCCAGCGAGAGCGAGCGGGCAGAGTTGCTGGGCCACGCGGCAAGCGCAACAGATTCGGAATTGGACAGCGATATTGACACGTCGGATCTGCCGCCGCCAGCACCGAAGAGACGAGCAAGCCCTGCGCCTGGTACGCCGGTCGAGGGTTTCTCAGTGGAACCTGTGGTTGGTGGAACAGGCAGCCCAGCTCTGGGCAGCAGTAGTGCGGCCGCTGCTGGTGGCATGACGGCATCGTCGGCGTTTCGGCAGCTGTTCAGCACCGAGGACCCGACGGCACTGCTGCGGCAGCTGGACGAAGACTACATCAAGCCGAAGCTACTGCTGGACGGCGGCAACGGGCGCGGCAACAATGGCGGAGGCGTATGATGTGATGATGAAAAAAAGGGGAAAACTCCTCCAAAGGACAGGGCCAGTTTTTGGTTTGCTGCTTCAGTGTACAAATTGACGGACGCATGTATGCAACGGGGAGGGATAAAAGACATAATGTGTCTTGTCCCTCTTTGGTCCTGGGTGTATGGCTGGGAAACGGGTGGGCGAGTTACGGTCTTTTATCTGCCTTCTTTATTGCATGGGGGGTGTCCTTAACTGCTGCGGTTTTCCCCCATAACCTCTATGAAAGGTTTTTTATATTAGGATTTTTCTTGGTTTGTATTTCTTCCATCTTTTTTGGTTTTCTTGGTTTGGAAGCATCATCTGGGGAAGAGACCTTGTCGGGATAACGACCTGACCAGTGCCTTTCTTTATTTCCTTTTCTCTTTGACACGCATACATGGATATGAGTGTTCGTTCTTTTTTTTCCTGGTGGCGTTGTAACATAGAAGAGACACCCAGGCATGAAGCCTCTTTTTTGGTATTATTTCTTTGTTCTCTTTTTTTTAGTGTCCTGTATATGTGAAATAGAGCAAACGAGCAGTGCATGAACAATGGGTGGTGCCTGGGCTGGCAGGCTTTGGCAGCTGTACCGAGACAACGGCCTAAACTCAGGCACCGCCTGCGCTAGAAATGTAGAGAAAGCCGGCAGAAACCCAGAAACACGCCGTCAGACAGTTCAGGGGCACGCGACACAGCCTCGGTGGGGCATATATCCGCCTGGGCCAATGGGAGGGCGACGACTGGTCCGACGCAGCCTGTGCTCCAGTGGCTGAGCCAATGACCACGCGGACAGCACACGTCTGCCTCTCAACGGCCTCCCTGGGCCGCCAACAGTGACGAAAGGGCAGAGGACAGAGGGGTGACGGTCACCGGCCGCTAGTTGTGGACAAAACAGGAAACCGCGACCTGTCGTGCAGCCGCCCGCCAACATTTCATAAGCCGAGCCTCCAGAGGACCAGGCTGTCTGTCTTTTTGTCTCCTTCTCATTCACTCGTTTCTCAACAACTCGCATTTTCTCACAACCACATCCTACCGGCAACATCGTTTGCACCGTCTCACTCTGCATTCCCCGCCTACCCCCTGTCTTTAACCCACCTTCTTGGCACAGCCTTGTCGCTCGCCATTTTAATCTCGAGGCGCCTTGGCAGCTCTTCTCTTCTGTCGTCATCCTCCTGACGCAGCCGGACCCTAGAGAAAGACTGCAGCCTGGTCTTCTCCCTTGTTAAACCAGCTTCCCTCTCATAGTCGGCGTCTCACCCATCCTCTCATTTTCCTCGTCACGCTCTTTTCTTTCCTCGCTACGCTCGCAGCCTCTCTTTCTTTGTTTCCTACGCTCGAGGTCTCACCTCTTCTCTCTTCCCTTGCCTTCTTTCATCAGCTACCTCCTACACCTCCTACACCTCCTCCACCATGCTCGACGAAAATCTCCCTACGTTCATCTTCCGGCCCATGCCCGACACCCCCCACAGCTCCGTCGTCTACTTCACCCGCAGCGGCTCCGACCCGGCCCCCGAATATGTCCTCCGCATAGCCGACCCCGTCACCAAGCCCGCATGCCGCGGCATCTACGCCGCCGCCCTCACCGATCCCTACAACAGCACCGACGTCGTCTACGGCGAAGTCGCCGTCAAGCCCGAATGGCAACAGCCCACTCTGTCCACAGCCGAGATCCGCGCCCAGGAAAGCTCCGGCACCGCCGACGCCGCAGCACCGATCCCCAAGCTCCCCGAGAACTTTGCCATCCAACTCTACAACCCAGACCAGGCCGTGCAGGTCAAGTGGACGCCCAAGAGTTGGAACAAGACCGAGTCGTGGGAATTTGAGATCCCCATTCAAAGCTTCAAGCCGCCCAGCGCCAGCCGACTGGACCGGCAGGAAGAGGAAATGGCACCGCTGGCTGGCGTGCCCCGCAATGCCTTCCGGTGGAAGCGCGACGGCCGGCTGGGCAACAAGGACATGACGTGCTACATGGTCGGCCGGACCGTGGGCAAGCAGCGGAGCAAGGAGCCCGACATTACAGTGGCTCTGTTTAAGCACGGCCGGGACCCGGCGGTGACGATTTACGAGCCGAACCTGCAGCGCGTGGATGTGCAGGACCGCAAGGGACTGGACCTGGTGCTGCTGTTGGGCGCCCAGGTGATCCGGGACCTGTACCTGACGCCCAAGCAGGACCCGTTCAACTTGGAAGGAGCAGCCGCAGCAGGCGAGTCCAGCGGCCGCCGACGGGGCGCATCTCGTGCAGGAGCCACGGCCGCGACAGCCGCAGCCGCAGCAGTTGCCGCCAGCAGTGCACCGCGGCCTGCCCCCGCTCCAGTGCCGGCCCAACCGACTACGGCAATGCACAACACTGCCCGCCAGAGACAGCCCTCTGGGTCTGGAGCGACTCCCTCGGCCGCAGCGATCGATGCCGAGACGAAGCGGCTGCAGGCGATGCTGGAACGCGAAGAGCGCGAGCGGGAGAAGCGGGAGCGCGAGGAGGAGAAGCGCATCAAGAAGATGCTCGAGGCGGAAGAAAAGGAGCGGCGGCGGCAAGAGGCCGAAGTGGCCAAGGAGACGGAGCGGCTCAGAAAGATGTACGGTGTCGAGGGCCAGGAGCTGCCGTCGGCCGCACAGGCGACATCCCAGCAGAACCACCGCCCAGTCCCGCCGACGCCGAACCAGCGTCCTGCGCAGCCGGTGCCGTCGTCGTCTCACCAGACCCGCCCGCACCACCACCACAGCAGCGGACCGTACATGACCGCCCCTGGTCTGCCGCCGCGGCCGTCTAGTGCGGGGCCACGGCCTAGCAGCTCGTCGCATCACAACGGTGGCGGCAGCTCTAGCCACCATCACAGCGGCCTCAACTCGTGGTGGCACAATGGAGTGCTGGGGTCGAACGGAAACAACAACAACAGCAGCAGTGGCGGCGGCGGCCGGCAAAAGCGCCACGGATCGAGCGTCTACATCAACGGCCCCATGGCGGCGAGCAGTTTGTTTTCGACCAGCCGCGACGGGCCGTCTGACGATGACCAGCGGAAAAAGATTCAAAAGAAGAGGAGTGTCTACTTTTAGGGTGGGGGGGGGGGTCTGAACGGTATCGGGTTGGTCTGGTGTGATGGATATTTGGGATATTTCGGTTTGGGTCTCATTTGGGTCTCATTTGGTTCTTTAAAGTCGTTTTTGGTCATGGCATTTGGGGTTTTTCCTGTTTTATTCGGTTACATGTAGTACCATTATACCCACGACTTGCACTTTTTTTTTGCTTTTTGAAATACAATGGACGATATTATCAATGAAACAATTCACCAGTGTGCGACTGCTCGTGCGCGCTGCAGTGTCATTATACATACACGAGGATCACATTTACTTGACCACACACTTGGTGATACAAATTTTGTATAATAGGGTTTGATATTCTTTGAACATGACACACAGAAAGACAAAGCTCATTTAGCACATTGTACTCCAGAGTCATGTGTGTATCCTCGTACAACAGTAGGGGGAATGAATGTCCACCAAAAGCCCAAATATACAGCGCCAAAACATTTGCCATCCATCCGATCTCCTTTCTCATTGTCCCCATGCGCGTTGTTCGTGACAAAAAACAGGATACCGGCATATACAAAAAATGGACGCCGCCAAACCAGACAGACTTGCCAACCCCCCTTTCCATTCCCATATTTCAGGTTGCCATGCAGGTTCAAAAAAAAAAAAAAAACACATATCGAGAATATCAAGACGCGAATCAAAAACCGAAAAAATGTATAAAAAATGAGTATACACAAAAACTCCACATAAATGCTTCGTTTCTTGCTGGCTCCTTTCCTCTCTAAGTTCCCAACTTTCTTCATCTTTGCTGGGGTTCAGTAAGCCTCAAGCGTGTGCTTGCGCTGGCTGTACCTCCTGACTCCTGGTACCAAACTTCAGGGTCTGTCTCGGCACCATTTTTTTTTCTCAGATCGGGATGCCAGTCATCTTGGTACGCCCGCTCATTGGCGTACCCCTTGACGTTCCCATCCAAGCAATCTGTTCCAAAAAAGTTGCCGTAGGGTGATCGGAATACCCCTCTTCGTTGCATGCAGTGTGCTTTTGTTTGCAACGAATCAAAACGGCACACATACAGCGAGCACGATCGGCTGTTCGCTGTGTGCGATTGTAGCGCAATGCCGATGCCAGGAACTGCGACCAGAAAGATGCTCCACGAGTGATGCAAGCGTGTCTTCCAAGACCCCCTCATGTGTCTCAAAATCAATAGATCCTATCCAATTTCTCGACCAAAAATCCTTCTCTCCAGTCCGTCGCTCTCCTTTCAAATGATGCCTCCCGGCGGGTCATAGCCAGTGGAAGCGCCACGCGCCGCTGCGTTCAGGCCGGCACTCCCTGGAATGTCTGTGGGCAGATCGACTTGTGCATTGGCCGTCTTCCGTAGCATGAACATGGGTTTCTTGCCCTCCTTGTCGAGTTGTTTGAAGAGAATGAGGGGCTTTTCATCCAGAGCCAAGCAGCGTTCTTGGTCTCCGTAGACAATATACAACGCGTATTGGTCGGGTGGGGCGTTGATCTGGTACCGGCGGAGAGCAGCTGGCAAAACCTTGTAGCATGGATCGTCCATGCTGACACGGAATGACTTGAAGATCTCCACAGAGGAATTGGCACCGGGTGTATCTGGGGCGGGTGTTTGCATCCGGCGAGGAGCGGCTGACTTTTCACGGGATGAGGCGGCATAATTGTGGTCGTTTTCAGCAAAGGTCGACCGGCCGGATGGGGTTGGCTGGTCGCCGCGGTACGAGCGAGAGGCTAGTGTGGCACCGCCAATGGATGGCGGCGAGGTCGGTGATGGTATATTCGGCGAAGGGTACGAAGGGGAGGTTGCTGAGATTGCTTGGCCGCCGTTGGCGGCGGCAAGGTGCTGGGAGGACATGACGGCGCGCTCGGCAGCGTTGGCGGGGTCGAGTGTCTGCTCGACAAGCATGCGGTCATGGGCTGTCTGCAGGTGGGTGGGAGAGGTAGTCTTGGGAGTGTTGCCCATTTTCCGGGTTGAGTACGATCTCTTGATGGACTGGCTGGCAGAGAGTGATGGTGCGGGTGGAGGCGGAGAGAGGCTGGCGTCGAAGCTGTAGGACTGATCGTTGTTGACGTGTGGCAGGGGTTGCTGGGCGTCCTTGACGAGACGCAGAGCAGGGAGGACGTCCTCGCGCAAGCGGCGGAAGTCGTCGGTGAGGCGGCGCAAGTCTTGCTCAAAGAGCATCATGCGCTCGTCCCGAAGGCGCAGCTGCTCGACAAGGTTCTTGATGTCTTGTAGAGTGGCGTTGGTGGATTGAGCTTCCGACTCAGCGGCTAGGGGGGGAGTTAGCATGTGGACGGTAGATCAAAGCGGTATTTCACAGGCAGGGCGAGACATACTCAGTGGCACATAGTGGTCGCTCTCGATGGGAACATCCTGCGCCTTTTTGACCTCGTAGACGCTTTTGAGGATGGTGAGACGGTGGCCGACACTGGCGATGCCCATTTGTTTCAGGTCGTCGTGTTGCAGAGCAATGAGAGCCTCCCCGACGATGTCGTTTTCTGTGCTATGTTAGCCATATTCCGGGACCAAATAACTAAACCGTCGGCAGGTTGTCGCGGATTCCCAGCGTGTATCCTGCTTGTTGCGTTTGCAAGGCTCCCAATGCCTAAAGGCTCCCAATGCCCCAGGGGTTTAAGACGCACCAATGAAGCCGTCGGCATACTGCTGCAGGCCGATGGTGGCAATGAAATCTGCACACTCCTCGGCAGTCCACTCGGATATCACGGTCTCGGGCAGGCGTTCAGGGCCGCTGTGGTAGCCGTAGGTGGTAGGGGTGTGCTCGGCGGAGAGGGGGTCGGTCTCGGTGGGAGAGATGTCGGACTCGGCGACGTCGGTGGGCGAGCTGTCGGGGATGTCGCGCTCGTACTCATCGTCGGCGTCCGACTCCGCGTACGCGGTGCCCGTCTGGAAGCTCATTGCGGCGGCCGGCTGGAGGAAGAGGGCGAGGGAAGGGACGGTTCAGTCGGGCCGCGATGGCTTCGCAGGTAGGGAGACGGGGAACGCGCGAGGGCAGCGAAGGGTGTCGGAACAAGGGCCGGACAGAGCGAAAAGGGAGAGAGGAGAGGAGGAGAGACAGAACAGGAGAGCAGTGGTGCGAGGTTGTGATCGCGGCGTAGTTGTGGTCACCGCGGGCGGCAATGAGGAGTGTTCTATTCGTCGGACCTTGGACGAGGCAGGACGAAGGGGGGGTAGGAGCAGAGAGGACACAGGAGGACAGGGGGGCGAGAGGGGGCAGAGGGACAGACGACAGACAGCCTCGACGTCCGCAGCCTGTTCGCTAGCTGTCTCGTGTGTTTTTCCCCTGTCGTGCCGATCGGTGGGTTGAGGTTCTGGGGGGGTGAGGCTTTTGGCGAGGAGGCTCGTTTGCGCGGTCGCTTCGGCTTGCAGGCAGTGGGATAGGAGAGCAAAGGGGGGTGCTGCCCTCTTTCGGATCGGCCTTAGGCGGTCGTCATCAGAGCCCAGGTGGTCGGCGGGCCGCAGAAGGGGCCAGTTTGTCGGGCGAAGGAGTGTGATGAGAGAAGTGGTGCAGAAAGCAGGTCGTGGAATGGGCCGTGTTATGCAGACAGCAGGGCGAGCAGGTCCAGAGGGCCGAAAGGTGTCAAGAGCCGACAGGTCGAAAAAAAGGGTGTGGAGACGATGGGGAGGAGAAGGAGAGCCGCAAAAGGGGAGGGAACGAAGGCGCTCCAAATTTCGAAATTGCAGATTGGGGCGGCCGCCAGCCAGCGACAGAAAAGGGAAGGAGCGGCTGGTGGGTGGAGGAGATGGTGGTGGGCGCACACTGGGAAGGAGCTGCTGGCTGGGTCGGTCGGCTGCCGCTGGGCTACTGGGGGGCTACTAAGTGGCTAGTAGGGCTGTCCCGATGGGCGGTTCGAGCAGGGGAAAAAGCAGGCACCTGGCGCATAGAAGCAAAGGACAAGAAAAAGAGCTGCCGCTGCAGTGGGCGGCAAAGACCAAAGACCAAAGAGATGGCAAACAAAAGGCTCGCGCAGTTGGCCCACTAGCTGTAGTCGTAAGCTGGCCTGGCCTGCCACAAAGTAGATTGATCCAAATGGGAAGGAACTCAAGCCGGCGGCGGGAAGGAGCAGCCAGAGCACAGGAAGGAGCGATGGCGGACACACAGACAGATGGCGGATGGCGAGTGCAGTAGGGAAAGAACGAATATAGGCGTGGTATATTTAGAGTGGAAAGGCGACAGGGGTGTGCGTATTTGTGTGTGGAGGGAAGGCGCGAGCGAGTGATGGGGCGGCAGGAGCGAGAGGAAGACAGGAGGAAGGCACGAAGAAGACAGGAAGAAGACAGAGCCAAGGCAAGAGGAATAAAGAAGAAGAAGGAGTCCATTCTTCTATTGAGTGTTCTACGAGCATTCTCCTCTCCGAAGCATCCTTCGTATCTATCGACGCATCCTGCTACCAGCGACTCTGCGACGCTGTTGCTCTGCCGCAGTATCTGTGCCGGGTCTACACGTGTGCTCCTGGCAAGCTGTGCTCTCCCATAGGAGACGCCCGCAAGGGGAAGCCTCCAATCCGGTTAGCTCGGTGGGGATTTCACAATGTCAATGGGTGGCGCTCAGGGCGTTGAGAGGCGCTCGGGCTGGACTGGTCTTGCCCCGAGATAATGCTGGCTCGCCTGGGCCGCGCTCATTGGCTGTCGTCCCGTCGTGCCTGCTCTGCGGGCGGTCTTCGCAGCAAGTGCCGACAACAGCCTCGCCGTTGCGAAGAGGCAAGGAAAGCAAAAGAGATGAGTGTCTTGTGTGCCCGCATTCTGTCCATGCTCTGCTCAGACGTTGTCATCCAGTCTCTGCGACTCGTGATCTTCGAGCTCCTGCTTTGGCGATCCGTCTGAAGAGTGCGTGCCACTACGGGAGGTGCCACAAAGCAGGCACTTGTCCCGTTCTCTTTATTCTTCTCACATCTCGCCTCTTCCTTTCTTAATTGCTCCCTTGTCCAATATTCCAGTTCATCAATTTGCGTGCTTCTTGCGTGCATCCGCCGCTCGCGTTTGGTACTTCCAGTCTCACGCTTTATTTCTTTTTCGTCCGCTCCTTTGCCAGTTTTCTGTCATTTCCTTCTCCCTGCATTGGCAGCGTCACATCGCATCTGTCAACGTCCCAGAGAGCGCTGATTTCGTGTGCACCGGACAGCCAAAAAGCGCGCCTAGGCGAGCTACGAGCCGCCCTTCCAACCCACTTCCGCAGGGTCCCTTTATGAGTGGCGCGCCGAAGTACGCTCTTGCAGGAGAGAATCTTTTGGGGTCCTCCCTTGGGGGCTTTTGGGCGCTCATCCTTTGGACTCCCTCGGCATCCCCCCCTCTTCCGGCAACCGCCCGCTCAGACACAAGAGAAAAAGCCTGTGCGTTTCCTGGGTAAGACAAGCATGGAACAGTTTAAAAAGGGAATGCTGTGTATGCGTTCGTCCAAACTCCTGAAGGACGGACCAAAAAGTACAACCGGAAACCGAGGACTCGCAAGCTGTTTCGCCCCGACGGCTTTGCACAAAGCATCCAACAAATGACATGATATTGTTCTCTCCGACGCTCTTTCCGGCGCCGTTGGTGTGCGGACTACTGCAAATACTAAGAGTATTGATCTTGCAAAGTAGCATTTGCACAATGTACGAAGTGGTATTCGTTAGAAAGATGTATGGGCACTGCTGGCTTTGTGGCTTCTGTAGTATCAGTGCCGTTTTGCAGTACGAGCTTTAGTTTCTGCCTATGTAGCATTCGCGGTTTTGGGACTTTGTCGGCCGACATTTCTGGACCCAAAAACGGGACAGAGGGGAATGAAATAATTAAAAAAAAAAAAAAAAAAAAAAAAAAAAAAAAAAAAAAAAAAAAACGTGTGGGCTATGATGGACCCCAAAAAAACAAAACTTGAAATACCCAGACACAAAAAAAGGACTTCCGAAAAGGACCCCAGAAAGGACTCCAAAAATGGACAGTCTCCTTTGGCTTTTGAAACGTCGCGGTCTGCGGAAAGCGGCTGGGCAGTGAGGTTTCAGAAGTCCAAAGCCGCCTGAGAGGATGGAAATCCGATTGAGAATCAACGCCGGAGGACGCCTGGGAGCCTCCTGGGAGCGTCTCTTGGGAACGCCCCGAAATCAGTCCAATTTATCCATCCATCGCGACATTGCAGATCAACGTTGGCCAGCTTCGTCTTGGTCTGAAAAAAAAATAAAAATAAAAATTAAAAAACTCTTCCTTTACCCGTCTCTGTTGAAACGCTCCATCTTGGCACCCGTATTGTTGCTCTGCTATTTTGCTAAAATTTATTATTCCATATTTGTGCTATTTCTCCTCTTCTTCGGGTTCTGCCGTAAGAGCCAATATGGGGTCCAATAAGTCAAAGATTTCGACTGTCTTCCGCCCCTTTTTTTTCTGGGATCAACGTTGCGTCGTAAATAATAAACACTGCAATAAAGTAACACCTAATATACACCCGCGGGCACCTGCAGACGCCTCTAATACCAATGGTTTGTCGGCTGCTCATATTGCCAATGTCGCCACTTTGGGGTGTCCATCCTGCCACACCCTTCCACGTCGTCCAAATCTTCCACACGTTCTAGAACGATTCAAACAGACATGTTGCAATCCCCGTACACATCATCGCCAAGAGTCTTGGCTTCTATATTGAGATGGCCTTCAGATGGTCAAGGCCAGAGACACATAACCAGGTTGGCGTTCATGGTAGATTATCGTAGTCATCAAGTAAATCCAGTAAAGTGACCAGTCTTTGACCCAAGCCTCACCTGCCGACCTACTGGCAGCCGACCCAACTAATGGTACCTCCCCGGCTTCGTCGCCGACTTGGCCCGCGCAGACTCTAGCATCTTCATGAAATCCCCAAACAACGACGTCACCGTCCCCCCGGCCTCCCAGTCGTCCACAATCTCATTCGCCAACGCCGCCCTCGCCGCCGCCTTCATCCTGTGCCGCTTCGTCAGCTCGTCCGCCGTCAGCAGCCGCTCGTTTGCGAGCTTCTCCTCCACCCAGTCCCGCAGCGCCCGCCGCCAGTGCAGCAGGTCGTGCGCCGTCTCCGCGTTGCTGTGGCACACCACGCCGACGTACCACGGCCGGCCCGCCGGTGCGATCTCGTTGCCGTTCACGTCCCGGTCCACCCTTTTGGTGGCCTCGCTTCGCTCGTTTTTCTTTGCGGTCTCGCTTCGCTCGTTTTTCTTTGCGGTCTCGCTTCGCTCGTTTTTCTTTGCGGTCTCGCTTCGCTCGTTTTTCTTTCTAGTCTCGCTTCGCTCGTTTTTCTTTTTGGCCTCGCTTCGCTCGTTTTTCGTCGCCTTGCTCTTGGCCTCGCTTCGCTCGCTTTGCTGTCCCTTCCCTTTCCTTCCTCTCCGCCCAACCTCAACGACGTCGTCGTCATCATCCACGTAGACAATCTCATCACTGTCAGTCACAACCTCCACTTCCTCTTCATCCCCCTCCATGTCGTCTAGTGTCCGACTATCATATGGCGTCCCGGTCAGCACCACCTTGAACGACGGCGGGTGCCCGCTCCGCCCACACGCCTGGCAGATACTGCCCTCCGGCCCGAGCGTGGACGCAATGCTCATGCCCCGACTCCTGCCCCCCGCCGACGGCCGCATGTCAAAACTGTCCATGTACGGCCGCGCCCGCAGCGCGCTGTGGAACGCCGCCGTCCAGCTCGACGATATAAAGCGGGACTGCGCCAGCCCGCCCAGCTCGCGGTCCAGGCGGTCCCACGCCCGCCGGTACAGCTCGTCGTCCTGCTCGGCGCCGCCGGGGTTGATCCGCCGGTGCACCAGCCACTCGACGGCGTCCTTGAAGTGGCTCTTTAGAGGCTTGTGCGCGGCCGACGTGAACTCGAGCGGGATCTGTCCGCGAATGTCGTCGTCGTCGTCGTCGTCGCCGTCGTCGTCAGGCTGGCCAATAAGCCCGAGGTGGCTGTCGTCGATGAAGTCGTCCATTTCTTCGAGCTCCTCATGCCCATACGGCTTCCCCTCGTCCTCCTGGTCGGTCTCCAAGAATCCGTAGTCGTAGAGGTCGCCTTCGTCGTCGTCGCCGTCGACGCTGTGTATGCGGCCGGCCCGGCGGGCATGTGCGAGTTCTCTCTCTCTGGTTTTCTTGTCGCTCTTGAGCCGTTGCTCGTCTCTGGACTCGACTCTCTTGACCTTTTTGACTTTTTTGACCTCGACCTTTTCGTCGTCGTCGTCGTCGTCGTCGTCGTCGTCGTCGTCAAAATCTGAGAGGGCGACAAGATCGGGATCTTTATCGTAGAGTGCCACATGCTCTTGGCCGTCCTCTTCGTCCTCTAGATCACTCTCTGTAACCTTTTCGCCCATCCTCCTCCGGCGGAGAAGCTCCATCTTGCGCTGCTTGACGGAGCGGAATCCCTTGCGGGTGGATGACCGAGCCGTGCGAGACGGGCTCGAGGGAACGTTGCGCTTGGGTGGTGTAGAGATGACCAGCTCGTCAGAGTCGGAGTCGGGCTTGTCGACTACTTGGCGCCGTCTCCGCTTGGACGGCCGGATCTCGTCGCTGTCATTCACTTTATCGACCTCATTGTCGTCGCTGTCCACGTCGAGAATAACAACATTTGACCGGCTTGGACCAGACGGCGTATCCGGGACTTTATCCCCAACCAGCGTGTCCTCCGACTGGTCACCCTTGTCCTCATCCTCACTGTCCACGACACGACGCCGCCTGCGCACCAGCGGAGACGAGTGTGCTACTGCCCGGGATGCAGACACGCCATAAGGCGACGGCGAGGCTCCGGACTGCGACTGTGGATCAGACCAGTGGATCGACCGTCTAGCCGACCGGCCATGCGGGCGGATAGGCAGGTCGTCCTCGTCCTCGTCCTCGTCGTCGCCATCTTCAGCTGCCGGTCTGGCAGGACTGCTTATCAGTCCAGGAGGAAAGGCACCGCCCACTGGCACGCGGATCCGGCGCTTGTTTGCCGTGCCTGGACATTAGTATTGAATAGGAGGCAAACGTCTTTTCAGTTGTCACTCACCAAGAATGTCCTCCAGCGTCTGCTGCCGGGGCTGCTTCTTGGAGTGCCGCATGAAGCCCGACGAGTTGGCAGGCATCGTCCAGCCGGGGGTGAGGGTCAGCTGGGTATTGTGAGTATCCAGAACACGTA
Organism: Raffaelea albimanens; assembly: GCA_002778245.1. Classification (NCBI taxonomy): domain Eukaryota; kingdom Fungi; phylum Ascomycota; class Sordariomycetes; order Ophiostomatales; family Ophiostomataceae; genus Raffaelea; species Raffaelea albimanens. The sequence goes on along the minus strand of PCDJ01000006.1, from coordinate 2,347,867 downwards.
TGGATATTGTTGAATCCAAAAGCAATGTAGTTGGTAACTTTGTAAGGGAGATATTGGCCAAAATGCCGAAACTGCCAAGTTGTTCAAAGTTTGTTGTCTTCAAAAGACGTCATCCTTAATTTTGACGCGTTTGGTTGAAGAAATGCGGAGATTTCTAGGCAGCTCAAGTCTAGGCAGCTCTCCCTCCTGTAGTGCACTAACAGCACCAGGCGTTGAGCCCCGGCTTTAGCTTTAGTGCTAAAGTGGACCCCGCTTTACTTTCCCCAAAACCACTTTACGCGTCTCGCTCCCATCTACAAGTCGGTCAGCCAAGACAAATCTTCCCATATGTAACGGATTTCATGATACAGGGATGTGCAGAACAGCTGCAGGTTCGACGGGCAGTGCTTTGCACGAACCTTGTCTTGCGGCGGCATTATCAAGACGGTCCGCCAACTAGACGACCATATATGGCCTGAGGGACGTCCAACCAAAGCATGCGGCGGTGCAACGTGACAGGACCCGTAGTCAGGACCCCACAGTGCGCTGTAATCGCAGCAGCTAGCGCTGCGCAGGCAGGCAGGTCACTTGACGGCCGCACCTTATCTTGGCAGACTATATCACGTCCGCTTGACGTCTTTACATACAGCCCCCCGACATCGCCTCGATGCTGCGAGTGACGACCGGCAACCGACTCCTTACGACAACGACTGACCGCCGACCCGACTGACCGCCGACCCGACTGAACGATCGACCGATAGACTGCTTTAAACGCCGCCTCTAGCGCCGAGCTCCACCATGACGTCTTCCCGACCGGCCCCGGGCGAGACCGCGCCTCTCTTGGGGGATCCTGGGGAGCAGCCCTCGAACGGCGCCCCTGCGGACACCGGCCGCGACCCCGAATCCCTCCTCCTCCTCGACGACGACTACTTTCAGAGAACAAAGTCGGTGTGGTACTTGGTCCTGCTCACGATCAGCATCGGCGGCCTGCAGCTGGCGTGGTGCGTCGAGCTGTCCAACGGGTCGCCGTACCTGCTGTCGCTGGGCCTGAGCAAGAGCCTGATGGCGCTGGTGTGGATCGCGGGCCCGCTGTCGGGCACGCTGGTGCAGCCGTACATTGGCATGCTGAGCGACCGGTGCCGGCTGCGCTGGGGCAAGCGGCGGCCGTTCATGGTGGGCGGCGCGCTGGCGACCATGGCGTCGCTGATGTGTCTGGCGTGGACCAAGGAGGTCGTGGGGGGTGTCCTGGGGCTCTTCGGGCTGGAGCGGGAGTCGAGCGCGGCGAGGACCGGCATCATCGCCGTGGCCGTCCTGTGGGTGTACATTCTCGACTTTGCCATCAATGCGGTGCAGGCGGCGATCCGGGCGTTTATTGTCGACTGTGCGCCGGCGCACCAGCAGGGTACTCTTACTCTCCTCCTACTCCTACTCCTACTCTCCTCCTACTCCTACTCTGACGCTAATACCTAACAGAGGCCGCAAACTCCATGGCCAGCCGCATCACCGGCGCGGGCAACATCATTGGCTACGTCGCCGGGTACGCCGACCTCCCGAAACTGCTCGGCGGGGTCCTCGGCCGCACCCAGTTCCAGGACCTGTGCGCCATTGCCAGCATCGCCCTCGGCCTGACCATTGCCCTCAGCTGCGCCACGATCCCGGAGCGTGACCCGCGCAAGGAGCGGCCTCTTTCCGCGCCCGAATCAAGCGGCATCGTCTCCTTTTTCAAGCTCATCTTTGCATCCATCAGGCGCCTGCCGCCGCAGGTCAAAAAGGTCTGCCTCGTCCAGTTCTGCGCCTGGGTCGGCTTCTTCCCCATGCTGTTCTACACGTCCGAGTTTGTCGCCGAGATCTACGTCGAGCCCATGCTCGAGGCCAACCCGCACATGAGCCCCGAGGAGCTCGACGTGCTGTACGAGCAGGCCACGCGCGTCGGCACGTTTGCGCTGCTCGTGTACGCCATTACGAGTCTGTGCACGAATGTGTTTCTGCCCTTTTTCATTGCGCCGACGTACGACAACAAGGCGATTGGCGGGGAGGGCGGCGTGCAGACTGCGAAATCGGGCTTGGACTATTTGGTGATACCCGGCTTCACGCTGCGGCGGGCATGGATGTTTTCGCTGGTGCTGTTCAGCGTGTGCATGTTCTGCACGGTGCTGGTGACGTCTGTGATTGCGGCAACGGTCTTGATTGGGCTGGTGGGCATAACGTGGGCGCTGACGTTGTGGGCGCCATGGGCGATTATCGGGGCAGAGATTAGTCGGCGGGATGCGATATTGAGAAAGGCAAAGAACAAGACTAATGCGGCGAGCGCCAGCGAGAACACAAATGCGAGCGAGAACACAAATGCGAGCGAGGACCAAAAAGTTGACCAGGCTGGAGTGATTCTGGGCATCCACAACATGTCGATTGCGGCGCCGCAGATCCTGTCGACGGTGGGCTCGAGCATTGTGTTTAGGTTCCTGCAGAAGCCGCGGGGCACGCCCGGCGACCGGAGCATCCCGGTGGTGATGGCGCTGGGCGGGATCACGGTGCTGCTGGCGGTGTACCTGGTGCACAAGATGGAGGACGAGCCGGAGGATGTGTTGGCGGGTGAAGAGGAGGCGGCTGCTGGCCATGAGGTGGCAGACGCTCCGCCCCACGGGCTAGTTCGCCGCCTGAGCAGCGAGCAGTTGTCGCGAGCGACTCTGGACAAGGCGGCGGCAGCCCGGGGAACGAGCCACGGAGGAGGCTTGGAGTATGAGGCGTGAATGGGTTGGGCATGTGTGACTGCATAGGACATTGGCGTTGATTTGCAATGATATATTCTGAAGCGTCAGTGGGTGTATATAGAGAGACATGCGGCAGATGGGATGGCTTGATGCCATTTATAGTCACGTCAGCCAGCCTTCGTCTTGCTCTTTTTGCTTTCGTGCTCTTTCCTCCCGTGCCCTTTCCTCCTGTGCTCTTTCCTCCCGTGCCCTTTCCTCCGGTGTCATTTCTTGTAATGCCCTTTCCCGATCTGCTCTTTCCGCCTCGATCATCTTGCGGCTTTCCTCTGCCCTACGCTCGTGTGCCATTGTCGCTAGGTCCTGGTCCTAAAAGTCGTTAGCTACGTGGTCGTGTGAAAACATTGAGGAGGAGACCAGAGCAATAGATTTAACGCACCCTACGAAACCCTGCCATGCACGATTAGGTTACCATTGCACTTTACACATTGTGTATGTATATTGTAGGCGAAGGGAAGCACACGCACCAAGTTTGTATACCGGAATCCTTGTCAGGTGGGACATGCGCTGCAATACTGGCAAGTTTTCCATGGGCAGGTCAAAGTCGCGGCATACCGCATGGGAAACGTGTACAGATGCCATCGCTTTCGGACAGAGAAGAGTGTAGGTCAAAAAGGTGGGTGGTAGGAAGGCGGCGTCGGCAAAATCAATAATGAACAAGCCGCCATCGTCGGTAAAGATAAAGTTTCCCGTGTGCAGGTCTGAGAATACCAGCACGAGTTTGCGCTCGAGCTTGGCCGTGGGATTCGTTTTCTTGAACCATGTGGCCAACTATAACGTCAGTTGGTATTCTTTCATGTCTTTTCTTTTCTTTTCTTTTCTTTTCTTTTCTTTTCTTTTCTTTTCTTTTCTTTTCTTTTCTTTTCTTTTCTTTTCTTTTCTTTTCTTTTCTTTTCTTTTCTTTTCTTTTCTTTTCTTTTCTTTCTTCCTTCTTTTTTTCTTTCTTTTTTTTTGCCCGCTCCCATACCTTGTTTATATAAAGCTCCAGTGTGTCGATAGAGTCAAACTCCATGGGAGTTTCAAAGTCTGCAAACAGTGGGTGGCGGAAGTAGCCACCACCAACCGGGCCAGGTGTTGCGTCGGGGGGTGGCTCCAACGATACTAGAAGCTGCAGGCCCTGGGACACGCGCTCAAAGTAGGGATCCATCATGGCGCAGTAGGCCTGGTCGCTGCCAAGCTTCAAGGCAGCTTCGCGGATCTCCCGCAGAGTCGACCCGTGGACGAGCTCCATGATAATGAAGCCGCTGTGCTTGTCCGGGACGATGCGATACACCCTGGGCACGTGGATGTTCTGGCGCCTTTCTCCGTCCATGGCCTGCAGCGAGTCGTAGACAAACTGCTGTGTCGCAGCCTCGTAAAGCCCACCGCTGTGCGGATATTTTACGTAGAAGAGTGGATGGTCCCGAGGGTAGGTAAACCCTGTAATGGCAAAGCCGCGGTCGTTGACATGGCCAACCTCCTTTTTCGTGGCGAGCAGCTCGTCGAGGGTGATTCGTTGGGCCGCTTCCATAAGATCAACATCACGGCTTGTGGGGATCATCGTATCGGTCAGACTAGTAGCGCCTGCCATTTTGGGTGCGCTCTGTGCTCTTGTTTGTGCAAATGGTGATGCGCAAATGAATTATGAAGAGGAAAGGGAGGCGAAAGAAATGGGTTACGAAGCAGACCCTTACAAATTTGGTGGCACCACCACGGCCACTTCTTCCTCGTGACTGGTCACCTGATCATCCAGTCTGTTCTGCCTGAGGCAACAACCCTTAGGCAACAGCCACAGATGGAAGTAAATAACAGGCACAGAACGAGGGGAATTGCCAAGAACCATGCATCCTCTCTACTGATTCTCCGTCTTTCCATCGCTTCCCTTTTCTGTATCGTCTGAATCGCCTGGGGAACTCACAAGATGAGCCGACATCAGGCGTATACCCTGGGCCAGGTGGATAGTCAACAGCATCACATATTAAACGAGCTCCTGAGTCGACATGTCGCCCAACTTTTTGTTGAATTTCTACGCCAGGACGATGTCGTGAAACCTCACGTTGTCATCAAGGTTAACGTGAGGCCCGCTGTCCAATTCGGAAGCGAAATCTACTATGGCTGTCGCCTGAGCATGGAATACATGGGCGATCCCGGAGACTTCTACGTCACCCTTACTCCATATATTGAATCAAGCGTAAAGGCAGCGGTTGCATTTCAATTTCCTGTACGAAATACTCACACGACCGTCGGTGCTTGGATTAAGATTCTTCGCGGTACCCATAGGTCTTGCCCTGCTGGACACCAGAGCGACTTGACCCAATTTACATTTGTTGTGGCCGAGGAGAATGACCAGTCACTAGATGGTTGTCGTGACTTTATGTGAGTTAAAAGAAATTTTTTTTTTTTCCCCAGTTTCTTCTGGTTCGTTTCAGGTCGTTGTTCCACCTCGATGTACTGACTAAACAACCGCATAACTCCTTAGCACCCAATGCATGATTCGTCTAAATGTTCTACGCATCGTCGACTGGGACTTCATCGGTCAGGGTGTTCCCAATATCACGCTGGTCAACTTTCAGCGCTTTGTACCCGACAATGGCTTTCACCACATCATTGGCAACAATTACGTGCTTGAAAGCGATGAACAACAGGGTCTGCTACTACAAAATCTAAGGGTGGGCACCAGTAACTATTCTACCCGGGATCGATGCGTCATTTCGCGGCTCCCTCTTCATCGTGGCATCTTCAACGACCCACGTGTCCAGCGCATCGAAACTCACCGAGGGCACATATTGCCTTATCACAGGATGGATCAGATGGCGCAACAGCAGGCTTATGGCTTTGCCGGGGAGGGTGATGTCCAGTGTGGCACAGGTTTTGCGAGCGGTTCTGGTTTATCTGATGGATATGGGAACCTCGGTGGTGGGTACGATGGCGAGGGTGATAACGAGCAGACCCATGGTTATTACCAGGACTATAACCAATTCTGAGCTCTTGATTTTGTGGCCCCCTGCGATGGTTTAACACACAAGGATCACCGGAAGTTTGCCTTTGGCGAGCAAGACAAGGGAAAAAAGGCCTCGAATACTACCCCATTATGTACGAGTACATGGGCCAACAATGACATTACTTGTTCATGGCTACGACATTCTTTGGATTATAGGATTTATTGCTTGGCGTTTCTTTTTGTGAAAATGGCATCTCTTAATCGCCTTTTCTTTTAATATATCCCGGACTGCCACATCCGGACCAAAGATTACCGGACGGTCCAAGGGCAGCCATTCCGGGTAAAAGTAGTCATAGATAGTTGGTTCCCCAGTTGTTCCAGTTCGTCATTCCCTGTGTTCTTTGACCTACTTGTCTGCGTTGTGTATTTCCGTTGTCTTTTGTCTCCTGTCTCCTTTCTCCCTTGTTGTCCTGTCACAATGAAGCTCTCTGCCTCGCTCCTCTCCCTCTCGCAGACGTCCCTGGCCGCCGTCCTCTGGGACGGCCGCTTCAACGACCTGTCGTCTGCGGCCGACCTCTCCAAGTGGTCGTGGTCCAACCAGGTCGGGCCGTACCAGTCCCGCATCGAGCTGATCCCGCAGACCAAGGCCGCCGTCGCCGCGGGCAAAGCCGTCTGCCACTTTTTCGATTATGCGGCGCCAAGCAAACGCGCCGAGCGTGAACCGGGAGCACCAGCTCTGCTTTTTTTGAGAGCCACTTTACCGAGCTCAAGTCGGGCTGGATCAGCGGCGACGCGGGGACGAGCAGCGCGAACCTGCAGTGGATGGTCAGCCAGAAGAGCTGGTGGAAGACGGCGTGGAAGGCGGACGAGTGGCACAATGTGGCCTATGAGATTGTAAGGCCCCTGGCCAAGGTGGTGCCGGCCGTGTCAGTGTCGGCGTCGTCCAACGGTGCGGGCTGGCACCTGGGCGTGCTGGAGCTGCCGCGGCCGGGGTATAGCGACGGGGTGGAGGACTTTTACTTCTCGGGAGTGTATGTAGAGTCTAGGGAAGTGACGACAGCGGTTGGGGGGGGCCGTGAGTCGATTGTGAGCAGAGCGAACAATCGACAAGCGACGAATAGTGATGGAGTGACGAATGGCAAACGATGAGAACGAGCGAAGCGAGGAAAAAGAAAAGAAAACGATGAGAATCGAGCGAAGCGAGGAAAAAGAAAAGACGTAAATAGAGTTGAACAAAGAGTAAAGACAATAAAAGCGCTGGAATCGAACAAGCGAGGAAAACAAAGTAAACTGGTGGAAGCAAGCAAAGGTAAAGAACAAAAAAGTTGCCCTTTAGAACAAAGGTAGCTTGAACAGTGCCGAGAGATCTGGCGATGTGGCAAAGAGGTAGATGAACGGCAGGATGGACACAATGAATGCGAGTGCCAGCAGGACGAATCGAGCAAACTTTGGAAGCGAGTGGAAGAGGAGAGACGTGAGGAGGAGGATGAAGAGAGAAACCAGCAATGTGAGGACGTAGAAGAGGACAAAGAGCTCTTTGGACGAGGCCTGCGGGGATGAGGCAGGAGAGGCAGTAGGTGTAGTCATATTGTAGGAGAGGCCGGGGTCGTTGTAGATGCTGCTTGTCTGCTGATGCTTGTTGATATCTTGGTATTGCTTGTTTCTCTTGTCTCGGTTTGATTTTTCTCGGCTTGTCTTGGTCTTTGCTTGTTTTGTATCTTGCGTTGCTTGTTTTTGTTTATTTTATTGCATGGTTTATTTATCTGACGACAGATCACCTGCGTGTGTCCTTGTTCCATGCAATGAAACAGTGAAAATGAAATACAACAAGATTGCAATGAATTACAAGAATAAAAGAACAATGTCGAATGGAAAAGAACAAGCAACGCAGTGAAAGAAACCGCACCCTCCCGCCATCCCCCGCCGTCTACCACCTTCTGCATGTGCCATCTGTCGGTTATCTTGCCGTCGTGACATCCGTGTGTGTCCGTGTGCGGTGCTGCGACGCATTGTGGTTCGTCCATCTCCGTGTCTGTGTATTCGTCCTCGGGTTCGTGTTTCTCAGTGTTCCTGGTGCTCCCCTCTCTGACGTCTCCGATGCCCCAGAGAATCCGAATGTTGGTGACTGTGACCAATGACGCGTCTGGTCGATGCTGATAGATTGCCATGACAAGACCGCATCCGACTATGACTTGTCGATTTGTCAGCTTCTCGGAATCAAGTCTTTCCACCGCCGTCCGACTACACCGACTTTGTCTCGTCGTCGCCTATGCGGTCTTGCCCCCGCACGTCCCGATCGGCTTCCGCGTCTCCCCTGGCACCGGCTTCATCAGGGACATGTCAAACGACGTGTAACCGCCCCAGTACTCGCACCAGGACGTGCCGTCCTGGCACCACCTGAGGTCGCAGCTGACCGTCGATGCATCCGGGGCGGGAGTGGTGCCGGCCGCGAGAACGTCGACGGCGACTGGCGGGGCCTCTGTCGGGGCCGGGATCTCTGACCGGACGACGACGTTGAAAGAGGCGGCCGAGGCGAGGCCGAGGAGGGAGGAGACGACAAGGAACTTCATTTTGGAGGTGTGAGTGAATGAGTATGTGTGAGTGACTGTATGTGTGAGTTTGTTCTGATTACTGTACTGTAAAACTCGTTTTCATTTTGTCCGTGTCGACTGACCGTTATATACCACGGCCATCTCACGTCTGGCAGTGAATCACCCGGACTGTCACCAACACTAGTCACGAGGAGTGGCGTCCCTGCACTTGGTCCATCCCTGGCTGTATCATTCTTATTGGCCACCCCTGTCCTGCTTACAAGCTCAGCTCACCCAGAGTGACCCAAGAGTATAAGCCTCTGATCCTGGACAAGGAAAGGCGATGCAAGAGAAGACGATAATCAAAACATGGCCACAAAGGAACAAGGGCGAAGCACACTGCCGGATTCTGTTGGTGCGCCCTGTTGGTGCGTCCTGTCAGTGCGCTCTTGCATATCCCACCGCCTGTCATCTGTGTATCTCGTATTCTTCCACGACAAAGAAGGAAATATTGTTTCCGGTTGGTTCCTGGCATTCCTCCCTGCCTCGTTCACCTTGTTGATCAATACTACTGCTTACTCGACTCGTCTCGCCGACTGGCCACCGAAACCCGGTTACACCGTTAAGAAAGGGCCTTTAAAAGGGCCGCACCAAGAAACCGTTTTGAGGACCGTACCAAGTCAAAAGGCCCGGTTACGTGGTACGCTTCCCTGTCGTGGCGTCTGCATCACCTCTTTAGTAGCGTCTCCATTGTCATCTCTGCATTGTCATCTCTGCATCCTGCTTCGCTGATCCTCACCCCAGCGGAGATCCCCGGTAACACGAGTTAATCAGTTGACATTAACAGAAAAGATGTGGCTGAGCCGTTGAGAAACTGCCGAAAAGAATCCTTTAGAAGGATGTCTCCATTGGATTAGAGGGTTTTCCAAGGGATTAGCGATGGATCTTGGGATCAGTTCACATCTCCGCGTCAATAATCTGCCGCTTCTACAAGGTATGCCAACCCCAGGTTAGTTCTATTGATCGACGGTTGTCGGTTGGGTTTCATGTAGACAAAAATAGACGTTCTATTCGTCCGGCACGCAACAAAGGCACACAATCTGAACTTGTGTCCAAGTCAACTGTTGCATCTACTTCTGGGCCATTAGACGGCCCCTGGCTACTATAAAGGCATTAGACAGCCTGTACACTGAAAGGTTCCGCAAACCTTGACACTTGGCTGGAAACGGTGGCGCGCAGGCCGTCCTTCTCTGCGCCTTCCTTTTGTGGCTGGACATTGGCAGCATCGTGGTCGAGGCGTGGCTGCATATACAGTGGCGAGGTTCCACAAAAGACACCGACTCCAAACCCCAGGACAGCCCGGCCACCGCTAATAAAGGCCGTGTTGCTGCTGGTGACGAGCTGCAGCACGACGCCGAGACAGACAAGGCCGCAAAAGAGCATGGGCACGACTGGCCAACACCGAAACAGGAAACCGGCATCTGGGCCAGGAGTTGACGTTCTATCGTTCAGAGTAACCCCCGACGCCAGCTCGTTCGGCCTTGCCCTCCAGTACGACGACGACCTGCGCGGGCACAAACCATCCCTCTCGCCAGTCTCGGACGGCCTCTGCTCGGTCACGCTGGCCAAAGCCAAGGCCGGCCAGCACTTTGTGCTCATGGTGGACCTCCCCAGACTGCCGAGCCGCATCCTCTCGGCCCTGTTCATCCTCCGCACCTGCCAGGACCAGGACACGGCAGCACCCGGCGCAGCTTGCATACACCGACTACTCCGACTTTGGCCTGCAGGCGTTTGACTGGCCGGGGGCGCAGGTGCAGAACCAAGCGTAGATAAGAGACATCAAAAGACATCAAACACAAGAGCATGGTCCTCGCAGTCTTTAATCACATCAATTCATTTGCACGGGCCTTGAACGTGGTATACATTTGTTCCATTCCCGCCAAGTTGAAACGCCATTCCCAGGGGAATCGAGCAAAGGGAGAAGAATAACAAGATCTTACAAAAACACAGGCCAGAACTGAACAAACTACCATAAACCACAACAGAACTTTGTCTGCTTAAAAAAAGTGACACTCCCGAGAAGAAGAAAAAAAAAAAAGTGAAAACCCCAGCGCAAAGAATTGAAGGACAAAAGAAATCAATCTTTCAATCATGAGATGCATATCGCAGGTTGGGTAAAAAGGAAAGAACAAGACCATGCGAGACAAGAGATGAACCGAACGAGACAAGGATGAAAATAGGCTAGAAACAGGAAGCCGAAACATCAGCCCGTAAAAGTAAAGTAACACATTCGTGTAGAAACAGAATCGACGAAAGAGAGCCAAACAAGAGCCAACTCCGCGACAATGGAAAATGGGGGGGAATAGTAATGCGAACAAAAGAAGAGAAAAAGAAAAGGCAAAATGGAAAATGGAAAATAGAAAATAGAAAATAGACAAAAGGAAAATGTCGAGATAAGTCATGGGCATCGGATATCAGAAATCGGAAATCGGAAAATCAAACGTGGCAGGCGTGGTTGTCAAATCGTTCGGTCATGATCAAATACCGCCGCGGTGCCGCTGCTTGCGAGCCAGCCAGTCGCCTAGCATATTGTCGAGTTGCTGCAAAAAGTTAGTAATTTACCCTCTTTGAAAAACCACCACACGGCAAACTTACATTTGTAATCTCGGCCAGCTTGGCATTCTGCTCCTTGAACAATGCGCCAACCACGGGATGTTCTGGCCCGGCGGGCACCACGTCCGTCTTGTCGTATACCACCGCCAGCAGATCGCGAATATCGGTACCCGAATCGAAGAATGCCCGGAGGCTGGCGTCGTTCCATGTCGCCGTATTGGCCGTCGTTGCCGACGTCGACGTCGTGACAGAATCTTGCGCACCGTGATGCGCCCGCAGCCCGTCGGCCTCCACCAGTTCGGGCGACGGCGACGAGATCGGCGAAGATTGGTCTTCCTCCTGGCTTGACGTGTCCACCATGAGTGCTGGAGGGTTGTTCGAGTGAACTGGCGAGATTTGCACTGGCGACTCTGATAGCCGTTCCGACCGGATGCCAAGACCGTTGACACCATTTGTCTGTTGTTTCTGTTTCTGTTGCTGTTGTTGCTGTTGCTGTTGCTGTTGCTGCTGTTGCTGGTGCTGCTGGCGCTGCTGCTGGCGCAGTCTCTCGTCGGGGACTGGAGCCTGCCGTTGTGGGGGTGGCGCAATCGTAATCTCGTCGTCGTCCGAGTCGAACTCGTCGTCGAGCGCCGTCCGTACTGCTGCCTTTTTGACTTTCTGTGGCCGCGCCGACTCGCTGACGCCTGTCGTAGCCATACTCGACACAGTCGACTTGGATGCAGAGCTCGGCGAACCCTCTGGACTGCTGTCTTGCGTGCTTTCTGGCTCGATCATACGCATCGTCGCTGCTGCACCTGCGCCTGCTACAGCAACTGCTCCTGCTGCAACGGCTGCATCCTTTGTCATGGAGCTTCCGTTGGCCGTAGTCTTGGTTGGTGACATATCACCCGACCGGGATGCTAGAGGGTTCTGCTTCTGCAGCTTGCTTGGGTGCCGTTGCATGCCACCGGCGCCCGATGGTGACCCGGCCTTGTCTGGTTGCTGTTGCTGGCCAGCTGCCTGCTCGTCGATTGCTTCTCTGTCCTTCTCAGAGACACCGTCGCTGGCACCGTCGGTAGGCTTCATCAAGAGGTCGTCAATGTCGTCGTTGCGCTTCTTGTCCTTTCTCGAGAATAAGCTGCGGAAGCCGCCCTTCTTGTCCTTTTCTTTCTTGTCCTTCTTCCGCTTGTCGCCGTTGGCCATGCCGTTGAGTTCCTTGTCGATGCGGTCCAGGCTTGATCGTTGCTTGATCTCGGATGAGGTGCGCTCGCCGTCGTCCCGCAACAGGTTGGGCGTGAGCGTGATTTTCTTGGTCTCGACCGTGTCGTCTTTGAAGAACGAGTCGCGGACTGTGCCGTCTCTCGTCTTTGTTGGGCCTGGTGTCTCAGACTTGGACGCAACAAAGATCTCCTCGCTTGTTCGTGTCAATCCCGGCCCACTCGAGGTATCGCTGCTGGCATCTGACGGCTCCCGCTTCAATTCCTTCTTTGGCTCGGCCACCTTGCCATTCTCGGCCTGTGCTCGGGGCTTCAACGGCTCGACTCTTGCTGTCTCATCTTCGTCTTCGGACACGCCGTTGATGTCTCTCGCTGCGGGGTCTTGGTCCTGTTTCACTTGCTGGGCTTGTTGCTGGCCAGTTTCTTGGTCCTCCTGTTGCTCTTGTTGACCCTGCTGTTGCTGAGCTTGTTGCGCCAAGTATTCGGCCTCCAGGTCCTCCTCGTCTGTCGAGTAGTCAATGTCCGAGTAGTCGACATAGGTAGGTGCAGTAAAGGCCACAGTCTTTGTTTTCCTCCTCCGCATGGCTGACTTGAGGGGATTCTTTGTCCTCTCTGCTTGATCACCGAGCATGGTAGCAGACAACTACAAACAAAGAGGGTTAGCAAGAGATTATCTTTATTCAAAGAAGCACCAAGCTCTTCTGGCTTTTACATACGTCAATGTTCCGGTGCTTGTTTAACCGGGCGAGTCGTTCTGTTGGTGTCTCGATGTGCTCGGCGGGGAGGTAGCCTTTTTAAGCAGAATGGTAAGTAACGCTGTCACAGCAAGACAGACCAAGACATATGAAGGAGGAGTGACAAAGAATGCCACGTATAAAGCAAGACTAACCGATACTGCTGTCCTTCACGACCCGTACGAGCCACCAGTAGCTGTTACTATCGTCGAGTAGGACCATGGTGTCGCCCTTTGTTGCATTCGCTTGGCCTTCGACGGTAGCCACAAACGTGTGTAGCGCATACACAAACTCGAAATCAATGTCCTCTGTGTCGCGTAAGCACTCACTATCCCAGCCAGATTCCACAAATAAAGGGTCAACGTCGGAAATGGAGAATTCATCTTCAACTTCATCATCGTCATCATCGCTGTAAGGGACCGTCATATCGTCGGGGCTGTCAGTGAAGTCAAGGCTGTCGGGATCGTCGAGCATGGTCTCGTGACCTCGAGTGTCTGCCGTCTTCGACCTCGACTTCGACTTATGCTCTGGGGTTGGATCGCCGTGCTTTTCGCCGTCGCTACTAACGTCGTGGGTCTCAACAGGAATTGTCGCGAGGGTTTCTCGCGCTTGCGCATTGCCGCCCTCGCCGTCCGCGGCAGCCGATGGTTGGTCGAAATTGTCGTCGTTGTTGTCTGGGGTATACTCACATCCGCGATGAAGACGATACGAAGGAAGAGTGCTAGAATTAGCGGGCGCAGCGGGATCCTTGTCCGACTGCGTGACTCCAACCACTTGAGGGGAGTCTGAGTTGTCCATATCTAGCATCAGGCGATCGATGCCAGTATCATCATCTTCGAAACTATCGAGGCTGTCGAGACAATCCGCTAAGAAACTTTGCGACTCCGCAATGTCGTGCGCATCAAGCGGCCTTGCGCCCGATGGCGCGCCAGACAGTGCCAAAAGTGTCGCACTGAACGGGGGGGACACGGCGCACGCGCTCTGGGGGCGAGCGATGGCCGATAACAGTGCGAGCGACGAAACGACGCAGGGAAAATACCCACCATCTTCTATTGAGGGCGAACTGGAAATCTTGTCCATCATGTCATCGTCCAGTCCGTCGTCGGCGTCATCGACGTCTTCTTCCGCGACCTCAGTCCCGGAAATGCCGCCATTTTGCGCGACGGCAAGCGCATCCTGTTGTTGCTGCTGTTGGCGAGCAGCATTGCCGTTTGTGACGCCCAAGTCCTGGGTCTCGGCGCCGGCAGTCTGCGCCTGGCTGTTGAGCGAATCCACCATGCCGTCAGCCAGGTCAGTCGTGTAGAGGTGTAGGTCGGTCAGGTCGGTCCCGTTCCAGGACACGCGCCGCTCCTCGGCGGTTTCGGCGGCCACTCCACGCAGGGTCTCGGCCTGGTGAGGAGCAAGATGGGCGGAGTTGTGGGGGGAGGACGAAGACGAGAGGGGATCGGCGACGGCAGAGGACGAGGAGGAAGGTGCTGTAGCGGCGGCGGACGGTGTCACGGAGGAAGTGGTGGGGTTGCTCGAGTTGTCGGGTGTTTTCAGTTTGGTGTGGTCTTGAGCGGACGGCGCATCACGATCTTGGAGGTCAATAGAATCTGTGGCGGCGCGCGAAAGACGGGAGCGGGAGCAGGGAGAAGCGCAGAGATTAGCGAAACGTCGAAACAGGGCGGATAGGGGGGGGGGTGCAGAGAGAGACAAGAGTGAGGTAACGGGTGTGAGGCACGGAGAAATGACGAGAGTTGGTGTTGGCGCCTCCTTTCTCTAATTTCGCTCTGGCCGCATACTAGCCACAGCGAAGAAAAAAAAAAGACAAGACACCACACGACCACACAGGGCTAAACAGCAGGGTGGGTAAATGCCAACGACCAGCAGGCGAGCCAAGAAGGGCAGCGCAGAGTTGCAGTGCCAGCAAGGAGGGAGCGTCGATATTACGCCCCCAATCTAAAGAAAGATACATACCGGCGCGAATAATCTCGGGTCTCGTCATGGCTGTGGATCAATGGGGAACAAGGACGGCATGAAGCCGACGATGGAAAGTCTGCGGCGAAGAGAGCGCAGAAAGAAAAGACCCAAGAAGAAAAGCAGCACGGCGGGTGGCTCCAATAGAACGGATCAATAGTCTGGCGGTTTGGCGGGTATCATCCGCGAGCAGATAGATGGGCTGGCCAAAAAAAAAAAAAAGTACTGGAGTCCAGGAGGAGAGGGAGAGAGCGCCCGAGAGGCAGAGGGGTGGAAGGGGGGAGTGAGGGTCGGGCCAATTGAAGCTAAGGCTGCTGTTTCCGGTGGTGGTGCGACAGGGCGCAACAGCCGCAGGGTACGTAGTAGGGAGGGGGATCAGAAACGGAGAAGGGTAGGATCGAAGGCTGTTCCTGGCGACGGGAGGTAGCATGCAATTGCCTGGTGGCAAGCGGACAGGCAGGATTGCGCAGGCGCAGCAGAGGAAGGCGAGGTGTGGACGGCTGTCGTTGTCTGCAGGCTGCCCTTCGGGTCGTTGTTGGATCAGAGTTGGGGTGACAGGACTGGCTGGCTTCGTGGCCGGCTTGCGGACGGCTGGATGTTTGGCTGTTGGTTTTCGGCGCTGTCGCTCTGGTCTGGCTTTGCTTGCGCGTGGCGGGTTGGGTGGCAGGGAGAAGTGGGTGGTGGCGGGCAAAGAGGGTCCAACGAAACGACCAAAATAACAGCGCAGTGACCCCAATTTGCCCAGGACCCAGTGACAGTGAAAACAGCAAGTGGAATTAAAAGGGCCAGGAGAGAAATTGCAAGAAAGGAGGTTGGACCAGGGTGAAACGGATCAGCAATCGTGCCAGCCCGCGCCCCAAAGGAAAATTGGGCCAGCAAGAGGGAAGGAATGGGCAATCAGAGGGAGCCAGCCAGGCCAAAGCGGAATAGCGCGGTAGGGAAACGATACAACTGCAGTGCTGTGCACTATGGGATGGCTTTGTACAGTGTGGGGAGCCGCCCAGCACCACAAGGATTAGCGTGCAAACGGTGGTGGTCTCTGCCGGCGAGCGTTGGTTCCGTGTACCCACCAACGTGGGAGGCTTGTTCGCGGAGGAGGTAGGATACAAGGCATGAAAGACGGCGACTGGGTGGCCGCCGTTGTCAGCAAGAGTGGGCAATTGCCAGGTCGAAGTTGGCGATGGTCGAAAAATGCGAAGGGCGACACAAAAGCGAGGAAATGCCTAGCAATGTGCCCCAGCAGCCGGGGTGTCTGAAACAAAAATTGGTCCAGCACTGTGAGAGGCTCGAGCCAGCCTGTGGGGTTAGACAGCCGGCGACCTCGTGTCGTGGTGGTGATTACTTTTGCCTCCTTTTTTTTCGCGAGATGTCTTTGAGCGTTGTTCTCTTTTGGGTCCTCGCAAATCGGACAGATCTCCTTGTGCCGTTGCTTCTTTCCTTCTCTGTGCTTGCTCTGCTCGAAACGGAAGGAACTCAGGGGCCCGTATGCTGTGATTGGCCCCCTGCAGAAACGGTCTCCACACATTATCAACAAAATGCAACGGGGAATGCATGCCTGCGTCGCCCACCACGCAGCTCAACATGAAACAGGACCCCCTGCCTGCTGGCATTTTTGCACTTTGGTGCTGCTTTCTGCGCAGGCTGTTTGATGCGACGTGCAGTTCGTGTCCCGGCAGAGTGTACGCGTTAATAAAAGCAGGTATTGCTTCGATTCTACCAGCCACATGTGGCTGTCTCTACGTCACTGGAAAGCTTCAATGTGAATCATACTGTTATGAATTAATCGCTAACTATACACCGACTGCCCGCTCTACTTTAAATTTTATTTTTGTCTATGCCTTCTCTCCTTTACCGTCATCTCACCGTTTCCCCGACTTGCCTTTCGGCTTGCCTCCCGATTTCCCCTTGCCGCCCTTCCCTGGCTTCCCGGGCTTGCCCCGTCCGACCGTCTCCGTGAATGCCTTCTTCTCCTGCTTCATCTTCTTGCCGCCCATGCCCTCCAGGCGCTCCTGCTTCAGATCCAGCTTCTTGCGGTCCTTGTTGCTCAGCTGGCCGTTGGGCCATCTGCGCTTCATCTTCTCCCGTAGCTTCTCGACCGAGCTGGGCTTCTCGCCCCCGTTGGCCTCCCGCTCCCGCTCCTTCTTCTCGCGCTCCTTCTTCACTTCCTTTTCGTGCGCAGACTCGAACCACGTGCGCTTCGGCCGCGACATGATCTCGTCGTGGTGCAGCAGCAAGTTGGCGCCCTTGGTCGCCTCCATCTCGGCATATGCCAGAATGCGCGCCTGCTTCTCTTCCTGCAGAATCTCCTTAATGTCGTCCTCCATGCCGTCAATCTTGGCCTGCCACGCGTCTGCCGCGGCCCGGTCCACCGACCGCTTGACGTTGCGGTGCTTGCCGCTGTCCTTGCCAAGCGTCTTGACGGCCGTCTTGACAAATTTGCGGTCCTTTTCCGTCACAAAAGTCACAGACACACCCCGCCGACCGGCACGCGCTGTACGGCCGATACGGTGAATGTAGTCCTCCACGGTCTTGGGCACCTCGTAGTTGATGACCGTCTGCACGCCCTGGATATCCAGACCACGCGAGGCCAGGTCACTGGCCAACAGGAACCGCACCTTGCCCTGGCGGAACGACTCGAGGGCCTCTGTGCGCTCAGCTTGCTTGATGTCACCGTGCAGCTCCACGCACGACAGGCCCAGCAGGCCGAACACGATGCGCGCCTCGTGGATGTAACGCTTCTCGCGGAAAAAGATAATGACCTGGCGCTGGTAGAGCGTCGTGCACAGCTGCACGAGCGTGCCCATGCGCGACTCTTCGCGGCTCGGCCGTAGACGGACAAATTCTTGAGTCAGAGTGGCGGCGGTGCCAGGCAGGCTCTTCTTCTTGCTGCTGCCGCTGTCGTCCTCGCCCGCGCGGATGCGGACTGGCTTGTTCAGGCCCACGCGAATCAGCGAGTCCACCGATGCGCCCATGGTGGCGGAGAAGAGCATTGTCTGTCTGCCGCGCGGCAGGGTCTTGACAATCTCGTTGAGCTCGTCTGCGAAACCATCCTGCAACATGCGATCGGCTTCGTCGAGAACCAGAATTTCGACGCGGTCGACGGCGAAACCGGGCGAGTTGCGCATGTGGTCAATGAACCGACCGGGGGTACCAATGACAATGTCGGGCCGCGAGCGCAGGTTGGCCTCGGACGACTTGAACGACGTACCGCCGACCGTCAGGGCCATGGTGATGTTTGTGAAGCTGGCCAGCTTGACGGCCATCTCGTGGCACTGCATGGCCAACTCGCGGGTGGGTGTCAGGATGACGACACGAGTAGTGGGCACCTTTGTGGGCCGGTACAGATGACGCTCCAGGATGGGCAACAAAAAGGCGGCCGTCTTTCCGGAACCTGTGACGGCCTGGCCGACAATGTCCTTGCCGCGCATGCCAAAGGGGATGGTCTTGGCCTGGATCTCTGTCGGGATCTCGAAGCCGGCAGCCGACAGGCCGCGCAGGATCGGCCGCGAAAAGAGGCGCATGTCCATAAAGGAGGTGGTCCCCGAGCCAGAAGATTTGGCTCCATTCTTGCCGCCCTTCTTTGCCTTGGCTGCCTCGGCCTTGTCCTTTTCGCCGTCAGCAAAAAACGCTTTCTGGCGGGCTGCTTCTTCGGCGTCCTCCTCCTCGTCGCTCGAGACAGACTCGTCGTCGTCGTCTTCGTCGCCGCGGTCATCGGGGTGGTCGGTTGGAGTGGCTACAGAGTCGTCCGATGCAACGCTCTCGTCGTCGTCATCGTTCTCGTCGCTGTTTTTCTCGTCCTCGTCGTCCTCTGAATCGGCACCCATACCGAAACCATCATCGGCCAACACCTCGTCGTCGCCGTCATCCAAGTCAACCAGGCCTTCCGTGTCTACCTCCTCCGCATCATCATCTTCCTTGTCATCCTCTTCTTCGTCGTCTTCAGCGTCGTCGCCGAAGCCCTCAAAGTCTCCTTCAGAGTCAGACTCGCCGTCCTTTTCTTTCTTCTCTCGTTTTTCCCGCCGTTTTCTGATAATCTCGTTCAGATCAACAGTGGTTTGTGCGCCAGTCAGTTCGAGATTGGACGAGGTAACGTAGTCATCTTCAAAGTCGTCGCCGCCGTCAAAGAATTCAAAGTCTGGATCGATCTCGGGTTCCTCTTGACCCGATTTGGACTTTTTCGTGGGATTGGTCTCAGTGTCGGACTCGTCAGAGATCTCTGCGTCATCCTCGATGGTGTAGTAGAAGAAATCCTCGCTTCTCTTCCGTTTGGACGCCATTTTGAGAGCCGGGATTGGGAGAAAGCCGTGGGGGGATGTTTGGCTGCGGATTGAACATCCAGAAACTTTTCGCTAAACTTTTTTTCCTAGACTTTTTTTTTCTGCCGTAGTTTGGTAGAAAATTAAGGCGGTGAAGAAACCACGGCTCAATGTAACCAACGCTGGTGTGCGACAAAACGTCATGTAGTTTTAGACAACCGCAAAATGGCCGAGATAGTTAGCAATATTAATGGCCCAGTCTTCTAAACACATGCAACTTGTGAGAAGAGTAATTGCTTTTTGACGTCTTCTCCTCCGGGCAGAACATTTGACAGCGTTGGACAAAGATCACGTGCCAGTAACGTAACTCTGGCTTGATTAGATAATCCACAAGTCAAGGCTGCCCACTGTGCCAGGAATCTGAATCGTGCACTGTGCTTCACTCTAGGAAATTGGACTACAAGCGCTTTTCTGCAGTGTCGATCTTGCTGTAGGAATGGACATCCCAGCGGGAAAGTGTTGAGGAAGAGACAGAAAAGCGTGGTTCTTGGGAGATCCGAGCGTAGATCTGGCTGGTCCTTTTACTTGATAAATGGCCATCAACTAGCTCGTCCGCCAATGACCTACTATCGTTCACTACATCTCCCGACCTTTTGATTTTTCTGCCGGGCATACAGGCCATCTGTCAGGGGAAAGCACAGCCGCACGGTCTTGTGATATGGCTCGAGGTCAAGGTTGTAAGGCAAGTTTGCAAAATAAACGCTGTCAAAATAAAATAAAACAAGCAAACTCAGCCTACCACCAGCAATTGTATATTTTCTCTCTTAATGTCACTGTTACCGTTTCATTGTCTAATGGACAGATACTTTTCTTTAGA
This sequence comes from Raffaelea albimanens, assembly GCA_002778245.1. Taxonomy (NCBI): domain Eukaryota; kingdom Fungi; phylum Ascomycota; class Sordariomycetes; order Ophiostomatales; family Ophiostomataceae; genus Raffaelea; species Raffaelea albimanens. The sequence continues at coordinate 2,328,037 of PCDJ01000006.1, read as the reverse complement.
GTAGTCGGTCGTAATTGTTTGGATCTTTGGGGTGAATCCATTACCTCGAGTACGAAAGTAATGGTAAAGACAGCGTTCTTGATTTAATAGTACTACAGAACGGGAAACACTGACGATAGTCATGTCAAGCACTCTCAGATTCTCATGTGCGTTCTTTAAAACAGTTGATCAGTCTTAACATCCCGTAGAACATGGATTGATATTTTTCACCAAGAAAAACATGGTTGGATGAAGATTGAGCTATTGGGCCATATCTTGTTATCGAAAATGTCCTCGGAAGTTTCCTTTGTCATTTTATTATTGTCAAGTAAGTATTTCTACCGACATATTTCTTGTTTGTTATTTTCAACCGAAAAAAATCCTTGTGGTTAGAAAAACATTCTTTTGACTATTTGGTCTTGAGCATCACATGTCTATCAGGATTATAACCGGCAACGAAGAAAATCCGATACCTACGAAGAGTATCAGTTTCTATAAAAAAATTAGACCAGCCCGAGGTGAATAGATTGAAACAAACGAAACGTATATATAAACGCGTCCCCATACCTGGTTCGTGCAAGTAGCATCAATGAACCCAGACTCGGTCGTGCCTTTCACGGAATTGAACAAAAAAAGGCACGTCCATCCCCGGACCAATAGCTCTAGATTTCCCAGAGCCTAGTTTCGACCGAGGGCGGACGGAATTCAATGTCCATGGGCAGCACGCGATCCAGGACATCATGAGATGGGTTACAATAGTCATTGAAATTTGTGGGTTTTCGACAACTACCCCAGTTGAGAAGGCAGCCTATGAGAACCGTCGAGACGGTCACCGAGCAGATCGTCATAACTTTACGCATAAATATACTACGTTACGGTGGGAGATCCACACTACAAGTCTTGTTGCAAAAATCTCATCAGTGATGGCAAAAAAACACTGAAATGTTGTAATGGTCAAATCAACAATGATCCATGTTGGGGTATTTTTCATCAGTTTCTTGTGACTTTGTAAGTGACCGTGGCAGTAATAGGATCATGTCCACTAACCCAAGAAAAAAATGCAACCACAACAACTATCATGCAAAACAGTCTGCCACTGCCAGAAGCCTTTGGAAAATAGTATGACGTTGATGAAGAAAAAGACATTGTAGGTCGCGGAGGCCTCTGTTCGTGGGTGTCGACAAGCAAGCTCGAGCTATGACGTAGCTTGTTAAAAAAAAGTGCCAAAAGCTTGCTTTGGTCGCCAAAAAAGAGTAGAAAAAAGGAACCGCCAAAGCTCCACCACCCCCTTTTTATTCTGTATCAACCCGTTGCAACTCGCTACCCGCACCAGCTTTGCGTCAGTTCTCCTACCGTTGGAAAACTAATTACATCGCTAGCAAATGACATTCCGAGGATGCAAATTCCTCGCTGTATTCACTCTCTGCCGGTGTCGATCGCATATGCCGACCTGGCCTTAGAAGGCCACCTCGCCCATTCCCCGACTGCCACGGCAATGTCCGTGGCATTGACTCCCTGCTCTACTGGTTGACCTCTTTTTCTGCTCAGCCTTCTTTTGAAACACGATGGCGGTGTATTGTTAATATTCGACTGTATTACTTCCACTTTGCTGTTTGCCCTCCTTGCCTTCATTCAGCGTAATTTTCATTTCACAGCGTCTATACATTCCTTTACACCTTACGTTTATACGGTATAAACGCAAGGTGTAAAGGTTATACGCACTCATTCTTGTTCCTAATTCCACCCATTCTCTCTCTCCTTCCTCTCACATACCCCGACATGGACAGCCACGGCACGCCAAATAATCAAGGCTACATACAAATGGGCAGTCTAAAGGGCTCTGGCTCCTTGTACAAGGAGAGCTTGCAGTTCCGGCGAGACATTGACGGTACCGCGCTGTCGCCAACACTATCGCCAGCACCGACTATACCGTCACCGCTGCCATCGCCTCGGCCTTTTACGCCGGGCGAGGATCACCAAAAGCAGCCGCCGCTGCTCAAGGCTTGGATGCTCGAGCTCGTTGCATGGGCGGTCTCGCTGGCTTCGCTGGTCGGCATCTGCGTCACGCTGCTGCACTTTGACAACAAGCCGATGCCGACGTTTCCGTTTAGCATTACGCTCAACACGATCGTGTCGGTGCTGACGCAGATCCTGACCATCTGTTCCGGGCACGCCATCTCCGAGGTCATTGGGCAGGCCAAGTGGATCTGGTACGGCTCGTCGCGGCAGCGGCCGCTCGAGGACTTCAAGGTGTTTGACGACGCCGTGCGCGGGCCGCTGGGAGCGGCCAACCTGCTGCTGAAGCCGCACATTTTGACGCGCAGCGTGGCCACTGTCAGTTCGGTCCTGGTGCTCACGACGCTGGCCATTGGGCCGTTTATGCAGCAGCTGATCAGGTACACGCCGAGGGTTGTGCCTGCCGGCGGCGGCGGCGGCGGCGATGGCATTGCCGGTAATCTTGCCAATGGCAGTGTTCTGATACCTCGTTCGAATTACTACAATGCCTACCTCCCCGGCACAATCATGGCCCTCAAGTCGCCCGACCTGGCGTTCAAGGCGGCCTTCTACAACGGCCTCTACAACTCGGGCAACCCGTCGCTGTACGCCATCTCGCCCGAATGCCCCACGGGCAACTGCACCTGGTCGCCCTTTTCGTCGCTCGGCGTCTGCAGCACGTGCGTCGACAGCACTGCCGACATTACAAAGAACTGCACGGGCGCCCAGGACAGCAGCAGCGGCGGCGTGTGCAACTACACCCTGCCCGGCGAATACAGCCCCGTCATCTCGACGTCGTCGAGCACGTCGACCGTCGTCAACATTACCACGCCGTACTCTGCCAACACTACCGGCGCGGCTGCCCGGGTGGCCGTGTACAACAGCACGCTGACGCGGCTGTCGATCATGCTGGCCGTCGGGGCCATTGACTACAACGTGTCGGCCTACACGTGCAGCCTGTACGTGTGTGCCAAGGCGTACGAGGCGAGCATGGAGAACGGCGTGCTGAGCGAAAAGGTCAAGACGACGTTTCCAGACTCCCACACGACGGCCGACGAGGCGGCGGGTGCAGTGACGGACGAGGAAATGGCCAGCGGGACGTCGGGTGCGACGGACGAGGAAATGGCCAGCGGGACGTCGGGTGCAGTGTCTGGGACTCCTAATGTGACCATTGTCCCTGGACGCGACAGCGGCGTCTACGACACCACGGCGCCGTCGTTTGGCATGTCGCAGCTGTCGCTGTCGGCGCTGGGCAACTACATGGGCACTCTCTTTGCGGGGTCCGGCACGGGGTCTGTCGGCGAGAACTCGTTTGAGCAGGACGCCCAGCAGGTGCTGTACGTGGCACACCAGACTGCATCGTCGGGACAGCTGCCTGGCCAGGTGCTGCCACCTGACCAAGGCTTCGCCGTCGGCTACGTGATGCAGAGCATCGCGGCCAGTCTGACAAACACGCTCCGGTCGGACGCCGCGTCGTCCGGGACGCACTCCCTGGACGGCGAGGCGTGGACAGTCACGACGTACGTGGTCGTGGACTGGGACTGGATCTCGCTGCCAGTGATTGTGGTGGCACTGTCGCTTGTTCTTTTGGCGGTGGTCATGTACAAGTCGCGGCGGTCGCAGATCCCCTACTTCAAGGCCAGCACGCTGCCAGCACTGTTTATACAGGTCCCGGCCACGGCCGCGGCCACGGCAGCGGGTAGAATGCCTCCTCCCCAGGCGTCTGGGCCCAGTGACCCGACCAAGAGCTACGAGTCGAAACAGCACCTGCAGGCACTACAAAGAGCAATGGATAGCCATCTCAAGACGGCCCCATGAGATGGCCTCGACGTTCGGCCATGTTGGCGATTCGCATTTTACTTGTACATATAGAGCGTCTCGAATAATGATAATGTTTTCTTTCTCATGGGTTCCGCCGTGTGATGATTCAATATGGTTGGTAATAGGATCACATTGCAAAATGAGTGTCTCAGTCTGGGTGGCACGCTCGACGCCTTACAAACAAGCCCACTTGAGCATTCTTCTTGCAAGGGCGGGGATCTGCAAAGGGAGAACCCCAGATTGTCTCCATCTTGGTTAACATTCCGCCCCCTTTTGAAGAGGTCTTGGCAGTGGAAAGACTGGTGGAAGACGGTCTTCCGACTCGGTCGGTATATATATTTTTCCATATCAAGGACACGTCCCAGCCTGAGCAGTCAAATGGCCACGTGTTTTTTCAAAAGTCGATCTATTACCGGGTTTTGTCTGTCGATCCCAGCCGCGATGGCACTTCTGCCGGCTCCGTCTGCGCGGTGGTCTGTGTTGATCATGTCAATCTTTTCCAGGGTTCTCGTACGAGCCGCCTTGGCCGAGAAAGACAAACACACAGCTGCTCTGAGAAAGACGAACACATTTGTAGTACACACACAAATCCACGCCACCAGATCATCGATATGCACAATGTCTTCCTTGGCGATAAGCTTCCGCCGGAAATATCCTTTCTTGACTCGGTCTCATTTTTATTTCTCTGACGGCCCCCCTATTATCTGGCCCGCCTTGTCGGTCTTGTCGGTCTTGTCCATTGCCATTGCCATGCAAACGCCATGCAAGGGTGTCAGCAGTTCTGCTGACGCCAAGAGAATGCCCCAGGCGCCAAGGCCAACTGGTCTTGGTCTCGTCCGAAATGAGCGGCTGGGAGGCTGCAGCAAGGAGTACTATTCCACGAGCGAGTACAGTACTGTGTAGCAAAATGAGCACGGAAAATGTACCATCCTACGAGTGATTGCTGCCAGGATGAATGGCTATTCCAGCGATTACAGCATGCCATGGAGATCCTACGTGTAAGACGTGCCACACGCCAGCCTAGACCCCGTTGCAACCCCAGACTGTGACTATGCTTAAGCTGCCAAGGACGCCCGGTATGAAAAAAAGACAGCAGAGACATTACGCGTTACGAGGATTACGAAGGGGCGGCTTGCTGGGTCATTCTCCTTGTGGAGCCCTGGTGAGTCCCTCATCCGGCCATCCTTGCACGCTCCCCCCCTTCTTTAAAGTTTAATCTTTTCGAATCCCTTGCTGCTACTCTAATAAAGCTGCAAGGCTCCGGACTTTTTCCAGTTGACCACAACCAGTCACTCGTTGTATGTCACTCCTTGTTAGACGTCTCGTTCTAGACGTCTGTCGTTACCATCTTCACCTCTGTCGTTATCGCGTCTTATTCTACCCCTCCGTCTACCATGTCTCAACCGCGTCAGGATGACCCTGACACTGACATTGAGAGCCAGCCTCTCGAGCTCAAGGAGGCTTCCGGCACAAACGTCGTCGACGCCGCCGCACCGCCCGCGCCCAATGTCGAGGACACCGTCTCCCTGCGCTCAAAGCTCATCCAGCTGGGCTTTTACTTTTTGTGCAACATTTCCCTCACAATCTATAACAAGATGATCCTCGGAAAGGTATGTTGTCGTCTCCCTGCTGTGCTTTGATGTTCTGTTCTCCGATATTGTCTTTTTTTTTTTTTTTTTTTTTTTTTACCTCGCTTCGCTCGATTTTCACCCGTCGTTTGATCTTTTTTCCTTGCTCGCTTTGCTCGTTATTCCTTCTGTCGTATTATCTTTCTTTTCTTTTTTTTTTTGGTCTCGCTTCGCTCGTTTTCTTTCTTTTCCTCGCTTCGCTCGTTTTCTTTCTTTTCCTCGCTTCGCTCGTTTTTTGACCAACTTTCAGTTCCCTCACCCATGGCTCCTCACGGCCCTCCACGCCGGATCCGCCACCATTGGCTGCTACATCCTCCGCCTCCGCGGCACCATCCCCCGCTCCGAACTCTTGGATATGCGCTCCGAGGCTAAACTCCTCGCCCTCTCCGTCCTCTTCACCGTCAACATTGCCATCTCCAACGCTTCCCTCGCGCTCGTCTCCGTGCCCTTCCACCAGGTCGTCCGCTCCACCACCCCCGCCGTCACCGTCGCCCTCTACCGCATCCTCTTTAGCCGCTCCTACTCCCGCGAAACATACCTCTCCCTCATCCCCATCGTCCTCGGTGTCGCCATGACCACCTACGGCGAGTACCGCTTCTCCATGGCCGGGTTCCTGCTCACCAACCTCGGCGTCGTCCTCGCCGCCGCAAAGACCATTGCCACCAACCAGATCATGACTGGCAGCCTCAAGATGTCGCCCCTCGAGACGCTCATGCGCATGTCGCCGCTGGCGTTTGTGCAAGCCCTGGTGATTGCCTGGGCGACAGGGGAGATGTCGACAGTAGGGGCGTCGGCAGTAGAGGCGTCGTCTGTCGCCTCCGACTCTGGCCTCCCCGACTCTGGCCTCCTCGTGGCTCTCCTCGGAAACGGCATCCTCGCCTTTGCGCTCAACATCTGCTCGTTCACGGCCAACAAGGCTGTGGGCGCGCTGACCATGACCGTGTGCGGCAACATCAAGCAGTGCCTGACGGTGCTGCTGGGGATCGCGCTGTTTGACGTCACTGTGGGGCTGACCAACGGCGTGGGCATGCTGGTGTCGCTGGCGGGCGCGGCATGGTACAGCGCCGTTGAGCTTCAGGGGAAGCGGGCCAGGCAGTGAAAAAGTCAACAAGCCAGGAAAGAGGGACGAGAGGATGAACCAAAACGTTAGTCCTCCGTCTTTGTCTCGAAAGTCTGACGTGACGGCCTTGGTCTTGACTGTTTCCGATCAAGTCTTTTTGTCTTGACTCCGTCTTGACCCCACGGACGGGACCTTTGAAATTGCAGTACCCGGTTGGTTTTGGCGCTAGAGGAACACTCTTTCCTCGATTTTGAAATCCTCGAATCCTCATGATTAGCCCCTATTGCTCGGCCGAGGCGATTTGCCACGGGATTTTAGACATCCTTTTGTCTCTACTTTTCCCTCTTCTCTTGTGTATTTTTTCTTTCTTTTCCTCTTCTTTTATTTTCTTTTTCCGTGTTTTCTTCTTGCTTCCTTGTTCCTTGTTTTCTTGTTATATTGTCTCGGTTATGTGTCACGGCTCAAGGCGTTTGTAGGCAAACAGGTAAATCAATCTTACATAATCCTGCACGCATCCTGCAGGAGCATGAAAAAAGGAACAAATCACGACAAGCACTATTAGAGTGGGTTCACTAGGGACTGGTAATTAGCTTGATTCCCTAGGGGTTTGATCGGGCCAGGAAAGAGCTTTCCTGAAGGGTCTCTTTCCTTCCAGCCTCGAGACCCACTTTAGTGTCTCGGCAGTATTTTCCTCCGCCAACGACGGCGTATTACTTCATTCGCCCCAAGATTCGTATTTCCCTGCCACTGACGCCCCCGTGCTCCCATGGACTGCCCAATTCCTGGTTTGACCTTTGCAAGCCGCACAGAATAGGGGAGGGGGGCGGCACAGTGCACCTTTTTTACGTGATGTGCTGACCTTTTGGGATAAGGCTTAGCTTAAGCTTATGCTGGATTTAGTGGAGACGTTCTTGGCACAGAGGGTTGAAATTGACGAGGCACAGCGTGGGGCCCACTGTTTCGTGCTGTGGCGGATGCCACGGATGGGTGCTAGGGGAGAGACAGTGGTACGAGGAATACGCTTGCTGGGCGCCAAGACACAACGGTCTGACAGAAGGCTCAGATGAACAAGGAATTGAGTGCGAGCAGACATTGGGAGGTCGTAATATGAAAGATCTTTTTAGATACGAAAAAAAGGTAAAAGATATAGAAGAGAAATGCAAGTTAAAATACAAAGATGAAGAAATAAAGAAGTAAAGAAATAAAGATAAAGAAATAAAGATAAAGAAATAAAGAAATACAAAACACCAAATCCCTTTAGTCTCCAGATTGGACCCAATTGAACACGCAAAACACCTGTTGTCGTACATTTACAAAGAGCAACATGGGACAGCTCATGGCTCGGCCTGTCCTGGCGCCGGCTTCGCCCACCGCAGCATCTCGCGGCACGGCGCGTGGTCGGTGCCGTTGTGCACCTCTTCCCAGAAATCCCAGCCCTTGGGGCTCGACATGGCGTTGCCGCGCTGCATCTTGGTCTCGAACTCGGCCCGGCTCATGGTCGAGTAGTGGTGCAGCGCGAACCGGTCGCGCGTGATGGGCGTGCGGAACGCCGACCCCAAGATGGCGTCCATGTGGACGTGGTCGCTCTCGACGGGCGGCGTGCCGCCAATCACGTCGCCGTACTCGCCCACCGTGACGGCCTTGCCATTGAGGACAAACGAGTGCGGGTCGTAGGCGCGGTCGAACGCGGACACGCGCACAATCGACTTGATGTGCTTGTTGGTGGACACGCGGTTGTGGTGGTCGGGCGTGTCGACGACGCACTCGAAGTAGCTGCCGAGCACGGTGGGCGGCCGCTGCAGGTTGCCGTCGGACGTGTGCAGGCGCCAGTTGATGCCGAAGCCGCCAATGGCCTGGATCGGCTCATACTCCTCGAGCAGGTCGCGCAGCGTCTGGTTGGCCGTCGCGTCGAGGAACTCGTCCGTGTCGAAAAAGGCCATCCACGTGGGCGCCGTGTACGTCGCCGGGACCGCCGTGACGGTGCCGGACACGTTGACGTTGGCCGTTGGCGTGACGCCCTCGGGCGCCGTCGTGTTCTTGGCCGCCTCGGCGGCGGCCTTGCTGTACTCGCGCACGATGCGCACGCACTCGCTGTAGAGGTGGTACTGCATGTACTCAATGTGCTTCTCCGGCTCGTAGTAGTGGAACTCGACCTTGTCGCGCGGGATCGTCAGGTTGGTCGTGTCCATGCGCGGGCTCGAGCCGTCGTCCATGATGAAGAAGCGGCCGACGCCCATGTGGTAGTAGTGGTGGTGCATCCACTCGGGCAGGTCGATGTGCTGGTTCTTGACGGCCAGGCAGGCCGAGATGTAGTCGTCCTGCGGCTCCGGCGGCGGGTTCTTGGCCGACAGCTCCGAGGCCAGGATTGTCTGCTTCTGCTGCGGCTTCACCCCCTGCACCACGTCGGCCGTCTTGTCGACAATGGTGTCGCGCATGCTCTCGTAGCCGCTCTGCAGGTTCTGGTGGTACGTCGCCATGACCAGCAGGGTCAACATGACCACTGCGGCGATGATGACGTACCGTCTGACAGTGTAATGCATCCTGAGGGCTCCGAATCTGCTCCACCGGCGGTCTTTCTCCAGGCTGGATGTTTGATGCTGTGTTCTGGGGGACACAAAGGGAAGTAGAGAGGAATAAGCGGCCATGACGAGCTTCTTCTATGGGGGGGGAGGGTGAGCGCGTGTGTGGACACAAATAAAGGATAAAAAATCTTTAAGTAGCGGCCGTGGGTCCCATTATGAATTGGTAGAGAGCAGATCCCTGCACAAAGTGTGAGATGGATTCGAGAGAGCCCGTCAGACTGGGGCTGCTCCGGCATGTAAGACACAGAGGAATGTCTCCCCCCCGTACTGCTCGGTTACAGCGCCCATAGCACCCAGCACTCGTATCATCTCGCATCATAGTCTAAGCAAATTAGCGTTATGGAAAAGTGCCATTTCCCTCTCCACACACCCCCTTCTGCAAAGCGCTAAGAGACTTGGCAAGCTTCCTCTCCAAGCTTAGCTCATGCCAACACGGCCTCGCCCCCCCTCTGACAAGCCCCTCGGACAAGGCCATTTTGTTCGTGTCATTTTGTGTCATTTGTGTCGTTGGGTCGTTTGCCTGTCCTGGCCATCACGAGACCGTCAGGCAGAACAAGATCAAGCCTAGATGGGTGAACTTTTTTGCTGCACTGCGCCGCAAGAAACAAGATAATGGGTGATTGGGAGATGAACCCACCTATTAAAGGAGTCCAGTGACGGATCCCGCCGCGAGATGAACCAGGGAACCCAGAAAACGCGATACTAAGGGAACCCACCCTAGAAAACGCGATACTAGACGCCCCGATAACGCGATTGTTGTTCCCCCTTTCGGGAAGCCCTCGTGAGAGCTTGGGGGGAGATGAAAAAGGCCCAATGGGAAATGACCCTAGTAGAGAGAATGGAATAGGGGGCCCCGAAAAATAGAAAAAACTTGATAAGAACGGTATTCTACAGAGGTGCTAAAAAACTCTTTGCAAAACTACTCCGTACTAGCCTAGTGGCACACTAAAATCTTGTTCTTTGTAAAAACCACTGGCGAAATGCTTGGCAAAGCTTTGTGAAAAACGTTGCTCTCGCGGACCAGGGAAAGTTCCGGTCCCCCCTAGTTTAGCGTGCTAAAGTCTCTGCCTCGGGGCCGAAGACAATGGCGACCGATTCAGGGACTGTCGTTTCAAATCCTCTGTGCCATACAAGGATGCAAATGCTTGTTTTTTGAATCTGCGGGAGGCACAGGCAAAGGCACCCAACGGAGACCCCTTGTCCCTGCCAATGTACTTTCTACTGCATGCACTTCCTGGTTGACAAATCTCTTCCAATCCTGGATAGTTCGAAACAAAAGGGGAACACCCTAGAAGCAAACACTCTCGAGATGTCTCTGTTTGCATGCAGTCAGAAATAAAGCAAATTAACCCGTCCTGTAGGAAGCCGTCTTTTTGGTCGAAATGCAGGAGCCGACGGAGAAATCGGAGAAACTTGAACAAGGCGTTTCTTGGTTCCTTTAGTTTCAAATGCGAGTTTCTCCAGAATGTTCTGATTCCACATGCTCAAGGGGGACTGCTAGCATTTACTACATATCCTGTGCCGCGCAATGAAGCGTTTATGTTGTACCCTTGAAGGTTCAGTTTCAAGAAAGTCTCTTGTTTTCCTCGCTTTCTCTTTTCACCAATGTCTGTGCACCCCAACCCATTCTGCCGGTTCTCGTAGCATATCTGTCCCGGTGACCAGTCCGGCGTCTTTCATTGGGCCGCCCCGCGCATCAACTTGGACCCTCTGGATGGCCCCGTCGAGAAGTCTCGTTATTCCATTCCCAGCGTGGTCGTTACTCCCCGGGCCGGCCCGTTGTCAACACTACTGGACACGTCTTTTGGAAATGCAATACTTTCGGAGCAATAGATCTACTCTAGAAATGCTTCACTTGAATTCAGACATTGATGGCATTCAGCGCGCCGGCAAAGACGTCCTGTCAACACATCAATACAAAATCAAACCAAAGAAGCAACCACGACAGCCCTTTCCATTCGCTCCTATTTGCTGACAACCACATTGTCCTCCAGAATGGTGCCGTAGTCGGGCATCGTGGTCTTGCCGTCCAGCAAGCCGAGATAGTACGTCTGCATCGTTAGCGTAGTCCCTCTGGTGTACCTTGTAGACTTACGTCGTCGTAATTGTTGAGCTCCTTGGGATGGAAGCCATTGCCCCAAGCACGGAAGCGGCTATAATGTTAGAAAGTTCGGAGATTCAGAGATTCAGAGATTCAGATTCAGAGAATAGTGCATACTTTCCAGACGTGTAGCGGAACTTCCAGTCCTCTGGCCGCAGCGTCGTTGTAGCTTCCAGGAGCAAAATGCGGCTTCCGGGAAAGACCAATGGGAGTCCTGGTGTGTCAGCCATGATGACGGAGTTGATCACTCGCACATGCACCTACCATTCTTGGACGACTTCCACCACGACTTGCACGGCTGGGTAAAGACGGACCGCTCCAGCCACAGCTTGGCATATTCGAGAAAGTCGTCGGTGGCTTCCCTTGTCACTTCCATGGACGCGATTTGCTCGGTAGCCATTTTTTTCACCTGTAGGTTAGCGAAAAAAACCACAGCATCTTTGAATGCCCAGAAGCTTACCCAGTCCAAAAAGGCACCGTTGATCAACTCGGCAATGGGCATGGCAGACCCGTCTGATGGTCAGCGGCAGTCAAGAAAGCATTTATAGCAGAGAGACAGACTCACGCGCAGAGGGACCCCATGGGCCGCTTTCGATAAAGTAGTTGGGGAACCCAGGAGTGGCGAGTGACAGGTAGCAGTCGGGCTGGGGGGGTGCTGTCGTCAGTAAACAGTACACTGCAGATTTCCCGGCGGCTAAACTTACATCGTCTTGAGACCATTTGTCCTGGAGATTGACTCCGCGGGAGATGATGGGAAAATGCGGAACGTAGCTGGCGTCGTATCCAGTTGCCTGGACTGTTAGACAAGGCCAGCAAGAGGAGACGTCTCAACTTACACAGATAAACACATCCACCTGGTGCTCTTTGCCGGCGGCGTCAATGAACCCCGTCTCGGTCATCTCCTGTAGGGAATCGAAAAACACGTGCACTTTCGGGTCCACCAGCGACTCGAGGTATCCGGGGCCGGGCGTCGGCCGGCGGCAGCCAAAGTCGAACGTCTTGGGCAGCAGGTGTTGGAGGATGTCGGGGCGTGAGGCCAGCTTAGTCTTCATGTTTTGGACACAGAGCTGAAATGTTAGCGAGAGAAGAGTAAAAACGAAGAAAAGAAAAAAAAAAAAGAAAAAAAAAAAGAAAAGAAAAAAAATGACAAAAAAAGATAAAAAAAGATAAAAGAAACAGAAAAGAAATCAAACGAGCAAAGCGAGGAAAGAAAAGAAAAAGAAAAGAAAAAGAAAAAGAAAATACCTCTGTCGCGTGAATTGACTCTTTCGAGCCGACAACCAGGCTGGCCACCAGAGAACTAGACTGTCAGCTTCAAGATCTCTACAATGCAATGCCCCAAAAGTACTCACTTCCCGGCATGCTCCAGCGCCTTGCGGTACTTGAGATAGTACGCCGGGTCGTCGGAAAACCGCTTCTTCTGGTAGTCGGTGTACGCGAAATCCGTGCGGCCGCCGCCGGACGGGAAGATATACGTCGGCTGCCGGATCCAGTGGTAGACCTTGCCCGCGGCCGGCAGGACGGCCGGCACGATCTGGACGCCCGAGGCGCCGGTCCCGAGGACGGCCACGGTCTTGCCGGCGAGATCAATGCCGCCCTCGGGGTAGCGCGCGGCGTGGACCAGCCTGCCCTTGAACTTGTCCATGTTCTCGAGATCCGGCCACTTGGGGTGGTGCAGAGGGCCGGTGCAGCTGATGACCACGTCGGCCGTCTCGGTGCGCACGGCGCCCGTCCTGGTGTCTCTGAGCGTGAGGGTCCAGAGGCACGTGTCGTCGCTCCACTGCTGCCTGACCACCTCGGTGCCCAGCTTGAACAGGCCCTCCAGGTGGTTGCGGGCCACGACGCCCTGCAGGTATTTGCAAATGTCCTGTCCCTTGGCTGGGCAGGGTCAGTGCACTGGTGAATTCATATATACACATCGAGGGGGTCTCACAGAAAAAGTTGTTCCAGTCTGGGATGGTGTCGCTGATGAGCTGGTATGTGATGCCCTGGGCTTGTTAGGGCTGCCCGCAAAAAGCCTCAAAGTCTGCGCACACACTACGTACCGGGTTGTCGCAGGCAAGGCCGGGGTATCTGTTGCGAGTCAGTCATTGGCCAGACGAGTTTTTCGACAAGCCCGGCCGTACCTGTTCCAGAACCAATTGCCGCCGATCTGTTCTGCCTTGTCGTAGATGGTGAGGTCAAACTCGTCGAGGCGGTCCTTGGCCTTGAGGGCCAGGCTGATGCCAGCCAGTCCTGGTTTGATCAGCCCGGAAGCAAAAAGGAAGCCAAAATAGCACGCGTGCACATACCTGCTCCGATGGCAATAATCTTCTTGCGACATCCCGAAAACGCTGGTCTGGCCGGGTCAGTACAGCCTTTTTTGTCTCTGAGCATACCCTGCTTATCACATGGTGCATCTACCTCTCGTCCAGGGTAAAGCCCCTCTCGTTGGCTCTGGGCCACACGCCGTCCACAATCTGTGGCGGGAGGTCGTCTAGAGAAGCCGGGATGCTGCCCATTGTGAAGGATTGAGAACGATTTTGGCAAGTTGTCAAGAGCGATCAACAAACGGTGAATAACGGAAAGAACAATATGAAGCAGAACGGCCAACTGTCTTTGGCAATGCTCTATAAGCTGGCTTGTTAATAAGAGACCCGGCGAGCATGGCCCGGCACGCATTGCAGACAAATCCCGGCTAACAGCTCCGGGGAGGATTCACGGGTATGTACTTTGACTCGAACGGAACAAATTATTCGGCAGAGCTTGCCGTCCACAAATGTCCACAAATCCACCACCGCAGCCAAAATCGGAGAACCGGGCCACTTCCGCGGCTATTGCACTTCCGGAATATCTTATCAAGTAAGACTTCCACACAGTTGGTCGAATTGATATGATATCTCAAAGTCAACGACACTATCCTCCAGTCGCTATTGATACTTTAGATGTTTGATGCCCCCAAGAGTCTCATATCTTCGGGTGTCCTTCCCGCCGAGTGAGAAAGATAACCTTTGCCAACAGACAAGACAGTCTCAGAGGGGATGAACCCCCTCAGTGGCTGCATGATTACTGATGCCGTTCTGGCCGTTCTGGCGCTCTGTCGGATCTGTCTAGACTTGCATCTGGTTCTAGATAGTGAGTAGATTATGGTGTCTGATAACAGAAATATAGAGTATTATATGTCACTGTCTTGTCCTTTGTCTTGTATGCTACAGCCACTGTAAACCTTGAGAAACTGTTCGCCAACATGCAGTTCCGGACAGTCAAGGAACTAGACCAGTCCGAGGGCGAGGTCGTCTTGGTTGAAGGTAGGCAACGGTGATTTCTGGCGATATTGCCCCAGCTAACAAACAGATGCTCTCCTTCGCAGCCACAAGAAAGGCACCGACGTCGTCCTGGTCCCGCAGCCGTACGGCGACCCCGACGACCCGCTGACGTGGCCGCAGTGGCAGAAGCTGGTCATTTTCGGCGCCGTCTCGTTCTTTACGGTTATGAACAATGTGGCCTGCAGCTCGCTGGCTCACGACGGAGCTCGGCCGGTCCATGTCGGACATTTCCGGCCTCATGACATGGACGCCTCTTCGTCAGCGCGCTCATCATGTTTGTCTCCAACATCTGGTCCGCCAAGTCGCCGTCCTACTCGAGCCTCCTCGCCGCCCGCCTCGTCGGCTTCTTTGCCGGCTGCTCCACCGAAACCGTCGGCGCCGTCATCTTCAATGTACGTCTGCTTACCCGTCAACCCTCGTCTTTTTTTCCTCGCTTCGCTCGATTCTTTTCTTTTTTTCCTCGCTTCGCTCGATTTCCTTCCTCGCTTCGCTCGATTTTCTTCCTCGCTCGTAAAAGCCCTAACCTCCAGGACCTCTTCTTCCTCCACGAACGCGGACTGCAAATGTGCATCTACGGCACCGCCCTGTCCTGGGGAAACGCCATCGGACCCTTGTTCGCCGGATTCGTCGTCCAGAGTAAGCAGAGAAACATGCCTGCCTATTTCCTCCCTCGTGCTGACCGTCAGACCTCGGCTGGAGATGGGTGTGCTGGATCTGCGCCGTTGCCAGCGGCGTCTGCTTCTTGGGAATCGTGTTCCTTGTCCCAGAGACGCACTTTGCCAGGAGTATTGACGGCGTGCCGACTGTCGACGCCCAGCCTGCCGAGGAGTCGCCGGCCGACAGCAAGTCAATCTCCAAAGAACACATCTCTGCCGAGGCGTCGCCGGGGCGCCGGATGTCGTATGCCCGCAGCCTCAGACTGTACAGCACAGTCCTCTCGCCGGTGTCTCTGTGGGAGCTCTTCTTTCGGCCCCTGCCGCTGGTGTGCTAGCCGGCCGCCGCATGGGCCATTCTGGCGAGTAAGTGCTCTCCTGACGTTCGTGGCAGCCGCTGACCAGCAGTCGCCACTTCTCTCTGGGGCGTCGTCACCGGCAGCACGCTCAACTCTAGTCCGTCTGGCACGCCCGCCGCCACAATGGCGTCTTTGCCCCCGAGAGCCGGCTCGTCGTC
Organism: Raffaelea albimanens; assembly: GCA_002778245.1. Classification (NCBI taxonomy): domain Eukaryota; kingdom Fungi; phylum Ascomycota; class Sordariomycetes; order Ophiostomatales; family Ophiostomataceae; genus Raffaelea; species Raffaelea albimanens. Next base: position 2,312,396 of record PCDJ01000006.1, on the reverse strand, counting down.
GTCGTCGTCGTCGTCGTCGCCCTGGCCACGACCCCCGTGTCTGCGATTCTGTTTGGCCTCGCCCGCCGAGCGGCACTACCACTGGTCGGCCATTTTCGTCAGCCTTGGCGTCATCAACCTGCACGCCTCCTTCTGGACCAGCATCGGCATCATGTACGCCATGGAGTCGTACCCGCTGGTGGCCGACGAGATTGTCGTCGTCGTCGACGGCGGCAAAGCCATTGTCGCGTTTGGGCTGTCGTACGCCACCACCCCGTGGGTCGCCGCCTCTGGATATGCACGTGTGAGTACACCCAGGATCTCGCCGTGCTGTTGTGCTCTTGTTGCTAAACCGTGCCAGACTATGGGTGCCATGGGCGGCATCGTCTTTGCCGTGGAGCTGAGCGCGGCCGTCTTTTACGTGCGGGGACCCAAGATCCGGCACTACACGGCCAGCCGATGGCGGCTGGTGTCGTGGTAGGAAGGGCTGGTCTGAGACTGGACAATAGAGGTTAAACAGTCGAGTGTGTTGTGTGTTGCAAGTTGAACAAGGACAGTTCAGGATATGGTGCCCTATAAAAGACGTGATTGAATGGTCTAGTTGTGTGACTTGGATTTGTATTTGTCTTTGTGAAAGGCTCATCTTTTAAAGAAACAATTAAAAGATACAAAAACGAGCTTCATCTCGTCGAGGGTGACCTGGTTGTAAGCAGACGGACGTCAAGCCCAGAGACCAGCAGGAGTACCTTGAAGATGTAGGCAATCGGATCCGGCGCATTGGGAAACAGCCGCGTGAGCAGCCCCACGACCGTGTCGTTGCCAATCAGATAGTCGTGCAGATGTGGAAAGTAGCCGATGAACGTGCCGTAGATCAGGGCAAAGTCCAGGGCAGCCAGCATCCCCTTGACGTCCTTTTGTTGCTCCATGAAGCCAAAGTTTTGCTGGAAGCTCATCTCGGAAATGGTGTCAAACGTGTACCTGCAAGTCAGTATGCCGTCTGGGGGGGGACTTGCCCAGGACGTACCACTGGATCCATTCGCCCAGATCGACGACCTGCCCCTCGAGCCCTCGCATGGCGCTCAGGAACTGGTCGGTGCACTTGTCCGCCATGGGCTCGAGCGAGCGGACGGCGCTCATGGAGTACTTTGCCGAGACGGGCAGCTTGAGCTCGCGATGGGCCTTGGGGTCCTGCTCGGTGAAGAGGTTGTGCAGGGTGGCGCCTTCATACCGGCCGGACATGTCATTGTAAAACGGGCCCTGCAACGTTAGAGGAGAAGCATGTAGGGCAGTCTGGGATTGCCTACCTTCAAGAACTTTGAATTGAAGCCGTAGATCACAGGCACTGCTGCCGGGTCGCTGACAGACACCTGGTCCGGCCCAGTGCGCACAACCAGGCCATACCGGCGGTGCAGCTTGAGCAACGTCTGGGGGTACTGGCCGTCGATGGTGGCCGCGGCTCGCCACAGGTTGGTGAAGCGGGCGAAAAAGGGGCCCGGCAGTTGTCGCAGGCCGGGGCGAAGCGCTGCCCAGACGTATGAAGCAACAACGAGCAGCAGCAAGTTGGAATGGCCGCCTTTACGATGAACGGATCCAGCATCATGGTGACCATAGAGTTCACAAGGAGTTACAAAAGGTGTTGTTGATACGGAAAGGATGTTGACAAGTCGAGAGGAGGAGGGAATAAAAGACAGTGAAGACGGGCTGGTTACAATTTCTCCAATGCCTCTGGAATTATACGTCCCTGATGCTCGTATCTCGCATCCTGACACGTCCATCTGTGATTGCCGTCATGTCGGATACGACCCCTACCTCTGTGGACATGTTGGCACCGCAGCGCCCCCTCTTTCCCCTCCCCCAAGAGAGAACACATCCGTGATAGGGGATTTCTGCAATGTTTTGAACAAACGCAGAGGTTCCTTGTCTTTATCTACATTTAATGAAGTTTTTCTATTATGCTTACCTGTATATTAAAGCAGAAGCTATAAATACCTGGGCAGTGAAAGTTTTTTTTATGTACTCTTAACATCTTTTTCTTTCTTTCTTCCCCCCCCCCCCCCCCCCCCCCCCAAACTTTTCTCTCTTTTTGACCTTGTCTTTTGTCTTGTCTTTTGTCTTGTCTTTTGTCTTGTCTTTTGTCTTGTCTTTTGTCTTGTCTTTTGTCTTGTCTTTTGTCTTGTCTTTTGTCTTGTCTTTTGTCTTGTCTTTTGTCTTGTCTTTTGTCTTGTCTTTTGTCTTGTCTTTTGTCTTGTCTTTTGTCTTGTCTTTTGTCTCTCTTGTCTCTCTTGTCTCTTGTCTCTTGTCTCTTGGGCTCTTGGGCTCTTGGCTCTTGTCTCTTGTCTCTTGTCTCTTGTCTCTTCCTCCCGGCTATGGCCTGACTTTGCTTACAACTCTTTGGTGTGGTGAGAAGGACCGAAGCCTTTCCGGACATGGCTTGATGCTATGCCTTTGGCAGATGCTTGATTGGCACGGTGAGAAGGACAACGGCTTCCAGCCATGGTACGACGTTTCCCCCCTCAGCAGCTATTTGACCTAATTGGCGCGATAAGACGTCTTTCCGGCTATGGCCTGATGCTATGCCCTCGGCAGATGCTTGATTGGTACGGCCTCGTTGTTTGATTTGAAGGAACGACGTCTAGGAACGACGTCTTTCCAGTCATTCGAGGAAGCGACGAGATTAAACTGCGAGTAATTCCCCGACATTGACAAGCATAAATACTCAGTTGAGAGGCCAGATCTTTATCTCCACGGAATCATCTTCACAAGCCGCTACATCCACACCCAGAAACAACAATGGCTGATCAGCTGTCAGTTTTACAACGTTTGCTTGCGCCGGCGACCTGCGGCGAAAGCCCAGGGAGTTCACCGGAATCCGCAATTGTCATTGACGACAACACAAGTGAAGCCACTTCACAAGTTGGTTTTAAACTTGAAGGTAAGTACTTCGTTCTTGGTTTGTCATACTAGACTAACAACGCTATAGAAGACCCCAACCACAGGACACAGGGAATGAGATTTGCACCATATTCATCGATCACCCGACCATCGATCACCCGACCCCAAACAAAGCCGATCCTTATCGCAATCCAGCAACACCGAGGATGTGTCATTCAAAGAGTTTTCTGTCGATAGTGGGACCGTGAAGCGCATTCAAATTGGTGACGATGTGACATTGCAGGCGCAGGTCATGTTCACTGACTCGGTATTGCGAAACGACGACTCTGCACCAGTATGGGAGGTTGAGAGGTTGCTGAAAAAGAAGAAACAAGGAGGAATTGTTATGTACTTGGTGAGGTGGTCTGACACGTGGGTGGAAGAAGGTGATATAACAACCCAATATAAAAGACGAATGCTGTCATTCAAAATTTCCTGTTTCGTTTACCATCCTGCTCATGCCCGTGCAACCCTGTGCAACCCTGTGCTGCTCCTGTGCTGCTCCTGTTGTGGCCTGCTTAGCGCCTGTGCTTCGAAATTCTGGCGTCTATTTCTGCCTCCCGCCCTACAACCCCACCACCTTTAAGTTATAAATAGCTTTACTACTTTTAAGGTCTTTTTATAAAGCAGACAAGATAATACGCTAAAAAGACTCTCGCCTTTACCGCTTAAACTCGACTTACTTACGTAAGTTTTAAATATAAGAAATTCACACACGTTTTAGTATTTTAATTATATTATAACTTAAACTAAACTATTATATTACTTATACTTTAGTCTTTTTTACAGTTTTAAGTTTCTTATAATTACGTAAATTCTCGTATAATTCTTTTTACTTTATCGCCTCTTTAGTGTCTCTTTTATTACTAATTTAAAAAGGTGATAATAAATGTTATACCTTTTAAACTACTATTTTTATATTTATATCGTAATAGTATTAATAAACTGATATATAACAAGGCTTAAAAAGGAAGGAATAAAAGCTTATATAAAAGGGATAAACTATATTCGTTTATATATTATAACTCACGGTAATTCCACTTTATAAAGTAAGGCTGCCTTTATTATAAATGAAAACACGATGTTTATACAACTTTTTATTTTTATAGTATAACTCGTAGAAGTAGTATAACTAGCGGATATACCTTTAAATAATATTTAGCCTTTATACTATTTTATAATAAAAGATAAACTAAATAGTGTATATATATTTATATAAATTTAGCCCTTAAACACGATAAAGTTATAATAACAGTGAGGAGAACTAGTTATAAAACAGCGGAGCTTTATATAATATATACTTCTTATATTATATAAATAAATATAAAAAGCACACTTATATTAAATTTTGTTTATATAAAGAATAAGAGGCTGTTTTTAAAATTAGTTTTTATACACCTTATCTAAGCTAAACGTTTATCTATTAGTAGATACTAACACTAAAGTAGTTTAGCAGAGACTGTCTCGTAAGGTGGTTATTTGTTATAGCGAGCTATTATTTAAAGAGGGCTGTGCTAATTATTTATTTATAAATACCAGGTAATTCGTATCTTTTATTTAAGTATAACTTTATAACTTATTTATTATTAAAGTAGATTAAACACTAATACTTCCGAGCTTTTTATCTAAGTTCTTTAATATATTCGTATATATAAGGGTCTTTGTCGGTAAAGACTCGAGCAAGAGGTCAAATTAAAGAAAATAACCAAGATATAGAAGAGAGGGGAGAAGACAAAGGATTGTGCCTATTTACAGAGTTTTCTCCCACGCCCTTATCTTAGTGCCGTCCCTCACCGCCTAAGGGTTCCCGAGGGACCCACTAGGAGCCCCTTTTAAGCCTCTTAGCCTGGGCATCGCCCAGGCCCCACATCCGGGCCATCAGGCCTATTACACTTGTCTTTGCTTTTATAAGCTTGCTCTTTATATAGTGTTACCTATTAGACCTGTTAATAAATCCCTTCTTGTTTTATTTTTAAGGGATTTTATACCGACGTTTTGCCTTTATATCTTTATGCCTTTTACACTATTACGACTATATTAATAAGGTGCAGCTTGTCGAAGTAATATATAGTCACCGCTAGCTATCTTAATAGTATAAAGGAAAGAACTTACACCGACCTTCCGCTTTTAACTATAGTTATAAAAAAAGGACATTCCCTTTATTTAATTTACCGGTCTTCCTCTTCTTTTTATTTAGTCCTCTACGATAACGAGGCAGTTATGCCTTTAACTAGTGATAGTTAAAAAACGATATCTTTCTTATATAATTACAAATGATTTAAATGTTTAGATTCTTTAATTTATATAGTCTTTACAGTTTAAAAGCAGTAGTATAAAGATGTACAAATACAACATTTTTTAAAACCTTAACATTTATAAGATAAAAAACAACGCATTCTTTAGTCGTTTAGTGTTATAAACCGGGCTTTAACTAAAGGTCGGGCGCTAAAGTTTAAAGGGTTTAAAGGTGCCGTAAAGCTAGGTTAAAACTTGTCTATCGTGTAATACCGACTCGTCCGGGTTTATAAGCGAGTTATCGCAAATTAGTGTTATAACTAAAGTCTTAGATTAAATACTAAAGAGCTGTAAAACTCTTCTTATTTAATGCTCGAGGGAGCGAGCGCGCTCTTTTATTTATTTAGAGTGATTACGTTAATCACTTTTTTACACTAGTGATTGTTTATAATTATTATAATTAAGGGTGATTATAAGTGATTATAAAGTGATTATAATAATTGTAGTGATTAAATAACGTGACTTAGATTACGTGTGATTCTGTAGTCCTTTTATTTTATAAGTTTTTATACTAAGTTATTTTGCTTTAAGTAACTGCTTTTTTACTATATAATTTTTAAAGTCTTTTCTTTTAAAGTTTAACATTTAAATTTTAAAATTAAAAATAAAATTAACACTTATAACTACTGTTTATATAAAGACTTAAATTATTATTATAAAGTGTTAAACCGGTTAAATAAGAACAGCGTAAAAAACCATTTATTAAGCTTTAACAAACTTAATTCTTATTTTAACTAACGTAAAACTATTAAACTTTAAAAGAAAAGACTTTAAAGATTATATAACAAAAAAGCGGTCAGTTAAAGCAGAATAAATTAGTATAGGAAATTATAAGAGGACTATAAAATTACATATATTAAGTCACGTAACCTAATCACTATAATCACTATAATTATAATAATTATAAGCGATTACTAGTGTAAAAAAAGCGATTAACGTAATCACTTTAAATAGATAAAAGAGCGTGCTCGCTCCCTCGAGCATTAAATAAAAAGAGTTTTACAGCTTTTTAATATTTAATCTAAAACTTTAATTATAATATTAATTTATAATAACTCGCTTATAAAACTAAACGAGCTAGTATTATATAACAAATAAGTTTTAAATTAGCTTTACAACACCTTTAAACCTTTTAAACTCTAACACTCAACTTTTAATTAAAGCTCGATTTATAATATTTTAAATACTCTTATATAAATAAGTTAACGCTTACCTTTTATATAATACTAAAAGTATTATAACACCCGGTAGCCCTACCCCTTTAACAGCCTCGGCTAAAACCACTAACATAACTTTAGTTATTAAGTAGTAATATAATAAGATAACGTAACTCGAAAGCATGTTTAATTAGCGTAATACTTAACAAGCTAAACTTAACGCTAAGTTTAAAGTTATAATAAAAAGTCACCCTTTTAAAATAAACAAGCCCCCTTTATACGACGGGATTAAAAGCACACTTTAAGCTTAGTTAACTTAGTGCCGCTTTTATTTACGTTATTATAAGGCTTAGTTTACTACTAAGTTTAATAAAGTTTAGTTCGCGGCTTTACGCTTACTTAAAAGCGCTATAAAGTAGTCCGAACTACGCTTACGTAACTTCCTCGACAACCCCGAGGTTAACAACTAAAACACCGAGATATAAGAGATATTTAACAAATATAAAGAGTTCGAAAAATATATTAAGAACACGTTTAGCTCACCCGACGAAAAACGAGCAGCTGAAAAAAGACTAATAAAGTTGTATTAAAAGGGATTAATATCTGAATATACTGCGCGTTTCTGGCAGCTATCTTTTAAATTTATATAAGACGACGAACTATTAATATCTTAGTTTTATTAAAGATTAAAAGACGTAGTAAAAGACGAATTCTTTAAGTTAAATAGATTTAAAGAATTCGCTGAATACGTTATTATAGCGGTTTAAATCGACGATAAACTATATAAACGACGTCTTAAAAAGGCTTAAAACTTAAAAAAGGATAAATAAAAGACCACTCTCTTATGATTTAACTTTAAAAGGAAAGAAAGACTTAAAAAAAGTTAACTTATAAAAACTTAATAAAACTTAATTACACAAATTACGATAAGAAGAGGAAGGGAAAATGCTTTAATTATAAAAAAGAAAGACATTATACTTACAAATATCGCTTAACAAAACTTAAAAACTAGTTATTAAATAATAACTATTTATTATAAAAGCTATTTATTTTAAAGACTATAAATAAAAAAAACGATAACGAAAGAGTTAAACCGAACTTTATAAACGAAGGACACGCTAGCTTTTATTTCACTATATACGCCTACGACGACTGTCTTATTTATAAAGAAAAAAAAAGCTACTTATTTTTACTTTTAACCTCGGTACTAATACTTAAAATACCTTAAAACCTTCTTAACACGCGATGACTTATAACACTATACTTACACACACCGAAGTTGTTACTTATATAAAGTAGTCGACTATTATAACTACTTTAGCTATAAATAAAGGAAGGACTTATATTAGCACTATTAAAGCTACTACTTAAAATAAGTAGAGCGAAATAAGATCTTTAAAGAAACCGCTTAATACTAAAATTACGGAAAAACGGGACGCTTTAATAATATTAAGAGATACGAAAAGATATATTAACTATAAACGTTATCTATTATAAAATAAACGGTAATCAAAGACGAACTACCGATTTTTATTAAACAAGACTTATAAACGGTAAAACGGTATAAAAGAAAGACCTTTTTTTAATTGTATTAAACACTAATATAACATGTTTTTTATTGTAAGAGTTAATTTAAACGAAGTAATAAAAAGCTTAAAGCAAATATAAAACTAGAAATTAAAAGAAGAAGATATTTTAAACTTATAATACTAGCACCTTACGTATAAAAACAATGTATAAATTATATATATTTACGATAAATATATAACCTACTTGTTAAAAAAGAATTAAAACTAATTCTTTCTACGACGATATAAAACTAACTGAATAAAAGGAATGTTTATTAAAAAAGAACTAAAGCACTAAGAACTTACTTATATTGACTTTATAAAAGGATATAAACTATTTTAACTTAAAAACGACTACTTTATTACGTGTATAAAGCATTTAAAATAATAAAAAAAATATAAAACCCTTACTTATAAAGTTTACGCTAATAAAAAGTTATAAAACTAGTATAAAAAAGGGACTAAGTAAAAAACGAAAGGGGATCTTTATAATAAGCTTATAAAGAATCTTAAAGCGAAGCTTAATAATAGCTCGATAAGAAAAATAAACACATTTAAAAATCTTAGTTAACTATAACGGAACTCGTACACTAGCGATAATCGACAGCGGCGTATAAAAAAACTATATATTAAGTGGCGCGAAGAGTCCGCGCCCTCTCTTTCCCTAAACTAATTAAAAACCCCCATTAGCTAAAAGGAAGAGAGAGGGGCGCACTCGGCTTAGTGTAAATAGTTTTTTCTTTTTAAAAAAAGAGGAGGAGGGACTTTTAAAAGAGAACAACAATAAAGAGAAGAACAAGTTTAAAGAAGAAGTTCAAAACTAGCACGAAGAGAACAGAACAGACGACGAGCATCGCGCATTTTAACACCGACAGCTAACTAAAAGAGCACGACGTGTTAGAAGGCGCGCGCGTGGGCCGATCAAGTAAAGACTGCGCGCGCCTTCCTCTGCGTCACTATTATGGTGATAGGGTTGTTGTGTGTTTATGAGTGTACGCGTTGGCAGGACTACTGTTAGCGCTTTTAATATTAATAACGTTAGTAAATTAACACTAACTATTATAAAGAAAAAAACGATCTTTATATAAGTTTACGACTTTTAAAGGAAGCTTAACGTCTTATAATAAAAGAAGAGTAAATAACAAGACTAATTATCTCGACTTAACTATCAATAAAGAAACTTAATAAGAGTTATTTAATATCACCGGACTATTAACTTGTAACATTATACTTAGCTTGCTTTAGTTATAAAAGTAGAATTTAATCGTCGATTAAACTACTAGATAGATCTATTATAAACGAGTAAAAGGGCCAACACGGATAAATAAGCACCTAGCCTTTAAAGATAGTTTATAGCGGGGCACTTAAGCAGATATATAATAGAATAAAAAGGTTAAAAAAGGAGAATAATATTAAACTTTAAAAAGAAGGACTTTAAAGATTATATAAAAAGAAAGCGGTTAATTAAAGTAAAATAAATCGGTATAAGAAATTATAAGATAAAAAAATTATAATATTACGTATATTAAGTTACGTAACTTAATTACTATAATCACTATAATCATTTTATAATCACCCGCGATCACCTTTAATTACGGTGATTATAAGTAATTACTAGTATAAGAAAAGTGATTAGCGTGATTAATTTAAATAAATAAAAGAGCACGCTCGCTCCCTCGAGTATTAAATAAAAAGAGTTTTATAGCTTTTTAATATTTAATTTAAGACTTTAACTATAACACTAATTTACAATAACTCGCTTATAAACCCAAACGAGTTAATATTATACACAAATAAGTCTTCACTTAGCTTTATAACACCTTTAAACCCTTTAAACTTTAACATTTAACTTTTAGTTAAAAGCTTAGTTTATAATATAGTGTAAGAAAAGCGATTAACGTAATCACTTTAAATAAATAAAAGAGCGTGCTCGCTCCCTCGAGTATTAAATAAGAAGAGTCTTACAACTCCTTAGTATTTAATTTAAAACTTTAGTTATAACACTAATTTGCGATAACTCGCTTATAAAACCAGACGAGTCGGTATTACACATCAGACAAGTCTTAACCTAGCCTCACAACACCTTTAAACCCTTTAAACTTTAACGCTTAACCTTTAGTTAAAGTGTTACAACTTTAAAAGCGGCCCCCGTGCTTATACACGCCTACAGCGGTCAGACACGGCAGAAAAACAGATAGAAACAAACTTAGGTCACGTGATAGATCACCCGATAAGATAGCGATCTAAAAGAATCACGGCGATCTATTATAATCCCGGATCTAAAGCTACGTAAGCCACGGTGAGCCTTAACCACTAAACCGTGATCCAACTAGATAGATAAAAGAGCGCGCTCGCTCCCTCGAGCAGTAGATAAGAAGAGACCAGCTCTTTAGCAATCAATCTAAGTATTCACTTGGAACATTATTTGAATAGCTTTAACACAAGCTTGTGACCACGGTATTGTATTGCATAGTACTTTAGCCTCGACCACCACAACCCCTTAACCCTTGTGACTTAGTTACCCCGAGTACCTCGGTTATAATATAAAGCCTGGTTTATAATAAAGACGTTTTATTATATATACGGGGATAAATCGTATTCCGACTAAATAAGTATAAAACAAGTTTTACGAAACTACGACTTTATAGCTTACCTCGATTCGAAGATAGTGTGCGGCTAAAACTATCACTTAAGTGGATAAGGTATAAAAAAAAAGTTATATCGTTTAAAACCACGTAAAACCTTAAAGCACGTAAAAAGCTATAAGATAAAACGATAAAGTAAAGTTTCTCTCCGTTTAACTAGTGTTAAATACTATTTTAATAGATATAATAAAGTGTTTCGTTAAAACCGCCGGGGTTACTGTTAAAAGAACGAGACACGTCGAGATTTTAAAGTAAAAATTAATTTATTTAATTCGAGGCTATATTTTAACTTATAACTTAGCGGCTCCGGGTATTTTATTAAAATGTTTTAAGATAAGAGTAAAAGAAAATTTACCGGGGTTAATTTAATAAACGAGAAGGTTCTTTAATTAAGTTAAGATATAGTTTGGAACTTAATAACTTAGATATAAGCTAATTTTAAGTTAAACAAATATTTGTTTTATTATAATATACTTGTGTATATAAATATAAATCTTTTGTTTTATTCGTTTTTATATAAGCTTAATTTCTTCTTTTTTTTATTTAAGCTTTAGCTTAATAAATAGAAATATAACTTTATAAGTTTATATAAAAGGACTACTAATACAAGTAATATAATGACTTCTTCGTTTATTACGTTATATAACTAGATATCTTTACTTTTTTAATCCTTTTATTTAAGTAACTTAAATAACAGTTATCTTTAGTTAATCCTCGAGAGCATCTTACACACTTTATCGCGCCCTTAACATAGTATACTATAATATCGTCGTCTGCTATTATCGCCTTGTCCGACTTTAATAACACCTTCGTATAATTTTTAAAAAAAGAGAATACTATTATTAGTTTATAATATATATAATATACTTTTAATAGACGGCGAATTATATTTGTTAAATAAGATAAAAGATAGTTAAAGAGGTTAATTAAAAAATCAGAGATAAGAAGACTAGTGGCTACTTATAAAAGTTATATTTAATTTTTCTTTTATAAACAACACCTCGTTAACACACGTAATCGGTAATTATTATTTTAATAGTCATATTAAAACATACTTTTATTTTAAAACGAATATATAATGTAAAGTCTTTATAACTAAACTTTAAATAGCAGGTAGGTTAAAGCTTAATAGCAACTGTGTAATACTAGGTATATAAACTATTAAAGGCGATGTTTATTTAATTATATTAAGGTTGTTATAGTAGGAAATAAGTAGGTATCGTTCTTATATACTTTATTTAAATCCGTATTTACACGTGCCTTATTAGTTACAGGCGATAAAGTGAGGTTGAAAGCTGCGGCTAAGTCGTAAACTATAATAGCCGTTTTTTAACTTTGTTTTTAAATCCTTATTACTATATAGTTCTATTAAACTTCATCTTTAAATTTACTAAACTTGTTTTTAAGAACTTATTTTTAAGGCTTACTTATTCTTAAGAACTTATTCTTAAGGCCTACTTATTTTTAAAAACTTTTTCTTGAAAACTTATTTTTAAGATCTATTTGTTTTACTAAACTTTTTCTTAAAAACTTTTTCTTAAAAACCTATTTTTAAGATCCACTTATTTTTAAAATCTATTTATTCTATTAAACTTTTACTAGTATTTATACGTGTTATAATACTCCCGCCGAATATATTTCCAAGTTTTTAAAAAGCAAGTGAAGGTATATATCACTTTAACATATTAAAGTCCACAGCTACTTTAACACTTATTACTTTCTTTCTTTTAACTTATACTAGAATCGTTATATTACATAAGACTTTAAGTTATATATATATAGTTAAAAGAGGTTAAAACGACTATTACGATCTAACCCGTGATAAGCTTAATTACGTAGCACGAGTTATTTAAGGAGAAAGCTATTTAGTATAAAATATATAATATATGTTTCTTTTATTAATTACAAGTGTGTGGTTTTATAGTTTAAATAGTGTTTACACTATATATTTAACCGTAATATTATTATAATAAAGAACTATTAAACTTTAATAAAAAATATAAAACTAAAACACTTTAATATATTATATACTTTATATTATAATAACATTATAATATAACTACTACTAATAAGCTTTAACTATTTATTAAAATAAGTTTTTATAAATTTATATAATCTATATTAAAGAATTTAATAGTAAACGGATAAAATAGCTAAAATGTCACAAACCTCCGTGCCAAAGCCTGCACTACCTGCCTTACCCTGCCCTGTCCCCGTATTAAGAGCTGTTAAATGCTAATCAGCAGACCGAAACTTAACTAATACGAATACTGCCGTTTAACACCGCTATCGCCGATATTTCCCGCACCTGCTTCTACCTCCTAAACGTAGCTCCTTAAGCTACGTCTTCGTCTACCGCCTGCCCCTTACCTGCCCCCCCCTTGTAGAAGACTAGTATAGCTTGAATATATTGTATCTCGTTCTTACCTACCTGCCTGCCTGCTAGACCGTGATATAAAAGCTGTTATATATTATATTTTAAGCTAAAGAAATAATACGTTTTTTATATACCACCTTTTACGATTAAGTTAATTATTTAAGTTCTTTAATATTTATTATCTTTACTGTTAAAAAGCAGTAGTATAAAGATACACAAATACAATATATTTAAAAACTTAAGCTTTTATTAAAAAAAATAAAACAAATACTTAATATAATAAGCGCGCAGGCCCAAAAGACAGGCCTAAGCGATGCCCAAGCCAGGGGCCCCAATCGGCCAAACTTAGGAAGACTCGAGAGACGGTGAGCTAATTAAGTGCGCCACCGCGGATCTACTAAAAGACCCCGGGGGTTCTTTAAAAGGATTTAAGGCGGTGAGCCTTAGTATTAAGATAAGGGCTAAGCGAGGTGAAAACTTTAAGGATAGTGTATAATCTTATTCTTCTTTTTATATTTTAGTTATTTTTTTTTAATTTAACTTTTTACTCGAGTTTTTATTAATAAAGACTTTTATAAAATAATTAAGATCTTTTGTTTTAAAAGCGGGAGGGATACTTTATTAAAAGTTAAAACTATTAAAGCCTTTAAATATAAAATAACAGTTTTATTTAATATTAATAACTAGCGTTTTACGACGATAATAAGTTTAAAAAAAGCTATTAATAAATAAAACTATATAAAAGAGGATAGATAATAAACAACTACGATAATATAAAAAGTGCTAACGTAACTAGCGGATAAGCGATTAAATTATAAGCTAAACTAGCTTAATAAATTCGCTAACTTACCGAGGTAATAATAGTATAATAAGATGTAAACCGGCGGTTAAAATAACAGCTCGTAGCGGTTATAATAACGACGTTATAAAAGGCCTCGGTGGTAAAAGCGGGGACTTTTTAAAAAACTTTAAAAAAAACTTTAACTTAAACTTATAAGAGATAACTAAAAGTGTAAGTTATAGCCGCGCTTAAAAGAAGTGTTTTACTTTTTTAAAAAGAAAAAAGATTATAACTTTTAATATCTTATAATACTTATTAAGTTTATAGTAAACGGCGAGGCGTTAAATAGCGCTTATAACTAGTTTAACTATATATATATATGTTTAAACGAGAAGGCTCGGCTGTTAACGTCGACTTATTATAAAAATAAGTAAAAACTCGGTAACTTTAACTTTTAATCTTTTATCGTATATTTAAACTCGATCTTTTTAAACTTAAATAAAAAGGCTTACGTGTAAAGCTAGCTATATATAATAAAGTAGCGGGATAACGAATCTTTCGTTGCTTTTTTTTTAAAATTTAAAAGCTTATTATACCGTATAAGTTATAATAATATATTAAAGAAAGGTAAGATCTCGCTATTTAAAGAGGCAGTAAACACGTAAATAAAAAACGCTTTTATTAAATATATAAAAACAAGAGGTTATATAACTTTCTGGTCTTACTTTAACTTAATCGGCTTTTAACTTAAAAGCTATCGTTATAATATAAAGGCGTATTAAATAAATTAAAGCGATTTAATAAATCTTTATATAAAACATGTAAAGACTTGTTAAAAAACGCTTAAAAAGTTTAAAACAAAAAGATAAAAGTACTTCCGCTATTATTAAAAAAGGTATATTTATAAAAACTACTTTTTAAAAGTAAAAAACGTAGTTTACACAGCGTATATAATAAAAAAAGTCGACTTTAAAAGTTTAAAGCAGTTAACAGCCGAGTTAAGCGAGGACTTAAAAAACTAAAAGCTCTCTTTTAAAAACTCGAAAAAGAGCGGGCGACGGATTTAACTCGAGAGTAAAAGCGTGTAAAGAAAGAGATAAACGATCGAGAGATATATATAAATATTATTATTAACAAGTAATATAACGTTTAAGCTTTTATAAACACGGGATATTTCACTTAGTTGATAATATTAAAGTAGCTCGTTAATTGCGTCGGCGCGTAAACAGTTTTTATACGAGTACGGCGGTTAAAACAGGTGGTAAGTAACGATTTAAAAAAGGGGCTGTGTATTATTAAAGTAATAAGGTTCGATATAAATATCGAGGGCTATTAAAGGGAGATATAAGTATATATTGTCTTAGGATAAATAAAAGAACTTATTTTTAATAAAGGTTAAATAAAAAGGGTTAAAGCAGTTTTTAACTTAGCGAATCGGTAAATCTACGTGTAGAAATAAAGACTATCGATCTCGACTTATTAAAAGAAAAAGAGCGGAGGATATACTACGCGGTGCGTGTTAATAAAAACTACTCGGCGCTTTTTATAATAAAAGGAGGTGGTGTAAAGCGGGGCGGTGACGTTAACGGACGTTTAAAAAGCGCTTAAAGTGAAAAAACCTTAAAGGGACTTTAACCTTTCCCCGCTACTTCTTTTATAAATTTAAAACTTAACGGCTACGTTTAATAAAAAGACGGCGAAAACCTTACCGCCGTATCGACTAAAACTAAACTATAAAATCCGGTTAACGAAAAACGTAAATAAAAAAGAGGAAGAGGTGCTCGTTAGCTTATTATATTATTACTTATAAAAAGAGTTACTAATAATTCAAAAAACGATCCTCGATCTATTAAAGTAAAAGCTGATTTAACCTAGCCGATTTATAAAAAGAGTGTTAATTCTTTTCGTTTAAAAAGCAAATAACACTTTACGCTTTTATATAAATTATTATAAGTTAAACTAAATAACTAAATAAAACAACTACCCCCTCTTGTTAATCCTCGAAACACTACGTATAATAGCGTAACACTATTAAATAATTAAAGTAAATATAATCTTAACCTTTTACCGCTTATAAATAAAAAAGGGGGACGAGTAAAAGACGGCCTTTAATACTTAAACAAGCTCGTATAAGTGGCTAGTGATGCCCTTCGGCTTAACTAGCGCCCCAACCACCTTTTAACGTTATATTAACTACACACTACGCGACTACTTAAATAAAAACGCCTCCGCTTTTATCGACGACGTAGCGATTTACTCGAATAGATTATAAAAAGAGCACTAAACGCTAATACGAGATATAATATAGAAGCTATACACAACAAGCCTTTAACTCGACTTAAAAAAGAGCGAGTTTAAAGTTAAAGCGTTAAAGTTTTTAAGTTATATTATATAGTTAAAAGTAAGCCTCGAGATAAACTTAAAGAAACTAAAGGCGATTTGTGAGTAGAAAGCGTTAACGACGGTGAAAAGGGTTCGAGGGTTTTTAAAATTCACCGGGTTTTATTAAGAGTTTTTAAAAGACTACGTAGAATTAATAAAGCCTTTTATAATATTAACTTAAAAGAACGTGAGGTTTATTTAAACGCCGGAATATAAAAAGGCGTTTTAAAAAATAAACAAAGCGGCTTTAAAAAAGCTAGTGTTAACGGCGTAAATGCTTAAAAGGCCGACGAGGGTAAAGTTTAACTTTTTTAAATATATAATCGGTGTAATACTCTTTTAATAATAAAAAGATAAAAAGTAGCATTTAATAATATACTATTCGCGCAAGTTAAATTTAACAGAGTATAACTACTTTATTTACGATAAAAAGCTTAACGCGGTGATTTTTATATTAAAAGTGTAAAAACCAGAGCTAAAAAGAGAGCGATTTATAATGTTAATAAACTATTATAACCTTTAATACTTCTTATAAAAGAGGCAGCTGTTAAAACGATAAATGCGGTAAGCGGAAGACTTACTAGTAATAAACTACGAGCTAATACACCGCCTAGGTAAACTATAAGTGTTAACGGATACGCTCTCGAGAAGAGACTAAGATTAGCTGTAAAGGGTTATAAACGACCACCTAATTAAACAAAAGGTCTAATTGTTATAATAAAAAAGAGAACACTTTTATACTATTATAAAAGAGATGTAAACGAGAGAGTTAACAAGCGTAGTCTTATTATAAAAAGGGGTGTTAAACCTTTTTAATAAAAACTTTAAAAGTTTTTTAAAAAGACCTTTAATAGCGACCTTATCAACTTAAAAGCTATAAAAAGGCATTAAAGCGGGCGATTAAAATATAAAAGGCGGGGCGCGGAACTTTATTAAAGTGCCCGCGCTATTTAAAAACGAGGAGTTAAAGGGCTTATAAAACACAGCGATTTTAATAAACCTTTAATACAAGCGCTTACGTTAAATAGTATATAAAGAGGAGTAAAACTTTTTAATAAGTTAAAAGCTAGCGGTAACAGCCGCTGATCTCGTGTTAAATGCTTAAAAAAGACTATTATAAAAAAGGCGTATATAGATTCTTATATATAAACCGTTATATACCGCTTTAATTTAAAAAGTATATAACTCCTTTTTAAAAAAACACTTTAAGCGCGAAAACACTTATTAAATACTATCGCGAGACTTTATTTAACTTATAATTATATAAGACGTACGCCGCTTTATAAAAAACTACGCGGTTTATATAAAAGCGAAAGTGTAACGCGAGAAAAAGAACAGGTTGTTAAAACCGCTACTAGTTTTAAACCGGCTGTAGTTAAAGTTATTAGTCGACTTTATAAAACTATTACTAGTAAGTAAAAGCTATTAGTATATTATAATAATTACCGACCGGTTAAGTAAAGTTAAAGTGTTAACGCTTTTAACGGATATTTAAACGGAGACGGTTGTTAAAGCGTTATTAACTTATATATTTTAATATTATAAATTCTTTTAAGTAATAGTATTAGACCGAGGCTTTTAGTTCGTTAATAAGTGTTAAGCTGTTATATACCGCTAAATAAAAATGCTTTATTAGCTATTAACGGCGTATCACTTATAAATTAATAGCGCGATAAAGCGGGTAAATTAAAAAGTAAAAGTTTATTTTTAAATCTTTATAACGTATAATTAAAACAACTAAGCGGCGCTATTATTAATAATAATATTAAATTAAAATAACTATATAAACGCGTTTATAAAGCTTAACTCTTTCTTTTTACTATACAACTATAAAATCTTAGTTATAAAAACTCTTTATAAAAACTTTAAAAGTTCCCCGCCGGTCTTTAATAACAACTTAATATAGCGTTAATAAATAAGCGCAGTGTTCGCTTAAGCCGCGATAAAAAAGGCTTAAAACATTTAAATAAAGTATATTAACTATTACCGCCGACTAGTTAAAACGCTATAAGTTAACGATCGTATCCTCTTTTACTTATAAAATATCGCGATAAACAGGCTGTCGCGGAAGCTCGATTAAATAACGCTATTTTATATAATTATTAAATTAGTCGGTATATATATAACACGCTTTAACACCTCTCTTAAAATCTACTTAGTGTTTTATATAAATCTCTTAAAGCAACTACTAGCCGATTTATTACTTAGTTAACAGGTAGTCGACGTATTACCTCCGCCGCTTTAAATCGAAGGTTAAGATAAGTAGTAAGTCTTCGAGATCTTAAACAGCCGGCCCTGCAGCCGCGGTTATTAAGCCTTAATTCGGTAAAAGAAATACCCCCGTTTAATATAAAAGCCCTTATCGCAAGTCTACGACATAGCGGCTTACGTCGCGTTTAAAGCGACAAGGCAAGCCTTATAACTTATGTTAAAGAGCCCGATAAAAGACTAAACCCTTTAATAAAAGGGGGGTATTATAATAAGCGCGCAGGCTTAAAAGACAAGCTTAAGCGATACTTAAGTTAAAGGCTTTAATTAGCTAAACTTAAGAGGACTTAAAAGACGGTGAGCTAATTAAGTGCGCCACCGCAGATCTATTAAAAGACCCCAGGGGTTTTTTAAAAGGAATTAAAGCGGTGAGCTTTAGTATTAAGATAAGGGTTAAGCGAGGTGAAAAACTCTAAGGATAGTGAATAATCTTATTCTTCTTTTTATATTTTAGTTATTTTCTTTAATTTAACCTTTTGCTCGAGTTTTTATCGATAGAGACTTTTATAAACTTTTATAATAAATATAAATTTAAAAAAGCATTTAAAAGAAAAACTTTAAATTATATATAAACAAGTATTACTCTTTAAATAATACTTTAATAGTTATAAATACTTTTATATTTATTTTACCTTCTACTTTGAAAGCTCTTACTCGTTACACTTTAATAGCGAGATTTAAGTTAATTAAAAAACACAGCTATAAAGTATTAGTTAAATCGTTTTTATTAATTATTAAATTATTAATTAAAATGTCTTTATAAAAAAAGCCGGCGCGGTATAATAACTCGTAGCTTTTAATATAGCCTTTAAGTGTTTAAAGTAACATAGCTAACGAGCTAGTTTTATAAATTAGCTTTTTATAATCTTAAAAAATAATATGCTTATATACTCGGTTAGCGAGAGTCTGTCCCAAAACTTAATGGGGTATGTCCACGATGCCCAAGCCTCAAGTTTAATCTCGCTGCGTGTCTTAGTCTTCTTTGCTGGAGGTTTAGGTGACCGGTCGTCACCTCTCTTTCGTTTGCCTATGAACTGTCGCTAGCAAAAAATAAAAACAAAAAAAAAATTAAAGAGGAAGGGGAAAGCGAATTTACGTCGTTTTGAGAACCAACCGTTAGCCGCCGAGAATCCAGTTGAGATTCTGCCTTAGGCATCCTCCTTAAGATTAAATTTTATTAATAAGCGAATCGATTGGTCAAAACCCCGGTCCGTCCTAACTACCCCCGCCACCCCCCCTACTGTTCCCTGATGCTGCCGTTACTACTAATGCTACTGCTGCCGCTGCCTGCTGCCGCTGCTGATGTAGCCGTTGCTAATCCTTACTAATACTACCGTTGCTGCCGCTGCTGATGCTGCTGCCGCTGCTGATGCTGATGCTGCCGGTTCTTAATACTGCTTACTACTGCTGTTGTTATTACTGCTGCCGCTGCTGATCCGTTCTAGTTTAATTCCTGCGTAATCTTGCCGTTTTTGTGCTGCCCCTTGCTGCTCTAGGAGTTGGTTATATGGAGAACTACTTTACGCTGAAAAGAAAACGTAGATGTGTGGTTTTTTAATAGTATCGCGACGATCATTTCTATATGGAGAATACGGAGAATAAACTACCGAAGCAAGAGGAAAAAGACCCTCAGATTAAGGGCGATTTGAACGCGATGGCTATCGCCGACGCTGTCGACGGGAAGGCCCCTCCCGACAAACAATAATGACTTAGCGATAGGCAAGTACCCGGAAATACGACGCATCATGTGACACACACCGCTCCACTTAACGTTCTTCCGAGTACCCCAAAATCTTCATGGCCACATCATCCAAGATTGAAAGCATGTACCCGATCGAGGCGCTATACAAATCTAACCCTGGTAGAAACTCACCGACTACCTCCGGTACTACGGCTTTTCGACCAAAGTCCAAGTCTACTACGACTGCGATATATACTACGAGCGCCTTACGGGGTATCTTCTCGCGATAGAACCACCGACAACAGAGAAATGGAGCGTGAACAGTGACGAGAATGGTCCATCAGATAAGAGAACGGTTTAAGCAGGATGGTATATCTATGTAAAAGAAGGCTGTTGGATGCGAATTGATTAAAAAGACCCAATTCCAGTCGAGAAACATTTTGCTAATGATACTCCCTTCTTAAAATCCACAAGAATAATGAGAAGCTTGTGGTTATCGCAATCAACTGTGTATATACATTCTACAATTCCAGTCTCAGCAAAGCCAAGAACTATATCACTGGCCACACTGTCTAAGTGGAAACAAAACATAAAACTATCATTTCCACTTCCGGGTGCAAACACACGCATGCCGTTCTCGGGGAGCATACGGTCCCACATCGATGTCACAGCTTGGTGGACCGCGATAGATCTCCCGAAAGTGAAATAGAAGCCCTCTTCACAGCCCGGATTGCTGGCAAATGACGTCCTTGATATGTTTTCAAAAACGTCTCTGATAATCCGTGACTGCTGTTCCGGGGGTGGGCGATTTGCCCATCGTAGTTGTAGCTTTCCAAAGGCGTCAGAGCTCGTGCTGTCTGGTCTGGCCAGTCCTGGCCGTTTGTGTGTGTGAGAGTCGTACTCGGGTGGAATTATTGACTCCGCGATCTGGACGAGAAGTTGTTCCAGCGCCTCTTTAAATGAGGTATTAGACAATTGGAGCTTTAATGTGTTTGCAGTTGCGAGTGCATGCAAGGCGATCAGCTCTAGGTAATGTTAGTATAAAGCTCTATGTTTGTTTGAAAGAGGATGGCTCTTACTATCATCAGGATAATGATAGGAAGGTAATAAAAGAGTTATCAAGTCGTGAGATGCAAGCGACTTGATCTTTGGCGATTCTGTCTGAAGAATTTGTGGATTATCGAGAAATTCCTTTAGAAAGGCCAACACGTATGCCCCTGAATTTGTCGAATATGAATCCAGGACAGGAACGATTTGCCGATATTCTGAGATACGTATGCGATGGAGCATTCCAGCTATCCCGACAAGTGAAGCGTTGAATTGATTTTCTTTGCTGATGAGATATGCCAAATCAGTAGCGTGTTCCACAATGGTCAGAGACCAGTCCGTCGTGAAGCTCAGGATGACTGTGTAGTCTTTTTCCACTTCTGGGAAGCAAAAAAGCTCGGTCCTTCGGCTGTGGGGCCATAGAAAGAATTCGTTGAAAGAGACCTTAGTGTTCTTAAGAAGTAAACACTTTATACCAAGCAAAAGATCGTTGCTGCTGAGCTCGGAAGAAACCCGTGCTATGCCCCTCCGTAGCAGAGTGGTTGACGGAAAGGGAGACTGGCACGGTGTTTTCGATGTCTTCGTTTGTGATCGACGGGTTTTTTAATTCTTCCAAGACAACCTGTATCCATTGGTCGATGCATGGCCACATGAGGATATGCCCACCGAGGGCGAGTGTTTGCGAGGCTCGCGTACGAAACACAAAGTGAATTGTACCCGATTGGAAAAATACAGTTTGTCCAGGCTGGAGTATGACGTATCTCCATCGACCACCAGTCTAGTCATCGGTATCGATCCACTTTTGTCGTTCGACCTCTGTTAGGCTAGACATCTAACCAAAGCTTATTTCTCCTTCTTGCACTGTGATCCAAGTTGAAAATCCATTGCTGTCTATATGTGGAGCGGTGTGGTGTCCCCCTTCGGCTAATAATACCTATTCTAAAACGTTCTTCCACCGATTCCAAGACTCGGCGGTTGCACTGACCCGCTCGGCGCTGTGTTGACTTAACTGAAGATCTCGAGCATGAACAAGAAGGTCGGTATCTTCTCCATTCAAAAATGACGGGAGAATGTCCCGTAGCTGCGTTTGAAGGTCGAGAACATTCCACGGGTCGAGTTGGGTCTTATTAGCGAGAAACCTTTGTTGAATCTCACGGAGTGAATGACTTTTAAACGATTCTTTTGTCGCACTTATCGAAGGGACTTGAACAAACACACTCCTGTCCAGGCATGACATTCGACGGAGGAACTGGGAAATCGGCCGCGAATCCGTCTTCCACTGATATGGCTGTCGGCCTTTGGCGAAAATAGGAATATCATACGAAGATGCTGGGCTATCGAGGACCTCGTCTTGTTCCAGAGGTATGGCGTTAATTGGTTCCCGTTGATCGTCGAAATTAACAGGGCTGCTCTTCTTAAGTATGTTTAAGATCAGTTGAGCAGTCTGTTTGCCATGCGATGCCGCAGGTAGATGGGGTATTGTTTGCTCTAGCTCTGTCATAGCCGTACTTCTGTAGTCGTTGTTCAGTTGATTGTCGGGGGTGGGGTTTGGTTCCTTAAGCCGTGGTCTCTTGTATGGTCGTGTCGGGCTCGTGTCAGGGACTGGCCAGACTCGCTCGAGTAAACGCTGCAAATGCTTAGGGCACAGCTGAGACCGACATATGGAAAAGTCCTCATGGGGTTGGGCGCCAGGGGTTTGTTGACACTTACATTGTTTTCTTTGGCATGGGTCTTGGATGGATGGCATAACCCTCGATACGATCCAACTTCTCTTTTTGTTTTTTTGACTGTTCTGTAATCTCGTCGATTTTCTTTTGTTTTTTGTCTTGTTCCTCCTTCTTCGTGTCCCGTTTCCTCTCGAGTTTTTGGGTCGATTCTTTCAAGTCGTTGATCTTGGAGTTGGCCTGCTTAAGCTCGCCCTGCAAACTTTTGATCTCCTTGGCTGCCTTATTCAGCTTCGCGTTCTTTTCTTGGACACTCTTCTCGTGCTTTTGGCTTGTTGCTTCAAGCTCGGCGATTCTTGCCTTGGTTTTGACCAGCTCGTCTTCTTTCTCGCGGGTACTCTGTTCGAGATTGTTGTTTTTTGTCATCACCTCGCAAATGGAAGTAATGTTTCTCTTATTGGCGGCTTCTAATTGTGTGCAATGGGTCGCCATTTCCAACATGTCTTTGGTCATCGAATCATTCGCAAGTGCGAGGAAGGCCTTGCAAAATTCTTCAATTTTTCTCGGCTGGATCTTCGCCGCAGCGCCGTCAACAGCGCCGTCAACAATGCCGTCGGCCTTGTCGTTGGCCTTGTCGTTGGCCTTGTCGTTGGCTTGATCGGATGCCATATTTCTCTCCTCATTTAGCATGCATCATATCAATTTTGAATTAGGGAAGGGTGAAAGAGCTGAGGAAGGGGTGGGTTGTGGGCCGGCCTGGAGAGAGATCTAATAACCAACAGCATAGCAACAACAACAGAGGAAAGATCGGAAACGTCCCTTGGGTCTTCATATCCTTGCATGGCTGACTCGTTTTTCTGTTTGTTGGTGCATTCACCAATGATAAGGCTATTCAGGCCACCCTCTTGATTGCTCACAGGTGATAACGCAATGCTGGGGTAAACGTGGCATGCTCGGAGCCCAACTAAAACCCTTTTCCAGAGCCATATGACCCCCACTGTTTGCCCAATATTTTCTCATCCTGCCGACATCTTCGAATGCATAGCGTCTGATTTCGTACACTGCCTGTACCCAATAGGGTTCGTTTGCGTTTTCTGAAGCGACTAAAAAAGTGCTTCTATACGTTGGTAAACGAAAGGGGATACGTGTAAACATCTCAGAAGCTACCATTCTGAGGTAGAGAGAGCTCCTGGAACGTTGGAATGTTGGAACGTTGGAACGTTGGAACGTCGTGGATGCCATCTTTAGAACAGAAGACTACCGGCTTGTTAAAATGCGCCCTCACCCCCTCCTCTCCCTAAATTTCTGACATGCAATTTCCTACTTGGTGTTAGTAGTGTTGTGCTACGAAAATAAATAAACAGGGTTGGAGCCTAGACTTCCCGTCTTTTAAAGAACGGCCTCTTTTTTTCTGGCCTTGCTGTTTTTCTTTTCTCTTGTTGGCTTGATAATACGAGCACGTGCCAAAATGCACTCATGTTCTCTCTAGCGATGCTACTGAGAATGCTTCGTATGCATGTAGTTCAGATTCCTAGCTGGAGAGATATGTAGTTGGTATAATTTGGACAAAGAAATCTTGACCAAGTTAATGTGACAACCACTTGAGATGTTGTGGATTAACCAGACTCACATTATCAAGTATCTTATGGCAGAGAAAAATAGCCCTTTGCTGCCCTATTATGTGGTTTCTTGTTTTATTTTCACGCCGGTTACGTTAAACTGCTTCTATCCATAGAGCTTCTCCGCCCCCTCCCCACTTTCCACCATGTCCATTGTGCCAGCTGCTTCGAGGATTTATATCACACGGGTGCCAGTGCCAGCGCCAGTAGTGCCAAGGACTATAACAAAGATCAGGACGGTTCCACCATCATCTTCCGCTACATCGGCGAAGCAGCCACCTGCAACCGGCCACTGCCCCTGGCGGTGCAACAGATGCATCTCTTCTCACAGGCGCTCGAAGACATCCTTGAGGCGTCGGTTACGGTTCATATGGAACGCCATCCGGATAAGCTTCGCCACTGTCCCACGGACTGCGGTCAGATAGCAGTAGTGACAAAGAAGCTGTTTACCTACCCGGCCTGCCTAGCGCCCGTCTGCCGGTCTTGTCGTGTCGTGCACGAAGGCATCAGTTGCGCCGAGCACCGCGACTGCGGGTCTGATGGCTGCGAGAGTCTCCAAAGAGCCAAGAAGAAGCTGGGCGTCAAGGACTGCCCCAAATGCGCAATGCCCATTGAGGAAATCGAGGGCTACAACCGCATAACATGTCGCTGTGGCGCGCACATCTGCTCGGTATGTCTCGAGATATTCCGCCAAGACCTAGAAGCCTACGACCACTTTGCGTAAAGAGCACGGGAATGCCTTCTTCGGGGTCCAGTTGTAAGTTGGAGGTGTATTCTTTTTTTTGTTCTGGGGTGTGATAGGGACATTGAAGAGTCTGTTATGAAGAATACAAAACAGCACAAGGAACTTCGAACAACATTTCTTTGTGGCAAAAACAAGTCTGCTTTGTTTACTGACTTTGCTATACAGTACGTAGCAACCGTATACATCACCATGGAAATTCCGAGGCTGTGTCTAGAATATTTTGCGCAAGTCGACAGCAAAGACAGATCTCATGTGCTGTAATGCGCCGTTCAATCCACTTCTCACCACGGATGGCGTCATGACTTTTGTACCCTTCACGGAAAGCTGACAGCCATCGGTGAGCGAATGGATGAAACTTACGAGCTTCATATCGCCCATGACCGTCTCGGTTGTGATGGAAGCTCTCCCCTGGTTGTTTCATTCATGGTTCCGACACGGATCCTCTTGCAGGAGCATCTCGACACCTGCGTCATGTGGGGAACGAGGGATAGAAGGAATAGGGAACCGGCGGCGCGGGACGAGAAATGATAAAAATAGCAGAAAAAAGATAAAGACAAAAAAAAAAGATAAATGTAAGAGTGAAAAAAGGTAAAAGAAGTTAAACCCGGCCAGCGGCTAACTGTAAATACAAAATTACAACCCAAAATCATAACACCTTACAGAACTTAAGAACGAATCGTAGAGGCCGCTATAGATAAACCCTCCTTTTACACTAATATGTGTCTTCCCAAGTATCGCTTGGCCCCGGCTGCGTTGCCGTGAGCGGTCCTGCTGTATGTCTCTTCCTCGGCCGCTTTTGGCTCTTTGACGACCGACTTCCTTTCGAATGAGAGGGCGGGCTATCAGACTGTCTCGGATGCTTAGCGCTGCTAAAGCTCGACGTGAAGCTCGACGCAAAATCCAGTGGTGGCGCATCCCCAAGCGCCACAGAGTCCTGACTGGGGCTTTCTGCATCACCCTTTATGAAAAGATACTGAGGAATAGCAGTTGCTCCGCTATCGTCTTTATAGTCGTACCCGCTGGCTTCGGCGATAGATTGTTGAAGTTCTTCGTCGCTGTACCGCCACTCGGAAGGGTTAGTTGTTGGGTCGCTTTCTCTGAGAATAACGTTTTGCGAGACGGATGTTTTAGGCCGGGATGCTCTGGTGTTTGCGGCCTGGATAAAGCCGTCTCGATGTTTTTTTGCTAGGTCCCGGGCATTTCTGAATGCGGTAGCTCCTTGCAGGAAAGTCTCACGAGTGTCTGTCATACCGAATGTCCGTATCTGAGTCATATGGTACTCGGGCCGGTCTTCTTCGTCTGTCGGTGCCGTGGTGTGGTGGGCATACAACTGCAGTGTGCCAGTGCCGCCATGATAGGTTGAGCTGAAAGTGTAGGCCTTGCCGTCGTACTGCGGGTCCTCTTCATAGTTCTGCAGGCTGTGCATGGCGCGCGAGCCAATCGCCCCGTAGTAACGTGCTTGTTGTGTAGCTACAGCCGGTGTACCTTTAGGGCCTTTTACCTCGACTGAGAAGTTAGGTACCCAGGGCCTGTCCGCTGTGGTCGATGGCATGATATGGTGACTGAGCGTGTCACGAACCGGCCGGGCCAGCTCCCCGGAGTCTGTTCCATAATAGATGTCTGGCTCGGGCTGAACGATCGTCCCGTCTGTAAGCGGTTCGAGGTTGTTGAACCCCGTCTTAATAGCAGACGGGTGGGTAGGCTGGTAAGGCCCGAGGATGGTTGGCATAGCATATGTCATAACCTCGGCCTCGTTTTTAGCCCGGGCATTAGCCTCCTGGAACGCTTCAAATGCGCCTTCAGAAAACTGGGACGGCGAGAGCGACGGCCTGGCAACTGTCAACGCATCTCGGACTTCTACCAAGTCCGGCCTCTGTGAAGAGTATACAGGATGGATTTTATGGTCGGTTAAGTGGGAATTGAAGTTGGCGTCGTATGCTGATGACTTGGACTTTGTCGTTTTAGTCGTTGCCGAGGTAGAGGCGGGATCGGTGGACTTCGTCGCCCGGCTTCGCGAAGACTGGCTCGCACTCATAGCGATAGAAGGTTGGCACTTTGCTATTAGATACTAATAGACACGGTTAGCGCAGGCAAGAGAAAGTCCTATTTACGTAGTCTTCTTACCCCGCGAAGATCAGTGAGATCTGGACCGCCGTGTCGCGCAAATCGAGCAAGGTCTCTAGCAGGGAAAGTATGCACAAGATGTGCAGCTTGTTCTATTACAGGCAGAGGCGGAGAAGGATGGTGCTGAAGACGGAGGCGGCGGTTATGCTCTTCCACGGCCCTGCGTGTTAGACTAATCTCGGAGAGTCTGTCCCAGAACTCGGGAGGATATGCCCAGGATGCCCAAGCCTCGAGTTGAACCTCGCTGCGTATCTTGGTCTTCTTTGCTGGAGGTTCGGTGTCCGATCGTGACCGATCGACGTGTTGCCGCTTTCGTGGTCGTCTTGCCATGAGTGAAACTGAGGCCGAGAGAGGAGGGGGGAAGATTCACGTCGTAGGCAGCAAAGGCCGCGGTGACGTGTGAAGGCGTCCGGGACATTTGATTGGGGACGAATAATTTACGGACTTTGATTCTGCGACTTTTCAACCAACCGTTAGCCGCCCAGAAATCTAGCCGTCTAGTTTGAATGCCTTAGGCATTAAGTATCACATGACTTACCCACTTCCAGGCACTCAAAATTGGGCGCCGTCATGTGATTAAAGTTGGGGAAAAAGTGAGGGGAAAACTGTTACTAAATTGATGCTCTAGGAATACCCACAGCATCTGCATTCTGTATCGCCACAGATGAAGTAAACGACGATTACGTTTGATTTCTATTTTTTTTATTCTGATAATGGGAACATCGCAGTTAGAGCCTCCTGCCTCTTCTGCTATCCCACTACTCCCTATCTCGCCTTTTGTAAAATGCTTCGCGCGAAACCCTCTAGCTCCAACCATCACTCGTTACCGTGACCTGGCCACAAGCGGCCCAACTTTCCCACGGCCTGTCTGTCTGACGACTATGCCTCCCTGGCGGCTTCAACCCCAGCGTCGCCTCCACATTATCTGCCACCTCAAAAACGTCCGACTCTGCCTCCGGCGGCCAGCGAGGCACCACCTCTACATCCACCCTACCAGCGCCTGGCCAGCACACCGTCATAACTACCCCACGAGGAACCCCTCTGCTGGTGGGCACCTCTCGAGACCGTCTATCTAGTGGCGGCGCCATAACTGAGGGGGATCAGCGCTATCTAGAAATCGAGGTGCAACCCGAGACGGCCAATATCGCTTGCACAGCTGGTCAATGAATGATGTGGCACATTCTACCCAAATAGCAGCAAGCTTGGTGTCCAATTCTGCAGTGCGTTCTTTTGGTCTTATTTCTCGTATTTTGCTCGCTATTTTTTGACAAGACCAAGGCCCGAACCGAAAACCCAAACTCAAAGCCACTGATATAATGATACATGGGTTTTGCACAAGGCGTCCAAGGTGCAATTGTCTTGCTCTTCTCGCCATCTGCATGCTCTTGCTTATCTTCGCCCAGAACACCGAGCATGACTTGTTCATGCCTGGCAACCAAATTGACGTATCGAAACCGAGAAAGACTATCGCCTGCATGCTGCCCTCTCTGCCGCCGCCCAAGGAGTATACCATGGTGTCTAATCGTCGTGTTATGCTCTTAAAGAGAATATTCCGGTGGATCGAAGTGATTTCATAAGGTCCTGTATATTTTCCAGCTTTGGATGAGGTTCACCTTTGTTGTAAACCTCATGCCCCGTAGCTCTTTGGCCGTGTGACTCATTGGCTTGACACACTCGCGGCTGGCCATGGTGAGCTTCAAATTACCAGCCCGTCCGCCTGGTAGGACGACAGCCAAGTAGATCGGTGGTACGTAGCATAACAGTTGCCTTCGGGAGAATGAGTTCTAACATGCCCCCCTCCAGGATTGGATGTTCGATGATCTACAGTCCGAAAATTGATGCCAATTTGTTCTCTTGCAAATAGCCACCGAGTTCAGAAAGAAAGGCACTGTTAACACAAGACAGGTCGGGCATCGGACCTTTTTAGTACTCGTATGGGTGAAAAATGCCGTCTGTGAGGGCGAATATATGCCCATGCACGTCGCTGAGATTAATCGCCTCGATCGCTATGGTGTTTGCCCAACGGCACGGCGGCATGTCGTAATCCACTCCGAGTAGGATAGCGCTCTCGTCCGTCCATTTGGAAATGGGCATGAATCAAATGTATGCCAAAAACTCCGTGAGCGCGGTTCCGAACGAAGAGTGCAGACAACCTGTCAATGTGCGACTGGTCGATTATGGGCTGTGTGTCATCGTCTGGGAGTATGTTGTAGCTATCAAGTTAGTTGCTGACACTAATAAATCTTGGAGGTTTTTTCTTATACAGTGTCTAGCTTTTCTTTAAGTCTTCTCTTTTTAAGCTTAGGTTTAAACCAGGATGTTTTATATATAAGCTTAAAACACGTATAAGTATATTTTAACGCAAGGCGCATTTAATAAATGTAAAAGTTAAAATGCTGATGTTTTATGATTTTCTTAAATTATTTTTGACTGACCGAATGTATTCCACCTTAGAGGGCTCTCCCCTAACGTAATACGAACTGGAATTTTACGAGAGCCGTCGGTGCTTCCTACCGAAAGACCGCTGATAATGCCACATTATAAATCACGTGGAACACACACGTGACTGTCTTTGCTTTTTACAAGGCTAGAACTTGACACCTGATTAGCCCAGATACGTTTTCGGTGTCTAGGGCAATAGTGTCGCAACTTAATGATTATTCACTACCAAGGAAGGAATATTCCTTGCTGTGCAGATCATCTCGACAGATTCGCAAATAAACGAAGTTTGCAAGTGACCCAGTGCGAGTATGACGTACCTCTGGAATTCTATTTCTGAGGAGGCTTTTGGGGAGAGCAGCAACCCCGGAGGAGGTGACATCTCATCGATGACTGCAGTCTTCGGGCATGATGGCTCTGGCCTGCTGTTTGACGACCCCGTGTTTGGCTTTCCTGGGGGGTTTCTGTTTCCAGTGCCGGCTGTTGATGCCGTAATCGAGTAAGCCGCCTCGTTCCTCTTCCTCTTTTCATCCTCTGACTGTGTACTAACTATGTCCAGCTTGGTCAATGCCGATGCTGGCGCTCAAGGGCCGCTGATGTTAGACATGGCTGTTTAAGACCTGGCCAATAGTTCGAGTTCTACAACAACAACAACAACAACAAATACTCTACTCCTTAACCGCTCGACCAGCCTTGCCCTAAGGCCACGACTACGCAAAATTGCCCCGAAGCTCGCCGAGAACTACACTCTCGCTCTATAGGCTCAAGTCGGGGTCCGCAAGCTTACTGTCAGATCCAAGCGCACCCCTTTCAAAACAGCGTCTATTAGAGCCGAGACGAGCCTAACGCGAACTCTAAACTCGTGCGTCAGGTGCAGGTTCCTTCGAAACAGGGCAGGCGTTGACATACAAACAAGATCTGCAATCTCAATCTCGTACTGGTTTACAGTGCCTTCCCAACCCGTACGACCTGGACGGGCCGTGCCTTACCTGCATGAGAATGGTGCCTAAGCTTCTATGCCTCAGGTACAAGATCACAGAGAGCAGCCTCTACCGGACTGCCTTCCATCACTTTGAGTTCTTCCGGCTACATCCGATGGTTGGACCCACTTATGGCGACTTCCACATTAAACGACAGTGGACACAGAACGAGACAAAGGTTCTGGAATTTGCGCAGGATAGCAACATCGTTCTTAAACTGAGGGTGCGGGAGTTTGTTCCTACTGCTGAGGACCTTTTATCGGACGACACAAGGGGCAACAAGATGTACGGTATCCCGTGGGCGATCGCCGGCCCGGACGAGGCGACAAGGGCTGTGAACCTCTACACTGATCGCTGCATCGAGGCATACCTGGACACCATTCTGGACGACTCTAATTGTTTGGGATGTCTTTCACTGGACTATAAGGCTCTCGGTGTTTCAAGTTTTCGCCTTGCTTTTTTAATTGTAAGTAAGAGTTAGCGGCTTGTTAAAAGTATTATAGTGTTAACGGCTTAGAATAATCTCTTATCTAACGTGATTCGCCTTTAGGTGGTATGTCGGTTCTTTAAAGGCCGTTAGCGGTGTTTGTGATCGGACAGTCTCGGCGCGGAGGGCCTTTTGCACCGTTACGGCAGGAACCTGATTATTTAAGTGCCGCTATTTATTAACTACTAGATGGCCGCACTCTTTATAGAGAGGATCTTATAGCTACTACGCGTTATAGTCTTAAAGCGGCTTTAAGACTTAATTTTAGCTAATAAGGCGAGTAACTAGTTCGTGATATCTTTATACGTCTTTATCTAATTATATAACTGCGAGTTATAGTGTCGATTTTATAAGGATTTTATAAGGCGGCGTTGATTTCCGGTAAGTATATTTTAGTAAGATATAGTTATAATAACGACATTTAAGGCTATATTAAATAACAAGACAGGTGCGCTTCATAGATATACCTATTATCTAAGCTATACACTCTAGCGCGAAGACGATCCTCGCTTACTTTTATTACGTTTATAAGGGCTAGCGGCCGTTCTCTTTAAAATTTAACTAAAACTCTTTTAAGATAAAAAGGATAGCGCAGCTTAACGAGGAGTAAGTTTACTTTTTAAAGAAATACTAAAACCTAGTCCGGCAAAAAGGTAAGTGTCTTTAAGCTGTATTATTATAGCTTTACTTATTTAAATAAAACAGCTGCGGTATTACAGGCCGTTAGCTTAACTTATAATTATAAAAAAGAATATTAGTTCGTTTTATAAATATTTAATCCCGACTAGGTGTTAAGATAAACGAATAAACACTCGTTATTAGCCTAGCTTAGCTAGCTCGATAAACTAATTTATATAAGCCTTTAATAGATTTTATATAAGACACGAGGTTATATAAGTGTAAGTGTTAAACGACAGATAAAAGTAAATGTTATTAAATCGAATCTCGAATATATTAAAAGCGAGAGGGTTTATTAAGCTTATTTTAATAAAAACTATAATTATTAATAAGGTAACTTATATTAAAAGTGTTATATAACTAATTTAAGCTTTACCTTTTTAGGCTATGGTGGGTTTGGGTATAAAAGAGAATAGAAAAAAAAAGGGGGCGGGATCTACGGTGGGTTTTATGTGTTAGAAATCATTGTACTCCGCGGATTTGTGGAATAAGTCCTCGAACCCAGGATATACGGGTTCACGCATTTATGTTCACTACCCCCCCCCCCCCCCCCCCCTTTTTTTTTTTTTTTCTTGTCACCTTTCTCTTATTTTTTTTCTATTTAAAATCGAGCACCTACATCCATTAATGTGGTCGCAGATTGGGTCATGATCCTATATTTAATACGCGCCAGGATCACAATGTTGGACAGTTGGACAGTACAGGAAATCGTTATGACAATTTAAGCGCTACCATTACAGAACTAAAGACACGAGCACACCACAAAAGCCTGCCTTTGTGGATAATTACACAACCAAACTACACTATCGAGGAGGAGATAATTGATGTTAAGGTTTGAGTGACAGTTAAGACTGTCCAAGAGATAGAAACACTTCGTCCAGTGCCCATTGCCGTCGTTGGGACCGGAGATGTAGGGTTCAAACCTTGAGATGCTGTTGGATGTAACCCACCAGAAGGCGCGGAAGGTCGCCAGGTTGGATTCCAAGGATAGCCCGACCAGCTTCGGGTTGTTGATGGTCCCATTGGTTTTCTCAGGCCATTAGAGGGGGTACCCCCGGACGGTTCATTGCCCACGAATGGCATGCATTCCGCGTAAGCGCCTTGGTCGATCTCTAGAGATGCATCTCCTGTACCATTGAAGATGCTTGCTACGGTGCAGAACGTTGACTGGTTGCATTCCCTGGATCCCTGTTAGCAATATTCGGCTTCCTGGCGCCTAGACATGCCATAGAACTTGCGCATTCCCATTTGGAAAGCACTTCGGAACAGGAAAGCGTAGCCACTGAAGTCCTACGCAGGACTGTGGCTAGAATGTGTGGACAACAGGTGCAGAATTAGTGTCTTCGAACTCGAATGAGAGTCTACACTCATCGGGGGAGTTGAACGTAACAGCGGTAGCATTCGAGACTCCGGCATTTAAAACAATTGGATTGATTTGACAAAACGACGCTCCCCTGAGGGCATTGGCCCGCAACAAAAACAGAGGCAGTAAAAATAGGAACTTCATTTTTGGATGGGACAATTGGTTGAGTTGCTGTATGGAGGGGTTGGAGAGTGATATTTAAATAAGTAATAAGCGAACCCGGGAATCCTGTGATTCTGGGAGAAAAAACAAACAAACAAAATGAACACCGAACACTGGCCTGGATTTTGGCTCTAGCTTTATGCTAGCTAGTACCAGCGAAAGCATTCTGAAGTACGTATTAGTCTTCGTGAAGTCGTCGACCAGAGCTAACCTTCAAAAGCGCACTCATCATGGTTCTGACCAAGCTGAACGAAATCGAAAACAAACTTTCGGTCATAACCAGAAACACTGATAGGATGTCGGAAGCGCACAACGAGTCGCTGGAATCCGTGGCTTCCTTGAAGGCAAAGCTGACCGAATTTTCTCACTCTCTGTATCATGTACTGCCAAGTATTGTGCCAGGCGAGGACGAAGGAGACACAGCCACGAACTTCACACTGTAGTTGGGACCCGGGGAAACGGGGAACCTGGTAGGGGGTATATAACTGCTCTATTTGATGCTGCACAATCAGCCCCTTAGACAGTCTTCTTAATGATACGTCAATTCAAGAAACATATCATCAAATTGAAAACCCGCCTCGTCGGGCTATTCAGTAACCGCTCTTCTGTTCTCTTCTGGGACATGAACCCCCCTAACAAACCGCTACCTAAAGCCCCAGAACCCCCGTTGCCGCTTAACATCAGGCCTCACCTCGTATCTCTCCTGTCAGAACGAGGCCGCTGTCTTGGTCAGAACAGCAAATTAACCTACTTCAAAAAGATGTACAGGATTTACGCCGGCAGGTTTTACTGGAACGAAGATATCGCGCCGACTTAGGCAGAAAGGTGGAGGCCTTGCAGGAAGAGAACCGCGTGTACAGGACGACCCTGGGCGAGCGGAACCTTCAGATTGGTCTAGCAAATCGTGTGATTGCTGAGGTTGAAGATTTCTAAAGGGGGGGAGACCCTATCAGCAACTATGATTCCGGGTCTGTTACAACGGAAAGTGATGCGAGTGGGGACATACACATTCACATAGCCGTAGATGGCCCATCAGGAAATCTGTTTATCCTGGACTCCGGCAACAGTATTCACCAAATAGACCTGTCCAACCCAAGACAAATTATCGCAACGAACCAACATCCCAAACTTGTCCCAACTGCACTGCCCGTTCTTGAGGAAGAATCGAGCCCAATAGAGCCGGAACAAATAATCTCTCGACTAAGCGTCTCAGATTCATCGACATCGGAAATTACAGTCTCCACAGACAGAAGCTGCTACACACCTTCCCAGAGCGAATTTTCGGAGCCCGTTGACTTATTCCCTCAGACTTGGCGACGACTTTCCCGGACACGCTGGCCTCAGCTTGGATGCATTAGCAGACAAAGTACACCAGCCCAGTTGAAGCAGTTTTTGCTCTTGGCCATATTTGGCTGGGAATACAGCGTCGAAAATCTTATTCGGGATGAAATGAGCCTTCCAGCTCCCGGAGAACTTAGGTGCGATCTCCTCTCTGACTGGGTTGGTGACCCAAGATCCCGATATCGAAGAACACGGGTCGACCGGGTGCTGGCGTTGGACAGTGCTATGCCACTGGCTAGTTGGACAAATGCGGCCTTAGTACAAGCCAGTTGCCACATGCATGATAGCGACGGGCCATTATGAAGAAGCTATTTCTTTCTACGTGGAACATGAGCTTTTTATGGAAGCCCTTATTGCGGCTTGTCAGTTTGCTTGGCCGAAGCATCACGCAATGGGCTAAGAGCGGAGCCCACGTTTACCCACAACTTTCTCGCCAATGGTATGCATTCCCATAGCATTATTAAGAAAGATATACTGACTAGTAGTTCGTTATTTAACGCCATGAAATATCGGTCTATACCGCCGAGACCGCAGCGAAGTCTAGCGGATGTTCAACGTCTGAGATTGGTCACGACTTTCAACGAGCATACCTCTCCAGACTCATCACAAACAGCTATTCCGTCCAACACTCCCATCACAGCTATAGCACGGCGCCCATCCGAATCAGTAGGCACAGATGATGTCCTGCCTGCGACCACTTATCGACCTGGTTTTATCTGAGCCTTCTTGTGCTGGGGTGGTTTTGTGCGTTCGGTCTTTGCCTCTTCGTCGAATATAATAGTGCTTATTCCAGTTTCGTTCCTGTATGGTCGGTACTGTGATTCTTCGAAATGAATGTAAGGGTTTCGCTTGGTATATGCCAATGTTATCGGACAGTGGTGGGATCTCCCGCAGCTACAATATTAGATTTGCACATCCATAATGTTTTCAAGACCACGTACCTATAATGATACTTCTTCCAGTACTGTTCTCCAGCATTCGTCTTACGTGCTCATTCACATCCACTTTATAAAAGCACTTCCAATACTCGTCTTGCCGTATATTTATTTCACCCGAGAGGCAAAAATATCCTAAACAATTAGTAGAAAGAAAGAATAGAGGGTGTAAGGACTCACTTGGTTGGCGTCCAAGAGACGTAATGCATTCAGTTCTGCGCTTGAGGACTGAGAAACCCGGGTTCACGAGAAGACGTCTCCGACGGATCTGAACCAAGATACCAAGTATCGGGTTCACGAGAGGTATCCGGCGGATCTCGAGAACTGCGATACCCAGAGTCGGGGTTACGAGAGTGTCTTATTGGATGGTCTTGATAATCGTGCTCATACGTATTCGAACGATGCTCAGGCGGGTCCTGAGAATCGCGACGTCGATTGAGGAGCCTAGAAATTTTAGATCCTTTCCTTTCGTTTTCAGCTTTGTGTCTTTTATATCGGCCAGGATTTAGCGGTTCCGGTACATCTTGAGGGCTGTCGAAGCTCTCTTCTTGCTCTCTGTCTTGTCTCTGAGACTGCTCGTATGATTTCGACCGATGGCGCTCTGGTACCTCGGGTTCTTCGTCCGAGTGATATGATCTCTCGCTTATGGGACTCGACGGCCGACTGACAAACCTTGGCTGGGACTTCTCACGATGTGCTTGTCGACTCGACGGCGGACTAGGGGCAAATCTTGTCGACTGCCGCGTACTTGGTCTTGATGATATAGGGTCTCGACCCGACTGCCTGGACGTATCCATTGACATGTGTGTGCCGAATTCTCTTCGAACCTTTTCTATGGCTTTTGGAATATGGCGGTTGGGCCTGTCAGCCCATTCTACTGGATATTCCTCTTCCAGCCTTGTTTCGTAGTAGTTTTCACTTTCAACAACCGTATTCAACATTATCTTGTCAGCCTCCTGTAGGTAACTTTTTTTGAGTTGGGGAAATCGCGAGAACAAGCGGAGGAGCTGCCGAGCTACAAGAGCCATCTTTGCGTATGGAATGAAAAATACTGGTAACCCATGGAAGCTTTGAAGTGATAAATAGTGGGGAATCCATATTCCCGGGTTTTGGTATCATGTCCAATTTCCAGGATCCTGTTTAACCGTATTATATATAAAGAAGATTGTAAATAGTTTTATGGGACAGTCGCAGTAAAGCAGAAGTTCCAAGTGTCAAAAACGGATTATGCAGAGAAAGCGCAATAGGACCAAAGAAAATGTCTCTCGGAGCATCAGAAATCTTATACAAAGTACGAGTCAAATACGGTGTCGAAATCCCATCCACATTTATACGGTTAATTAACGAATAAAGGATATGAGCTACCCCCTGCCAATTCGAAAGACGCCAGAAGACTTTGAGGTACATAGATAAATCAGTGGATGAAACAATCGAATGATGTGTTAGATAAAGCCGGCAGCGCTGTGTGTATTTGTATTGTATATTATGCTCGCAATTTAACCCCATGAACTGTAAAAACGTGATTCTTGAAATGCTCTAGGTGCTCCAGTTTAACCCCATTCTCTTTGCAGACAGGGTGATGACAATATATTTGTCTTTCACGTTCCATTTCTCTCATCTCCGGTAGATGCTTCCGCTCAAAGTGATCATTCATCACGGCTGTCCGGCTGTAGGAGAAAGTCCTTACTGCGTATGTCTGCCCACTATCACCGACACAACGAGGACACTGTCTTTTCGCCATCAGGAGTGGGACAACCTCCTCCTGTGGGGAACAGACACGCCGCTTCACGGTCTCGCGCTTTTGGCAGAGAACAGCCATAAGCTGGCATACTTCGATATGAATTTCTTCGTGGTTGTTTAGTTCACCGCAAAGTATCGCACTTAGACGAGCACGTTCCGGGATGCTGAGTTGGATCGACCTGGCCGCCCTCTACGTGGCCACTGCCATTGGCGCCCAGTCGCAGCCGCCACAGGCCGACTCGGCCGCCCCAACCCCCGACGCCGCGGCCTACGGCGCGGCCTTGTTTGTGCGCGCCCGCAAGATGGCGTTTGCCGACATGCTGAGCGACCCGGGCATCCGCACGGTGCGGCTGTTCTTGCTGATTGCCTACTGCATGATCGGCTCCAGCCGGCGCAAGACGGCGTACCTGTATCTCGGCATCGCGTCCAAGACGGCCGCCGCGTTGGGGATCTTTCTGAGCAACGGCCAAGACCAGGATCACATGAGGTGGGAGTTCCTGGCAGACCGAGGTTTTAAGTCTGTCTTCTGACAGTTTAGATTCCGCGTTTGGAAAAGTCTGCAGATCCTCGACACGATCCTGAGCATGCTCCTCGGCACGCCCGGCGGCCTCCCCGACCAGGTCTGCCGCTGGGGAGGGGGGGGGAACCCCAACAAAACCGGCCAGAGCCAACCCCCCGCTGACCACCAGCCCGTCTTCTTGTCGGTCCTGCAGCTGTCCCGCGTGGTCGAGCACTGCCTGCACAGGCTCAGCGACGGCGTGCAGATGGACGTCCGCCGGGCCGAGTCGCTGCTGGACCGCCTCGGCCAGTGGCGGCGCACCGTCGGCCAGATGCACGAGGCCGACGACGGGCAGTCGATCGAGGCCAGCATGGACGAGGCCGACGACGCGCAGCCGATCGCGGTCAGCATGGACGCAGAGGCCGACACGGAGGGCACTTGGACCACTACCCCCCGCCGACACGTCGCCAAGCTGCACATGGCGGGCCGTGACCGACGGCCTGGTCGGCGGCACCATGACGCTGCTGGAGCCGTACGTGTGTGTGTCGGGTCTTGTGCTGGGGTTTGCCGCGTTTACGGGGGAGATGGGGAGCGACGTGAGCGGGGGAGTACCGCGGCACCCGCACAGAGTACATCCACTGGATCCAGGACGTCCCCGACCAGAAACAAATCGTCGCCCAGTACTGCCGCTACACCGCCGAGGTCAAGGCCGGCCGCAACATTAAACAGATTGTCCACCGCGCCCTGCAGTTCGCCACCAGCGAGTCCCAGGGGCCCGTGTACCTGTACGCCACGCGCGAGGTCATGGAAGAGGAGATCCCACGCACAGAAACGACGATACAGCACTGGCGGGCCGTCGAGCCGGCCGCCCTCGCAGACCCGGCCGCGTCGCGCATCGCCGCCTAGCTGGCCGCCGCCAGCGGCCCCTCGCCATCCTCGGATACTCGGGCCGCCAGGCGAGCGCCGTCGTCTTCCACATTGACGTCGACCCGCTCAAGCAGCAGATGTCCGTCTTCTACCTGGCCGCGGAGGCGCGGTACAGCCTCCCTATCCTGACGATTGTCCAACAAGGGCTGGAACGCCCCCCGCCGGTCGCTGCTGCTGGTACACCCCGACGGCGCCGGCAGCCAGGTCGACAACAAGGAGCTGCACATTAGCTTTGAGCCGTCGCCCGACTACCCGGGCATTGCCAAGGCGGCCAGCGGCGGCGAGCTGTGGGCAGGCCGCGCCGCGACCATGGGCCAGCTGCTGGAGCTGCTTCCCCAAGCCGTCGAGGCCGTCAAGGGCGGAACGAGTGCCGTTCTCGAGGCTCGGCTGTCAGACTAGGAAAACAAATTTAGAGTAATAGACAATCTTGAATAATATCATTGACTATTGCCTTGATAACCCGTACGCCTCCTAGTAGGGCACCTCTGATCCGTCGTGGGAATAAAACTTTCCCGACTTGTCCTTGGTAGCGCCGTCGACCTGTCCTTGACCGGAACAAACGCCTCGTCGAACCCAAACGCCTTGGCCCCGGGCGTTGCCCTTGTCCGTCTGCGCGAACCCGGGCTCCACCACAAACGCCGTCAGCCAGTCGTTCTCAAACTGCGCGCGCCGCACAAGGTAGTTCATCGCCGCCTTGCTCGAACCCGTAGGCGCCCAAGGCGTAAAGAGTGTTGTCCTCGAGGCTCTGGATGGACGCGGCCACCGTGAATATACAAAGACTTTAGTGTTTAAGGCGGCCAAGCAGCGGGACAACTGCCTTTGTCAGCTTGAGAATGCCAAAGGTGTTGGCCTCGTACTGCGCGCGCATGTCTGCGAGACCAATCTCGTCGACCCGGGCATTGACGGGCGCCCGCGCGGCATTGGCAATGGCAATGTCGAGGTGGCCGACCAAGCCCCCGGACCACCGCGGCGGCCGCGTCGGCGTCCGTGCCCGAGACGCTGTCAATCTTGACCACGTGGATGGCCGAGCCCGGCCCGGCCGGCAGATGTAGCAGCGACTTTGAGTTGGCGCTGTCCACGTCGCGGACGACGGCAAAGACGACGTGGTCCTGCCGGGAGACGAACTGCTCGACAAGCCGCGGCCGATGCCTAGCGGGTTAGAGAGTGTTGTGTGCATACGCCTTTTGCCTACTTACCACGGCTGGCCCCAGTGACGAGATCGTTGGTCGTCATGGTTAAGTAAATTGAAGGCAAAATGGGGTTTGATGTTTGATGATTTTGTTGACTTTGAATGTGGTTTAACTCGAACAGGCGAGGACACTCTTTTATATAAAAGCACCACATCAGACACCCAAGACGCGACATATCTCTGCGATATGTCACCGAACCATTGTCACCGAACTATTGTCACCGAACCAATAATCAGTTGCGCGGGAGAGAGGTCTTGCAGGGAAAGTCTCCGGTCTCCTGTGCTTACTTTTTGGATTGCTAATCTGCGAATTTCCATTTTGGGAAATAATGCTTACTGCTTACTCTTTCCAGCCAATAGGGTGTATGCTTTCTGGTACACTGTATTTCCCCCGTGAACAGATTACTAAAGTAGCTCTGGCAATTGAACAGGACAAAGCAGCAAGACGGACATGCAATGAATAAACGTGTCGTCGCGCCTAATCTATGTTCTCCACTCTACACTCTCAAAGTTTGGACTCTACCTCGTCTAGTTCTTGCTCGGCCCACTCCCGAACAACTCGCTTCAAAATCTTGCCGCTGGCCAGCTTGGGGATCTCCTTGGCAAACACAATGCCCCCTTCCAGCGCCTTGTAGCTCGCCAGCCGCGTCTTCATAAACGCCTTGATCTCTTCGGCTGATAGAGACGTCCCCTCTCTCGGCACCACATATGCCCTCTGACTAAGGGATTTCTCTGCAGGATATTTAACCTGGCATGTTAGCTACAAGCAAATAGATAGGGGTATGGCTAGATTACCGTCTGTTGGTTCCGAATCGGAGAGATACGTGCTCTCTCAGATGGTTTCCCTGAACGCATATTTTGCAGTATTTTCGCGTCTTCCTGGCCCTCCATATCGTTGTGAACGGTAGACAGTTGGAGGAGGGAGCAAGGAAAAGTAGGGAGCGACATAGAGGCGAGGGGAGTTTATAAATAGACGTTCTTAGCACTGTCAATTTGGAAGATCCGCCGGTATTTTCTTGGCTCATTCTAGTGTCCACGAACGAGGCGACAGCTACAGTATCACGGCGTCACAACTTCGGAAAACCCTCAGAAAACTCCATCTAGCTTGTTGAGAACGGGGCCGGGATGGACCGCAACAAATATCTTTACAGAGCGCAACTACCACTAGCGCATTTTTACCGGCGTCGTCCGCAAAGTGGATGCGCTCTTCTTTGGACTGCATGGACAGCAGGAAGAGGATGAGCATGGTGCTGCACCGGATGGATGCCGCACAGCTATGCACCCCATGTAGAGCGCAGAAGGATAGGTCGTTAGCACGAGCCTACCCACATCGAGGATGGCCGATACGGACATGGCGCACCAGCACATGAAAAGAGCATGCCACACATTCGCCGTATCTGTACTATCGTTGGGCGGGCAGAGGTGGTCGATTTACAAAACCAGCCCCAGAGTGTAGAGACAGCATGCCTGTGTAGACTTCCCGGCTATCGCCTAGGCGACAAGCTCTGCGGTTGAAATAAACAAGACGGTGACCAAAAACCAACAAAAGAGAGTTTCCTTCCGTCGGCGTATCCTGCCGAACCCAGTCTGGCCTCCCAGGAATGTGACCGGTGTGGCGGCGGTAGCTAAGACATGGGAAGTTTCCACGATGGCAAGCGCTGTGCCCACGAATCATGTTTTCCCTGTCCCCCTGCCCCCGAGCATTATTTTGCTTGCCATGTGGAATACTCGAAAACAAAGCCAGCTTCTCCCATGCGAGCCTTGTGTGTTGTTTCGAGACAACCCTCGTGTCTACCTTTCCAACTGCAACTTCTCACTGTCTGCTGCCACTACATTTCTCCCGTAGATGGAACGAGCATGGTACCCACGCCACCGTTGTGCCATTGACCTCCAGGGTCGTAAGCCATGTTTCTAATACATGTTATTTTCTAGGATGCACCTTCTGTACATGGACTAGTAGACCATGCATACAGGGGAACGTTAAGGAAGTGCAGCCTGGGTTGTTCTCCGGGTCGCCCACTGCGAACCAACAGGGTAGCTAGCTTGGTCTTGTACACTCTGAGTCGAGTTCGGGGTGTTTCGCCATCAGGTGGGCGAGGACTTCCTCGAATGGCAGTACGAAGGCGGAAAAGACGGGTACTTCATTCTTTTCGAACCAGGGGAACAGAAGCGCTGGTTTGTTCGCCGCCTGGCAGCGTCTAGATTACTCTTTCTTCCACGATACCAAGTACGAGCACGTAACTCGTCACTCTCGTCGGGATTAAAAATACAACAAAAGACCACGCGAAAATGGCAGCACACGAAAAGAAAGAAAAGCAAGGAAGAAAGCCCTAGGATATTCACATCCTCATTCCTTCTTTCCCTGTCACTGACCCACAGGCAAACGTTCCACAACTTGCAGCAGCGCCTCGAACATATTCCCCGGTAGTTATCACCCACCGACGCAACTTGCTCACCACCAGGCGCTGCAGCTGTGCTATGTCGTGCCGGCGGCGAAGAGCCGGCTGCTGCTGCTGCGGTTGTTGGGTGAAATCCTGGCTCTTCTGCTGGCGACAGCCGGGGGTGTTTGCCATTGTAGTTGCTGCCACCGTATCACGCACCGCAACTTCGTCGCTCACGCCGGTGGCATCCGCCACGATGAGCGTCACCAGGCAGGCCATACACATCTGGCTGAAGGACCAGAGGTTTGGTGACCGACGGTCCAGCAGCGGTGCCGCATGCTCAATGTAAGCCACGCACGAGTCGATGCAGATCGCACACTTCTCGAGAAAGGCCGGCAGAAGAGGGTTGTACGTGGAGAACTGCCGGTGCCAGGCCACGTTTAGTACAAACGGCCTGTGTATGATGTGTTGCGCTGTGTAGTAGCGAATACGCAACATATCCCTACGCTGGTTTGTCGTATGAGCATGTTTTATAAGTGAGCGGGGGACTTTATAAAACCGGGCGGCCGTGCTGGAGTTGGGCCGGTTAGCTTTGTCGTGGCTGTAGTTGCGATTAGGGTAACAGTCTAGGTCGTCCTCGGCCTCCGCATTAGCCTCGCTGCTCGGACTGCCGCTTATTATACCACTTGATATAGTATTGTTATAACTAGAAGCAGCTATTAATGCGTTTAATCGCGGACGTAGGTGATTTAGTATAATATAGTATTAAGCCTCGAGTTAATAGTTTAGCTTTATAATAATAAGTAGTATTATATAATTATTATTATTAATTATATTTAAAAGGTATTCGTTTTTAGTTGTTTTAAATATATTAAAGTGGTTATAAATCTTGTTAAAAAGACGTTATATAATTATTTTAATTATAAAATATATTATATTATTATTTTCTTTAGTTTTAAATATAATTAATAAGCTTATATTAATAATTAACGGCTTAACGCCGCTTCGTAAAACGTTAAGTTTAACTACACTATTACTAGATTTCTTATAAGTTAATTAATAACTAGCTTCGTCTTTATTTTATCCCTTAAAGCTAGTAGAATTAACACTTACTATTCTTATATAAAGCTTACTTAAAAAACACACACGACTTTATTATTTATTTTAAGGTTTAAACCGTCACGCTTACGTTTATATAATGTTTATATTAGTCGATAGTATAAACCGAGCGATATTAAAGTAAAAAACACTTACTCTTTAAACAGTTGTAAGAGATACTAGTTAACTAACATTACT
Source organism: Raffaelea albimanens (assembly GCA_002778245.1). Taxonomy (NCBI): domain Eukaryota; kingdom Fungi; phylum Ascomycota; class Sordariomycetes; order Ophiostomatales; family Ophiostomataceae; genus Raffaelea; species Raffaelea albimanens. Next base: position 2,268,716 of record PCDJ01000006.1, on the reverse strand, counting down.
ATTTTAACACTGTGTAGAGGCCTGGCTATATACGTAAAGCATAAGCCTGTTAAAAGCAGCGCTTAATAGGTGTATAAAAAAGCTTAATTAAACGACTATATAATATAATATAAGATAATATAAAACGCTAGTTAAAATACAAACAATATAACCTAGTTACGCTCGGCTTATTATATAAGAGTTAATAGTATAATTATAAAAGCCGCCTTAAGTTAACTAACTAAAGCATTTAAAGCTTAAATATAAAAATAAAAAGCCGTTTTAATAGTATCGTTAAGCCTTATCTTATACACACAGGTGGCCTATTACCTGTATTCGGCCCTATTAAACAAGGGCGCGTTAAGATATATAACCGTAAAGTAGTTTTCGGCTAAACTGTTTAACACAAAAGGCTAGCTTAATAGCTGTGGCTATCCCGGCGGTATAACCTCGGGGCCGGGGGCAAGGTTAAGTTAAGGGGGTAATGGTTGAGACTTTTCGATGTTGAGAAAGTAGGAAGGTGCGTAGTCGAATATTTTGTTTGCTTGGGCAGGGGCGATTGGCGTCGAGTTGAGAGGCTGCTAAAGCAGGGGCGTATTTTGATTGTTGGCCTTGCTGAGATGGAAACGAACGAGTGGCAGTGAGAGGAGGGTGTTCGCAGACGCGGTATGCTTATACGGAATAAGGGTTTGGGTCTTATCTTGGCTCGGCTGCCGCATCTCTAGCAGGATATTCTCGATGCGGTGCAGCCGTTGGGTGACGGAGACGGTCCTGGAAGATGTGAAATGCATAGATTAGTGGATAAGGCTAAGGATGGGTGCGGGTTGGAAGGATCAAGCTGTGGTTTCATAAACCTCTCCAGCATGTTACAGCCGCCAGTTATTTTACCTTATCTGGTTGTAGAGACATTCCACATCGAACTTTTAGCAGTTGCTGCAAGGACTGTTGCCGTCGCATCTCATTTTTCTGTGACGGCAAAAGTTACAGGCTTGTGGCGAACCTGCACATTTGGTAAAACCATACATCTGGTTAGTGGCGGAAAGTAGAGTGACAGAAAGGTTATGTGGATAGGATAGGAAGCGGCTGTGTCCAGCGCCAAGTATAGAGACTGTTTTGACGGAGAAACTTTGCTGGCATGCTCGTATAGATGCAGCCGGTGAAAAAGGTATGTAGAGGTCTTTGAACATACCACGCTCCTTGCAAAGAGGAAAAGTCAGAGAGCTGGGCCAGAGGTATGGGACGGCAAGGCTGGCAGGGCAGATGTATTGCAAGAAATGCAGGAAAGAGTGTGAAATAACCAACGAAGCGATGGGAGGATGGGGGTAGGAAAATTCCTTACGTTTCTGCACAGATTTCATGCTGACTGCGTATCCGTGCACTATGTATGGATGGATGGCTGTCTATTTGGGAGTTTCTGTGGTTGCCTTTTTAAGGCGTCTTGTCCTGTCTTATGTAGGACAGTGTGTGGGTGTATGTGCGTCTGAGGGTAGGCTGCCATCGGGGAAGGCTGCAAGGCCACGCCATGACCTTTTTATCCTGTATGCTCCCCGTCGTGTTAGTAACACCTCAGAGCTAATCCCTTTCCTCGAGATTAAACTTACGAGTCAAACCAAGGCCGGGCTGGAAACACCAACACGCTCGTATCCGCTGTCTGTGACATGTGCATACCCAGGCCGTCATGGTTTGTGGCAGGAGCGTTAAATGGATGAGAGAAGGATTAAGACAGGGCGAGGAAGCCGCGTACATCTAGTACCACAGCAGCGTAGAGCAGGACCACATCCGGCGCAAAACAGGGATTAGGGTGTAAGGGGCAACGGCCAGGTCCAAGCAGGCTCAAGATATGTCGGCCGTTTTGTCGAAGCTTCTCTCCCCATCATTTCTCCCATCCAGGTGGCTTGCCAATAACGACAGCAAGTGGTTGAAAGGACCTTAAACAGGAAACAGGAAACAGCAACTTCAGGTGCAACTACACGTCCTCGCCCTCAGATAACTCAAACTGACTCAGGAAAACGCAGAAAAGAGTCTAGATGCTCAATAAACCTTCGAAGTTTTGGCATCATTGGGTGTTTTATAAGTCGGAATGAGCAAAAGGAGATCACGTCAAGTTAAGTTTAATAGAGAGGGTCGGCAAATACCACTAAAAAGGGAGGGTTTTCGGCGTCTATAACACCCCAATATACCACCCGAAAAACCTCACAGGAGATTTCCTTCTTTGGACGTGCTCCTGTGCCGTCCCTGCTCCAGCCTGCTTAGTGGATGTGCTCCCTGTGCTTCCTGTGCCCGCAGTGACTTTGGCTGTTCCATCAAGAACCTGCACAGCCACAGAACCTGTTTCTCGGCCGCCAACTTGCAGTTTGAGAGGCACGCTTAAATGCGTCTCGAAAGGCCATAAATAAATGAGCCTTCACTTTATTGAGGTGGTATTGGGATATGACTCACAGCCCCTGCATGAAGAGGCAGCCCATTCCTGTCGTCTCTTTCGTGACCTCGGCCGCCCGCCGCACGTCTTCGCCTTTCTCCCTCGTACTTCGTAATGCCTTGTTAGCTTCGCACTTCCACGAAAGCCCGCTCTTCAAAAGATCGGAGCCGTAGGCCTATCTGGCCGACCAAGGACTCGTTCGAAAATGGAGAACAGTCTGATTTCTTCAGTGTTTACGATGCCGAGCTCGTCACGCCATGAATACTCTGGTTGAGAGTTTGTGAATGTGGTTGTGCTCTCCTATACCTTTTTGTGCTCCCTGGGTCGATAGAACCATAAACACCACCTCTCCATATGAGACCAGTTTGACTTCATTCCTTGTTGTTTCTCAGGCTTCTGGGGAGCCTGGTCCCGCCTTTCCCAGCGACTTTGGCGGCAATTCGTTCGCTAGCAGGTCTCAGAGAAATCAGTCGTCGACCCAGTTTAGTTCTACCTGCCCAATCTGACAGCGGGCTGACAAAGCGCGAAGACTGGCACTGGCGCTTCGTACTGGCCCTGAGACGCGAATATTTCCTTCCTACCCATAATGAACGCTCTGCTAGAGTGTTACGAACATGGCCCCCACGGGCCTCACCAACAGGCCAGGACAATACAGCCGAACCTCAACGGGTGCGGAGGATGTATAATGCGACCGACGCAAGGCGGCGGTGCAGGTGTGGCTGAAAGGCAGGACGCCTCGCAGAAGCACAGGACAGAAGCCAACCAATCAGGAAGCGCAATCAGAACCTCAGTCGGCCTCAGACGACTAAGGGCAACCCCGACTAAGGCCTACTAAGGGACCTCATTTCTTAGACCCCAACCTTAGACAATATCAGCCAGGTCAAAAGGGACGGACTAAGGCAGACTGAGGACGAATGAGTTATAATAGATATATAAAACTGAGGCTTCTTCCTAGTAACCTAGATAGAAGACTCAGTCGCTGCCGATTGTCTAACATACATAACTACATAAACTTGTATTCCTATGCCCTCATTGCATACAAAACAACCACCTCTTACACGTGTTGAGTATTGTTCGACCGTTACACCTTATCACTGTTTTACAACAATAATACCCCCTCTCCTAGCCTGATCACCTAGTAGAGACCTTTTCCAGTTCTTGGGAAGTGCTTTTGTAACAGGACGGTATTTATAGTGACCTGTGTCTTTATAAAATTTTGCTAAAGATTACGTAACTTTAACACATGTTAAATTAACGAGATTGACCGACAGAAAGCCTAATCGCACCGCTTTTAACTATAATACACACAACGCACATAACGCCCGCGACGCTAACAGCTCTTATTATAATATATACAACTAGCGCCCGTTACGTATATTACAGCAGACGTAATAAGCGTTGTGTACGCTATAAGTGCTGCAGACTTTACACAAACACTAAAACGAGTGTCGCAGGCGCTATTTAGTGCTTTAAGGGTTCGTGTTAAGAATTTTTAGTAGGCTGGTATTCGCCGCGCCTGTCGATCCTCTCCGCGAGCAAGCGGTGCAAGGCCTCGAGCTTCGAGCTGTGCTAGACCAGCTGGTCGAGATAGGGCCAGTACGGAGACGCCTCTATGTCGGCCGCGCTGGCACTGATGGCGTCTTAGGCACCCGTAGGCGACAGATCGATGGATAGGTCCGGCACTGGTGCGAAAAGAGGCACGGTGCCTGGTAATAGAGAGGCAAGGGACGAGTAGTAAAATGTGCTCTGGTTCTGGACTGGGGATTGTTAGGCGACGAAGTCGACGAGGGACATTTGAGCGGGCCGCCGGGCGGGGGGGGATGGCTTTTTACGACTGCACGTAATATGTGTATTGTACGCGGACGGCCGTCGCTGTCCGCCGGTACGGTAGTTGTAAAAATCGACGGGCTTCTTTTGTTAGGCGTATATTTTAGGTGTTAATAACTACTAGTTTTATATTTATTAATGTGGTGTTGCGGCCGAAGAAGCGGTCGTCCGTTTCGCGTTAAAAAGCTAGCGTTAAAAACAAGGCCTTACGGTACTTAGCTGTAATAACTTGCTCGAGAGACAGCTTAACTTATCTCTCTTCGCAGCTGCCGCTAAGCGGTGCCGGCGGTGCACGGGTTACATAGCGCTAAATAAACATAGTAGCTAGCACCCATTTATTAAGCGTGTCGATCCATTTCTCGCCCCGCGCCGCCATGTCCTTATCGCGGCCGTCTAGCATATACTAGCAGCGTGCCGCGCCGGTGAGCGCGTGCACGAACGGCTGTAGGTCCTTGGGGCTATCGACCACCGGCGTCGCGCTCAGCGCGAGCAAGTGAACCAGAAGGAGGGATCGTTCGAGAATGGCGCGGATGCTTTGCCAGACGAGACAGTCGGGGTTCTTCAACAGGTGTGTTCGTCTACAAGCGCATGGAAAGAACGGGCACAACGGAGCCAAGATGGCCACCTGTTGCTCCGAAAGTGCCGTTCTTTCTATTCTCGAACTTCGCACAAGTTTTTTTTCCTCGCGGAAAATGACTACACGCCGGCCAGTGGGCTATTCCACCTCCGCGATCTCCAATAGTTGTAGCTTGCGCCAGAAGGCTCCGTCTGGTTGTGACAGTCGCTCATACCGACGTTGAAGGGAAAACGGAGGAAAAACGGAATACCATCAAGTGAAGTTAAATATTGTGACGTCTGCACTCTGTAGCTACCAAAAAGCAAGTCTTCTCCACCACCGCTCCGCCGTGCGACAATACCATTGTACACAAGTCAAGCGGAGATAAGATAAACTTCCCTCTCACGCTAGCAGCGCTCCCGCTATGTTGCGTACATCCCACCATTCTCGTCTTGTCGAGAACTGTTCTCTCTCCCGCTGTCCGTGAACTACCCGTGAACGTTTTTTATCTCTTTCCGCCCTCCGCGCTTCGATGAAACGATATGCCTGCAACGATTCGCCGCGCCGACGGGCACGAAATTGACATCGACGCCGCTCTCGATAGTGAGGCTGATGTCCTCAAGGAGCACAAGCAATACATGGACGAGGTCATGTTCAAGTACGATCTGTGGCAGCGGCGAGCGGCTTTGGCTCCAAATTATGATTAATCAAGGGGCTGGAGAAGCACAAAATGAAAATGTGGTTTCGGCGTTTTCATGTCTTTATGTCGCGAATGCGTCGATGGCCATGCGGATTTCTCTTGCTCTTCCACCAAATCAAATGGGCGGCTGCCAGATCCAAGAGTGGCGGACCACATTTAAGTTTATCCCACGCATCGACGATCACGACAACGACGGTCCAAGCGAAACAACTATTGAGAACTACGACTCCTATTACCAAGACCCCCAGCCCGAAGATTCTGAGACATCCACACATACGAGTGTGCTGGATGGTGCAGAAGACGACCTACTCGTACCAGCGCAACGCGACATCGACCAGCTCCACGGAGATCCGGTTGGAGCTGCGGAACACGTGGGCAGATGTGTTCAAAACGAGACAGCCATTGTCAAGTCTACAGATTAAGGGTTCTGTTTTATTGTGTATTTCTCCTTTCCTGGGATGGTCTGAACGAAAATCTCAATTTCTGTAGCAATCGTACGTCACCCTGCGTATTGACGATACCGGACTAAAGAGGAGCCATCTCATGTGGCCGCCGAGACGAACTTTGCGAAGGCTCCATAATAGAATCACAATAATTAAGTATTAATAAACTAAAATAAGACGTAGAAGCGTTGCACGTGCCCGCTTATTTGCTTGATAGAGCAGCATCATGGCTGCATATCGAACACTGAATTTAGGCAACCGTGGGGGCCAAAACCAAGACTGGCCTTGCTAATTGATGCCTGACGTTATTTACAGTCGATGAGGATTGGGCGACAACGACTACGCACAAGTGACTACATTACCCTTTTGTTTTTTAAGAACGTGGACAGCTTCGATTTATTCTTCATTTATTCCTCAGTCTTGCCTATTGCTCACCCACGACAAGAACGACTCTATTACGTTGCAACACATGCCCTCGAACATTGCTCGCATTCTCAAGCTTCCACTATGGCTAACACGTGGATCGCACATGGCATTATTGTCGACAAGCGGCTGGAGATGCCGTATCGCGACGCAAAGTTGTCGGTAGATAGTAATGGGAACGAGATTGACCCAAAGGAACACGCCACAGTTCACCTTTTCGAGAATCTCTTTAACCGTGTGTTGTTTACCGGTGACGAATATTTCGTTAACTCGCAAGTGCCTCCTGCTTCAAGAAAAGGCAGTGAGAAGGTTTGCGACATCGCTATTAAATACGTTGACGGCAATTTGCAGCACAGGATCTTCTGTTTTGCCGAGGCCAAGCGCGCGCGAAACAAGACACACGCCAAGATCCAAGATGTGGAAAGGCAAGCGCTCGGCTATTGTGCCGACCATCTGGCCGCAAACAGCGACATCAATCTCATCTACGCCTGTACTCTCGTCGGCGCTTCCGTGCGGTGCTGGTCGCTCCAACGCGGCGACGACTTTCTTCGGCCGTTTTAGGGCGGCGCCGGGTTTTCGTACGCGCAGTACCTTGATGTCGGAGAAGATGCCAACCGGGGCGCTCTCCTAGAGGCATTTAGCTTCATGGCGAACGTGCCGCTTGACGGGGCCCTACCACTCGACATGCAACACAGCGACATTGGACGCGTCGTACCCAGCTTTGGCGATGACATCGTGTCCGGCGGAGCGACGACGCCTACTGATTTCGATTACGCATCGGCGAGCGCAGCTTACCTAACGCCGAACCCAATCTCAACGGGCGTCGGTTTCTTCCCAGACCGGGGCGATGTCCAATCAACGAAACTCGATGCAAACACATTCATTGACACAGCACGCACGATCCGACGCGCAACATCCAAAGAACAAAGCCACCTCACGCAAGACAATTACGTTGCCGTGTCGGTGCTTAAGCCTGGAAGAACAATCGCAGACACAATGTTCCGGCTCAAGCCCAAGAGAGGTAGCATCATGGACAAGAAAGGGAGGGAGCTGGAACAGGTCATATGTAGCACAGACAACGGTGACCAGTGTTGCTGGATCTATATTGGCAAGGCGACTCGCCGATGCTACTGGACATGGACATTGGATGTTGATGGAAAGGGGAAGCGGGTCCATTCCCTTGGTGTCTAGTATTGATTTGTCACCGAGCTTGGCGAAGGTGTGTGGTTCGTTCTTTTTGACATAATTTGCTTAATTATTTGATTTTATATTAATCATCTAGATGATCTGAGTCGATGCTGCGCACGGGCCGCTGGCGAAAGCTGTTGCCCCGAGGGTCGGGAAAAGCGACACGGAGGTATGTCGGCTTCCAGGCGTAAACTAGGTCTCTCGTCTCTGTAAACCACCACACGATAAACTATATTATGACGTTAACATCTTAACTTTGACAAAACAATTGGGGGGCAAAAGAAACGAAAAATAACACCACCACCATAACTCTACACTCACCTTCAATTCCTGACGGGAAAATACAACATCAAAGGGCCCGACGGCGTTGTTACCAAGGACAATGTCGGATACGTAGCCACCATCGGGTGCAAACTGAAACGTAATGGCCGAATACGACGAGACATTGTTGCCAAGGTCTGCAATGGTTGTCGTGGAATCCGAAGCGCTTTTCCTTTTGCTCGCGACTGCGGCGGTCGGTGACCAGCGACCTAAAATCGCGACGCGGCCGTTGTCGAAATGCATACACAGACCGACACACCGTACTTGTGGTCCCGATCCCTGCCGGCAGACCTGGAGCCGCGTAATGCCGATGCCGGCCTGACAGGCCGAAACAAGATCCGCCGAACTGAAAAAAGCGGCCCCTGTAACGAACGGTTCGTCCACACGCAGGGGCGGGGGCGGATATGGAAACGTGACCACAACGGGTGCTGGAGACACGGGCTCGGCATCCCACCCTGACCACCGGTCGATGTGCACCCCAATGCTCTTCCAGCAACAGCCATCGGCCGTTAAACGGTCGGTGAACAGACCCCGGACTGCTTTCTTCTTCTTATTTTTCTCGTTCTCGGTCAGTACGACCGAGGTACTGCCTCTAGTGAACGATTTAAAGATGCTACCAAACAGAGATTGACGTCCCATGTTCGTCGCCAACTAAATATGTATTAGTAAGACATGTGCAGTACACGGTTAGAAAAAAAGGGAGCGGGTATGAAAAGAACGTAACATACAACAAGTGCCGGCCCGTCGTCGGCGCGATGGCCACGCGTTTCGCACGCCTGTAGGGCGACAAAGATGATGCGTTCGCCTTGTGTGAGTGGAAAATGCATAGGCACGCCACAGCGACAGCCAACGTGCCGTTGTTGGTCCGATGACGCGATCCCGTCACCGCCGAAATGCGCCGTCATCCCGACGATGCCGTCGTGGGCACAGTATGCCGTCAGGCCGGTCGTATACGCGCCCATAGCATCTCTATCCCCGAGCTGCAGAGGCAGGTAGTGGCAGAGACGACGGCTTGGGTGGTGCAGCAGGCGGCCGGGAAACCGTTCTGTGTCCGTAATCACGAGGTCATCGTACGCAGGCGGGCCCTCCGTACCGTCAGTGTTCCAGAGCGACCGTGTCGGCCATTCATGGCGGGGCAGGTCGGGGGTGTCGTCCACCCCATCGGAGCGGATACACAGCAACTTGACTTCATCTCGGCACGCGACAAGCTGCGACGTCGTGTAGTCGAACAGTAGTGTCTGCACGCAGCGATGTGGGCCCGGGCGACCGACACCACCCAACGGCGGCGACGTGGTCCAGTCTTCGTACCGCAGTGTCAGGGCCTGGGCGCCGAGGGGCCCCATCCAAATCTTGGCGCCCGTGATGCTGATTCCGTCACGAATAGGAATGCGCACATCCCATGGAGGACCGTCGCTCGTGCCATCTAGGTCGGTGTGTGTCCCGCTGTATTTCCGCTTCCGTTTCCGTGTTCGCATCTGGGGCCGTTCCTGGACCAGAAACGCAACTCTGTGGAGGTACATGTGGCCAAACACGCGGACGGAACGAGCAACAAGATGCCCTCGGAATCCTGCACGGCCATCTGCGTTGGGTGGACGGAGGTTAAGAAGGGGTTCTTTGTGGATGTTTGGGTTTGTTGTGGGGGAACGGCCTGGGTCTGTCTGTGATAGCAAGTATGGTAATAATGACGCCGTCTCACGCGCACGGAGAAGAGAGGCAACGAGGCCGCCATGCAGATCGCGTGCCACCTGTGCTCGGAGTTCACCCGGCAGCTTGGATGCCTCTGCGAGCAAGACATCTAGGCTAGACGCGGACTCGGTCGCGGACTCGGTCGCACGCGGCGGCGAAAGCGTGGAGAGCGCTAATGTGTATTCCTCATCGCCACAGGGACGTGGCATGATGGACCGCGTCTGTTGACCTAGCTGGTAGAGGCGAGAAAAAGGCAGTGCTGTATCGGCCGGCCGTACCGCCTTCCAGCAACATCCATGTACAAAGAACAGAGCACGGTGAGGGCTGGCATACGTGGCATCCTGGCTGGGTCGTTTGGCGATGGATACATGGAGAGGTTGTGCCCCGTCATGCTTCGGATTCCTATTCCTATCCCTCAGTATCCACGTAGGTCTATGGTCGTCGGGAGGCCATTTGCTCGTGTGTAGGTCAGCCCGGAAGACGTGGACGCGAACGGGCGCCGTGGGCATGCCCGACCGCGCATCGTCTGCTGATGTATCAAAGACTGCGAGACGTAATTAGTGAATAGAGCACGCCTGAATGGGGGATAAGAAAGTAGAAAAGGGGCCACGCACAGCCGATGATGTCACACTCCCACTCTTCGTTATCATTATTTCGCAATGGCCGACCGACGCAATGCTTCCAGGCCGATCGTGGTAAGTCCCGCCGGCACAATATGCAATATGGCTCAAGGGTGAGGGATATGGCGTTTGCAGTCGGTCTGGACATGGCCTCTGAAACCGGTGTAGAATTAAGGGTAGCTGATGATGTGGACTAGTTGAGTAGTTTGCCTCGGTGTCTTCGTCCGAGTGTAAAGCGGCCAATGTCCGTGATAAAACCACAAGACGCAGCCGGCCGACAGATTGGATCCGAAGATGCGAAAGAAAAGGGTCGCGGGATCAATGAGAAAAGCATGGTACGTCGTTTGTGGAAGAGATTTGTCCGAATATTATGAAGAAAGCAGGAATCTGGCACAGGGGCAGGACCGTAGATTTATTGGCCATGGCGTGGTAATCACGTGAGACCGGGTCCTACATTGTATGGCTGTGCTCCCTACTCCGTACACACACCAACCCAACGAGCAGTCATAGGACCCTGGATACTTGGAGGAGGATCTTCAAGAGGCCGAGTTGCCTAACCGCCGTGTAGTGAATCCGTGTGGATTGCCTTGCCCTCGAGAACAACACACTAGATGACGCATCTCTTCACACTCTCACAAACACACCTACATTTCGTTCCTCTCTGTTTTTCTGATCGGGATTGCTTAATTATCTCTTCTAACTATTATTCTTCCTTCACCCTTTCGAAACCTTTCTCTTCTCTCCTTTTCTTATCTTATCGTACCTTTCGGATTAACTTCTTTTCCGCACGTCCCCTCTCAGCCACAATAGAGGAGACTCCCGATCGGGAGTCCTCAACACCCCCCCTTTTCTACACAAATAAAACTAGAAGGAAAGGAAAAGAGAAGAAATAAATAAAAACAAAAGAAAAGAAAAGGGGAAGAGCCGGGCGTGGCATCCCGACTTAGTAGGAAGGGAGCATATCAACAAAGGTGGTCAAAGGAAAAGACGTAGGACGAAGAGCAGGCGATGTTGTTATGTAATTAGACCAATGTTACGTAAGCAGAGTACAGACGAGCTTGCAGCACGCGCAGCCCAAGTCCACTGCATCTCATCAACCGGCCTCAAAACATGAGAGTATGAAATGCGTTTTGCTCTGCGATGGAAGTACGGCGTCAATATTGGTCAGCGCTGTCTCCGGCTGTGCGACAGAAGCAGAGCGAGGCAGATCGCTGTTTGGCAGGTGGTGCTACAGTGCGAAGAGATCGTTGTGGAGAGCACAAACAGTGCTGAACTTGCGCTGTTCACAACCAACTTTTCATAACCCAGCATCCAGACATCCGTGCTGCGAGTTCAGATGGAAACATTGCAAGGAGAGATGACGTTGCTTGAGCATCCGAAACTAGGGCCTGTAGTACTAGCAGTCTTTTACCCTCGTCCCATCACCTCGTGTTAGCTCGTTTACACAGTAAACTAAAGACAACTAAACTCGCTCCTCCTACTGATCTGCCTACGTTGATCAAGGATCCAACCTGCCCACAGACGCAAAATGTGCACCCAGGTCCCGTGTCATTTGCCTCGTGGCAGCTGGTTCCCCTCTCCGAAAGCCGAAACATCCAAGAAATTACAAGTGAATTTACGTCACGTGGGCTCTCCATGAACGCGTAAATGTTAGTCACATCTTACAATCACTCTCATTGACGCATTTTGAAAGGGCTGCAGTGAATACTGTTGGTGTTCTCACGGTGTTTATGGCATTCTAGTTGTAAATGAGTTGTCATCTTTATTTATGTTTTTTTGTGCGAAAACAAAATCAGTGAAAATTTAAGGAGAGAAAAAAAGAGAAATAAAAAATAAAAAATAAAAAATAAAAATAAAAAAAGATGCTGAAGATACTTGCGGTTCTGTGGAAAATAAATTAACTGAAGTAAAATTTAAAGAAGAAAAAAGTAATGAAAAACAAAATAATTCAAATAAAATAATGTAAATGTAAACCAGTACATTCAACTTTCACATCCAACTCATCCACAAAAGCAATAGAATACAAGCACTCAACAGTTCTCAGCAAAACCAACACCCCTTTTCCGAACATGTGAATGAGACCGTGAACGTGAACTTTGATTTTGATTGCCACGGATGGGTCCTGCACAACACGGAATTCACTGCCGTACTCTGTTTGTCATGTCTTCTGGACGATTCTCTGTTCTCTTACTCCGTTTGTCGTGTTCTGTCACTTCATTTAAAATCGTGATGGCTGCCAGTACTTCATTTCGTCTTTCTTTCTCTCTCTCTTCTTTTCTTCCTTAAGCATCCTCTTTCCCAACACTCTCACCCAGAATATCACCCTACTCACAATCTACACAACCTCCTCCCCCCTCGGCCACCATGGCCCCCATCAACATTCAGTCGCAGGACTACCGCGACCTGCTGGACATTATCGACAACCTCCGTGCCCAGGGCTTCGACCGCTATGTCCCCCTGCCCGAGATCATTGTCTGCGGCGACCAGTCTTCGGGCAAGAGCTCGGTACTCGAGGCCATCTCCGGTCTCTCGTTCCCCAGCAAGGACAGTCTCTGCACGCGCTTTGCCACGGAGCTGGTCCTTCGCCGCGACGATGTGGCGTCGATCGCCGTGTCCATTGAGCCACGCCACACACGCACGGATGCCGAGAAGCAGGCGCTCAAGGGCTTTCACGCCGACCTCGACGCCAAGCACCCCGACATTGGGCCCGTTATCGAGGCGGCCAAGGTAGCCATGGGCCTTGTGGATGGCACTGCCGTGGGCGGCCGCCGGTTCAGCAACGACGTGCTGCGGATCGAGATGTCCGGTCCCACGCAGCAACACCTAACGCTAGTTGACCTGCCGGGTCTCTTTCATGCGGGCAGTGCAGACCAGTCGGCAGACGAGGCGCCGGTCGTGCGGCAGCTGGTGACAGACTACATGAAGCGTCCCCGCAGCATTATCTTGGCTGTGGTCTCGGGCGCCTACGAGTTTGCAAACCAGCTCGCAACACAGTTGGCACGCGACGTGGATCCGCGCGGCGTGCGGACAATGGGCCTTGTGACGAAGCCGGACATGCTTGAGGAAGGCTCGGACCGCGAGCATGCATTTCTCAAGATGGCGGCCAACCGCGATGTCGTCCTGCAGCTGGGATGGCACGTTCTCCGCAATAGAGGACACAAACACCGGGATGCCACGCGCGACGGACGTGATGCCCTCGAGAAGCAGTTTTTCACGGCCCCCGGTAACCCGTGGCTGGAGATTCCGTCCTCGCACCTGGGTATCGGCCCGCTCCGTCCCCGGCTGAGCACCATTCTCATGAACCAGATCTTGGCGCAGCTCGGCACCATTCTCGGGGATGTCGACAACCAGCTGCGTGAGTGCAAGCAGGGCTTGGCTCGTCTCGGGACACCACGCGGGACTATGCTCGAGCAGCGCCAGTATCTGTCTGGTGTCAGCAGCCGCTTCACTGAGCTCATCACGGCAACCGTGCAGGGTAACTACTCTGACGCTGCTTTCTTTGGCATCATCTTGCCTGGCGTTCAAGATGAAGAGGAGGAGGACACCTACTACCGACGCCTCCGCGCAGTTGTGCAGAACCGTCTCACCGAGTTCGCCAGAGATATGCACCGCCGCGGCCAGACGCGGGTGATTATCAGCGACGACGTCGAGGAAGACGATGTTCCCGAGGACAAGATCCGCCGTACCGACTACATTGACCAGGTCAAGTACATGCTCTCCAAGTCCCGTGGTCGCGAGCTGCCCGGCACCTTTAACCCCCTTGTGGTGAACGATTTGTTCCGTGAGCAGTGCAAGAACTGGGCTGGACTTGCAGAGGGATGCATCGAGAGCATTTTGCGGGTGTCTCTCATCGTTATTGAAGCCGGCTTTCACCACGTCGCCGTGGGTGACATGGCCGGCAAGCTTATCCACCTCCGCATCCGTCCCACCATGGCACAGTGGAAGAAGGAGATGCTCGACGAGGTTGGAGAGCTTCTCGAGGCCCACAACAAGGGTCACCCCATCACCTACAACCACTACCTCACGGAGAACGTCCAAAAGGCCCGCAACGACCGCTACGAAAAGCGCATCCGCAAGGTGTTGGAGAAGTACAATGGCCACACGCTCACCACTGCCTACATTGCCGACATTTCGGCCTACTTGATGGGCAAGGCGGAAGCCGACATGGCGCGCCTGGCTGCATCGGATGCCATTGACTACATGGAGGCCTACTATAAGGTAAGTCGGCATTTGTAGATTTTTTTTTTTTTTTTTTTGCTGGCCATATACTGATCTCCATGGCTGTCTAGGTCGCTCTCAAGAGATTTGTCGACGATTTCAGCGTCCTCGCCGTGGAGCAGTGCCTGCTCAACAAGCTACCTACTCTGTTCACGCCCGAGACAATCTATACCATCACCGACAAGGACATTGCCCACCTGGCAGGCGAGCAGGAGCACACTGTCGCCGAGCGAGCCCGCCTTGCAGACAAGCTGGCATGCCTCGAGAAATGCCATACAAAGCTGCACCGTCTCGACAAGCACGCCTCTACCACGTCGGGGCAAGCCACCATGTCGTGCAAAATAAAGGACGTCGTCAAGGTCGTCGTGTGAATCGCCGCCATGGTCAACAGCAGCTGCATGTTGGCCAGCTCGGCCACGTCCGTGATGCCCTCGGCGTCTGTCTTGTCCAGCATCCACTGCAGCGTGTCCTCGGGCACCGGCTCGCCGCGTGCCCGCCGCGCCTGCCGCTCTGCAATCACCGGCCGCAGAAACTCGCGCATCCGCGCCCGGTGCGCCTCCACCTTGGCCAGCTGCGGCTCAAAGTACTTTGCGAGCGGCCTGACCATATCGACAAGAACGTGATTTGTCAAAGGTTTATCCTTCTCTCTGTCAGTGCATTTTCCCCGATCGAGCCGCCCACCACCAGTTTGGAGACACCAGCAAGAAGAGAAATATGGGATACCCAATTGAATTGAAAGGAATGGCTTTGTACGGGTCCTTTGATACTGGGGTATCTTATCATCCACTCGCTGTCTATGTTGCTTTGAGATCGAGTTGTCTTAGACCTCCTCTCTCATCCATGGTGGGTGACTTCGCCACGGTTGCTGCTTGTCATTTGGTCCCCAACCAGGGCCTAAGGAAAGGAGGTCGAGACCGGCAGTAAATCAGCAATCATGAGAAAGAGCATAAAACGATCACCAAGGAAATGGTTCCACGCAGCACAGTTCGGGAGGATGGCGACGAGGACGACGAGGACGACGATGTTTATTCTCCCCGTTTAGACTTTCGGATACTCCTACACTTTGCTACTCTATTCCTGACAGCAGACCTTCCCGGCATTTACCGAGTGCCCTCACGGACGCGCATTCACGCTGCATCTAACTCCAACCTATAAATATTAAGTGTCGAACGGAGAGTCGAGGATGCTACGCGTCGGGAAGACGGCCTTGTCTATGTTTGGTAGGTTTTTGCTGCCCTTTACTTCTGCTTATTTGAAGACCGCTAACAGTACACAGCCGTGGAAAGAAGATCTTCCGCAAGTTTCAAACCTCTCAAAAGCTAACCAAAATAGATCGCCCCAGTCCCCATAAAGTTGGATCCAGCGAGAGATACGCTATCGCGGCTCCACGATGCGAATCTGCGCTTCATATCTCAGATAAAAACGATTCAATATCATGCCGAACACTGGCGCCACTACCGTATTCGCGGACTCCGCGGACATCTACTCTATACTGTCCCAGGCCTTGACCCAAAAAACGCCGCCAATGATGGGGCCAATTCTTGGGTCCCGTTGGATCTCGTCATCATGGATAAACTGAAATCGGCGAATGAAAAGCCGAAACGCTTGGAAGACGAATACAATGATGAAACTGCAGAAGAAGTTCTAGTTTTGTTCAAGGCGCTGAAGGAGTTGTTTGTAAAAATGATTAAGTAAGATATATATATATGTATATAAATGATTAAGTAAGATATATATATATGTATATATGTGGTTTTACTTTTAATTACAATAGCTGAGTTAAATGCGATCTCGATGGGCGAAGACATGTGCAGGGGGGGATGTAAGAGATTGCTGGCACTCCGGAATAAGAGCAAGAATGAACTTGATCCACGGCGCGGTAGTAGAAAGCCACCGCTTTATACACATGGACGTTCGACGTGAATGCGTTTTTGGGACCTCCGGCCTGGGGACGCAACAGTTTCTGCTTGTTTTGGAGTTGGCGGTCGCGAGGTCCGCCTAGTTGGGATACTGGGAAGACTAGATTCAGTGGCAGAAGCAAACGAGGTTGATAGACTTGGCACATCATCGTCATCCCAGCTACGCTTCTGTGCTCGCCCCCTTGGCGGATGGTCCCTGTCGCGGTCGTGATCGCTCGTACTACCTTCATCACCTGACCAGTAGTAGTCACCACCGCCATCAGCCAGGATGCCGCCGTGCGTCGAATGTGACCTCTTCTTTGGGCTGACACTCCGGCTTTGTGACCGTGTGGAGTCGAAAATCCGAGCAATAGACCTGACATCAAGTCCTCTTAGATTTCGGGTTTCGGCCTCGCCTTTGATATTGTTCCACAGGAGGACAGTGCATTCGAAGTCTGACTGAAAAAAGGGCATATGCTCGTCCGTAAATATGGACCATGCGAAGCGCGCAAGTAGACACTCGACGCTGATACCGCAGATCGGCTGGGGTAGGCGGTTGTGGTATAGACCAATGAGTTCGGGTGAGCCCGACGGCAACAGCACGTGTGTAACAAGCTTGACAGACTCGGATGTGCACGTTCCGAAACGCTTAGGTATGAAGGTAAAGCGCCGTGAATCAAAGAGATGATGTAGGTCCTTACGAAGGACAATGATGTTCTTGTCGTCGTTAATAGCTGATACTTCTAGTGGTCGCCGGCAGTACCTAGAACCAGCTAACTGTCAGTTTTGATCAAGACAACGAAAGAAGACGGAGTGTACAGAGACAAAGGAAGGTGTTCCGTAATGGTCTGTTGAACCATACAATAAAGAACGTGACAGAAACTGACTCGGGAGGTTTACCTATCCATCTTATTCGACACAAACCAAAGCCGTTCTCCTTCCGGAACGAGGTGTGCCTTCTCAACGGCATTCATGTGCCCGGTTACCCGGCAAGTGATGTCACGGTCCATTGCCGCAGCAGGCCCCTTCACCGTCGGACGTGGTGGGATGAGATCGGGAAAACGCAGGTCTCTCCATGGCAACGGTAGGTTACCGCGTGGCGTGCCATCTTCCCCTTCGAAGCCACCGTGTGGGAAGCGCCAGTGATGGAACGATGGGATAACGGGATATTTGACTACAACGTAAACGGTGAATGTTAGTTATCTAGCCTTCTGAGTTTGGAGGAGCGTGGCGTGTGGGCGGTGGAAGAAGAATAGGACATACATCTAGGGTCGTCTCCATTAACACAAAAGAAGTATTCGCGTCCATGGAGTGAGCCGTCCTGCGGCCGATCGACACGTTGAAGATCATTGCTCTCCGAGGCTTTCAGTGCCAAGTATCCGCCGTCCCAATTCACGCCGGCGATGATGCAGCAAGCCGCCAATGCGAGATCGAAGTCGAGCCCGCCATCGCCGTCGTCTGCGGCCATAAGCACAAGTAAGTCGGGAGCTGAGTCGGGGTAGGCTGGGTGTCGAAATCGCACGGCGCGCGGCGTCGGGCCCAGTGAATACGCTGCCGCCGGCGGTGTGAAAGCCGGAAGTGCCGCCATCTTTCGGGTCGCGATTTGGGCTTGGGACGGTAAAAATTGTGTTTGTTCAGATTTGTGCTGATCTGTGAACGCCTGGTGATACTAGCTTTTCGCCGAGTTGTTGGATGAAGGTTGGTTTGATGTTTGCGAGCGTGGTTGCTAAGGCAACAACTGGCCGTATGGGTCACACCAAAAGGTTGGCGTGATAAAGGGAGGTATTTGGCTGGTCTCAGCGACTTCTCTGATTGGCAGTCGATTAAGTGTAGAAATCGCTTCTGCCTTACTTGGGTTCCTGCCTCAGCTACCCCATTGATTGGTGGTATATTCTGCCTAGTCTGACCGCTAATCACGCCCATCGCAGAAGAATTAGGCATGAGGTTGACACCCCGCCGAAATAAAATGCAGAGAGACGCAATGTGCAATACAATTGACACCAACCTTGATTCAACATAATACACGAGAAGAAAATAAAGGAAGAAAATGCAATCATTGCCGCACGTTGCAAGAGCCAATGCAAACATGGCAACCGCAAACGCAGAGCGTAAGAACCTTACTTCGTCTCGCCGCTATTAGCTTATCTCTGACAAGTTTGCAGAAGCACAGAAGGGCGCTGTCGAGGATCCTGACATCAAGCGGTTGCAATTCGAGAGAAGGATCTTCGCGCTACGCCAAGTCAAGTCGGCTTCTGCATACGCTAAAGAGTTCGGACGGCTAGTATCCCACCTCGGCTGGAACGACTCCGCAGCTATGGCATTCTTCTACAGAGGCCTAAAGGACAGCGTGAAGGATGTACTCTGCATGAAGGACCGACCCGACACCCTAACAGAGTACATGGCGATGGCCATACAAATCGACAATGATCTATACCAACGCCGCCAGGAGAGGAAGCGTAGCCAAGGCTACCGGCATGGAAATTAAACCCTACAAACACGGCACGGAGAAAATCGTTTTCTCGTAACATACCACCTCACCGGCATCATCATCACAACAAACGACGAATTTTGCCGTAAGCAGGATTTCTCTTGTGGAGGAATAATAGATATAAACAGGGCAAGACAGGCACAGCTTGGCCACAGACGAAGCGAAAGAAGAGACTCCACTATTTGTAAACGACAAGCTTCTGGAGAAAACAAGGAGAGCTGGATATCGGGAGGATTTTGAAGCATAGGAAACAGCAATCCGTTTGCAATCCGCTAGTGGCCCGTACGCCGTGTAACTTTGGGGGTCGATTGCTGTTTTTCAGAGTAAACAAGGAGTGTGCGATAAATATTCCGATCACGATGAAGTACGAAGCGTATAAAATTCTCCCTTCTACACTCTTAACTATTCTTCACAGAGTCCCGTGTTTCCCGAGCCTAAATCGGCGTTTATCACTTCCGGCCTTGCTAAACGATCCAACTCACATTGATAACCCCCATTGCCATCGTTCTCCTACACAGAGTTTACCATTTAGCTACAAGGTATCAGTAAGGAAGAGATTCGACTCTGTCACTGAAGATGCGCCAATTTAACAAAAATCATAGACGGTCAACATGGCTCCAAACCTACTTCCCGCCCGAGAGCCTCCCATTTGTCGTAAATGTGGAGGGCCAAGCGAACGACGCATAACAAAATCTTCGAATCGAAAGGGAAACGCCGGCCGCCCGTACTACAGGTGTACATCCTGTGGCATATTTATTCGCTTTGACGACGACAGGGGAAATCATCCCGATAACCCACATTGCTGTTGTGGCCAGTCGAGTAAACTACAAGTGTCTGGCCCGGAAAAGCCGATCCCCCGTTCTTTGCACCTTGTCTGCAGAACGGGGAAATGTGACTTTTTCAGACGGATGTTCAGCCAGGAGCGACCAATGACCATCGATGGCGAACTTGTGGCAGCTTTGGCTGAGCTAAAGCTCATTTAAACTAAGGACAAAGTCGTGGGTTTCACCGCAAAGAAGGGAGAGGGCTAGTTCCCCGGACGCCAAGAGTCTCGGAGACTTTGGTGACAATGCTGGCCAAGTCAAGATATGCAGGCTAAATGTAGTGTATGTTATAAGTGCAACTCCCAAGAGAAGGTATCCTCTGCGACGTGATCACCGAGTTGTCTGCCGAGAGAAGCAAAGAGGCCTGTTGGAGATCGAAAGTCGGGAACTAGATTGGCGGTTAGTGAGGTCAGGTTAACGATGGAGGGTGTGGAGAGCGTACTTCCAGCCGAGACCGAGATGCCAGCACCGGCCACGACGACAATCTTCGTTTTCTCGTAGACCCGCAAGAGGGCGGTCACATTCTCTCCTTTGCCTAGGTCTATGTAACGCGTGGCGCGTGACAATCGTAGTGGCGCGTGTGGCCTGCTTGAGGGCCGTATGTTGTCGTCGTAAGTTGCGGCGGGTACGAAGGGACTCCTTCGACAGCTGAGAATTAAAAGACATTGTTCGAGCCATGGCGCCACGTCAATTTGTGTGAATCGCACCTTGGGCGAAATGAAAAGCGAAATGAGGTGGAAGAAGGAAGCCGTCGAGAAAGACAAGATTTCATGGAATAAGTAAAAAAGATGAGAGTCAAATGTGAGACGAGTTAAAAAAGGCAAAAGAAGGGCGGAGAAATAGAGGGACAACAAAAGGCTGTTAATCGAAAGGAGTTGTATTCACTAACGTCTGCACGTTGCAGCTACAACAAATCAAGTCTTCTCGTTCCCTCAAGCCTCGCAACCACAACACTCCGCCCTACGTCAACATCTTAGTGTACACAGATCAAAAAGGCAGACGTGGGCGCGGACAGTAGTCTTTAATGCTGGCCTCAGTCGTCCGCCGTGCATTCCTCCCGCACCACCGGCCACGCCTCCTTCTCGGCCCCAACATCCGTCGGAGCAACAGGTGGCCATCTTGGCTTCGTCTTGCCCGTTCTTTCCATGCGCTTGTAGCGCTCAGTCCACACCATGTCCAGCGTCTCCGAGTCAAACAGATTAAAGACGGAAGTGTCCTCCTTTGGCCGGTCAAACGCGGCGGTCGTGGCGAGAGGGAACACGAACGCGGTCGGGGTCATCGACGCCGTCCACGATGTAGTGCGCGATGAGCGGCTGCCAGCCGCGCAGGCGGCCCTCGGCCCAGGCCAGGCAGTGCACGGCCGTGGTCGCCAGCTGCTGCGTCGCGCTGCGGTGCTCGTCATGGATCTCGAACGGGCCGGGGCCAAACCAGGCGTCTGTGGTGAGGCGCGCCGCCAGCCAGTCGTGGCTTCCAGCGAGGCTGGGCGGCGACGATCGAATCCGCGACGCGCGTGCGTCAAACAGAAAGGCGACGTGGCGCCCACGGTCGGCGTACACCAGGCAGGCCATCCACACATCGGCGGTCTGCTAGACCGCCAAGACGTGCGTCGTGGCCGCGGGGATTGCGGGCACCACACCGTTGTCCGTGATGCGGCGGCATGCTAGCCCCGTAAATAGATTTTCGAGATATCGGAGCGACAGGTCGACGGAGGCAGAACTGCTCACTTCCTAGTTGTGTTGTTCGTGCCGCGCCGCGCGCGCGATGGCGGTGATGGTAGTCATAGTCGGAGGCTAGTAGTGAGACGCAATCAGTATGTTAGCCTTCCTAGCGCAGTTAAAAACAGAAACGCACACTTACTATGGAGAAAGAGGTGAGTTGTGGCGTATGAAGGGAAGAGGCGAAGAGTACATGCCAGGAAGCCGGAGATAAAAGAAGACAGAAGTCAAGACGGTTCGTGGGGAAGTGAACATTGAGCATCTCCAGGAACGGTCGGAAAAACAAAGCACCGAGTTTTTTCAGTGGCCCCATAAAACTGGCAGTAAACATTTTGCCTTTACACCGCCTAGCCTGCCGCGGTTCTTCTCCCCGATGCATTTCGAGTGGCATGCACGACTTGCGCGTATGAACCTTTCATTCACCACGAATTACCCGTCCTCTCACTACCTCCCTCCTTCCCACTCATGCTCTCCTTGGTTTATTCTGCTTTACTGCCGGGATTGACCGCCTTTCTTCAGGTCCTGAGCAACGTGATCCAATATCCGGGATTTTATTTTTCCGATCAACTCAAGCTACTCCTCGTTTATTCATACGCTATATCCTCCATCTTTCTCCGTGGTACTCCGTAGAAACTGCGTGTTTAACTTTGTATGCGCTGGTTTTGCAAGGGAGGTTCACTTCTACTACTCGTCTTGTGACCAAATTGCATAACGTGACGCTTTTTTCACGGTGGGACGGGTGGGAGTAAGTTCTAGCTAGTGGGTCACGTGTTTTGAAGGCTGACGAGACGGTTGGGGTGCGTTAGTTCGCTTCACTTGCTCTCGCCCAGCGTGCTGCGTGCAACTCTTCACGCTGCTGTACTAACGCCCGCAACGACAATGGCAACGCATGCAGCGCCTTATTCTCCTGCTCTCCGCGACCCCGATACATACAAGTGTCCTCTTGACCTTTCTTTTCTCCTCCCTTCCCTCTCTTTCATCCTTTATCGTCTGCAATATCCTTGGCCACCGCCTGGTCACGAGCAAGACTCGTCCCCTCTCGCTTCCAAAGCCGACCATCACCGACGTCTTTTCCCAACCCCGGCAAGGCGTGCTGTAACGCCTGTACAATTTGCCTCGAATCTCCAACCCATCCCTCCCCCAAAATATGGCTGGCTCGCAAGGCCACCAGGTAGGTTCAGCCACTCTCACCAGCTCCGCCGCCCGTCTACCCGTCTCCGTTCTAATGTAGATTGTCTCAGGCTGCCCGCCGCGCATTGTGGCACACAACCGATCCCAACGGCATGGTCGACGTTATTGTGGACGACACAACGGAGAGCCTCCTTACCCTCTTAGACAATACGCGCCTTGGCGACATGGCGTACACCCCAGGGCAACAGCTTCTCGTCTCGGTATAGGACGCCGAGACGGCTCAGACCCGGATGAGTGCGACGGCCCTGGCCTGTACGGACGACGCAGGTCGCAGATGGAACGGTTCCCTACAGGCCTTTGGATGGCACAGTTTTTGCTTGTCCGTCGGGGCCACGTACTGCTACGGCCGTGAGGTACCTTGGACGGGCCAGCCTTTTCTCTGGCTCGTCGCCATGCCGGACGGCCGTCAAGTCTTGCGCCTCTGGCGCGACGTCCACTTCCAAGCGCTCGCCCAGCACATCGACTCGCACGGCGGCCTAGGCAAGTACGCCTCGAGCCGTAGCGCCGAGCTGCGGCTGTACCTGGCCACCGACGAGTGTCTTCGCCGTTGCATACGTCCCAGTAAGTTTTTCATAGCCCGCCTATCCTGCCCGTTTTCCCTTTTCCCCACGCACTCATTCACTTCTAACCAATGTCCACTGCCGCAGCTACCCCTCCTCCCTCCCTTCCAGCTCCGCAGATCGAGTTCGTCGTAATTGCGGACTCCGAGGACGACGAAGATAACAACCAGGGCAACGTGAGCAACGAGAGCGAAGACGACGTACAAATGACCGACGCGGGTGCCGACGCCCCAACAGCCGCCGCCTGCAGCCCCGACTATGTCGACATTCCAAGCACGGACGACGAGGACACTGATACGGCGGCCCCTGCCACTGCCGACGAGATGCGGTACTGGGCGGCCGCCTGTACGTTCTTCGGCCGGGATCCCCAGGACACGTCGTCTACCCAGGCCTTAGTAGGTTTGCGTCCTCGCCTGCGCCCCTACCAACTGTACGCCGTGTTTCGAATCTTAACGGCCTGCCGCATCTCCGGCGCATACGGCCTGTACCTCCAGGACGCTGTCGGGCTGGGCAAGACCATCCAAGCCATCGCTGCCGTCGTCGTGGCCTCCAACCTCTGGGGCCTGCGTATGGAAGTTGTCCGCGAGTGGGCAGCGCCCGCCACCGACGGCGTCGTGAGGCGCCACTGTCCCCCTCCCCCGGGTTGGTCGCCCCGACCAGCCGAGGCTGACGAGGTCGACGAAGATGACGAGGCTGGCGAGGACGACGACCTTTTTTCTCACAAGGACTGGCCCACACCCGCGCCGCCCAGCGCGTCTTGCCCGTCGGGCACTTACCGCCTCGGATTCGCTTGTCCCTGCGTGCCCGGGCACGTTGGGTATGCCGCCTACCTGGGCCGGCCTGGCGACGTACCGGGCCCAGGCGGTCTCTTTGTAGTGCCACCGCACGTTTTACGCTCGTGGACTGGCCATCTCGCGCGCTACGTCGACGGCCGCCTCCCCGCTCTCCCCCGTCCCTTCCAGCTCGTCCTCGTCCGCGGCGAAGGGGCCCGGAACGATATGGACCCAGAAGGCAGTGCACTCTTTTTTGTCCACGCGACGCTGGCAGCAAATGTGCCACCAATCAACGACACCCTCCCCGTCGTCCTCCCAGACCCTCGATGGGAAGAGGATGTGCCCGCGTGCCTGCCGTGGCCCGCGCGGGCTATCCCGTTGGTGCTCGCCCCTGCTTCGACAGCTTTGTCTAACATCTTTGCTCCGAATCGCCCCGCCGCCAAGGTCGGAGAGGTGGTCAGCCGCCGCGCAGCGGCCGGCCGTCGCCCCGACACGTCGAGCTGGCCTGGCCTCTGGGCAAACTGGTGTAAGGCGGCCTAGGACGAGTCGACTAGAAGCTAATAGGGCGCCGCTAACGCCCGGCTCCCGTTCCCGCTTTAACTAGGGACTGTCGTGCTCGACGAAGCACACTTGTTGAAGAACCCCGACTGTCTCGTCTGGCAAAGCATCCGCGCTATTCTCGAACGATCTCTTTTTCTAGTTTACTTGCTCGCGTTAAACGCGACGCTGGTGGTTAATAGCTTTAAAGACTTATAGCTGTTTATATATACGCTTGTTAATGTAGTACGTTGTTAATATATATTAAACAGCTACGGCGAGGATATAACAGCGTAAGGTTAAAAGTAAATCGATATATTTAATAATTAAGTATTAGTTATTACGTTTATTTAACGTTTTATAATTAATTATATTTAATATAAAAAAAGATAAGTTAAACTATTTTATATATAAGTTATTATAATTAAATATTATAAAGCTTTATTTTTAATATTAACTTTTAATATAAAATAAATAATTACTTTTTTAATTATAATATTATATTAATAAATATAATATTAATAATTATTAACACTTAAAATATATATTTAATAAAAAAAACTTATTAATTTTTATAATTATTATACTAGTATATAATAACAGCCGTCCGCTTATAATACACGTATTATATATAATTATAAAAAAGCTTTCTCCTTATTTAACAGCCCGCTTAAATATCCCTCGTCGACTTCGTCGCCTAACAATCCCCAATCTAAAACCAGAGCACATTTTACTACTCGTCCCTTACCTCTCTATTACCAGGCACCGTACCTCTGTTCGCCCCGGTGCCGGACCCAACTATTGACCTGTCGTCTACGGGCGCCCAAACCGCTATCCTTACCAGCGCGGCCGACATAGAGGCGTCTCCGTACTAGCCCCACCTCGACCAGCTGGTCTAGCACAGCCCGAAGCTTGATGCCCTGCGGCACTTACTCGCGGAGAGGATCGACAGGCGCGGCGAGTATAACGGCCGCGACGGTGGTAGCGTCAGCCTTCCGCTGGCCGCTGTCGTGTTTTGCACGCTATGCGTCGCGCCCCCGTTCGCAGCGAGAGGCGACCTTGGCCCTGTTTCGTGGCCCCGTTGCCCTTTCTAAAGAGAGCGAGGCCGCCGAGTGCGCCGTCGGGCCACGCATCCTGGTCACCACCATGGCTCTGGTCTCCACGGGCATTGACCTGACGCGTGCCAGTTTGGTTATCATCCTCGAGCCTGGCGTCAACCGCTCACAAGAGACACAGGCGGCCGGCCGCGTCCAGCGCCACGGCCAGCTCGCGTCCGACGTCCTTTTGTATAAGCTGACCTGTACAGACGACGTCATGGAAAAGATTGTTTTGTTGCGCCAGGCAGTGAAAGCGTCGTCTGTCGTCGACTCCGACGAGCTCCGCCAGGCCGTCGCCACCTGGCTGGATTTGGACCCCGACGACACGTGAGGACGACACCTCCTCCTCGGCAAGCCCTTTTTTTTGTTCTTGTGTGAACTCTGCTTTCTTATCCGTGTGTCATCTCATCACAGCCTGTGTTTTATCCATCGCTTAACAAGGTGGTTGACTTTATTGTCGTTGTGTTTGTGTGGTCTGAAAGGTTGCCGGCTCTGTTTTCCCGTGTTTGTACAATGTAAAATGTTGCTATGTTATGGGCTGTGTGGCTCGTCGGGCGAAAAGTAATTCAAACGAAGGTAGGGGAGACTAAGGGATACGATAATAAAATGAAGTTTATAAAAAATAAAAAATAAAAAATAAAAATCTTCTGTCGATAGTGAGGCCTTGAAATAGTGAACAATAGAAAAAAAAAAAAAAAAAACTTCTTAGCCCCCCTAATAGTTTTCTCTTTACAGAGTATATACAAGGACAGTCGTTATATAAACGAACCTCCTTTTTGGCCAACCTTTACAAATTATCACCAACATAAAACTCTTTAAAAAGACCTAAAAATACTCGAATTAACCTAGGGTTTTCACATAGGAAACGTTATAACAAAGAAAGACTACATCTAGATTCAGTATATTAATCTACTACTTACTTACTCCAATCAATAATTCTCTCCTCTTTACGTTACTTCTTTCGTTCAATCTTCTTACTTAATCCAACGGATAAAAAGATATATATATTAAACAACGCAAAGAAAAAAGAAAAAACGCCGTCGCGACCGGCGCTCACTAGCTTGCCGCCAAATACACTCCAAAATATATTATATTTCTTTAGTAGTATTTTAGTTTTAGACGACGGTCAGCGTGCAGTGCAGGCTGTTGATTGTTGTTTGTGATGAGGAAAAGGTTAACAATGAACGGTGAATTGTGTACACTGGAGAGCCTTAGTCATCCGTCTTGGAGAGAGTTTAAGATAGTAGCAGTCCGCGAACTTGACAATCTTATTACAGTGCCGATACTAGTGGCTAGAGTAGAGGCCAAGTCAATACGTACCGTAAAGAGCGCAGGTTTAGATGCAGGGAGCATTTACAGATCTATCGCATCTCGATCCGGCGGAAGGCACTATGGAACACGCTGCGAAGTGTATTGGTGTACTTTCTTGCCTTGGCGCACTAAACGTCATCTTCCTTATACTGGCATGTTCTGGGTTTTCCGCCCTAAATGGCCGCTTAACGCACTGAATGGGGGAAATGTAGCGTTGGCCTTGCCCAAATAGCGCGCGTTGATTAGTCGGAGGAAAGGAAAAGAATAAGAAAGGAAGAAAAAACCCGATTTAATAAAGAGCGTGCGAGGGAGACAATAGTTTGTATTGTGTAAAACAAACAGTTCATCCAGGACCAGGGAAAAATTCAATAAGCCGGATATATAGCCGACTGGAAGCAGTAGAGCGGCACTGCACGGAGTACGTATAATCCCCAAGAGCAGCGCCGACTTGTGCTAACAGTGTGGGTATAGAGAGAGGGACCAAGCGAGGCACAATTCTGAAGCAATCCGCGTGTTTCTGGGGGAAATGAGCGAGTGGAAGGCGACGATAGAGGACAAACTACTCAAGAACAAAGACGAGGAGATTTTACTTTAGAGAAGCCATCATAGTATGTCGCAACCAAATGTGAAAGCAGCCTAATTGTATAAAATCTCGGATATCAGATTCCTCGCTGTATCCCGCCTTTGGAGACGGCCACCTGCCTAGCCGGTACTGTCCCAGGCAAGCCATCGCCGTTATCCTCTACCTAGTCTGTCCAAGGCGCAATCGCAGGAACCGCAAGAATGCCCACAGGGGTGTTCCGCGCGCCACCTCTCCCTTGCAACGGCTGCTCTCGACGTGCTGGAAAAGCCCGCTGATCGTAGCGACTGAGGCGAGCATGTTGGACATTTAAACCCGTCGTCCGTACGGTGTGGAGTGTACTTCTCCGACTGTTCAGTTATAGGCGAGTGTGGTAACCGCGCGCATGCCTACGCCCGAGTCGCATGTGCCCACCTCGAGATGCAAGAGCATGGCGGAGTTTGAAACAAACTCTCGATCACACCCTGGGCAGGGCACAGCCTTCGGTTTGTGCACCAATCGGTGCTGGATGGTTAGCCACTTTCAAGTCTGAAATCGTTCGTGGAGCACTCACACTTTCCAGGTTGGAAGGAGATGCAAAACCGACCCCGCAAACGAAGCAGATGTTGTGCTCGTCTACGTCGTGCTGGGCGAGCGCGTCTTTGCTGTCGAAATCTGGCGCGTCAAGGCATCGGCTGCAGACATTGTGAGCACGAGACGCTTGTAGATGCTGCTGTTTCGCGCGTTGGGAAGGAAATTCTTTCTGGCATCGCGAGCAATAAGCATGTTTGCTCGACATCCGGCGGTGCTGTTCAAGCGCTTCGCTGTGTGGAAACGATCGGTCACAGAGCTCGCAGTGGTCCATGTCGGCTAGCAGAGGGCCTACGATAAGGTAGACACAGACTAGTGAGGTGACTAAAATCGAACCGTGCCTTTCATGACACGTAGGACAGGTGTACAACTCTGCTAGGTGACCGGGTAGAGGGGCCTTGATCGAACAAGAACGGTCGAGAAGGTGTAACGTGTAAACAGTAATCGACAGATGATGGGGATGTGAGGATACGTACAACGAGGGCATAGAAATAAAAGTTCATGTAGGTTTCGCGGGAGGAAGCTTTATTCTTGTACATCCTAGTGAGCCTCATACCGGTATGAGATTTTCGTATGAGGCCGTATGAGCTTTGCTGTAAACCTCGTATGAGTCACACGCTTTTCAGCCACACCTCGCGCCGTCTTGTGTAGGCACCCTCCGCGTTACAGTTCTTCCTTCTGGTGCGGGGTCGCGGTTGTCCTGTTGACGAAATGCCCCTTTGTTGGTTGGGCACAAACCTGCCGCGTTGGTTGGGCACGCATTCAAATATTTTTTTCGCACTTTTACACGATACGGGCGCCTAATTTTGCACATATGCCTTGGATGTATTCTTGTCTTTTTTCCAAGCAAGAAACTGCCTTGCCTCTTGCAGACAACGTAATAAACAATGGTACATCCTGCGTCGTGACGATTGCCCCGCAGTAGATGCTGCCACTTCAGCACCCCTGTGCAGAAATCCGCTCGTCGTGGCCAATGACCATGGCCGGCAAATGTGATGGATGCACGGGAGTCCTATCATAGGTCCTGAGAAAGTGCAAAAGTGTAGTGGTGGAAGTGTAGTGGTGGCTACCAAAAAAATGGTGAGGCAGTAATTTCAAGCGGAATAACTCCGGTCCATCTAGGGTTCTCCTTCAGCTTCGCGGCGTCTGCTTTAGAACTGTAATAAATACAGCCTTTCGTGCTTCTTATCTTTTCGCTTCTTCAAAGGTACCTCCACGTTGAGACTACAGTTTATGGCATGTGGAGAACAAGGTTACTAGTGTTAACGTGATAAACAACGAGGTTTCTAAAGCGATGAACACTTTTCCAACAATCTTTATACATGCAACTCTTATAGCTCTATTCCTTTACAAGAAGGTGCATCCGATGCGGCTTCCACGGAATCAGGTTGGCATCGAGAGGAAAGGAATACTGGGCACAAATGCTGCCGTGAAAATTTTTGGTATGAGCGCGGCCATGATGCATACGTAGAGTAACATGGTGTAACGAATGGTCGCGCCCAAAATAAAGCACAGTTGTTTGGAGACGATCCTTATGAATGAAGGATTCGATGTCGTTGTCTTGGAGCTCAACTTCGAAAGCTAAACCGGGCTCGCGAACTGTCAGCGTAACCCCGGAGTCGCGATGAACTGTCTTATACAGTCTCCCTTCTTTGCAAAAGTCGCTTGGAGTAACGGTTTTCGGATTGAATGTAAGGCCTTTGTGAGAAGGTATCCAAGTAAGAAGAAGGTGTGTTTGTCCTTTTTCTGTCGTTTCTTGAGGATCGGCGTTATAAAGGCGTTCAAGGCCGTGACCAAGTAAGATTGCCTCTCCACCGTCTTTCACTAGCTTATAGAGACAGGATAAGTCGCTCTCCTGAAGAGCCGAGGCCCAAGCATGCGTATGTTTCAAGTACGCCAGCTTGTCGTCTGTTCCGGTTCCGAGCGGAGTTGAATCAGCCATCGTAGTTTCGGTAGGTGATAAAGGTTACGAAAGACACTCGTAGAAAAGGGAGAGTTGCTGGCGGATGGTTTATACTTATGATTGAGACCCTGCCTAGTGCCCAGCTATTTCCTTTAAAGTAGATGTTTATTTACGAGCCCGCATCTAGGCACCATGTATTCCTTATTTGGTCCGGTTTGGGGACTCGTTTTAGTCCATCAAATATTTTAATAAAAACCCAGAATCCGGGTCCATGGGACCTAGAACTATACTCGGTCTCTTTTTTAGCCCAGGCCTTAAAATAAGACCATGCATGCTTGTAAACCACCGTTACTCTTGGGTGTCGAGGGTGATTCGTCGCTGCTGGACTCGGATGTGCAGTCGTCTAACTTGGACGAGTGAATTCCACGCTGGTGAGAACGACGCTGATGCTTGACCATGGTCGTCTTGCGGCAGAAGCTGTAAACAAGGTTAGAGAGAAACCTAAGTGGTGCTGTGTTAGAGTTAGCTGATTTTGCTTACTTTATTAAGCATCCGTTATAAGCGCACTTGTGCGGCGGTGGCGAGCTAGACTTAATAACTGTGTAAAGGTTAGTACTAAGATCTAAGGACAACTTCTAAGTGGAAGCTGAACATTAAAGTGGCTGGGATTAACAAATATTAGAGAAACTCTTATTACAGCTAGCATGTTAGCATATATGTGGCTTTTCGCCAGTGTGGGTGCGAATATGCACAGTTAAAGCACTGCGCTAGATAAAGCTCCTGCTACATCCTAGCGTATTACACTAATATAGCCGCTCTTTAATATGTATACGGTAGTAGCGCTAAATATGTTTAAAGCTCTGCCATATTATCAGCGTTTGCGCCGTCGTTACACCTTATACATCGCTAAATTCCTACCTTATTACACAACTACTAATCACACCGGAACGGGCGAGGAGCGGGCTCGTGATCCACGAGTTCCATATCTTTGGGGGATAACAAGTTGTCTGTCGGCAATCGAGAAAATAGGGAAATATATCCACGTCACAGACCGAAGCGTGTGTGGAATTCGGTGTGGAGAGAGGCGGTTTATATGCCGCCCAGATGCTGGCGGCAGCAGTGGTTATGATGTGAATCGTGCCAGAGACGGCTGGTTTTGGTGCTAGTACCATTTCTGAGGCCATCCTCCATGTCTGTGTTGACCTGCCGTCCTGCTAGGGCAGCCTTTGCAGTCTCGAGGAGACGCCCGCCACCAGCTAAGGCAAGCTGCTGTAACTGACCCTGTCGTTGTGTGGCAGCCGGTGTGGCCTGGCAACCTTCGGTAAATTTCTCGGTGATGCCAAATTCCTCAGGCGAGGGCAGGTGGCTGGGTGTCTCTTGTCGGTTCATTGGCAGAATGTGCATGACCTCGCCGGTGCGGAGGCTGAGTTGGACATAGAATGTCCCATACGGTGTATCGTGCAAAATATTCTCGTGAGAAAGAAAAAAAATGAGGTACGGGGAGAGGGTTAGAAATAGGGCAACGCGCATATGCCCACATCAACGAACGGCCGTGCAGTTGGATCGGGTGTTTTCTGATGCCAACCTTGCCCAAATGGGGGACTGGATATCTTGTCTGTCTCGGGTGCTTCGTAGATGTAGGATGTGAAGAGTTTGCACATGCGTACTAATCCTCGCAATGGATGGTAGCGTCCCCGGTAGTGTTCCCAAAAGAGAATACGAGGTGGTGCCGGTTTCAGACTAGGTATTATTTCAAATCATGGTTACTCGGGTAGCCATAGGCAAGCCCGCCCTCTCGATTGCTCTAGGGGAAACCAACGTTG
Source organism: Raffaelea albimanens (assembly GCA_002778245.1). Classification (NCBI taxonomy): domain Eukaryota; kingdom Fungi; phylum Ascomycota; class Sordariomycetes; order Ophiostomatales; family Ophiostomataceae; genus Raffaelea; species Raffaelea albimanens. Next base: position 2,237,066 of record PCDJ01000006.1, on the reverse strand, counting down.
GATTGCGTACCAAGGAAACAAGAAGGGAAATAGACACAATGCCAACGCCGGGGAATTCCTAGCCGGGAACATCTTGACAGGAAATGGGAAACAATGAGAGAAACGAGAAAGCCACAAGCGGCTCGACCGTCGGGGGCCTTTTTGCAACACTCAACTGGAGACGGGCAAGGCACAAGGCATTGAGAGAAAGAACCAAATTCAAGGGGTATTCGCAGAGGTCTTTGTCCTCTGTACGAAGACGCTGCAGTGTATTTACCCTCTCCGTTCCGCATCTTTGTCACATGTTCACAGGCTGGATCCATGGGTTCGGTTTCGATGACACCCCTAGTATGCTCAGTTTTGCTGGAAAGTGACAATTGTCACTACGATATACTCAGAAACTATCCAACACGGTGCAGTTTCGCTGGACGGTTCGCGTTTCGTCTAGGCTACCCAACTGGAATATTTGTGTCCCTGTCGTTATCTTCTCTCTTTTATTCGTTCTGAAGCAACAAGATAAACAACACAATAAAGGGGAACGAGCAAGAAATGAAGAGAATAGAGGAGTGAAACAGTTAAATTAAAGAGTAAACAGAGGCGAGTATATAGAGGAATAACAAGAGGATAGGCGGTCAAAGAACAAAAAACAAGCTAGGCGCCAGGCTGAAGGTACATAGAGAACCAAAAACAAGAAATTAGGCGCCGGAAGATGTGATGAATTAGGGATCCAGCTGACTGGTTCCCCCATCAGTGCCTGCAGATGTGATAGAGAATGAGGTTCTGCCAAATTCCCATAGCCACAACTTCCACAGCGTCCATACCATGCTCTCCACAGATCCGACAACACAAAACGAATATTGTAAAATGAAACCATATTTCATAAAAAAAGACAAAGCAAAAACTGATATTGAAGCTAATGACATAGCAATGCTGCCAACGCCCAAAAACATAAGCCTGTTGTGCTGATGTCGCTGATGTCGCTGCTGATAACAAAGAGGAACCGTCACAGCTGCAATGGCGATATGGGTATACATTGGCGTTCCCCACAAGGCTTCCTGTCGCAGAACAGAGCAACCGAGATGTGGGATGTGCAAAACGAAAATCAGAGCAAGGCTGGCATAGCGGAAATCCTATCTTAAGAGGCGGTAATTCGACGCTTTAAAGATTTTCGCGTTCGATGCTTTGAGGCGGCGGGGTTTAAAAGGTGTAAGAAGTGGCTATAACAATATAGCAGCCTTATCTATTAGCGAAGAAAATCTCTCTATAAGGTGACGTCGTCTATTACTTGCCTCGACGACATTAGTATAAAAGAGGATAAAATAAACACCGATAATATCCTTAACCTCGTGTAAAATAGGGAAAGTTGTGTATAGGAGTGATATTAAACACGCACTAGAAATTAAGAGCAAAATTAAAAGCACTTATTCTGTGATCTGGCGATAAGACAAGGCTGTTAACTAGAAGAAAGACATGCTGAATATGCTGTACCGTGCATTATATATAGTGAAAGTGCAGAAAGATGTAAGGCGTGGGACATACTTCAATAAGAACTTAAAAACCCGGCGGGATATAATGGAGCCAAAGCAAAAGAGTGTGAAATAAAGCCAACGGCAGCCTGTAAGAGGGGTCAAACAAGGAGCAAACAAGAAGGAGCGACGGGAGTAACGAGAGAGACAGCCGAAGTGAGAGAGCAATAGAGCCAGAAAAGTGGAGAAACACCAGCCTGAGAGACAAACGAGGAGTGAGGGTAGTGAGAGACAAGAGAAGAAGCGGACGGGGGGCAGGGGACCAGAGGGGGGGATAAGGCTGATGGGAAGGGGCAATGACCGGGGAAATAAACTTACTAGGCACACCACGAGCAACAAGAACTATCCAGGACTACGTCCGCCGCCGTCGTCCTGCCAAAGTTTGCGAAAGAGATACAAATACTCGGTCTTTAGCAAGCAAGCCCTTTTCTGGGCCGAGGATCGTTCTGTGTGCATATTTTACTTTACTTTCTCTCATCTTCCTGCTTCCCCTGTGGTTTTCTCAATATGGACTGGGACCCACGTAGCAGCCGAAGTGGGATCCCTGACCGGTAAGGCAAAAATAGCACTGGGTCGCGCCGTATTTATCGAAGGCGGTCGCGATCATTGCGACCAACATGAGGTTAGCGAGACACGACCCGAAAATGACGATGCCACGGTTAGTTTGATCGTTGCGTTGGGCCGCCCATATTGGATGTGCGAATTTCTTCCACAGAAGCCTCTGCAGGTTAGCCAGCGCCAGGCTGGCAAAATTGGCGCCGGCTAGCATCACCACCGGCCGCCAGACGTCCTCGCCCGCGACCTCGATGACCGCCACGACCCAATCGTCGTACTGCGACGAAACAAACCGCCCGATGAGGTCATGACTTACACCATCATCTCCCCGGCATGTTGGAAACGTGGCCGGCAGGCACATTGCGATTCTAAGAAAAAAGAAGGAAGGGAGGAAGGAAAGAAATGAAAAGAAAAAAAAGAAGAATCTTTATTTTGGTTTCCTGTCCCTAGCTAAACCCATCTATGAATGGAATTTGAGATTGGGCTAAGGTGTAACACTAAACTGGCGATAATAGAATAAAAGAACCCACCACCAGATTGTGCCCTCCTCTTGGTCGTCGTCGTCGCCGTCAATAGGGAAATACGGTATATCAATCTTCCGCAATTCAACTCCCAGTTCAGACAGGACAGCATCAACATCTGGCGGTGCTTGAAATGAACATGCAATTTTCCAAAAGGCGTGTCATACGTCGTGTTCAACCTTGTTTTTTTGCCCCATAGTTCAGCCCAGTCGCTCACCCACCAAAAAACGTGAAAAGTCGTCGAATTGAGTCCTTTGGGCAGGGTCCAGTGCAAATGTTCTTCGGAAGTAGACATTCACACTTATCGGCTGGTAAAGATTCGACCATAATTTCCTCCCATTTCGCTATGCCGTCAGGTTGGGGTTCGTGTTGTTTGTGTTGTTCGTGTTGTTCCAGGAGCAGACGTCCACGGTAGGCCGGGTCGCAAGGGCAATGTTTCAACCAGTTTTTGAAAAACAAGATCAGATCCACTCTGAATTGTGGATTGGAAGAATTGTACGGGATCGACGCCTCGACCTCGATGCATAGTATATAATTAGGGTGAAAGTCAAAAGCACAAATGGAGCACAGCCGTTGACCAAGAGGGTCGACATATATCGTAAAACGGAGTCCACATCCCGTACACAGCAGTGAAGAATTTGACGAAGGGTTTTGTGATTAGCCGAGAATGAATATTAACGAGTGTTGTCTGAAGACCGGCCCAACCGAGACTAAATATACAGTAGCATGTCCGTCCGCTTGGCTCTACAGGAGGATACGAGATAGCGCCCGGTCAGGCCACCCTCGGAACACATCGAGCTGGCTTACTGGTGGCGACTCGAGAGACCGTGATTTTGAAACAACCTGGCATATCTAGTCTGCAGTGGGTCAAGTGGGCCTCTGTGAAATGTAATTCTTCTGACTCCGGTGTCACAGACCCAAAAACAAACGGCATGCCCATATTCTGGTCCCCGTTAGGTTGTTGTATCTAACTACAAGAGAGATAGTAGAACCAGAACTCATCTGGTATCGACATAACTCTTATTCCTACAGTATTTATTTGGTAGCGTTTTGCCGCCTATCGCCGATGGTGCCAGCCTGTGTACTCGACGTGTTCGGCACAAAACTAGCCCCTAGTCTTTTAACACCTGTCGAGAAATAGTCGGCATTCCTCTTCGCAATGCCGAGGTGGAAGTTTTCGACTGTTTTCGACGACTCGGCGAGAGGACTTTGAAAAACCAAGCGTGACAATTCGCTGAACCGGTAGTACCCATCACGACATTCATTCACATCATTCAGCCATTTCCGATCCAATGTAGAAGCCCTACTGTGTCAGCTAAATCAGAAGGAGCGCGGTTGTAGTCCGTGCTTACTGAGAGGCGCCGGGTTTTGACCAAGTATGGCGACCATCTGATGAAAAATGCACTTCAACGATCTCGCCATCCACCCAAACAGGTATATCGCCGATGGGAATTCCCTCCTGAAATTTTCGAAGCCGAGGTTCAGTCGCCAAAGGTGACTGTTTCTTAGTAATGTCATGGTCGTCGTCAGAAAGACATATATCTTCGTCTTCACCTAGACTCTCCTCTGTGTCATGGTCGGAACCCAGGGGTGGTTCGTCGATTTTTTCGTCCATCGCTCGCAGTTTCGAGCCAGACTGGCCTGGGGTGTAAATAGCTAAAACTGCCTTGTCAATACAAACACAATTTACTCTTCTTGGGAGATATCTATACCACCAAAGGTAGCATATAAAGTGTTGAAAGAGGAGAATCCGAGGTGAAAGATGGTATAAGAGTAACATATAGGCTGCACGAAACGGCATGGCCAACCAAATGGACGACTCACATTTACGTCTTGTTCTACGGGTAGTTGGTGGCAGATAGCGTAGCGTAGAAGACAGTGGCAGAGCAAGCAGAAGTTAATAGCAGAAGTCGGGCAGAAAAGTTACGGCAGAGTATTACGGCATAGCGTGCAAGTTGTGGGCAGAAGTTATGAGCTTCGCGTTCCTTGAGCAACTCGGATAGTCTGCCTTGCCTGTTTACTTTGCATAGGGCGGCATGAGTTTTGTTCATGGCGTCCATGGCTTCCATGCCGTTCATGCACAGCTTTATCCGCAGCCTCAAATTATGCAAAGCAGGTATCAAGGCAGACAAGCAAGGCAGACCCCCGCACTCTGGTTTTGCAATGCGGGCAAGCAAGGCGGAAGTGGTCTTTGCGGTGGAACAGGTCACTGTGCCGCGAACAGTGCGCATAGTTGTAGTAGAAATTGTCTTTATCCTTCTTGTTATAGTGAATATGCTGGTGGCGCTAGAGGTCGGCTATTCGTTTAAACGTATGGTTGCTACAGCGTTTGTGTCGACAGATATAGTGTTGGCGTCTGCGATGGATGTGGCAATTACTGCCACTATGAAAGCTCGACTTGGAGTTGTTATGTTGGTGACTGGAAGATTTGCTTCTGTTTTGTTGCTTCCGCTGCTCGGGGCGTTGCTCGGAGGCGTTTTCTTTCGGGTTCGTCTCTGTCCCGTGGTCGAACTCGGTCTCTTGTTTCGTAGACAGTACCGATGGTCGTGGGATATTATAGACCGAGGGACGTAGTCTCACCGGTTGCTGAAGAAAGCCGGCACTTGCGTCGAGTATTTTTAACTTGGTTGAGTGCTCGATAGACTCGGATATTGTCGAGGATTTTATGACATCTAAACTACGGTTAATTTTCTTGTTAGCTATATAAATGTAAGACATTTTTGGTTGCCTAGGAGCCGGCTCAACTACACCTATGTGTTGTATACCTTGCTACTCACCTCAAGATATAGTCTTGGTTCGGCTGGCTAGTTGCTGCCTCGGTTGGAGGATGGATGCTGAAAGCATTGCTGGCCCACAAGTAGTCACTATTCCACCCAAAATTGGCCGTTTCGTCCACGGCTGTGGGCAGGTCGATGGGGATACCTGTATATATTGCCGACATACCAAACGTACTCACCAGGTCAGCGCTACTAGACATAGTACCGGAAGACCAGCCGCTACTCGTTGTTGGCGAGCCGGGTGCCGTGCCAGGGGACAGGTATTGCTGACTGCTGTAATTCAGCAAGGCTGCGGGTATGCCTCTGTGGTATCCCCCCATAGGTTGAGGGACCATGGCCTCGACGCCTTCTGGATTTATGCAGACCCAGGGGACTTGGGTGTGTGAGACCGCGGTGTTGTAGTTGTTGTCACTCTCCATTGCTGTGAAAAGATGTATCTAGGCAGAACTGTCGAGCAGGTCTGATTCTGGGAGGTGGTCGTAGTAATTGGAATTTCGTGTGAGAGCGGGTACTTCGGGCACGAAATGAGCACGACACCGGCACAGTGAGGCGAACACGCCACTTGTAACAGGCGTGGATGAGGATGGTATGGGTAGAGGCGGTTAGAAATTGCAGTTGTGCTCTTTGTTGAGTGGAAAAAGCCCAAGGAGTAGACAGCAGGGTCAGCAGAGCGCATGTTGGGGAAATGGGTCCAGAAATAGGGAATGGGCTTTGGGAGTGCTATATATGTACAGAGGCTGCCTTGCTGGTCGGGATACACCTTCGGGAGATTGCCCCCGGCTGTGTCGCTGGGGGCTAACCAACATCTGTTCTGTTTTAAATACCGGTTTTGGTTATAGAGTAGAAGAACTCTTTCTTATGTAGTTATAACGCCTTCCTTGTGCAGAGAATGAAATGGGATACCCGGTGACGCCGTGGTCACTAGGCGACCGAGAGATGGGAAAGAGAGGCAGCCGGCAATGGAACGTGTGGAAGGCAGACTACTGTCAGATACAAAGGAAGCCTCCCAAGGATCAGGCGGCCATTCTGCATGTCCAGATATAAGTGAGGCGGAGTTTATGGCGGAGGCGGACTCGAGACTCTGCTGGCGTAGGGTGCCATGGGCGCCTATGCCCAAGTACAGAGTCAGGGGCCTACACCAACCAAACGTATATATCTTGTCCCAGCACACAGAGAGTATAAGATGATGCGCCCCGTCTGCGACGGTTTCTGACTTGTGTTCTGTCTGTTCTTTTCTCAACTCCGCTTGCTTTCTGTTCGGCCGCCCTCCCATTCGTCTTGAGCCAGCATGGAACCTTGAGTGAGTCTGTCTTCTTCAGGTCAACAGTATCTCCAATACTAATAAATCAGATTACGGATAGCTTTTCGGTACTTGGTAATCAAGCTGCCTATGCCGACATTAAACGACTGCTATTGGAAGTCGACACCCCTTCGGAAAATATCATCATACAGTTTCTACGAAGCAGCGATGCATCCATCCGCCTTATCAATCCCTGGAGCTGGGCCGAGTGGACGAGTGCTAATATAATCCCTGGGCCTGTCGCTATTTTAACAGCCGAAGCATCCATTATCATCCCTATCACAGGGAATAGGCGCATGTGTATTGCTGTTGGAAGCTTTGTTCGCGGCGAGGCTATTTTTGCCTTGTTTGGTAAGTCGTTACCTATCGCGGCATAGAGGCTTCTCCGAGCACACCTTACAGAGAACGGATGTGTGTTCAAGCTTCGAAGGGTTTATTTGCCTGCTTCTACGGCGATTTCTACCCTCGCTGCCGTTGAGTACTACTTCTCCCACTTAAAAGAACTACTAAGTAAGTTGGAGTTTAGTGACGTTAACCTCGGACTGCTAGACGACGCGGTTTTTAGACAACGTATACATTGTATTCTGTAAGACTCTCTCACCTATGAGGTTGCCATCCAACTCTAAAGTTAAGAAGCGACTAAACGTAGTAGCTTTTTTTAATAGTGTTATAACCTTTTACTACGGCTTTATACAACTTATTAAAAAAAAACTTAATTGTATTAAATATAAGCGTCTTTTAAAATAAAATATTATATTAAGCTTAATTAAAAACTTAAAACTTTTAAGTAGTTATATTTCATATATTTTATCATATATATAGTGTTTTAATTAACACGGTAATTATAAAGTTATAGTTATAATTATTATTATAATTTTAAAGAAAAAGTACTTTATATATATATAAACGTCTTTTATAATACGTTGTTTTTTCTTATAGCCTTTAACAGCTATTTTAAAAAGGCTTAAAACATTGTATTAAGCTTAAAATCGTAGTAAAAGACTTTAAGTTTTAAGTTAACCTTTCATACTTAGCTTATTATAAAACACTATTAACTTCTCGTGATATAATATAAAAGAGTTAATTATAATATAAACGTTATTTAACAAGTTTATATATTAGCTTTTAACTATAATAACTAAAAATAATATTAAAACACGTTTATTTATGTACACTAAATATTACTCGCTCAACTTATATTATATAAGTATATTTAAGTTTATCTTTAAAATTAAGTCTATATAAAAAGCGTACTATAAATATACTTAAGTTAACGAGCCCTTTACTTCTTAAATACTTAATACTACTACTACACTTCCTTATTATATATATCTTAACTATATTAAAATTATAATAAAAAGCTTTATAACTAGTGTCTTAAAACTACTTATCGAGAAAAGTCGAAAGTGTCACGGACCTCCGTGCCAAGGCTTACACTGCCCTACCTTACCCTACCCCGCCCCCGTGTATAAAGCTGCTAAACGCTAATTAGCAGCTTTAAATACTAATAACACGAATACTGCCGCCTACCACCGCTATCATAGTATATCCCGTATCTGTACTTGCCTTTTGAATGTAGCTCTTTGAGCTACGTCTTCGTCTACCGCCTGACCCTTACCTGCACCTTTGTAGAAGACTAGCATAGCTTAAATACACTGTATCTCGTCCCTACCTACCTGCCCATCCGCCTGACTGTGACAGGCCTTTTTAAAAAGGTGTATTAAAGTAACCGTATATCGGTCACCGGAAACAGAAGAGATTACGCCGATGTTTAACCCCTATTTTTTAAAGGGTGACTAACCTAATAGAGGTCATCGGAGGCAAGTCACTTAACGGTCGGAAGGTCTCGGAGTACACCTATTTTTCATGTATTTAGCCAGATTGGTACCACGTAGTCATGGTCTCTCTTGAAGGGAGAGACAAGTAATGATTTTCTCTAACTGTCAGCTCGACACCTTGGATACGCGTATCTGGGCTGACGACCTTTTGTCTCCCCACAAAAAGAGGGCTCGCTCTCGGATCCGACATTAATTGGCCGCCTAGCCTTACAAGTGGGGCATGCCGCCAGCTTAATGTGAGGTCCGGGCTGCGTGCGCCTCGATCCATCTTGGCAGCCGTGTTGCTGGGGCGCGCTCGTGGGGAGCACGGAGTAGACAATCGGCCCGAGAGGATGGATATAAACAGGGTGCAGTTTGCCCTTGGCGCTGTTTATTTTCAATATACTTGTGACAGGAGAGTGCAGCAGATCTGCTATTCAGGCAAACAACTCTGGCAGCCAGACAATCAAACACACAGCCAGCAGCCATGGAAACACCACGAGAGCCAGCCGAGCCGTCCAAGGACGACAACCGACCGATGAACAATGGCGACTCTGAAAACCCTGCCTCGTCGTCGTCCGTCGCGCTGCAGCCTGCTGACGTCGAGAAGGCGTCCGATCCGCCCGGGACGTCGTCGGCCGACCCGTTTGCCGTCTCGTGGACAGAGCCTGCCGACCAGGACCCAGAGAACCCTCTCAGCTGGACGGCCTCGCGAAAGTGGTCCATTATTGGGACCCTGTCGTTTTTGACTTTTCTGACGTGCGTCCCTGGTTCTCTTTTGTCTTGTCCGCATTCGCTCACCCTCTAGCCCCCTCGCGTCGTCAATGTTCGCCCCGGGCGTGCCCGAGATGATGGCCGAGTTCCACACCTCCAGCGACACCGTCGCCACCTTTGTCGTCTCCATCTTTGTCCTCGGCTTCGCCATGGGACCCCTCGTCATCGCCCCCATGAGCGAGCTCTACGGGCGCCTCTACGTCTACCACGTCTGCAACGTCGCCTTTGTCGTCTTCTCGGCCGGCTGTGCCCTCGCCACAAACGTCGGCATGCTGCTCGCCTTCCGCTTCCTCGCCGGCTTCGCCGGCGTCGCCGTCGTCACCTGCGGCAGCGGCTCCATCGTCGACATGATGCCCCCCGCCCAGCGCGGCACCGCCATGGCCCTCTGGTCCCTGGGGCCCCTGCTCGGGCCCGTCGTCGGGCCCGTCTGCGCCGGCTTTCTCGTCGAGGCAAAGGGCTGGCGATGGGTTTTTTGGATCATTACCATTTTGGTAGGTTTTTTGTCGGTTATTTGTCGGTTTTTTGTCTCCTCGCTTCGCTCGTTATTTTCTTTTCTTTTCCTCGCTTCGCTCGTTATTTTCTTTTCTTTTCCTCGCTTCGCTCGTTATTTTCTTTTCTTTTCCTCGCTTCGCTCGCTCGCTCACTCGCGCTCGCCGCTCACTCTTCTAGTCCGGCGTCGCTACGGCCGCCTCCTTTTTCGTCCTCCGCGAAACTTACGCCCCCGTCCTCCTCAAACGCCGCGCCGTCCGTCTCCGCACCGCCAAATCCGACCACCGCTACTACTCCGCCCTCGACAACAAGGATACCACACCCCGGCAGCTCTTCTTGGCCGCCATCGTCAGACCCGCCCGCATGTTTGTTTTCTCGCCAGTCGTCCTCGTCACCTGCGTCTACATTGCCATGATCTACGGCTTCTTGTATATCCTGTTTACCACGTTTACCTTTGTCTACCACGACATTTACGGGTTCGGGTCCGTGGGGGCCGGCCTGTCGTTTATTGCCGGCGGCGTCGGGAACATCTTTGGGCTCCTGTTTGCGGGTGTTTTGTCGGACCGGATTGTCAAGAGGGGAGAAAGTGTCAGTGTCGGCGACACCGGCTCCAGGGACGGCTCCCGGGTTGGCTCCAGGGTCTACTCCGGGGTTGATTCCCGGGTCGACTCCCCGGTCCGCTCCGACTCCTCCCCCGGCTCCGCCCCCGAAGACCGCCTCCACCTCTCCCTCGTCATCCCCTCCACCATCACCCTCCCCGCCGGCCTGCTCATGTACGGCTGGACCGCCGACAAACACCTCCACTGGATCCTCCCCATGATCGGCACCGCCGTCATGGGCTTCGGCTGCATGGGCGTCCTCATGAGCGCCCAGACCTACCTCGTCGACGCCTACCCCCGCTACGCCGCCTCCGCCACCGCCGCCCTCGCCGTCCTCCGCAGCCTCCTCGGCGCCCTGCTGCCGCTGTGCGGGCTGCAGCTGTACGACCGCCTGGGTCTGGGCTGGGGAAACACGCTGCTGGGGTTGCTGTGTCTGGCGCTGGCGCCGGTGCCGTGCATTTTGAATGTGTACGGCGGGCGGATCCGGGCGAGTCCGCGGTTCCGGAAAGATTTTTAGCGGTTCCGGGATTTGAGGTGGTTCCGGGATTTGAGGTGGTTCTAGGCGGTTCCGGGATTTTTAGTGGAGGTAGATCAAGGTTCAAGTACGAATAGATTATAAAGCGTGAAATTCAACGACCACGTTCAACGTCTAGTCGAAAATTTGAAAATAAACAGTTACAAGGAAAATCTACACGTAAAAAAGAACCTATAAAGACAGGATGGAGGACATGACAAAAGAACATGACAAAAGAAAGACATAGCAACGGACACAACTATAACAAAACATATTGCCGTCCCTCAGACCATCTGGCGAAGAGCAATGGGCGAGTAGACGTCCGGGCGGTTCTCCTGGAACAAGCGCTCTTCGTCGTCGTCCTTTTCAAACGGCGGCTCAGCGGCCTGGGGTCGTGGCTTGTGGTCGGCCTGGGGGTATGTGCTGTACTCGCCATGTTCGGTGCGGGTGTATTCGGGGCCTGTGCCGCCAGCGGCATGGCCAGAGATGGCAATGTCTCTGGGCGCTGTGCCATGCAGGGGAGAACGCATGGCAGTATAGAGCAAGTCGTAGAGGTAGTCGGGGGTGTTGTCGGTTTTCTGAACAATCTTGGCGTTGTCGTGCTTTTCGTCGCCGTGCTTTTTGTCGTCCTCGTCGCCGCCGTCGCCGCCCCCCAGACACCAGCCTACACGCTTGAATCGGGCAAGGACGGCCGGCTGGACACCCACAAACCGAAACTCGACATCCTCCCCACTGTACCGCCGCAGCGTCGTCTTCACAGCCTCCAGGGCATGCACGCCCGACGAGTGGAGAAAGGCCGCCGCCGTCATGTCAATGACGACGCAGTGCAGCCGGCGCCCGTCGTCGCAAACACCGGAAAGGCGGCGGAGGCGCGCCACGCGGCGGTCGGTGCGGTCGTTCCAGGCCCGCTCGTCGGGGGTCGCCGGGAGGGCGGTGCCGGTGTAGTGAACCATGGCGAGGTCGATGAGGCGGTTCTTGACGCGCTCGGCGTTGGCGTACATGAGGTCATTTTCAAGTCGGACAGCGAGGGGTGGGGTGAGGAGGCGGGGGTTCGTAAAGGGAAGAATATCCTTGTCGGGGAGGACATCTTTCAGACCTCTCGACACCGGACGCGCACAAAAGAGACGCACCACTGTGTACACTAAAATAATGCCCACGCCAAACTCCAACCCCATGGTCGGCGTCGTCACCAACGAAACGTTAAACGTAAACAAAAAGGTGACAAAGTCGGCAAACGACCACTTCCAGTACACCGACATCAGGTTCGGCGACGGCGTCACGTCAGTGACGGCCACGATCAGCACTGCAGCCACCGCGGGCAGTGGCATCCAGTCGAGGAAGCCGCTGAACAGCACCATGCCCGTGACCACCGTGACGCCCGCCACCACATGCGCCAGCGGACTCCGCACGCCCGACGTGCGGCTGACGGCCGCGCGGCCCATGTCGCCGCCGCCGACGGGGAAGCCGCCCAGCGCCGCGTTGGCCAGGTTGGACACGCCCAGCAGCACCAGCTCCTGGCTGCAGTCGACCGCATAGCCGCCCGTGCGGGCCATGGCCTTGGCCACGATGACGTGCTGCACGGCGATGCCGAGAAAGAGGGGCAGGCCGGGCAGGAGCATGCTCGTAAAAAGGTCAAGGCAGGGCAGACTCGTCGTGATGGCCACGGGCGTGTAGACGGGCGTCGACGTGCCCACGGCCAGCCAGAGCGGCGGCTTCTCGCTGTGGATGTAGTAGCCAATGGCCGTGGCCGCGCTCAGCACGACCAGGTTGCGGCTCTCAAAGAACAGCCGCACAGCCCTGTTGCGGGCGCCGAGGCGCGCGCCGAGCTTCTGCATCACCACCAGGAGCACGACGCAGCCGGCGCCGAGCCCCAGGGCGGCCCCGTTGGTGTTCTTGAGGTTGGCAATGAACTGCGACGTGAACTGCGACAGCAGGGGGCTCACGCCGACGAGGCCAAAGAGATTGGCCACCTGGCCCACGGACGTGACCATGCCGATGCCGCACGTGAAGCCCAGCACGATGGGCACCGACAGCGCGTCAAAGACGAAGCCGAGCTGCAGCACGCCGAGCAGCAGGGACCACGCGCCGACGCAGAGCGAGAGCACGGCGGCGACGAGGGCAGGGGAGGGAGGCGGTGCACCTCCCTCTGGGGTGGTTTCCTGGACGAGGGCTTGGACGGTGGCGCCGACAGCGAGGGCCGGGAACAGCAGCGGGCCGATGGTCATGTCGCGCGAGGTGCCCATGACGGCGGAAAAGAGACCGGGCAGCCAGGACGCGGCCAGGATTGTTTGTATCGACACGCCTGACAGCTGGGCCAGCAGGGCAGCCTGGGGGAACATGACGAGGCCCGTCGAGAGCCCGGCCATGGCGTCGCCGGCCAGCCACAGCGGCACGTACACGGGCAGCCAGGACACGATGGGCACCTTGTTCGCCAGGTAGTGGCCCGCGCCAGCGCGGGCTGTGGCGACGCCGGCGACGGCGCCGTGGCCGACGCGGGAGAAGTTGGCGTCGGCCTTGAAGGCGGCGAATTTGGCGCGGACGTCGAAGCGCATGGCGAAGGGATGTGAAGGAAAGAAGAACCGTACAGAAACAAGCAAAACTAACAGTAACGAGAATAAAAACCAACAAAAACAGTTGCTGCATCTCGAAATGTAGACTGGCCCTGCCAAGTTTATACAATCGATGGCCTGTCCCGAGCAGCCCCCTGCCCTCTTTGAGAAGTGCCGGACAGGGGATGCATAGCCAACTGCAAAATATGGATAAAACAGAACCCTGCAACACCGGGGAAAGGCTTCCCTTATCTTGGGCTCTCGCGTTCGCTCTCTGCAAGTTTCGACTCTCGAGTGTTTGGGCCGTCTGTGCGTGAACCAATCACTGCGCTTAGCGAGAGCGAGCAATGCGGTGCCGTTTCATGACGATCCTGTCTGGGCAGTCTGCCACGGCCGAGCCTCGACGATCTGGACAGCCTTTGTGGAAAAACACAGAGAGAGGAATGTATGCAGTTGCAACACATGGACGTTTTGCAACTTGTCAGCCGTTTCAATGTAGCCAGATTGCGAGACAAGGAAATACCCTACACCAGGAAGAACACCATCCGTGGCGGCAGTGCAATGTATATACGAGTATACGTTTTACAGAGTTTCATTTGGGTTGTGCCTGTGTTTGTATTTGCATGCAGTGCCATACTCTCAGGGCAGGCTTCCCTGACAACCATGGCAGACCAAGTTGCATCATATACACAGATACAGGACTAAAAATGCACTACACCGGTCGTAGAGTCAAAAAGTCAAGCTTATTTCACCAACTGCTACCCAAAAGGTACCCAAAAAGTACCCGGCAGTGGTGTTTTGGACGAGATGTCGTGAGGGGCCAGGTTTGACCCTCGGCACAGATGGATAGCCGACATCTCAGGCTTTCGGCACACGCCCGGGTCCAATCTATATCAGCTGGCACTCGGAGTTGGACGATTGAATGCGGATAGGAAAGTAGTGTTTCTATATACGGGAATCTACCCGGGAATACGTAGAATCGTAGAGGTTACTTACCGACGTGTCTGATTATCCAGTGCCTAACAAGTATGGCGTATTCCCTTGCAATGTCTGCAAAGGCTGGTCTCACAGGGCGCCATCCCAAAGTGTGGCTACCTGGAGCATTATCTCAAGATGAAAAGTTGAGTTCGGTTTCGAGATCTCCCCGCCGGATCCGGTCCGGCTGGCGGCTGAGGGCCGACATTCTGCTAACAGGGGTGCAGCCCGACATCTCCGGCTACCAGGCGCCTGCGGCTCGGGCGTGGATCAGCGACTACCACGACGGGGTGGCCAACACGCTGCACCCCGGCGGGCACTACAAGAACTTTATCCGGATACCGACAGTCCCGTTGAAAGAGACCGGGCCTCTAGGGACAGTTACTTGAGGTCTTTCAAAACAGGACTCTTCAGAATGAAGGAAAAGCGGCAGCAGGCTATTGGCGAACTGGACAAAGGGCGGATAGCTGGTTGGAAGTAGAAACATCTAGAAGCCGGCTAAACAAGGGCAATGAGTCCATTGCAGTGCGTTCTATTTTTACTTTATTTTTTTGCTGTGAGAGAAAACGCAAGGGGAGGAACGGCCATTTCAATTGGTGTCTGAATAGGGAGAAGAAAATATTATTATCATGTCCAGAGTAAAGGGATGAAAGCCCTATACTAGGCAACTATGGCGTGGGAAGGGTTATTCCTGGGTTAGGTGATTGTGGGAAAGATGTCGAGGAGATTCGAGGGATATTTAGCAACGGAGAAAATAAACGGAAAAGGAAGAAAATTAAGAAATTAAAAATAAAATAAAATAGAGAAAAAAAAGAAAAAGAAAAGAAAAAAGAAAAGAAATCGTGACTGCCTAGCACAAGCAACTGCTGGTATTACGTATCACTGGGTGTTGGCTGCAAATTCCGGCGGACATCCGTGCCAGCATCTCACAGGCTCACAAGTCCAAGTGAAAGACGGATCTGTCCCGGAATTTCCGTCTGAGCTGCCCAAAGAAATTGTTGCACTCGGGAATATTAGCCGCAGGCGGGGGTGGATCCGGCACGCTTGCCTCCAATGAGACGGCACGACTTACACGACCGGACCAGGACGGCATCTGCGAGTTAAAGATCTTGGACGACTCTCTTCTGGACGACTCTGCTCTTCTGGACGACTCTGCTCTTCTGGACGACTCTGCTCTTCTGGACGACTCTGCTCTTCTGGACTCTGGACTCTGGACTCTGGACTCTGGACTCTGGACTCTGGACTCTGGACTCTGAAAAACTCTGCAACTCTAGACCATCACCATGTCTCGTCCTCTCCGGCACGGCGTCCTCGCCGCCACCATGACCTTCTTCAAAGACAACGACGACCAAGACCTCGACCTCGACGCCATCAAAAAACACACTGTGCGCCTCGCCGGCGCTGGCCTCGCCGGCCTCGTCACCATGGGCTCCAACGGCGAGGCGCCGCACCTCAGCCGCCAGGAGCGCCAGACTGTCACGCGCACGACGCGCAAGGCCCTGGACGACGCCGGGCACGGACGTCTGCCCATCATTGTCGGCGCGTCCGGCGCGTCCGTCCGCGGCACGCTGGCCCTCATCCAGGACGCCGCCGACGCCGGCGGCGACTACGTCCTGGTCCTGCCGCCGAGCTACTTCCGCGGGGCCATGACGCCCGGCGTGATTGAGCAGTTCTACGCCAAGGTCGCCGACAAGTCGCCGCTGCCACTAATAATATACAGCTTCCCGGTGGTTGTCGCGGGCATCGAGCTGGACTCTGACCTGATTGTGCGCATCTCGCAGCACGAAAACGTGGCGGGGACAAAGTTTACCTGCGGCGACACGGGCAAGGTGGCAAGGGTAGCGGCGGCGATGGGAGCCGCGGCGGCGGCTGCGACAAAAGATGCCGCAGGCCCTGGGTACGTCACCTATGGCGGGCTGGCAGACTTTGCGCTGATGGCGTTGGTGGCCGGGGCCTCGGGCGTGATTGCCGGGGGCGCCAACGTGGCCCCCCGAGCGTGCGTGCAGGTGTACGAGCTGTTCAAGCAGGGCCGGATCGCCGAGGCCATGGAGGCGCAGCGCCGGCTGTCGGCGGGCGACTGGTGGCACACCAAGGCGGGCGTGGCCGGGACAAAGGCGGTGCTGGAGGCGCACTTTGGGTACGGCGGCGTGCCGCGACTGCCGCTGCCGGGGCAGACGGCCGCGGCGAAGGAGGCGCTGCTCAAGCAGATGGACGAGATCGTGTCGTATGAAAAGGCTCTAGGCTAGGTTGTAAACAAAGAGACTGCAGAAAAGAACTGCAATTGTTTATTCGATTTGTGAATATAAAATCGCTTGGTGTGCCTTGAAATGGTTTCTTTTATCAATAAAAATATTTGATTTTTTTTTTAAATTTATCTATTTATCCCAAGAATCTATTCCTCCAATCCAAGCACATAGCTCACCACCCGCATCGACACGGTGGAAACTTGCTCGACCACCCTGACACACGCAATAATCGGCATCACCGCCATGGCGTCCATCAGCCACACCATCTGCCGTGCCCTGGCCACCTGCCCCAGCCGCTGCGCCCGCGGCGCGTTCCGCGCCACGCGGAGAATCACATGGTGCGCGACCGCTGTGCCAATGTGCAGGGCCACCCCCAGCATGCCCGCGTCCAACAGCAGCTGCAGGCCGCACGAGCAGTGCCAGAGGCCGGCGAGCTTGAGCAGCACGCACAGGTAGAACCCGATGCCGATGCAGTTGCCCAGGAACCGGAACTGGTTGCGCACCGCGCGCGGCACCTCGACCTCGTCGGGCCAGTGCTCGCGCAGGTCAAAGAAGCTGCCCGGCGCGACGACGGAGAGGAAGACGGCGCACAGGAGGACGCCCAGCGGCCCCGCGAGCTGGGTGCGGATGCGGCCGGGCTCGAGGTTTTCGCCAAACGGGTGGGCGAGGTCGTACCAGTATCCTCGTGTGCTGATACGAAGCAGAGGGAAATCGGCCATTGTGGCGGCGGATGTGTAGGCTGTTGGTGTAGTTGTTGGTGTAGTTGTTGGTGTAGTTGTTGGTGTAGTTGTTGGTGTAGTTGTTGGTGTAGTTGTTGGTGTAGTTGTTGTTGGTGTAGTTGTTGTAGGTTATTGGTGTTGTTGTTGTTGTTATTGGTGTGGTAAAGTTGTTGGTGTTGATATTCTTGCTGTTGTTGGTGTTTACAAAGGAATGTCTACATTTCTGGACCACCGTGAGGCTTATATACCTTGGACGTGAACTTTATTTCTCCCTGGACCATTGTGAACCTTTTTCTGAACCTAGTTCTATGCGAATTCAAAACTGGTGCCTAGGGATAAGGCAGCCTACAGTTGTTTGGAAACTGTGTGTACTGTGCACTGTTTCCACGCCACAAAGGGATCTCACAGGGAGTTATTGCTTCTGAAACAAAATGAATTGCTTTTTATTTGTATTATCCAATGCTCTGTATCTGTCCGCCGTTGATCCCATCACCACGGGTGGATCTTGTCAATCGTTTCGTCGTAAAACTTTTCCGAGTGTTCTTTTGTAGAGTGGTCGATCTGAGACGTTAGCACATGGCCTCGTCAGTGGCTGGAGACGTACAATGTAGGCCGTATTGTTGCTGCTCTCCTCGAGACTGAGCGTGGCTTTTTCTAGGCCGAACGCGCGAGCGCCCTCGTTTCCCTGCCCCACCAAGTGTCAGCTGAATACACAGTGTAATCAACCACTCGTTCTCCATGCCCATCTTCACCACCATCACATTCGCCAGCGCCTTGGACCCTGCATAGCTGACATTCGGATACGGGTACTTGGGCATGCAGTTCAGGCTTCCCCCGGCAGCGCTGATAAACGCAAACCGGGCCGGATGCTCTGCTTTTCTGAGAAGAGGCAGCGTCGCCTTGTACAGCAGCATCACCGAGATGGCATTCACCTGGAGCACCTCGTGGAACCCGTCCAGCGGCAGGTCCTCGATCGTGTTGAGCTTGGCCACGCCGGCGCTGGAAATGACCACGTCGACATGGTCGACCCCCTGGGACTGGATGTCCGCGACGGCATCGAAAGAGTCCGTCGTGGACGCCGCGTCGATCTTGGTGATGATGAGGCGGGTGCCGTTGCCGCGGGGAAGAGCGAGTATCCCACGGCCGATTCCTGAGGGGGGGTCAGAAGAGCGCGACGGAAGGTGGACAAGGGCTTTTCATACCGCGGTTTGCTCCCGTGATCAAGTATGTCTTGCCCATGGTGTCGGCTGTCTGTGTTGTCTCTTGTGCAAGTGCTTTGGTTGAATGCTGCAAAACAAAATCTACCTTTTCAACATTCAAGTAGTTATATCGAGCTCGCTTCTACACTGCTGAACAGATGTGTTCTGTAGAGCTGGGCTTTCCATGTAAGTGACGAGACCCACTTGTATACCAGAAAGCTTACCCCCGGGTCTTTGATTGGCTCTTCCATCGTGATTACGCTGCTCATCCAATCATCAATCAGAACTATAATGATTGCGTCGTTTGTAGTTCACCGAGTTTGCGTAATTACACGTCACTTGGGATTGTAGACGATCTCCTTTTAAATTGCCAAGGTGGCTTCATGAACCTGATTGACTAATGATCTCCTCATTACATTCAGACATTGATATTCCACTGTTCTTGCCTCCGCCTCCTCCTCCCCCTGCCGGCTTCCTGGTTTTTACTTTTTATTTTTTTTTTCAGTCTTGTTTCTTCTTTATATTTCAGACCACCTCAGGTAATGACAATATTGTGCCCGGCTTGCTGCACCATGTTGTATGCCTGGTGACGCAGATCCTTCCACAGGTGCCGCGCCCCAAAGCAAAGCTCGACGTGCTCGACAAGCTCGTCCGCCGTCCGCGTCTTGCGCGACCAGTACCGGAGCGACTCCGGCGTGCCCAGGCCCTGGAAGCACAGGGAGCTCACGTCCTCCTCGACCCGGAAGAAGTTGCGGATCAGCCACTGGCAGCCGTAGCACCAGTGTCCGGCCTCGATGCGGCCCGACTTGGCCAGCCACGGCCACGCAAACACGCCCATGTGCACAGACTGGAAGTTGTACAGGCGCTCCGCCTCGAGCGTCTTCCAGCGCTGCCGCGGCCGCACAATGTCGCTAAACAGGTAGTGGCAGATGCTGTTGACCCCGAACCCCCCGCCGTGCACCACCTTCTCAAAGAGCTTGTCCATCGACCCGTGCACCTTGAGCGCCAGCTCGCGCACGTCCTTGACCCTGTAAATGTCGCCCGAGTACGGGTCGAACGAGGCCGGGCCGATGCGGACTGTCGGCGCCTGGTGCTGGCCCTGCACGGTGCCGCACGGCGTCAGGTGCAGCTCGAGCTTCCAGTCCTTGAGCAGAAAGACGGTGCGGGCCATGTCGTGCGGGATCACCCACAGCGACGGGTTGGTGCGGAAGCAGTTGTAGCAGCAGCGCTCGGCCGTGGGCACAAACAGAAGCGCGCCGTTCTCGTTGCACTTTACGCACTTTTGCGACAGCAGGGTGGCGTGGAGGCTCCGGAGGCTGCGCTTGAAGAGCAGGCTCTCGCGGCTCTGCTTGAAGCTGCCGAGGATTCCCGGGAGCAGCAGCGGGAGCACCTTTGCCACTTCTCGGTACACCTTTGAGCCCCAAACAAGCTTCAGGGCCCCGGAAGAGGCCTGCGCAAACCGGCCTGCCGTCCGCGGACTGAGCTGCTCGACGATCATCAGGATGAGCTCAAGGGGCAGCTTCTGGCCGAGTCTCCCCAGAAAAGCAGGACTGCTGCGGGTCACCCCCCTCGCTGCCAGAGCAGCCATGTCCGGACGCTCGATGGGCTGCGCATCGTGATACGGAATGAAGCCCCGGGGAGTGTAGCTCATAGCGGGTGCGAGTCTTTCCGCCATGGTGAGATAGTGTCCATGTTTGTCTGGAACGCGATCAGCCCGCTTGATCTCTTTGCGATCCATGACTGCGAGAAAAAAATTGTACTGATGGTGATGTTTTGCTGGGGGTTCGTGACAGAGTTTTGGGGTTGTTAGTTGAGCAAGTGTGTCGCAGAACTCTTGATGTGAAGTACAACGGTTTGTTTTGTGATATATATTTTTTTTTGAAAAAAAAAAAGCCACGTCTCTTGTGAGCCATGCAAACTGATGGAATTTTGTGCGCAGGGTGGTTCTAATTGTTCACCAAGAACCATCCAGCCAGGGGTGGGAGAGAAGGGAGTTGGATAAGTAGCCAATTCCCCCATCTGCGGTCCCATGCGAGGCTCCTCGGCTTCAAAAGCAGGCAACGAATGTCTCTGGTCGCTATGCAGCAATACACCACCTGTCTGATAGCATGGTCGGCAGACTTCTGGGTTCAAACTGCTTGTTTCTTCCTCTCGTCGCCAGAATATGGGAAGCTTCTGCCGCAAGTGAGGCTCATGTACAGTGTGAATGTTCCTGCGAGGGAGGTTTGGTCATGGGTAGAGTGTGAAGAAGCTCTATAAAGAAATGTTAGTCATGGGTAGGGTATGATGTTTCTTGCAAGGGAGACTGGCCCTGGGTAAGGTACCAAGTCTCCCACAAGGGGGAATAGCTCTGGGTAGGGTAAGAATGCTTTTGTTATTTTTCTCCGAGCTTACTGCCATTTCAAAACTGCACAAAAGAGACGTCTCATGCATGGGTACTCGCACTGTATTCATTCCTTATCCTTGGTCTTGGGTCTACACAGCCCGTTCCCTTTGGCCCGTATCGTCGGGTCACCCCCGTACTCCATGAGCACCTCCACCACCTCGAGCGACCCAGCCAGCACCGCATAGTGCACCGGTGTCCAGCCCTCCTTGTTGACGGCGTTCGCATCTGCGCCATCCTTCAAGAGTGAGCGCGCCACAGTCGCATGCTTCATGTAGGCGGCGCGGTGGAGGGCCGTGTTCTCCTCGCTGTCGCGTTCGTCGGGCGGCGTGTCCATCCCCAGCAGCATGTCCACGAGTGCTTCGTGGCCGCGTTCGCTGGAGTTATGCGGAGAAGTTCGGAACTGTCCGGGCATGGAAGTAGAGGAAGAGGGTGTGGAAGCACTGCTCGTGTCGTGTGTGGTGGTGTTTTTGTCTCTGGTCAAGTTGATGGTGCTGTTCTCATCTCTGTTGTCGTTGTTGCCAGCAGTCATCGTTGGAGGTCTCTCTGTCGGTAATCCTCTCAACAGTCCCCTCGGTGACCTCCTTCGTTCTTGGTCCGGAAGATGCGACATTTGGTGCAAAGTTTGCGAGGGTCATTGGGAGTCTGGCTGGTAAGTCGTAAATGGATATTTTTGAACAGACATACTGGAAATCAAAGCCTGGACCGTTGGACAGGAACGTCATGTCCCCAAACAACGATTCGTTTGCCGCAAACGACAGCTCCATGGGCTGTGCACCTCCGTCGTCTGGGGGTGTGATAAAGTCTACCGGCGGTTGAATATCTGGCTGCAGGAGAGGCGTCGTCGTGGCCGGACGGGTCTCGTGCCCTGGCGCCGAGCCCACTTGGCTGCTGCCGGCCGGCTTGGGCTGCACCGGCCGGGGCCGTAGAATTGTGCCGCCGGCAGTTGCTGCATTTTCTATGGCGGCTGCGCCCACTGTGTATGGCTGCTGCCGCTTGTTCGTGCCAGCAGACGCTCGCTTGTCTGTCGAGACCCAGGATTAGTCAAACGTCTGGATTTGTCATCCAGGACACACAAAAGAGATTCTCCACCTACTGCGAAAGCGTCGCTGCGCATCTCTGTTTTGAGCTCGTCGCCGCTCTATGCCGTCCATGTGGAAACCAATATCAATTGACCGACTATGAATAGCAGCAAAGTTTTACGAGGTTGAATGCCAACATAGCTGACAGCGAGCCTCCCAGGAAACGGGCCATGATTAGAGAACAAGGTATCTTGCGTAGTAGCCTTCTCCAGTTCCGGCGAAAGCTGCGGGGCACGCTCTTTCCTTAAGTAGACGACGCCCGGCACGTGTTTTGGTGGCAAAGAGCGCCTTCCTCTCGTAGTGTTAACACTTGACTTCAAAAAATATTCCTCGCCAGACACCAGCCTCGAGCATGCGAACCATATTCTTGACCAAGACTCGCCATTTACAGTCTTTCATATTGGGCCGTGGATTACGTTTGTCGGTAAACGCTTGTTTGTAGGTTGCCCCCGGATGCAACCATTGGCTGCAGGAATGCAGTCGGATGAGTGGCTGCAGCTGGAGAACGACTGCCACCACCAAGGTGTTTGTCGTTGCGTGTTTAATTACAGTTAACCGGCAGCAAGCTGAACGGAAATAGGCAAAAAAAAAAGAGAGAGAGAGAGCAGAAAACAGAAAACAGAAAACATGGAAACTGCACTGCGAATTACACAGAAAATCAGGACAAAAAATTTCTTACTCATTGATTACTAAGACTGTTTGAACACTGGCCGTGATGCCCACAACGACAAAAGACTGTAAGCTGAGTTGAACTCCAAATCGTGTCTTTCTAATTGGTCGAGAACGTTGCTGCACATCGACTCCCAGGTCACTGTCGTGCTTTAAAACGCAGTCTTCCCCATGAATTCACCCACTTGAACCTTCTTGGCACCCGGGGCTCCGCTTTGCGGCCGTCGGACTCACCGCCCTGGAGTTGGCGTCGGGATAGCGTGCTTTGGCCCGCAAAAAATTGCAGAAACTGGCCGACCTGCGGAACGAAAATCAGACACCCACAGAGTCATAGCCATATACCACCATATACTAGCACAGCCATATACGTCGACCACACACACACATCAGTCACACATCCACACACACTCAATATGGGATCCGTACAGCAGACGTCGGCGTTCGCGTCGACCAAGCCGTTCCCCCGCGACGGCATCTTCGAGGTCGCCCGGCGCTTCACCGAAGACCCCAACCCCAACAAGGTCAGCCTCGGCCGCGGCGCCTACCTCGACGAGAACGGCAAGTCGTGGGTCCTGCCCGCCGTCCGCATGGCCGAAAAGACCGTCGTCGACATGGACCACGAGTACCTGCCCATCCTCGGCCACCCGGGCTTCCGCAAGGCCGCCACCGAGCTCGTCTTCCACGACACCGACGCCCTCGCCGAGGGCCGCATCGCGTCCGCCCAGTCCGTCTCCGGCACGGGCGCCCTGCTGCTGACCGGCCTCGTCCTGCGCCAGGCCGACACGGGCATCAAGACGGTCTATCTCACCGACCCCACCTGGCCCAACCACGACGTCCTCTTCAACCACATGGGCTTCGAGGTCCGCACGCTGCCGTACTACAAGGACAACCAGTTCGACTTTGACGGCTTCATGCGCGTCCTCAAGACCACCGGCCCCTCCGCCGCCGTCGTCTTCCACACGTGCGCCCACAACCCCACCGGCTGCGACCCGTCGCGCGAGCAGTGGAAGGCCATTGGCGAGGTCGTGCGCCAGACGGGCGTTTTCCCAGTGCTCGACTCGGCCTACCTCGGCTTCAACTCGGGCAGCGTCGACGACGACGCCTGGGCCCTGCGCTACTTTATCGGCGACCTCGGCCTCGAGGCCGCCGTGTGCCTGTCGTTTGCCAAGAACCTGGGCCTGTACGGCGAGCGCACCGGCCTGGTCGCGTTTGTGGCGCCCACCAAGGCCGTCGCCGACGTCGTCGACACGGTGCTCGAGAACGCGCAGCGGTCGACGGTGTCGTGCCCGCCGGCGTACGGGGCGCGGATTGCGACGGCGGTGCTGACGACGCCGGCGATCCGGGAGCAGTGGGCGCAGGACATGGTGACAATGTCGTCGCGGATCCGGGGGATGCGGCAAAAGGTGCTGGACGAGCTGGTGCGGCTGGGCACGCCGGGCGACTGGAGTTTCCTGGTGCGGCAGACGGGCATGTTTGGGTACCTGGGGATCACGCCGGAGCAGGTGCAGCACCTGGAAGAGAAGCACCACGTGTATCTGACGAGCAACTCGCGGATAGCAGTGGCGGGCCTGAACGACAGCAACGTGGCGTACTTTGCCCAGGCGCTGGACGAGACGGTGCGGGCGTTTCAGTGAGGGAGAAGAGGCTGACGAGAGCATTTAAAGCGGCTAGAAGGCACATAGAGTACTCGTATAAAAGGCCAGTTAGACCAGACGGAACAGCATACATGGCATTTCGCTTCAACACTTCAAAGCACAGTTGGCTAGACAGAAACAGATAGACAACAAAGAAGAATATGAATTACGACAAACAAATGACATAAAAGCACACTCTGGCGTCGTAATGCTTGGTAAGACAACACGATCAAGACGCCGAGAGAGAGTACTCTGCACTTTCGTGTTGTCGGCAGGTCGCTTCCCTCGTGATGAATTGCCATGTTCGGCAACCTGGCTTAATCTTACAGGAGTAAGACGTCCGCCAGATTATCCAGGCTTGTACTACGCGGAAACAAACGACTACCCCAAAATACAAACTACATAAATCGAGACAACTCAAATGGAACCCCCCCCTACACACACCGACACATTACTTCTTCTTCACTTTTGCTTTTCCGATTCTTGGCTCGGCTGCTCGACAAGCCCGTCTTCTTGCAGCTTGCCGTCGCCGCCCGGGTTGTTGCCCACATAGGCCGACTCCTGCAGCAGGTTCATCGCCTCTTCCTGGTGGTCCCACGGCCGGACAAAGAACCACCAGAAGAGCAGGCCGCCGAAAAACGCCAGGATGGCCACCGAGCCGTAGTTCCACACCAGCAGCGGGTCTTCGGAGAGGGACACCCAGGCCTGGCCAATAGCGGAGGCGAACGCGGTGGTGAACAAGTAGAAACCTGCTTGTCAGAATAACGGGCAAGGGAATAGTATCTTGTGATAGGGGACGAGGGCTGCTTACCAAACACTAGCGACTTCATGTTCGCGGGCGCCTTCGTATAGGCATACTCCAGCCCCGTGATCGACGCCATGATCTCGGCCAGGCCGATCAGCACGTATGCGCCCGCCTGCGACCACACGTTTATCGGCGCCGGCTCGTCGCAGCTGTTCATCTGGTCGCCGCAGGGGCCCAGCTTGTAAATGTAGTGCTGCACGACTGCCGCCCAGATCATGGCCGCGCAGGCGATAAAGAAGCCCGCGCACATGCGCTTCAGCGGCGAGAAGCGGATCTTGGCCATGCGCAGCAGCGGGTACACAATGTTGTCCAGGATGGGGATCATGATGATGATGCCGAGCGGGTTCAGGTTGTTGAGCAGGTCGTTGGGCACGCCGTGCAGCTCCATCGTGTTGGCCTGCGAGATGAGGTTGCTGTCGATCTGGTTGTACGCCAGCCAGAAGAGCGGGTAAAACGTAAACACCAGGCACGCCTTGCACCCGCGCGCCACCTCATCCACCCACGCGTCGTCAAACGTCATCCACGCCGGCCGCCGGCCGGCCGCCTGCAGCCGCGACGGCTTCACGTCCTCCCAAAAGTTGGCGTCCCGCATGTGCGCCAGCGTCTTGGCCGGGTTGGCCACCACCTTGCCGCGCAGCGCAAGCCGGATGAGGCGCATGGCCTTGCCAAGGACGGAGCCCGTGGGCGGGCGCGTGCGGTAGCGCGGGCGCATCACCATGAGCACGATGGGGCAGAGGGCAAACAAGATGGTCGGCAGCGTGAACGAGAGCCAGAAGCCGACGTAGCGCTCGGCGTACACCATGGTGATCTGGCCGACAATGGAGCCGACGTTGATGAAAAAGTAAAAGTACATAAACATGCGCTGCGTCGTCAGGGCCGGGTCGACAATGACGCGCTCGCCCTTTTTGGTGACGGACACGTGCATGGGCCGGCCGTCGAGCTGCTCGGCCATGAGCGGCGAGATGTTGGGCTTGAAGCCGCCGACGCCGACGCCAAAGAAGATGAGGCCGACCGCGAAGCAGCCCAGGGCGCCGTCCTTGTTCTGGATGACCGACGGGATGGCCGCAATGATAATGATAATGTGGCCCAGCATGGCCATGCCGATGGAGGCGTGGATGGTCTTGAAGCGGCCCCACAGCGCGTCGGCCAGGTAGCCGCCGGCCAGCGGCACCAGGTACGCCCAGAAGCGGTTGAACGTGACGAGGCCGGTGCTGGCGCGCTGGCCGGCGCCCAGGGCGCCCGGCCGGCCGTCGGGCTGCGGGTCGCTGCCCGTGGTGGACCCGTCTGGCAGCGGCTTCTGGATAAAGTTGGTCATGACGGCGGTGGTGCCGTAGTAGGCGAACCGCTCGCACAGCTCGACAAAGGCAATGGTAAAGGCGACCCACGGAATGGGCGCGGGTACGCGGCGGAGGTTGTGCAGGTCCTCCTCGCTGGGGATGACAACATCTTCGTCGTGGAGGTTGTCGGACTTGGGAAAGGACGGAGGGGGGGCGGGAGCAGCCTCTTTGGACTCGGCGGCTGCAATGTCCGGGGCGTCGATGGCGCCGACACCAGACATGATGGGCAGTAAAAAAGGAGGTGGTAAAAGTGGCCGTAGATTCAATGGAGGTCACACAGCAGGGGTGTTTTCAAAGCCCAGGGCTGCTTTATCCAGAGGGTAAAAGATGAAAAACAACAAAGCCGGCAGAGAAGGGGCAATTAACAATTAACCAAAAAAAGACAAAAAAACCTGAGACGGGAAAAACGAGAGGACAAAAGAGGGGGGGGCACAGAATCCAGTTATACGTGGGACCAGTCGATCCCAAGGGAATTGCGCCCATGCTGTGCCCCTTGTCCCCAAGCAGGCAATCAGGTTCCTCCGACGCAAACCGCTGCAACCCTATCACAAGACCACAGACATTTCCTGCCCCATCTGGAAGGAGCATCGTCAATTGTTGTATGTCGTGTGGGCTTGGCTCTTGGGGGGGGCAGGCGCCGCAACAGGCGCTCGCTGATTGGAGAGGGGGGGAGGGGGACCGATAGCACGGAAGGAAAGAAGCCAGAGGGAAACACAAGAAACGCTTGGCCAGCGGCCAGCACGCAGCAGCCAGCCAGCCAGCCTTGTTACATTTGCCTGATGGCGAGCTGTGGGTCCAGACTGCATTTTGTTGGATGCCCAGCCTTGGCTGCCCAGCCTTGGCTCGCGACCCCTCTGGCCGCTGGCATTTGCTGGTCTTGTCTCCTTCCTAAAAAAGCACGGGTTACCGTGCATGCCAAGCTTCCCTAGCAATGCGCCCAGGCGGCCCAGAATTTCTCTTATCGTGGCACCTGCCGTAGAGAGGACTGGTTCTGGCTATTGTTTTTGCGGAGGTTAGAGTCCTCGTAAATGTCACCAGCCTATCGGTGTTCATCCCAGAAATATGTCTGATCGGACCACTTGAAACCCTAAAAGCCCCCTCTCGCGAAACAATTGTTTTTCAAGTAAGAATTTAGAAAATGTAATTTTATAATATGGATGACGATAACGTAATTACGAACTGCTTCTTCGGGGACTTTCACTGCTTCCATGAGCTGATCGCCACATTTTCTCGCCCTTCTTGTCCCTCTTACCTTGACATTGACCACAGTCCCATCCAAAGTCCACCGTTCGCTCTCGACGTAAAATACAATGACTAATCGTTCGAATTCTTCAAGCTAGTCTCTCGATTACAGAGGTGTGCCCCACTCCCGTGTGTGGCTTGCGCCGTTTTAGTCGCAAATAAGCTTAATCCAATGACGGATACCGAGTACGAGCACAGCTGGCCATGCAAGATGTTGTCGAATTGACGGATTAGAAGAAGAATATTACAGTGACGAGAAATTGAGAAATCGTACTAACTGGTAAAAACGTATTGAAATAATAGATAAAGGAGAAAGAGACGAGAGACAAGAAAGAAATTAGATGAGACAAAACAAAGTGCCAACTCAATAACGTGAAAATGAAAAAAAAAAAAAAATCGATAAAATGTGCTGAAATACAAGTGCATCACAGTTTCCTGATCATCAGTCTGAGCTTCTCTCCTTTTTTTTTCCCCTTCTCGGGCGGCGCCCAGTAACCCCACGCTCACTCGGCCCGCCATTATGGCTAGACATGTCGCCAACGACACGGCATGCGTCGACAGATACATTTCTTGGTCTTGTTTGCTGTCATTGACGTGTATCATGTCCAGTCTTCATGGTGCCAGCGTCCGCGACTGTCGGAGATTCGTAAAGGAGTAACCAGCAGTTGGCAAAGTGGAATGGTCGGTTCTGTTCCAAGCGAGAACGACGTGCCTTTACTGGATGACATGCCACTTCCAGGCAGATAACAGCTATCCTTGCAAAATGGTGGTATTGAAGTAGAAGCTGTGTGAACTGACGAGATCCTGGTCAGGTACAAGGTATAGAAATTTGAATATGGAAAAACGCGCCGTGTACAATGTATACTATAAACCCCATTTGGATTTCTATTTTGTAATTCTTTTCCTCTTAATCTTGGTGCGAATGCAAGGGCGTTTCATCATTGTCGTCGTCATTGTCGTCGTCCAGGCCCATCTCTTGCAATGGTACTTCTTCAGAATCCAGTTTCTTATATTGGCCCCTCGACCGGTACCTCTTGATGCCGCGCGTGGCGACACGCGCCAAAACACACCCGACCAGCACCACCACCGCGACAAACACGGCCATCGACACCCACGCCCGCCATCCGCGCAGACAGCACGGGTACAGAGACATGTACACGCCCACGGCCCACTGCACCCACGTCTTTTTGCCCCGCCGGTCCGGGAACAGGCCCTTGCGCACGAGCTGCTTCGCGGCCGGGCCGGTCGGGCCCGACACGAAGCGCTTCAGGCCGAATTTCGGGACGGTCAGTTGCCGCGGGTCGTCGTCGGGGTACTGCGCGTCGCCCCAGCGTCCGGTAAAGTAAAAGAATGAAGTCGAGTTGCCAATGGAACTCGAATTGGAGGAATGTGCCGTTGCTGCCAATGCCGGAGGAGGAAGCATGCGCGTCAGGGCAAAGCTGGCAGGGTCCAGGTGGAAAAAGTAGGCCGACAGCACGGGGTCCCAGATGGTGCCTTGGTCGCAGTAGTCGACCAAGACGCTGTCGTGTACGTGGTCGCTGTTTGACGTTGATGTCAGTAACCACAATCAAGACAAGAAACACATTGATGGGAGAACCAACCCGGCAGACGCATAGTTTGCGTGTGAGCCGTAGGCGCTGTAAGTCAAGACCTGTTCTGTCAGCACGCAGTTCTGAGTTGACAACCAATGTCCCTCCCCAGTCGACGTACCCGCTCATCTCTCCTCGAAAGAGCAGAATCGCCCCATTGGTAGGCGGCTCCGTCTCCGTGCTGGCTGTAGTAGATGCCCGTGGGCTTTCCGTCTTTGAATCGCACCATGTTGTGTTCCCTGGTGGAGAGGGCCGGAACGGTTCGGTGTTAGTTCTCGGGGGTCCGTACTTGTCCATCTCAGCAATATTCTCAACCTCACCAGTCGCCCACATGGTCTCCGAAATGCATCCCATGCTGGGTGTCCTTGATCAGCGTGTTCAGCGGCGGCAGCACCTGGGTGATGTTGGCCCCTCGGTCGTAGGAGTAAAAGTAAAAGAAAAAGGCGTCGACGTTGCGGCCGTCCTTCTCGACGAGAATCACCACGCACGCCGTGGCATTCTCGGTCTTCCCCGTGGTCGCATCTGGCTTCACGCCGAGCAGCCATGCCGGCATGCGCGTGACGTCGTCTTTGGCGGTCAGCGCGACCTGGACGCCGCCGTCGCCAGCCGCGTTGAGCTCGGCCAGGTTGTCCAGGTCAAGCTCTGCCGGCACGCCGGACACGACGGGAGCGTGGTCCACCACGGGCGCGACGTGGGCGAGGTGCTGGAGAAGATCCGACGGCCGGAACGGGTCTGTCGAGTGCAGCCAGATGAGCGGTGCTGCCGATTTGTCAGCCGTGAGAACCCCAAAGCTTTTTTTTTTTTTTTTTTTTTTTTTTTTTTGCCGAGATTCATACCAAATTGTGCTACGTAATTGGGCACCTGGCGATTGCCTTGCAGCAACGAGGTCGAGCCCTGCACAATCGGCAGCACGGCAAGCACGCAGAGTGACGCCAGGGCCAGGAGCGACCGTCGGAAGGCCCGGACGGCACGGCGCGCCATGTCGATTGCAACTCTGGACGACTGCAAGTCACCAGAAACACGTATTCAGCAGTGTCTCAGTTGTCAAGGGGCAGCATGCTGTCGGAGGCCACAGAGGCGTCAGAAACTATGGCGAAAAACAACAACTGGGTTGGTGGTAGAAAATAAACAGACAAAACAAAATACGAATAAGAAAAAACGAATTGGCGGTCTCACGGCTGAGTCCGGGAATAATGTCGCCAATGCTTGGAGGAACCGCGCTAGAAGCCATGGGACATCGGCCCGTGCGATTGGGCGGATGCCGGCTTTCACGTGTGTAAGACATGTCAGGTTTTTTAAAAAAACGTTGTTATCTTCTTAATTAGTCCCGTCTTATTTTGTGTTTTCTTTAGAAATCAGCTTGGCACTTGGAAATGCGAACAGAAAAGAGTGTGTTATACACGTGACGTTCCCCGTGAACTTGTCTTGAACTAGTCCGAAACAGGAAGTATCAGCGGAGTCCGGCGGTCGGCTGGAGCACTCCATGTTTAGGGCGGGTACTGCCCTGTTCATAGACATCGTCACCGGGGCGCCAAGTGCACGGGTAAGAGGGAACGGCGTTCTTACAAAGAGGGGTAATTAGGAAGATTGCCCTCAAATTCCGATGGAGAGAGGCAAGCGGCCTAACCAATGAGCCACAAATAACCATAAAATAGCGCTGCAACCCGACGGCGACGGCTTCCTTCGAGCATAACCGCAACCCGACGGCACAGCCAAATAGACAGTCAAGCCGGAGCGGCAGTGGCCATGGCAGAGGCACCCACGTACTCTGCCACCCAGTTGGCAAAGTACCTCGACCACATTGGGCTGCATGAACGTCCCGATGACCGCCTCCGTTTCCTCGCCGAGTTGGTGAAGCGCCATCGGGCAACGGTGCCGTTTGAATGTCTGGACCTGCACTACACGGCAGACCAGCGGCTGTCGCTGGAGCCACAAGTGCTCTACCGCAAAGTGCTGGACCGCCGGCGCGGCGGGTACTGCATGGAGATGAACACGTTCTTTGGGACGGTCCTGCGTTCGCTCGGCTTCACCACTACCCCCGTCAGCGGCCGCGTGCGTTTGCCAACCGGGTCGTACACTGGGCTGTAAGCCCCCCCCCCCCCCCCCCCCCCCCGTCCGGGAATTATATATACATATATGTCTTCTCTCTCTTTTCTGACATAGAACACAGGACACACATGGTCAATCTGGTGACGCTGGACGGCACAAAGTACCTCGTCGATGTGGGCTTTGGCGCATACGGCCCGACGGGTCCATTGGCCCTTCCGCGGGAAGGCGACAGCGGCGTCCAGACGGCCTTTGGCCACTTCCAGATGCGCCTCCAGCACCGCTCCCTGCCCCAGCACACCGACCCTGCACAGCGGGTGTGGGTCTACGGCCACACAATGGACCCTGCGCATGCCAGCGACGACGGCTGGTCGGACGCATATGCGTTCACCGAGGCCGAGATGTTCCCCGTCGACTATGCCGTGTTCAACCTGTACACCATGACCGCGCCAGACAGCCTGTTTGTCCGCTGTGTCGTGGCCCAGATCATGATGCTCGACCCCGACACCCAGGAGAGCATCGGCTTCGTCACTCTGCTCGATAACAGCCTCAAGATCCGCGTGGCCGGCCAACCTGACAGGGCCAAGACCCTGGCGTCGGAGCAAGACCGGCTGGATTCTCTTGCTACCCATTTCGGGGTGCACCTCACCCACGCAGAGCGCCAGGCTATCCGGGGGCGCCACACCGATCTTGACAAGGACCTGACCGAACAAAAGGACGGCGCAGTGCCAAGGTAACATTGAGGCCGATCTGGTGGAAGTGGAGAGATGAGCGTTTTCAAAACTGGCGTCGCAGATAGAGGATTGTCCAATGCGATGACAAAAAACAACCTAACAAAAAACGCTGCCTGGATAGCATTCACTCGAGTTACTGGTTGCTTCCAATGTTAAGCTGCATGTATTATATTGACCGTGTTTTCAGAGATTTAGAGGATGTGGCTGTCAGGTCGGACGGAACAACGCCCGGGTAGTCTGGCGAGTCCTGGGCTGAGCAGGATGTTGCCCAGTTCATGACGTGCAGTTGTGGATCGAGATGCGGAGTCAAATTGGCGACTCGTTGATACCCAGTGTATGACAGCAAGCCTGTGGTAGCACAAATGGATCTGATAGAAAGTCACTTCCTGGTGATTCAGCTGGCCACCGAAAGGATAATCGAGACCAAATATGTTTGAAACGGCACTATCGAAAGCCATGTGGCCATGGTTTCGCAGTGCGTAACGGAGGCCGGCATCCTTTCAATATTTATTAAAGTATTATTTGAGCAAAGTTTCCTACCGGCGTCTTGTGCTACGGGAAAGCCCCGTTGGCGGGAACGAACATTCGAGACTGTTGCACATATACTGAGGCACAGATGAAGGTAAGACATGGAGTCATCAAAAGAGGAAAGGCTTCCATTATGATTCCATAATTCTTTGCTGAAACGAAACCGGACAGCACAGCGGCCTGGAAGCCTGCATGGAAACACCCTTTTGTTTGCAAGCCACGGGCGTACAGATCAGGGTCCCTAGTATAAAACGAAACATTCCATCTTTCTAGACAAAACAAGCATCTCTTCCAAATACTCTATAAATGTAGATAACGTCAGTAACTGGGGATATACGAATAGCAAAGCATAAAGACTATGGCCACCGGGTCCTTTTGTCAGAATTCCAGTCCAAACTGTCAAAAACCAAAGACATCATGATGCTCCCCACGTTTCCCGGGAGGCTCTCAGCCGCTCTTGTCTTGAGCACCGCGTGTGTCGTGCAGGCCGTTCCACCTCACAGCAAAAACCCTCGCTTGATACGCCAGGCCCCCGTCAACACAGCATCGTGTGGCGGCGCCGCCGAGACTGCTTGTTCCCCGAGCGCCGCTACTGTGTCTGTCGACCCCGGCGTCTGGGCCAGCCCCACGGCCGGCTGCTCTCCCCCCTGTTTGTTGATACTTCCCGACAGCACTGTCTCTGCTGCTACAACTATCGACCCTGGCATCTACACGACGGTCTTGACTACTAGTGCTGCCAACGCAGTTGTCACGGTCGCCGTCACCGTCACGCTGCCTCCTGTTACGCTGACTCCCGGCGACCTGCTGCCCTTCTCCGACGTCGAAATCACGAGTCCCTACACACTGCCCACCGTTGCCGCCACTCCTGACCTGCCCCTATCCCCTGTCACAGTCAGCCTTCCTGCAGCAACAGATGGTGCAGCTGTCCAGGTTGTTACACCGCCTCCCTGGCCGATGATTGGCCAGGCAAGCAATGACTTGGCCAGCGGTATTGTTCCTATATCGTTTGCGGCACCTGCGGTGTCTGGCACTGGCTCTGGCGTAGTTGTCAGCACGGGAAGCAGCACTCTTCCGTCTTCTGGACAGCCCCCTACTAGCACAACTTCTACGCCAGTTTTCTCCTCGGAGCCATCCACAGCTTCGACGCCAGTTTCCAGCAATGTGCCAGAATTTACCGGCTCGTCTACTGCTGCCCCCAGCATCCCCAGCGTTTCGTCTCGCATGTCACCCCCTTCGACTACTTTAGCCACAGTTTCTGGTCCCCAATCCTCTGCTGTTCCTCCCAGCATTCTTCCGTCGACAAGCCGATCTGGTGTACCGTCTTCCCTTCCATCTACAGCTGGGCCGAGTGCCCCGTTATCTACTCGGCCAACTTTGACGCCGCCAATTCCCAGTTCCTCGGGACCTTCCAATGGGGCGGGCACTCCATCCGGCGGGTTGTCAACGACTCCACTCGGTGATATGCCGTCCACCACAGGCATGGCCCCGTCTGGTGTGCCGTCTGATGTGCCGTCTGATGTGCCGTCTGCCCCGTCTGGTGTGCTACCCTCTGTCACCCAGTCGCCTTCTGCCACTTCTACTCCAACTGAAAGCTCTGCTGGTGCCCCTTCCCGTAGTGTGAGCGTCCCATTCAGCAGTCCATCCACGGTCTCCAACAGTCTCCCGCCTATTGGGTCCTCTTCACCCATACCGTCTCCATCACCATCCGTGCCCACATCTGGTTCTTCCATTCCCGTACCACCAAGCACGTCTCAGATAGTCAGTGGTCCTTCGAGTCCCTCATTGAGTGTTGGCCCAACAGTATCCTCACCAGCCATGCCAACTGGAAGTAGTATACCTTCCAGCCCTGTACCACCATCCCCTCCTGCTGAAACGACAGACCAATCAACTGTTACTGCTGTATCTCCTACTTCTGTACCTCCAACCAATCCTCCTCCTCCAGAGTCTACGGGCGTGCAAAGCCCATCAGCATCTATATCTCTACCTCCCAGCTCTGTGCCACTCCCTCCAGCAGAAACCAGCTCCAGCCAGGCACCTATTACATCTGTATCCCCTACGACTGTACTTCCAACAGATCCACTTTCCCCGACAACCAACCCTCCACCAGAGTCTACAGACGTGGAAACCCCATCAGCCTCAATACCTATACCTCCCAGCTCTTTACCACCCCCACCCGCAGAAACTACCTTCAGCCAAGCACCCATCGCATCTGTGCCGCCTTTGATAACCCCTGCACCCTCGTCTTCGACACCTCCCGTGGTGTACACGACCTGGCCAGAGGGCAGCCTTGTGGCACTCACCACGTTGTCGGGCAGCTCGGACCCGCCGCCGCCGCCACCCGGGACAAAGACGTCTTGCGATTTGTGGTTTTTCACTGTATGTGTGAAACCTGTAACTCTCCCTGGCCTGTCCGACACAATACACTGCTAACCTGCCGGCAGATTTGCATAAACTTTGGCACGTTTACTATTACTGGCTGGGTGTGGGTTTTCCCACCTGGTATATATCCACCGTATGTTTTTTACGTGGTTTTTCGGGTTGTGCTTTTGTTCTTTCTACTGACAATTACCAGAGCCCCTCCGCCGCTGGCACAGATCAAGCTTCCTCCGGGAGGCACAATCCAAGGGCCTCTACCGCCGTGGCCCAAGATTACGTAGGTGACATGATGATTCTGCTGTGACAATCTAGCTGACAGTGTAGAATCCACCAAGATACGGTCGAGTACAGCTCCAAAGAGTCGACCGAGTGCCAGACGAAAACGGCGTCCATCTGCATGACGTCTGTGGTTGTGTCGACGACAATGGGCGCGCCGCAGATCCGAGCAAGGGATCCCGACTGCCAGACAATCAAGGGCTGTGATGTGTCTGATCAGAGCGCGACGCAGACGACGGCTGAAGGCGTGTCAACATCAACGTCGTCATCGTCATTCTCGCAGACTTGCACTGCGTCTCCATCTCCATCTCCTGGACCCTGTGGAGATGCAGCCGTCGTGTATCCACAAGACAACAAGGACGTGGGCGAGATCCCGGCCCTGCTCGCAGCGTACGAGGGCAGGTACATTGTGCACTCCTACCAGACGACGACGCTGTATTTCTATGTGCCTGATCTCGACCGTGGGACGTTTGACTCGTTGAGCAACTCGGTGAGTTTCAGGGACGACTATAATAACACCTGGCACCCCACTAACCCTCCAGACCAATGTTGCCATGGTGTACTACTTGAAGGAGCAGTATGCAGACGGCCAGAACCTGATCAAGTTTACCCGCGCGCGCGACAGTCCAGACGGCCATAATCTGACCAAATACGTGCGCGACATCAGCTCCCCCGACGACTATGCCAACGCGCAGGTGTCTCTCCCGTGGGGCGACGACTTTACGAGCCCGGAAAGCTTTAGCTACGACGAGGACGACGACAGCTATGTCTACCGGTTCGCAGACGACCCGGCGGGGAGAGGGCAGGTCGTCTATCTGTCGGGTGAAGGGACGTCCATTAACACGCAGCATGCGGTATGTGCAGAGATTGGCTAGACGATTTGAATTTTACTGACAACTTTGGTCTAGGAGTTCCGCGACGCCTTTGCCGACGGCCGCATCGTCGTCCTCCCCGGGGCATCCTACTCCGACAGCGACGTTCCCGAGACAAACGCCCACGCCGCCGCCGTGGCCGCCAAAGTCCTCGGCAGCACCCTGGGCGTCGCGCCCAAGGCCACCGTCGTCGTTGGCGGCTTCCCCTACCGCTACAGCGCCCAGGAGTACACGGCGCCCAAGACGCTTGAGTGGATCGTGCAGCAGCTCTACTCTGTCATCCAGGACATTGACGTCAACTCGCGGCAGGGCCGGGCCGTGGTCAACTTCAGCTGGATCCTGATCCGGGAAACGGCCTCCGACGAAGCGTGGAATAGACTATGCAGAAAGCTGAGTGAGTCGGCCCTGATCTATTTCCTGGTTCCCATCCAGCCTGGCTTTTTTTAACACCTCCAGAATCCTACTTGCTCGAGTTAAACGACAGAAATGTCGTCATGGTGGCCGGAGCCGGCAACGAGGACGGCGGCCCCATCTCGGGCCTCCCCGCCGTCCTGGCCGACCCGGTGCACCCGTTCCACGTCGACAACCTCGTCGTCGTCGGCGCGTCCACGTACACTGGCGTCCGCGCCGGCTTCTCGCAGAATGCAGACTACCTCACCACGTATGCGCCGGGCGAAGAGGTCAGAGTTCCCGATCCGGTAGACCCTGAAGGCTACTACGAGGAGAGCGGGACGTCGCTAGGTAGCCTTTCTTCTCTCTCCACTTCATGCCCTGTGGCTTCTCCCTGCTAACATCTCCAGCCGCCCCCGTCATATCCGCAGTGGTGTGCTACTGGCGGGCCCTGGCGTCGCAGTGGCAGGCGCAGCTCGTCGTCCCGGCCAACGTGTACACGCTCATCACGGTGCTGCACCGGCCGTTTGGCGTGTACGGCGAGCGGCCGGTGGGCGAGGACAGCGTGCGCGTCGTGTGGAACGGGCAGGTGGGCGCTGCCAACTGCATCTCGGGGTATGCGGACCGGTTCGCGGCCGGCATCGGCGACGTGTGTCCGACGATTGACGACAGTCTGGAAAGGCAGCGGCACGGGTGGCCGGCCAACCAGCCGGGGGTGGTTATTGAAACGGTCGTTCAGTCTGTGACCACTGACGTGACGACTGACGTGACGTCGACGACGACGGCGGGGACGGCGGGGACATTAACGTCGGCGACGTCCACTCTGGTGACGGCGACATCCCCGACACCCTCCCCCATCCCACCCTCTGACGTCTCATTCTACGCCGTCATACCAAACATTGAAAACAATGCAGTCTGGAGCCTGGTGGCGTTCATAGGGGCCACCACCCCCGTGGCGGCGTGCGGCAACAGCGGCGCGGTGTGGTCGGCAAAAGACCTGCCGTACAAGTCCACGGCCGTCCCCGGCCCGGATTACAAGGTCACCCTGCCCGACACCCTCTGCTCGTACACGGCATCTACCGATTTCGTCGGCGCGGCCGGGGGCGACAAGATTGGCGATCTGGAGTGCGACCGGTATCCGCCGGCGGTTTGCAAGAAAGGCTCGCCGGACATTCTCGTGAGCTGCGACAAGGACAAGACGTACATTGGGCGGGAGTTTTCCTGCACCTGGGGGTGACTGAGATGGTGTTGATCAAACTTGACATGTAGTGAATTGCTTTTTGCATTCCTTTGCAAGTGATGAGAACTGCCGCCAATCAGATCACAGCAAATCCAGTCAGCGCTAGCTAGCCAATGTCGTCATCGACAGTCGTTGACTCACCAAGGTCGATTGAGATGAAAGCTTGTCAATAAGTTCACAAGATCTTTAATCGATTTAGCAAAAGCTAAAAGTCGCCAACAAAAGTTGTTGAAAACGTGGCGTTTCTTGTCGTCCGCATTATTAGGTGCACAATCTGCTTGGCAGTAAATTGAGGTGACGGGATATTAGTCACCGGAAACGGAAGGGATTATACCGAGGTGTGACCCTTATTTTCTCAGGGGGTGACTAACCCAATAGAGGTCATCGGAGGCAAGTCACTTGACTGTCGGAAGGTATCGGAATACACCTGATTTTCATGTATTTAGCAAGACCGGTACTACGTAGTTATAGTCTCTTTTAAAAGAAAAAAATAAGTAATTTTTAATGACTATCGGCTTAATAATTATAAGCTTAAATCTCTACTTTTTTAAGTAAAGTTATTAATAAAAACCTTTTGTTTTATCTCACAGACTAATTAAAGCGCATAAAGCGGTATTAATAATATAATTTAATAAACCCTTTTATTAACAGTATCACTAATATCGAAAACCTGTAAACCCTTATCACAGTTATTAAAAACCGATAATTTTTTATTAAGTTTTTTAACTTTTACTTTAAAACCGCTATACGAAGTACGTAACGAAACCTTTAAGCGAAATTTATAAGAAAATTAATAATATATCGCCTTTTAACTCTGTAATTACTTTACGTACCTTAGACGACTAAGACGCTTAGATTAACTTAATCGAGAGTTAAGCTAAATAAGAGTTATAGCGATATATCGATTTAAATAACGAAAACGAGACGATCTTTAAAATCTTAGAATATCTTACTAATAATACCCTCGCCGATAGTGATAAAAAGACCGTTATTTAAAAATAAGACCGCTTTATAGTTAAATAAGCCGTTTACTTGTTAAAAGTCTTTTAATTTATATATATAAAAAAACAATTAACGAAGATTAATAAGTAGATTATTAATACGACGGAATAATTTAAGTATATTTTAATAAGCTATTATATAGTTTATTAAAAGTTAGTTATATTAAAAAACCACTACGGAGAGGACGAATATATAAAGATAGTTTAATTTATTAACTCTTTTAAAAACTATCTTATAAAAGTAAGTAAGAAAGATATTAATATATAAATTAACGAGAGTATCTCTTTTTTTACACGTATATAACGTATTAAGCTTTATTATATTACGTTAGCGGTAACTTACTTTAAGCTTTTATAAGTAGTTAACCGTTAAAACTTAAATTATATTAATACGTTAATCTTGTAAAAAGCTAAATTAAAAAAATCGACAGCGTTAAAACTTATAAACACTTTTAAAGAGCTCGTTAATGTTAATTTAAACGCGAGATTAAAGAAAAGAGCTAACTACGTTACCTTTTAAAATTAGTTAAATAAGTAAAAGGAGGAAGACTATTACGTTAAGTATTCTTAATTAATAAACGCTTGTTTTATTATAAATCCTAATAAAAGGCTTAAAAACTTCTTTTTATTAATTAAAAGACTTAAAAGAGCTATTTAACAAGTAAAAAACAATAAAGAGTAGTAAAGAGCTTATTTAAACCTACTACTTTAACTAAAAAAAGAGTTAAAAAAAGCTAAGTAAAAAGGAGAGAAAAATAATAGTAACAAGTTAACCGAAGTAGTTATAAAACTAATAGCTAACGCTACCCTTAACGGCTCCTCCGCTATATAAATTCTTAATACTAAAGCGTCTTAGCACATCGTTAACTTTATAAAACACTTCGATATAAAAACTTACCAACTACTTTACGAACTTATTAAAGTTAACACGTAATAACTATAAACCGAAAGAGAGGGAGACGTAATAATACCTATTAACAGTGATAATAATAAATTTGTCCGTCTTTATAACGTTAAGTTTATTCTTAACTTTAATATTAACTTAGTTAGCGTAATAAAGTAGCAGAAAGAAGGTTTTATTATTAATCTTTAAAAACAACGCGTTACGAATAAAAACAAGCTTATTTACAACTTTATTAAAAAAAGCAATATACTTTATGTAATAAATAAACTTAAAGAGCCCTTTTATAACCGCTAAAGCGCTTACGCAGTCTCGAGTGCGTTACCACGTAACCTACGCGATAAAGACTTTATAATATAACACTTACACACCGGTTATTTAAATTAAAAAGCTCTCGAAAAGCTTATAACAAACGTTTTAAAAGTGAAAGTCACCGGCTAACTATTAATCACCTACGAAAGGTGTGCTGTTAGTAAAGCTAAAAGAGTAATATCACGACTCTTATAAAAAGCGAAGCCACCGAGGCCGCTTTACCGTATTAACTTAAACTTCTTTTTTATACTTATTAATTATAATTATAAAAAGGTAGTTATAATTATTAAAAACGGGTTTAACGGATTTATTTAAGTGTTTTATATATTAAATAAGCATTAATTAACTGTAATAAAGATCTTAAAAGACTTTATAACTATAATAAAAACATAGTGGAATCTAGTTATCGTAGAGATTTAATATAATAACGATGTCGCTTTAAAAACTAAATATAAAAACTTTATTTATAAAAAAGGTATTATTAACGTATTAATAGCGCGTTACACTTTTATATAAAATAAGCTAGTTAAACGCGTTAAAAAGAGGGTAAAAGAGACTACGAAAACCTTTTACTAATTAACGAATATTTTTAAAAATCTTTAAACTGAAACTTAATAAGCTTTAACGTTTTTTATTAATAACACGTTAAAAGAAGTATTGTTTTAAAAAACTCTAGTTGAGAGATTTAACAAATAGTTATATAATAAGTGCGCATAAGGATAGCGGCTATGCGGGCGCTCACAAACACACAACCTACTAAACGTGTCGTAGCGCGGAAGGCTAGGAGCGCGCATTTTAACCGATCAGTCAAAATACGCGCTCCCGCCCGTTGTATCACAGCTAGTGTTAGGAGCGTCTTCTGCTTATTAAGCACGTTGTTTTTTAAAAGATTATCGCTTCTTCGTAAAATTCTTTTTATTAATGTTTTAATTCTTTTATTTTTGTTTTGTTGTGTTTATTCCTTTTTTTTTCTTTTTATTTATTTTTTTATCTGCCCTTTTTCTTAAAAAAAGAAAAAGAAAAACTTTTGTTTTTATTTTAACTTTTACCTTTTTTTTATTTAATTAGTTTAATTAAAAAGGGAGAAAAAAAAGGGGGAGGGTAAATATATATACACTTACTCCTCCCTTTTTCCTTTTTATTTTTAAAATAAAATAAGAAAAAATCTTAAAAAAATAAAATAAGCTAACTAAATAAATTTACCTTATATAAATATAGTCTTATTCCTCCTTTTTTTTTAACAGCAGCTTTAGCCCGCGTAAGCCGGTCGCTGTTTTAACTATCCTCCTCGAACTATTCGCTTTATAATAGCCGCTATTACTTACGTAAAACCGATCAAGCCTTTATAAAGCTTAAAAGCCTAGTCTCCTTGCCTTTTAAAAGTTCGCGTTCTATTACCTTTTACTTAAAAAATCCCTTAATAATAGCAGGTAAGGCTTGCTCGCCTTTAATAATATCTTATAGTTTAAATTTCTAAGTTTAAACTTTATAAACGTACGTGTTTAGTTGTAGGTAGTCGGTTACTTTAACTATTAACACTTTCTTTATACTATTATTAACATTTTAAAGCCCGAGAACGCGAGAGATTAACTAATTAAGATTAACGAGTATATTAACGTCGTTATCGCGTTTTATACTAGCTCTTTTAACGTTAAAGTAAGTGTTATAGTTATCGTCGCTTATAAGTTAAGCGGTTTTTTAAAAAGGGCTTATAACTTTAACTAGCGCGGTTTATATAAGCGGGAGTTTTATAGTTTATTTTTTATTATTAAATATAAACAGCTACTTAAGTTTGTATAGTTTTTTATCGAGATTTAGCTTTTTTTAAGTTTAATAATAAGTGTTATTAAGTACTTAAACCGATTAAACAGCTTTTTTTTAACGAGCCGCACCTCTTTTTATTATAATTTAATAGCTTTTCGTAGCTCCGACTTAAAAAGTTTAATTATACCCGTTTTATAATAGTTAACAGGCTTAACACTAAGCTTTTTTATAACTTAGCGTTAATCGTAATCCGTTATAAATTTAACGTTAAGTTTATTTACTTTACGGAAAATATTCTTAGCGTAATAGTCGGGCTTATAAAAGTAAGTTAAAGCACTTAACTAAATATAAGCTGATTTATTAATCTGCTTAAACTTTACTTATAAAGTAAATTTCCACTATTAAAGTATTATTATATACCTTTTAATTAAATTATTTATTATAAAATCGTTACTTTAAGATTCGCGGCGAATAGTAAACACTCCCCTTTTTTAAGTAGTAGGCTTTTAAAAAAAGAGCTGTAAATTCTCGTAAATTAAAACACCGCACTTTTACTTAGATTTTTATTTAACGTAAATAAGATTAACAACTTAACTAATCGGTTTTTTTATTTTAAAAAGCTTATTATTATACTACTCTTTATAATTATCAGCCTTTATCGTATAATAAGATCTTAAACTATTAAAAAAGTAAAATACTCTGTTCGGCTAATTAGTTACTAGCAGGCTATAATGTGTCTTTACGTAATAAAAGTTAATTAAAAACTAATATAACTTAATCCGTTTTATAGCTTTCTTTATCTTTAGCTACGGGGTCTTTTTACATTACGGCTTTATACTCTTTATAATAACTAGTAGCGGAAGTTTAATTAAAACGTATATAATTCTTATAACGACCGACGAACTTAAAAGTATTTCCCTTTTTATAATATAAGAGATTATATTATATAACTTAGCCCGATAAGCTCTTATAAGAAGGTTATAAAGAGTTAGGATATTTTAGTTTATAAAACGATTAAGTAGGTTAAAGTAATATTATTAAATAAGGCTTTTTATAGTTATTTCGCTTTTAAGTAAAGTGTTGTTAATAACATTAAAGTTAATATATATTAGCTTATTTCGAATAATAGACTTATTATACGCAGGTTAAAGGTAATACGTTTTTAAGTTTTATCTGCTATAAACAACGTTGTGTATACTTATACAGTCCGGCTAAGTTGTAATATTAAATTGCTTTTTTTAAAAGCTGCTATAAACACTTAACGTCGATATAACTCTTATTAAATCGGTTAAGCTTATTTTAAATAATAAAAGAAGAAAGATAAGTTGTGTTGTTTTATATAGTAATATAAGAAAATCTAAATAAATAAAGTGTAGCGGTGTAAAATAAACGAAACGAGAAGAGATAACAGGAAGAAATTAGTGTATAAATTAGTAAAAATTAAAAGAAAACAAAAAGTTTTAAGAGGGCTTGTTTAAAGGTCGTAAACGTTAAAAAGGGGATAAGTTAAATAATACTTAAATAAAGCTTATCGGATCGGTTAAAGGTTAATAACTCTCGTGAGTTTTTATTGTCTTTAAAGTGCAGCCTTTTATCGTAAACTATTATGCCTTTTTAATATAAAAATTTTCTCTTTTTCGTTCTTTTTATAAGTGTTTAAAACGCTTTTCTTATTATTAATATAAAAAAAAGTAAGTGGATTATAATTAATTAAAGAAAAGGAAGTAAAAAAATAAAAAAAATATAAAAAGTAAAAGAAAAAATAAAAAAAATAAATAAACGAAAGAAAAATTCAGTTAAATAAATAAAAAGAAGAAGTAAAAAGTGGTTATTACCCGATCAGTTAAACTAACAATTAAGTTAATCTTTATTAACTTCCTCCTCTTTCTTTTTATCCTTACTTCCCCTTTTTCACAGCTTTATCGTTTTATTAACTCTTTATTAACTAATCACTCACCGCACTTTATCCGCTAATTACAAGCTCTTTACGTTTACTATACTTAAGAAAAAGGTAATATTTTCGCACCTTTTTAAGCTATTAAATTAATATTAACTCGAATCCCTGTTACTTCTTAAATAACCCCTGTTATAAAAGCACTTACGCCCGTCGTTACTAATAATAACAAGCTTGTAAGCGACTTTAGCGATGTTACTGTTATTAATAAAACAGATCGGTTAAATATTACTATATTACAAGCCTCTTTTATTAACTAGTCTTTCTTTTAAACGCTTTTATATCTGTTAATACGAGAAAAAAAGCAACTCTTTTATTTATTATTATAAAAAAAAAGATATATATAGTTAATTAGTTAAATAAAAAAGTGAAGCTTATAGCTTTAACACTTTAAACTAATATAAAAAAACAAAACGTCTTATAATAGCGGGAAAAAAGCAGCTTATTAAAAAGGCTAATTAGTC
The DNA here is from genome assembly GCA_002778245.1 of Raffaelea albimanens. Lineage (NCBI taxonomy): Eukaryota > Fungi > Ascomycota > Sordariomycetes > Ophiostomatales > Ophiostomataceae > Raffaelea > Raffaelea albimanens. Next base: position 2,192,928 of record PCDJ01000006.1, on the reverse strand, counting down.
TTTAACCGCACTAGCAGCTACTGTTAAAACTCCCGCTCGTTTAACTTTTAAAACTAAAGCACTTGTAAAAAGAGCTTGTGGATCTAATCTTACTATTAAGCCACTAGCTGTTAAAAAAGGTAAACTTAAAAAACGACTTTATTAAAGTCGCGAACGTAAAGCTTAAAGCTTTTTTTGTTAAGCTTGTCCCGCTTAAAAAAGGGAAAGAGAAGCTTTTAAAGAACGTTTTTATTAAAGACTAGTTTTAAGATAAACGATTAGTTATCTTTAACTTTTTTAAAGGCTTTATATTTAAGGTTAAAAAAGTTAAAAAGCGTTTAGTAAAAGACGAGTTTTACGTTTCTTTTAAAATTGTCGAAGGCCTCTTTTTATTTATTATTTTCGATTTTAAAGTTTTTACGAAAGCTGTTAAATCGCGTTTTAAAAAAGCTCTTATTATAAAGCGTAAAAAAAGCGGTCTTTTATTTATCTCCGTTAAGTTGTTGTTTAATTAAGGCATTATCGTTTAACTAATCTTTAATCCGCCTTTTATATATTTTATCCCTTTTATTAAAAAGTACCGTTACACGCTAAACTTAATCTTTATTTACGAAATTGTCGCCTTTATTTTTACTACGTTTTATAAAGTATAAATTCTTTTAAAAGAGCGAAAAGACCTCTCTTACCTGCTTTCCCAGCTTAAAACTAACACTAAAGTGAAAGGCTTCTTTAATTAAATGTTATATAAGTAAAAACCGCGCCCTATTTTTATCGAAACGTTAAACAACAGGCCTTTTAACTCTATCCTTACACGATTAGTCGGAGTTTAAAAGAGGTAAACGGGTTTAATAATTTAAGCATTTAAAGTGGAAAACCCCGTCTTTTACAAGCGATACGCTATACAGTTTTAGTCCACTTTCGTTATTAAAAATACTAAGTTCGTTAATATTTTTACGTCCTTTTTTAAGTGTATATCTTTACTAAAGTACTTTAATACTAAGTGCGTATAAAAATAACAGCTATACAAGCGCTCACAAACACACAACCCACCAAACGTGTCGTAACGCGGAAGGCCAGGAGCGCGCATTTTAACTAATCGGTTAAAACGCGCGCTCCCGCCCGTCGCGTCACAGCTGGTGTTAAGAGCGTCTTCTGCTTGTTAAGCGCGTTGTTTCTTAAAGGATTATCGCTTTTTTATAAAATTCTTTTAATTAATGTTTTAATTCTTTTTTTATCTTTTTATGCTTATTTTTTTTTGTTTTATCTCCCCTTTTTTTTATCTTTTTATTTATTTACTTTTTTTTTAAAAAAGGAAAAGGAAAAACTTTTATTTTTATTTTAACTTTTACCCCTCTTTTACCTAATTAGTTTAATTAAAGAGGGAGAAAAAGGGGGGGGGGGGGGTAAATATATATATACTTACTCCTCCTCTTTTCTTTTTTTCTTTTTAAAATAAAATAAGAAAAAATCTTAAAGAATTAAAACAGCTTAATTAAATAAATTCACTTTATATAAATCTAACTTTATTCCTCCTTCTTTTTCTTAACAGCGGCCTTAACCCGTATAAGCCGGTCGTTATCTTAACTCTCCTCCTCGAACCGTCCGCTTTATAACAGCCGTTATTACTTATATAAGACCGATTAAGCCTTTATAAAGTTTAAAAGCTCGGTCTTTTCGCCTTTTAAAAGTTCGCGCTTTATTACCTCCTACTTAAAGAATCCTTTAATAATAATAAGTAAAGCTTGCTCGCTTTTAATAATATCTTAAAGTTTAAATTTTTAAGTGCAGACTTTGTAAACATACGTGTTTAATTATAAATAGTTGGTCGCTTTAACTATTAACACTTCTTTTATACTATTATTAGTATTTTAAAGCCCGAGAACGCGAGGGATTAATTAATTAAGATTAGCGAGTATATTAACGTCGTTATCGTGTTCCGTGTTAGCTTTTTTAACGTTAAAGTAAATGCTATAGTTATCGTCGCTTATAAGTTTAACGGTTTTTTATAATAAGTTTACAGCTTTAGCTAGCGCGGTTTGTTTAAATAAGAGCTTTATAGTTTATTTTTTATTATTAAATATAAGCAGTTATTTAAGTTTATATAGTTTTTTATTAAAATCTAGCCCTTTTTTAAATTTAATAGTAAATGTTATTAAGTACTTAAACCGATTAAGCAGCTTTTTTTTAATAAGCTACACCTTTTTTTATTATAATTTAATAGCTTTTTATAACTCCGACTTAAAAAGTTTAATTATACTTATTTTATAATAGTTAACGGGCTTAACACTAAGCTCTTTTATAACTCGGCGCTAGTCGTAATTTATTATAAACTTAATATTAAACTTGTTTACTTTACGGAAAATGTTTTTAACGTAATAGTTAAACTTATAAAAGTAAGTCGGGGTACTTAGTTAAATATAAGCTAATCCGTTAATCTACTTAAGCTTTACTCGTAAAGTAAATTTTTATTATTAAAACATTATTATATACTTTTTAATTAAACTATTTATCGTAAAATCGTTATTTTAAAATCCGCGGCGAATAGTAAACACTCCCCCTTTTTAAATAGCAGGCTTTTAAAAGAAAAGCTATAAATTCTTATAAATTAAAACATTATATTTTTACTTAGATTTTTATTTAACGTAAGTGAGATTAACGACTTAACTAATCGGTTTTTTTACTTTAAAAGGCTTATTATTATACCACTCTTTATAATCGTCGGCTTTTATTATATAATAAAATTTTAAACTATTAAAAAAGTAAAACACTTTATTTAATTAATTAGTTATTAATAAGCTGTAATATAACTTTATATAATAAAAGTTAATTAAAAAGCGATATAGTTTAATCCGCTTTATAGTTTTTTTTATTTTTAACTACAGGGTTTTTTTATATTATAACTTTATACTTTTTATAATAGCTAATAGCGGAAGCTTAGTTAAAACATATATAATTTTTATAACAACCGACGAACTTAAAAGTATTTCTCTTTTTATAATATAAAAAACTATATTATATAACTTAGCCCGGTAAGCTCTTATAAAAAAGTTATAAAGAGTTAAAATATTTTAATCCGTTAAACGATTAAGTAAGCTGGGATAATATTATTATATAAGGCTTTTTATAATTATCCCGCCTTCGAGTAGAGTGTCGTTAGTAATATTAAAGTCGATATATACTAGTTTGTTTTAAACGACGGACTTGTCGTACGCGGGTTAAAGGTAATACGTTTTTAAGTTTTATTTATTATAAACAACGTCGTGTATACTTATATAGTTTAGCTAAGTTGTAATATTAAATTACCTCTTTTAAAAGCTGTTGTAAGCGCTTAAGGTAGATATAACTGTTATCGGATCGGTTAAGCTTATTTTAAATAATAAAAAAGAAAAGGTAGATTATAATCTGTTATACGGTGACGTAAAAAGAATTAAATAAGTAAGATATAATAGTGTAAAGATAAAGCGAGGAGAGATAATAAAAAGAAATTAGTGTATAAATTAATAAGAAAATTAAAAGAAAAATAAAAAGTTTTAAAAAGGCTTATTTAAAAGTCGTGAACGTTAAAAAGGAGATAAGTTAAGTGATGCTTAAATAAAGCTTGTCGGATCGGTTAAAAGTTAATAACTCTCGTGAGTTTTTATTATCTTTAAGGTGTAGCCTTTTATCGTAAACTATCGTGCCTTTTTAATGCGGAAAGTTTCTCCTTTTCGTTCTTTTTATAAGTGTTTAAAACGCCCTTCTCGTTACTAGTATAAAAGAAAGTAAGTAAATTATAATTAATTAAAGAAAAAAAAGTAAAAAGAATAAAAGGGCATTAAAAGTAAAGGAAAGAATAAAAAAGAAACGAATAAATAAAAGAAAATTTTAATATATTAAATAAAAAGAAGAGGTAGCGAGTAGCTATTACCCGATTAGTTAAACTAGCAATTAAGTTAATCTTTATTAACTTCCTCCTCTTTCTTTTTATCCTTACTTCCCTTTCTTCGCAACTTTAACGTTTTATTAACTTTTTATTAACCGATCACCTACTATACTCCGTCCGCTAACTATAAGCTCTTTACGTTCACTATACTTAAAAAAAAGGTAATATTCTCGCACCTTTACCTCCCTTTTAAGCTATTAAGTTAATATTAACTTAAATCCTTATTACTTTTTAAACGACCCCCGCTATAAAGCTACTTACGCCCGTTATTACCGATAATTATTACGACCCAAAGGAAAAGACCCCAAGATTAGCACTACAGAAAGCGGTCAGACACGGCAAAAGGAAGTCACGTGACTTGGACAAATCATAATAAAACAAACACGGGAAAAGATCTTATAAGGTCACGTAACTAATCACTTTGATCACCACTCGACATAGTGATAATTATAATAATCGAATATTATTACGGTGATTATAATGATCGAAGGTGATCAGCTAAATAAATAAAAGAGCGCGCTCGCTCTTTTGAGTATTAGATAAGAAGAGACTTAGAGCTTTTTAGTATTTAATTTAAGGCTTTAGTTACACACTAATTTGCGATAACTCGTTTATAAACTCGACTATTATATTATATAAATAGACAAGTCTTGACTTAGCTTTATAGTAACCTTTAACTTTTTTAAATTATAACGTTAAACTTTTTAAGTTAAATAGTCGGTTTATAATATTTTAAATATTTTTATATAAATAAGTTAACGCTTACTTTTTATATAATACGAAAAGTATTATAATATTTAAAAGCCTCACCTTTTTAACAGCTTTAATTAAAGCTAATAACTTAACTTAAATTATCGAGTAATAACGCGTTAAAATCTTATAATTTAAAGGAATACTTAACTAACTTAATATATAATAAACCGAGTTTAATAATAAGTTCAGCCTTATTATAAAAGGCTACTTTTTTAAAATAAATAAGCTTATAATATACGACGGTATTAAAAGCACTTTATAAACCTAGTTAACTTAATACCACTTTTATTTACACTATTATAAAGACTAGTTTATTATAAAATTTAATAAAGTCTAGTTCGCAGCTTTACGACTTATTAAAAGCGTTATAAAATAGTTTAAACTACGCTTACACGACTTTTTTAATAACTTTAAAGTTAATAATTAAGACTTTAAAATATAAAAGATCTTTAAAAAATATAAAGAGTTTAAAAATTATATTAAAAACACGTTTAAATCCTTAAATAAAAAAAGAGTAGCCGAACGAGGACTATTAAAGCTGTTTTAAAAAAGATTAGCTTTAAAGTACACAGCCCGTTTCCGACAGCTGTTATCGTAACTCGACTAAAATAACGAGCCTTTAATATCTTAGTTTTACTAAAAACTAAAAGATATAGTTAAAAATAAACTTTTTAAATAAGATAAGCTTAATAAGTTTATAAAATACGTTATTATAGCGGTTTAAATCGACGATAAACTTTATAAACGACGCTTTAAAAAATTATAAAATTTAAAGAAAAAAGGATAAAGGATTACTCTTTTACGTTATAATCTTAAAAAAAAAAACCGGAAGAAAGCTAATATATAAAGACTTAATAAAACTTAATTATATAAGACACGATAATAAAAAGAAGAAAGGAAAATACTTTAATTATAAAAAAAGGGGATATTACGTAAAGGAATGCCGATTAAAAAAAAACCTAAAAGCTAATTACGGAACGACAACTATTAGTGATAAACGCTATCGCTTTTAAAAACTATATATAAGAGGACGAACTTAAAACCATTATAATAATAAAAGAAAAACACGCAAATCTTTATTTCACGGCTTACACTAATAACGACTGTTTTATCCACCTCGAAGAAAAAAAAGCTACTTATTTCTATTTTTAACCTCGGCATTAATACTTAAAATACCTTAAAAACTTTTTAACACGCGATAAGTTGCAACACTACACCTATATACACTGAAACCGCTATTAATACGAAGTAATCGACTAATATAACTACTTTAAATACAGTTAAAAAAAAGACTTATACTAGTATTATTAAAGCTACCACCCGAGCTAAATAAAATAAAATAAGATCTTTAAAGAAACTACTTAATATTAAAAATGTAAAAAGACGGGACGAATAAATAATATTAAAAAACACGAAAAGACTTACAGAACACGATCTCTATTAATTATAAAACAAAAAACTATTGAAGACGAACTACTAATCCTCGTAAAACAAAACTTATAAAAAATAAAGCGTTACTAAAAAGATACCTTTTTAATAGCTTTAAACACTAATTATAATATGTTTATAATCTTAAAAGCTACATTAAACTAAGTAATAAGAAACTTAAAACAGCTTTAAAACTAAAAGATCGAGGAAAACGATATTTTTAACCTTAATTATAAACATCTAACACACCCGAATAATATATAAGTAATATATATTTACGATAAATATATAACACATTTACTAAAGAAGATTTAAAGCGGATTCTTTTTACAACGTTATAAAAACCACTTTATAAATAAAACATTTATATAAAAAGAACTAACTTATTAAAAAATCACTTATATTAATTATAAAAAGGGATACAAACTCTTTTAACTTAAAAACGACTATCTTATCGTTTATTTAAAAAACGAGAAGTAATAAAAGAAATATAGCACTTTAACTTATAAAGTTTACGCGAATAAAAAACTACGAGACTAACACAAGAAAAGAGATTAAGTAAAAAACGAGGAGGGATCCTCGTAGTAAGCCCGTAAAAGATCCCGAAACGAAGCTTAGTAATAGCTTAACATAAAAGATAAAAACATTAAAAAATCTTAATCGATTATAATAAAATCCGCACTTTAACGATAATCGATAATAACGTATAAAGAAATTATATATTAATAGTAATAATAAACTAATATAAAATACTATAAAAAAAGAAGTAAATATTATATAAGCTCACGACTTTTAAAAGAAACTTAACGTCTTATAATAAGGGAAGAGTAGAAAACGAGACTAATTATCTTAATTTAACTATTAATAAAACGACTTAATAAGAATTATTCGATATTACTAGACTACTAACTTACGATATTATACTTGGTTTATTTTAGTTACGAAAGTAGAATCTAATCGTCGACTAGACCACTAGCTAGATCTGTTATAAACGAGTAGAAAAGACAGTATAAACGAGTAAGTAACTAGCTTTTAAAGATAATATATAACAGAGCATTTAAGTAAATACGTAATAAAGAAAAGCGACTTTAAAAACAACATTTATAATAAAAGACGAGTATTAAAGAAATTAAATAAAAACAATAGCGACTTTAATAGTAATAAACACTAAAAGATTAGAAAAAAACTCGATTTTAAAAAAGGTATTAAAAAAATACCACCACTTAAAAAAAGCCTTTAAAGAAAAACACAACGATAAGCTACTACTATATAAACTTTAAGACCACTAAATACCTTTAAAAGAAGGTATATAACTAAAGTTTTTCTTTATCTACAACTTTAACGAGGAAGAATTAAAAGCACTATAAGAATACTTAAACGAAAACTTAAAAAAGGGATATATTAAACTATTAACATCACTAATAAAGTACCTTATCTTATTCGTACTAAAAAAAAACGGAAAATTAAAACTATACGTCGACTATTAACAGCTCAACAATATCACTATTAAAAATCGACACCCGTTACCTTTAATAAAAAAACTACAAGATAAATTAAAAGGAGCGCGCTATTTTACGACATTAAACTTAAAAAGAGCATTTAACCTTATATAAATAATAATCGGAGAAGAATAAAAGACAGCTTTTTAAACCCGATATAAACACTATAAGTATATAATTATACCTTTCAGCTTAACTAACGCGTTAATATCGTTTTAAACCGCTATTAACTACGTTTTACGAGAACACTTAAACGAATTTATAATCGTATACTTAAACGACATCTTAATCTACTTAAAAACATTAAAAGAGCATAAGCGTTATATAACGGCTATACTAACACTCTTACGAGACGTTAACCTCGTAATTAAAATCGAAAAAAGCTATTTTTACACGTAAAAGGTCGATTACTTAAGCTACACTATAAAGCTAAGAAAAATACGAATATAAAACAATAAAGTATAAGCAGTTAAGGACTAGCTTACGTTAACTAACTTAAAAGAAGTACGAGGATTTTTAAGATTCGTAAACTTTTATAAACAGTTTATTAAAAGCTATAACTAAATCGCTAAACCTTTTATAAACTTTATTAAAAAGAACTAACTATTCGAATAAATTAAAGAGCTATAAAAAGCCTTCGAAATAATTAAAAACAAAATTATAAAAAAACTAATTTTTATAAAAGTAGACCTTAAAAAAGAATACGAAGTTAAAACAAACTTTTTAAACTTCGCTATAAGAAGACAGTTAAAATAAAGAAATAAAAAAGGAAAGCTTTATTTAATCGCTTTTTTTTTAAAAAAACTTAACGGATTAGAATTTAACTACTCGATTTATAATAAAAAACTAATAGTAATTATCTACGCGTTTATAAAATAAAGACATTATTTAATTAAAACGAAGCGATAAATTAAAGTGTACACTAACTATAAAAACCTCGTTTAGTTTATAATAACAAAAGTTTTTAATAAACGATAAACACGATAAATAAAATTCTTATCATAATTCGATTTTTAAATCGTCTATTAAAAAAGATTTAAAAACAGCAAAGTAAACGCTTTAAGTAAAAGAGAAGACTATTAAAAGGAAGAAATAATAAAAACGACGTAACTCTTTAAAATTAATAAAGAAGGAGACCTCGTCTTAAAAGAAAAAACAAACGTAATAATGTATTAATAAACACTCGACTCGACCGAGTTCCGCTAAGTATAAAACAAAATAACGATAAAAGAAAAAGACAAGTTGTAAAAATAAAAAAAAGAGTACTATTATTATAAAAAGAAGTACTTATTAAAAGAGATACGTTAATAAACGTTATAAGACATTTACGAATTACTAACGAACGGATATAAAAAAATTAATATAACTTACAACTATATTTATAAACACTTTAACTACTTAAAAATAAAAAAAAACGTTAAAAAAGTTGTTAAAAACTATAACACTTACGTAAAAACAAAAGCGACTCGTTATAAATTATATAAATTACTATAACCATTATAACCACTTAACTAACTATAAAAATCAATTAATTAAAATTTCATTATTAAACTATTTAAATTAAAAAAACATTATAATAAACCCGTCTACGATAATATCTTCGTAACCGTCGATAAATTTATAAAGTACTTACGATTTATCTTTTAATAAGAGGTAAGCTTAATAAAAGAACTCGCTTATATCTTCTTACGCAACGTGGTTATAAACTACAAACTACCGGACGAGATTATTTTAAATAAAAAACTACAATTCGTATTAAAATGTTAAACACACTTAATAAAGCTTATAAGAATTAAGTAAAAACTATCGATAGTATACCACCCTGAAAGTGACGGATAAACCGAGAGGACGAATTAAACATTAAAATAATATTTAAAAGCTTTCGTTAATAAAAAACAAAATAATTAAGCTACGTTATTATTAATAGTATAACTCGTTTATAATAATAACCTCTTTAACGCTATTAAAACAACACTAGCTTATACACTTTATAAATAACACCTTAATATAAATATATAACTATAAGTATAATTTAATAATCCAGAAGTATTAAAAATCTATAAAACATTAAACACGATATACGAACAAGTTTAAAAATAATTAAAAAAGTTTACGAAACAAATAATAACTTAAGCTAATAAACACCGAATTAAAAAACTAATTTTAAAAAAGGGAGACTTAGTTTACTTTAAAAGAACTAACATTAAAACAAAACGCTTAAATAATAAATTAAACTATAAAAAGATTAAACTATTTAAAATTAAAAGAAAAATCTTAAATATTAACTACGAACTTTAACTATTAGTAAAAGCACGGATACACTTAATTTTTTACATCTTACTACTTAAACTAACACTTAAAAACGTAAAATTAAAAATAAAAATAAAACTATTTGAAAGAGAATAAAAAAACTACGAGATTAAAAAAATACTATAATATTAAAAGAAAAAAAGAAGAACCGAATACTTAATTAAATAAAAAAACTACTTAAACGCTAAAAATATATAAAAACCACTTAAACACTTAACGAACTACTAATAAAAGCTTAACGACTATTATTAGCGACACTTACTATAGCTAAAACCTTAGCTAACAACGTATTAAAATCTAACGAAAACAACTCCTTAAAATCCCTTAAAAGAACTAACGAGCTAATAAAGAAGGCGGTACTAGCAGCCACTTTACGCTCTCGCCTCTCCTTCTCTTTAATAGTATTTAGCTCATTTAACGTCTTTAACTTACAACGCGCTATCTCCTTTAAACGAGAAACAGCCTCTTTACGCTGTTTTTATAAACGAGAAAAACAAGCCGCTTTTTTACGAAAACTTTAAAACGAATCTTTAAAAGCCCGTTAAGTAATAAAAAACTCTTTTTCCGCGTTATCCTTTACACCTTTAAAACGGCGAGACTTAAAAAGCAACCGCTTTATTAGATAAAAAAGGGTTAGAACGAGAAAAACTGAAGAAACAAAAAAAAAAAAAAAAAAAAAAAAAACCACTTACGAAGAGAAAAAAGCCTTTAACTCCCGTCGTAAAAACGCCCTTTCCGCACACAATTCGAACAACGCTTATTATTATTTAATATTTAATAAACGAGACCGCGAGAAGAACAACTTAAGTAAAATAACATCTCGACGCTTAATAAATTAATCGAATTAATTAAAGTAAAGCGACGTTAAATAAAGTAAAAAGGTATAATTATAAGAGGACTTATAAAAAAAAAACAAGATTAAGTTCTTTAAAATAAAAAAACTAAAAGAGGAGAATAATATTATAACTTAAAAGAAAAGACTTTAAAATTAACATTATAAAAAGCGGTTAAACACAGCAAAAAAAAGTCACGTAACTTAAACAAATTATAATAAAACAAATATAAAAAAAGATCTTATAAAATCACGTAACTAATCACTTTAATCACTATTTAACATAATAATAATTATAATAATCGAATATTATTATAATAATTATAATAATTGAAGGTAATCGGCTAAATAAATAAAAAAGCGCGCTCGCTCCTTTAAGTATTAAATAAGAAAAGACTTAAAGCTTTTTAATATTTAATCTAAAGCTTTAGTCACACACTGATTCGCGATAACTCGCTTATAAACTCGACCACCGTATTACACAAACAGACAAGTCTTGACCTGGCTTTACAGCAACCCTTAACCCTTTTGAACTATAGCGCTAGACTCTTTAAGTTAGACAGTCGGTTTATAATAATAATAATAAGCTTATAAACGACTTTAGCGACGTTGTTATTATTAGTAAAATAGATCGGTTAAATGTTATTATATTACAAGCCTCTTTTGTTAACTAGTCTTCCTTTTAAACGCCTTTATATCCGCTAATATAAGAAAAAAGGTAACTTCTTTGTTTATTATTATAAAAAAGAGGACACACGCAACTAATTAGTTAAATAAAAGAGTAAAGCTTATAGCCTCGGCGCTTTAAACTAATATAACGAAACTAAGACGTTTTATAATAATAAGAAAAAAGTAACTTATTAAAAAGGCCGATTAGTCTTTAGCCGCACTAGCAGCTGTTGTTAAGACTCTTACTCGTTTAACTCTTAAAGCTAAAGCACTTGTAAAGAGAGCTTATAAACTTAACTTAGCTGTTAAGTTACTAGCTGTTAAAAAGGGCAAACTTAAAGACGACTTTATTAAAATCGTAAACGTAAAGTTTAAAGCTTCTCTTATTAAGCTTATCCCGCTTAAAAAAAGGAAAGAGAAGCTTTTAAAAAACGTTTTTGTTAAAAACTAGTTTTAAAATAAACGATCGGTTATTTTTAATCTTTTTAAGGGCTTTATATTTAAGGTTAAAGAAGTTAAAAAGCGTTTAGTGGGAGACGAGTTTTACGTTTTTTTTTTAAAATTATTAAAGGCTTTTTTTTATTTATTATTCTTAATCTTAAAGTTTTTATAAAAGCTGTTAAGTCGCGTTTTAAAAAAGCTCTTATTATAAAGCGTAAAAAAAACGGTCTTTTATTTATCTCCGTTAAGCTATTACCCAATTAAAGTATCGTCGTTTAACTGATTTTTAATCCGCTTTTTACACACTTTATCTTTTTTATCGAGAAATACTATTACGCGCTAAACTTAATTTTTATTTACGAAATTATCGCCTTTACTTTTACTACGCCTTATAAGGTATAAATTCTTTTAAAAAAGTAAAAAGACCTTTTTACTTACTTTTTTAACTTAAGACTAACACTAAAGTGAAAGGCTTTTTTAATTAAATGTTACGTAAGTAAGAACCGCGCTTTATTTTTATTAAAGCGTTAAACAGCGGGCCTTTTAGTTTAATCTTTACACGATTAGTCGGAGTTTAAAAAAGGTAGGTAAGTTTAATAATTTAAACATTTAAAGTAGAAAACCTTGTCCTTTACGAACGATACGCTATACAGTTCTAGTCCACTTTCGTTATTAAAGATGCTAAGTTCGCTAATGTCTTCACGCCCTTTTTTAAGTGTATATCTTTATTAAAGTATTTTAACGTGTGTAGAAATTGTTTATAGTATATCAATGTTAAAGTTTATTTTTTTAACTTTACGTTTTAACAACCGGCTATTTAAACTATAATTAAGCTTTAAAAGGATAGTTTTTTAACCGATTAAATATAGTTAAGTAATATATTTACTATAAATATCACTTTAAATAAAGCTCGTATAAACTTTAACTAAAATAAAATTAAAATTACTGCTGTATAAGCAGCTATTCGAGATAAAATGCGCGGGAACGTTAATAAGATCCCACCCGTGTTTAAAGAATATAAAACAAAAGCCCTTTTTATTAAAGAAAAAGAACTAAACAACCGAGAGAACATTTTAAATAACGAGTTAACTAAGTATACGTAAGTTATAAAAGCTAAAAGGGCTAATTAGTTAAATAAAACCTAGCTTAATAAGTTCTTTAATCCGGACCCGCTCTTTATAAAGTCGACGCTCGTTATTACGCTTACTCGCCTTCGGCTTTTTTAAAAGCCTTTAATTAATTAGTTATAACAGACTTAATTAAATGTTAAGTCCTTTGTGAGTCTTTTTATACTACGGGCGCGTTATAAAGGTTAGCCTTTTATTATAATAAGGAAGCGTATTAGTAGACTAATTAAGCGAAATAAAGCTTTTAAAAAGCGTTTAGCAATTCTATTAATAATAAAAAAGGTGGTTAAAATCTGTTAAGTGAAGCGCGATAAAAAGGAATAAAAGGTAAAGTAAAACAAGGATACCGACGATCTTTTAAAAGTAAATGATAAGGATGTCGATGTAATAGATGTCGACTAGTTACGCTTTAAAGTAGAGATGTGTACTTTAAGCACTTTATAGCGAGGATGTAAGTGATTTTTTAAACTTATATTTATAGTTTAAGTAGTTTAATCGGTTAAGTTGTTTAATAAATTTAATAAAAGTTTTTAAATCCCTTCTTTATCTCGTATAAATACTTTAATCTTTCTTTTAAAAAAAGTGTTATTTAAAGTGATCTTGTTTAAAGTTTTAAAAACGTATACGTTTTTCTCTTTCGCTTCTTAAACTTAATACAGCCTTATCTACTTATAAGTGAGCTTTATTGATATAAACTTGTTTATCTCTTTTAAGTTGTCTTAAACAAGGATAAGTGTGCCTTTTTTAATTACTTAATCGGTTAATTTTATATAATACTCGTTTACTTTATCTCGCCTTTTAACTAGCTTTTTGCGAAATTTATTAACAGCTAAAGCGGCTCTTTAAACGTTTTCTTTAATACGTTATAATATTTGAACGCGCGTAGTAAAGAGATCTTTACTTATTATATTAAACTTTTAGTTTAAAACTCTTTAAGTTAAAATGTCCGTGTCGATAAGTAGCACCGCCTTTTTATTATAAACTAGGTAAAAAAGTGTGTACTTATAAAAGCGTTATACCGCTGTTTAATTAGCTAAAAGAGCGGTTAAAAGTTAATTTGTTTAGCGATAAAGATTTTTATTTATAAGCTTTGTTAACACGCTAATAATTAAAAAGTGCCCTCCCTCGACTAAGTTATTTATTATAAAGTTGTAAGCGAAAGTAACGATACGAATAATTTTAAAGTTTTAATATATTTAAATCAAGTCTTTTTTAAATTTTAACCCTCTATTAACAACAACCACTATTAAAAAACTATATTAACTAATCACTTAATTTTAAAGAAAGTGTCGAATATTCTTTAAGTTAGCCTTTTTAATTACTACTACTTCGACGTACTTTATTAAGACGTATTAAGCTTTAATAATAAAACCTCGTTTACTTAATCGAGGTAAGTGCGTTACATTTAAGTGAACTTTAAAAAAAGGGGTTAAAAGAGCAGGTTAAGCCACTGTAAGGTCTTAGTAATAATGGGGATCCCACTTTATACATTTAAAACACGAGGCAACCGCTCGGGTTATAGTGTTATATATCCCTCGCTATTAATACTTTGTTTTAAGTAAATAAAACGACGGCTTTACTCTTTTATACTTAAAAGTTTTATAAGCTTATTTAATTAGTTTATATTACGCTTTTAAGTTATAAACCACTTTAAAAAGCAGTTAAAGCGTTTTAGTGTTCTTCCGTTAAAGAATTTTATTATAAATAAAATAGAAATTTCTTTACTATACTAGCTTTTTACGCTTTTAACGTGTTGTCTTTTTTAAAACTTAGTAGTCGATTAAGAAATCTTAAATAACTTAATATTTTAAGTCGAGTGTTTAATCGGTCGACTTTTTATCAAGGCTTTAAGTGTAGATTTATATATCGATGAAATTATCTAAGTCTTCTTTATTTATTTTTTTAACTAAGTCCTTTTCCGTAATAAGCTTACGTAACAACTTATTTACGATAACGTTCTTTAATTTAAAAATGTGTTTTATAATAAAGTTAAAGTTGCGGACTTAAGTAACTTATTTTACAATTAAAGCGCTAAAGACTTTATTAAACGCTCCGTTTAACTAATCGGTTAAAACGTGTAAGTCTGTTTTTATTAAAAAGTGCGTTTTGTAAAAGTAGTTTTAAACTTTTTTAAAAACAACGACGAGTCTGCGGCACTCCCTTTTAATAGTATTATTAACCGTTTCCTTTAAATTTTAAAGTTTTAATTCGTACTTAATTAGCTTTCGTTATCTTTCGAGAACTTATAATAAAACACCACTTTATCTTTTTAAGCTAGTATTTACTTAAAAGACAATTAGTTTAACACTTTCCGAGTAGTTAAGCGTAATAAGTATAAGAGTAAAGGTGATCTTTTCTTTTAGTTTTTAAAAAGCTCGCTTTTATTCCTCGCTTTAATTTTATTTTACTCCCTTTTTAAAAAGTTTATATAAAAGGACACTTGTTTAAGCGCGGTGCTCGATTTAAGCTTTATAAAAGTTAAAGATTTTTAAAAAGTTATAAAGCTTTTTTAAATTAATCGGTGTTAACTATTATAAGATTTTATCGATTTTAAACTTCTTTAAGATTTTATTAAATCCTTTATAAATATATCTTATAATAATAATTAAAGTTTAATATTATTAAGATTTAACTGTTATAATAATAACTCTTATAAGTTTATAATTAATAAGAACTTTATTAACGTTAATTAAGTGTTTTATAATATATTTCTAAATGTTAAAAAGAACCTCTTTGTCTTTATACTTACTTTTCGGTCTTTTAATTATAATGTTATTTAAAAAGAGAAGTGTATAATTAAGTATAAGTCTGTAAAGTAGTCGAACTATAATCTGCTAAAACTACGTAATAGAGTTTATCCCTTTTTATAACAAAGTGTATATATAAAACAGCTTAATAAGCGTCGTAAAAGTCGTAAAGTCGCGGTTTTTTATAACTAAAGTGATTTAGTCGTATCCGGAGAAAAGGTTAAATAACGATAAAATAAAGTATATCGTAAATTCTTTTAAGAACTCTTTAGTTGTAAACGGAGCAAATGTATCTCGGATAATAAAGCGGTTATATTTAACGGTGTTGTTAATTAGTTAAACTCTTTTGTCTTTTTTTTTATTAAGAATTATAAGTTCTAGTATAAGTTATAGCTTTTTTTAATAGTTTTACGTTATAATCGTTATTTTAATAAGTCGATAACTTTTTTTATAAAAGGTTTTAAAATAAATATGCTTTTTAATTAAAAAGCTTAGTACTATTTTAATTTACTATAGTGGCGTTATTAAAAAGTGTAATTTGTTTATATATTTAAAAGTTTAAGTTAAAGTAGATTTTTTGTTAAATAAGATTTACTTTAACACTTTTAACTTTTTAAACAGTAAGATATATATTAATCGGTTTAAGATTTCTTTTATTAAGTTTTTTGTTAATTTATAGCCTCTCTGTTTAAAGCTAAACTTAAGCGTAAGAAATTTTTTAAAGTCTTATCCCGTCGGCTAAAGATTTTTCTTCGCTTTATTTTATTTAAGTCCTCTTTAGTTAACACTACTTTTTAAAATTAACTTATTTAATTATATAGTGTTTATAAGATTACTTTTTTAATTTTTCTTTTTATAAAATGTATTAGTTTTAAGCACTTTTTTCTTTAAATTTAGTTAATTTAACGGATTAGTTAAACTCTCTTTTAAAACCACCTTTGTAAAGAGGTCTCCTCTTTTTATTAATAACTTTAAAAAAGAGGGTAAATGCTTAATATAAACGATGTTAAAAATAACTTTGTTTATATTTAAAAAAGGGACTAAGATAATAAAGTTAACGGCGAGTAAACTTAAATACTCGTCGTTAATTAGTTTAAATTAACTTTCGCCTCTTTATATTCTTTACATATATTTAAGTGTTTAAATGACACCACTAGCCGCGTATTATTTAAGTTTAAACTAGTATAAAGCGTTTTACTTGACTAATTATATATAAAGTGTAACTAGGTGTTAATAATAAAAGGTGTTTTAAAAAGAAGATTTTTACTCGTAGCTTTATACTTTATAATATAAAGGTGAATAAAAATGTTAATTCTTTTAAAGAAAACAATTGTTTTAGTTTAAGCGGTAAACGGTTACGATATTTAATAAAATTTAAAAGACTTTATAGTAGTTAATTATAATAGTAGATTTAATTAAATTACTTTTTTATACGAAATAATATTAATTTATAAGTTAATATTAATTAACGCGTTAATAAAATCTCTAGAGTTAAAGCTTTCGTACACTTTAACGTTTATACGAGGGAGCTTAACTATTTTTATAAAATTAAAAGTAATTATAATAGTTCGCAGCTGTTAAAAATCCTCGTTTTACGTTAATAAGTTAATTAAATTAACGTAAGTAATTAATCCGTCTTTTTATATTTTAATAATCTGTAAGTTAAAGATAAAAAGATCTGTGTAAAAGTTATTTATTAATAGCGAGGTCTTTTTATTTATATAAATAGTCCGCTGCTTTAAGTTAAGTAGTTTTTATATATTAAAAGTTATAGCTCGGGCAAACACTAAGCTTAAAACAAGCAGTTATTAAAGCGTAACTTTTATTTATATATTAAAAGTCGTAGTAAAGACTTACTTATTAAATGCCGTGATAACTAGTTCTGTTATATTCGCGTTTTTTTTTTTAACTTAGCTAATCGGTTATTATATTTAACGACTCGCTCTTTAAACTTATTATATAAACTAACTTATCGTTATCGATTACTACTACGTAAAGGCGAGTGTTATTATCGACTTAATAACGCTTTTTTAAAAGTATATATATAAAGAACTTATTTTAATTTATATTTAACAAGTCTGTTATAAAAAGTTTATATATTATAATTATATTATCGTTTTAAAAAATTCGCTATATATTAGTTTTAAAGCCGGTGTTAAATAGTTTAATAGTTAGCTTAATCGGTTTAAGCTGTTTTAAAAGGCTAAAATATTATATTTTAATATCGACTTTAATCCCGCTTTCTCGTATAACACGCATTTCGTAAGCGCTTAATAAGTTAATATACCTCTTTAAATATAAGTGTAAAAGATTTATAATCTTTTTAACCGGCTAAAATTACTTAATTAAAACGTTAAGAAGTGTAAACTTTTTAGTTGTTTTAAAGTAAAACTTTTAATCGCTAACGTTATAATATATTAAGCCCGCGTTAAAGTCCCGCTTAACTAATAAGTAGTCTTAAGCTATATAATCGAGGTGGTTATAGTAAAAGCATTTATAATTACACTTAAGCCGATTAGAATATTATTAAGTGAAAGATGTAAATTCTTTTATAAAGTCCTCCTTTACGTTATTTATTTAAAGAGTTTTCGTATTAAGCGCTATTTTTACCGCGGGTTTTTTAAAAAGGTTTTAGTTAATAGCTATATTCGCTCTATTCTTTAATAATATTACTTAAAGTTAGCTTATTATAATTAGTTGTTAGTTTAAAGAAAACTTCGATATAGCTTTAATAATGTTATTTACGGTGTTGTTGTTAGTGGGCGCTGTTAAAGCTGCCGCTTAACTAATTAAGTTAAGTTAAATAGTAGCGGCGACAAACAGCATTATCTTAAAGTAAGTTTAGCTTGCTATGTTTAATAAAAGCGTCGCTAAAAACGCTTTAAGGCGATAAAAGCGAAAGTCTTTGTAAAGTAAGTGTTAATTATAAGAGGTAGTGTTTTAACTTCGCGAAACGTACTCGATATTTTAAAAGTAAGTTTAAACGCTATTAAAAAGCTCTTTAAAAGTTATTATATATATTTAAAAGTAGCTTTTATTAAGTCGAGTATTAAGTCCGAGTTTAACTTCGTTAAGTAATACGTTATATAAAAATAACGATTAATTAATTACACTTATATCGATCCCCACTTTTAAAACGTATTTATAAAGCTTTTACAACTCTATTAACAGCGCGTTCGGGTTGCTGTTATATAGCTGGTTAAATTAAACAACTATCTACGATTAAAAAATAGTGATTTACTTTTAATCCTCACCGTTATAAAGTTAAAGTATTAACTTTTTTAACGCTTTAAACTACGAACTTTTTAAGCGTATTAAAGCTAAAGTGATAAAGGTTTTAATAATATCTTATAAGGGCTTTACATAATATATTATAAAAGGCTTAATTCTCTTTTAATTAAGTAAACTAGCTTTATTATAAAAGGCTTCGTATTATTATATAAATCGCGAGACATTAGTTCTTTTAAACTTAATAGTTTTAACTAAGCCGGGTATAAGTATATATATCTTATACGATTTTATTAGGGTTTAAATAATAAATTTTATATTATTAAAAGATAAGGCCGAAGTATTCCCACTTATATTAAAGAAAAGGATTTATATTTAATACTTTAAATTAACTTGTCGTTTATAATAAAAGGTCGAATTATATTACTGTAATGTTACACGATCGGTTATCCGTGCTTCGTAAAAAAAAAAAGAAAAAAGAGAAAATAATAATAGTGTTTAAAAGGGTTATAATAAAAAAAATAAAAAGAATATAATATAAAGAAAATATATAAAAAAAAAGTTAAATACTTAATTAAAAGAAAGTTAAAAAAAGTCGCTGTTATATTTAGCTTTAACTCCCTTTCGTTAATTATTTTATTTTTATCTTTATAATAGTAGATCTTTATAAGCTTTAAGCGCTTTTTCGTAAATATTTAGTTTTTATTTACTTCGATCTTTTTTAAACTAATATCCGAGATTCCTTTTATAAAACAGATGTAGTTTACGGGTAATAAATTATAAGGTCCGCTAGTAGCTTTAATAGCTTTACCCAATCGGTGTAAATAGCACTCTCGCCCCGTTTTTACTAGGCCGTTTTTATATTAACCTCCGTTTAAAGTTTAAAGATCGATAACTTTAAATAGAAACTCTCTTTTACTTGATTTATTATATCTTTTATTTATTTTACTTTTTATTTTAATTAAAAACTAAGTTTTTCTCTTTAATAATAATAAAAATCTGTTATTAATAACGTGTATAAAATTCGTGCGCTGATTTTCACTTTTAGTTAATTAAATCCTCTTTTTTAACTAATTAAAGTAGTTAAATTAGCGTTTAATCTTCGTTTTTAAGTAAAAAACGCTCGCTTTTATTTATATTTATTATAAGTAACCTTCGTTAAAGTAGTTTTAACACCTCTTTTTTTAACTTACGTTTATATAGTTTTAAAAAACAAACTTCTTAAAGCATCCGACAAAGAGTTTATTATTTTATTAGCATTAGCTTTAAGTTTTTATATAAGCCGCTTTTAAAAGCTTTACTTTAAGCTCTCTCTCCGAGACAAGTGTTAAATTAAAACTCTTTTTAATTACTTTTTACTTGTTAAGCCGTCCACCGTTTTTATATAATTAGTCTTTATTTAAAGCTACTAATTATAACACTATATAATCGACTATTTAATATAATAGTTAACTTTTTATATTTTTATAACGTAAGAAAATTTATAAAGTTAAATAAAATAAATATTAAATAGTAACGTTATATAAATATAAATAGTTAATGAAAATTTTAAATAAAAAGTTAAATAAATAAAAAACAAATAAAAAAGAAAACATAAATAATAATATAAATACTTATCTTATTAAAAGTGTTTTACAAGTTTAAAAAACAAAAAACTTACTTAATTAATCTATTCTCACTCGATCATAAACTTCCTCGGTGCTCGTTAAGTCGATACGTCTTTATTAACACAACGAGTCGTACCCGTATTAAGTTCGCTCTTTCTCTCTTTATAAGAGCAAGACCCGATTAACGAGTAATTACTTACCCGTTTATTTCGAGTCTTACTTTTATTACTAGTGAGTGTATATAAAAATAGCGGCTATATAAGCGCTTATAAACATATAACTTATTAAATGTATTATAACGCAGAAGGTTAAAAGCGTGTATTTTAACTGATTAGTTAAAATGCGCGCTCCCGCTTGTCGTATTATAGCCGGTGTTAAAAGCGTTTTTTACTTATTAAATACGTTGTTTTTTAAAAGATTATCGCTTTTTTACAAAATTCTTTTTATTAATATTTTAATTCTTTTATTTTTATTTTATTATACTTATTCCTCCTCTCTTTATAACAGTATTCGAAGTGCGCGTTATTTATATACATTATTACGCGACAGTGCTAGCACGAAGTGCTAATACTACTAATCTTTTACATCTTTATAACATAGTGGTAATTCGCGCACGCTTATCTTTACAAATATATTAACACTTCGTAAGTGTACTAGTAACACCGAGAGGGTCTAAGTTCGATCCCGCTTAGTGCGCCTTTATCGCGCTTATAAGTACGTACGGGACGTAAGCTTCTTAGTTCTTCCCGCTATATAAACACTTAGGGGTTAGTCGTGTATATTAATATCTTTTTAGTGGTACACCGAGGCGGTGTGCTTGACCTTTGAGGACGAAGTTCGAGGGAAGGGGGGATAGTTGTGACGGTATTCGAGGTGCGCGTTATTTATATACGTTGTTGCGCGATAGTGTTAACACGAAGTGTTAGTATTGTTAATCTTTTATATTTTTATAGTATAGTAGTAATTCGCGCACGTTTATTTTTATAAATAAGTTGTAATAGTATTCGAGGTGCGTGTTATTTATATACGTTATTATTATAAAAAAACTTTGCTTTAAAGAGTAGTTAAAACCACCGACGAGGTTTATTATTCGAGTAGGCCTGTAAAAATTTAATAATCGTTTAGTTTAGCCTCTTTATCCCTTTATCTGTTTAAGGGTGGAACGCTATAAAGAGGCGGCGTAATATTTGCCGCACTCTCGTAAACTTTTCTTAGAATTTGCTAATAAAGAGTGTGTCTCGGTCGCTTACGATACTTATTAATGTACCGAAGCGGCATTTTACGTTCTCGTATAATATTTTAGCTAATTTGGCGGCTGTAAAAGTAGCTTTTATTAAAATAAACAAAGCTATTTTAATATACCGATTAACGATAATTAAAATTAAAGAGTATTTTTTATAATTAAGACTAATTACTAGCGGAAGCTGTATAAAAAAGTTTATATTAATCTCTTTAAAAGGGTATTTTAATAAAAGTAACGAGTTAAGCTTATTATACGGCTAGTGTTAAGGTCTCTGAATCTTTTAATAAATCGTATAATTAAAAATGTAACGTTTTACGTCTTCGGCGGCGTTCTTTTAATAGAACTTCCGGTTTAATAAATTTAACGTTTTATTAGCGCTTACGTAACCGGCGCGTATATTATTATAATATATCCGTAAAAGTTCCTCTTGTAATATAGTATAAGCGGGTATAATAAAGCGTCCCTTATAAAATAACACTCCGTCTTCTTTTAAAGTGTATCTTTTATACTAACCTTCTTAGTTTTATACTTTCGTCGTAATGTTAACGATCTTCTCGTTCGAAAGCTGTATAGTAGTAATAATCTTCCGTAGTTTTTACCCCGAGTCGAGGTTTTACGGGGATTTTTCTTATAAGATTTCGGCGAGGACTAGTTATAATAGTGCTAATACTTTAAGAATATATAAAGCCGGGCGCGCCTTTTTTATTATTAAAGCGGCTTTATTTACTTATTTCTAGGGTTTTCCGCGGCCGCGCTTTAATACTACTTTTATTACGTTAATATTTGCGTAAAACTTTTTAGCCTTTTTTATAGTTCGGTGTATTATATTACGTTCTCTTTAAGCGTAGTAAATAGCTGCGATTTAAGCTTATATATCGAGTAAAAGGTGTTCGATTAGTGTTAACTTTTTAATTAGAGTCGGTAGCACGTTTAAATAAGTTACTTCCTCTTTTTAGTAGTTTAGTTTTTTAAATAAACTATTAGCTAAATTTGTCTTCTTAAGTCGGTGCTCGATAAAAAAGTTAAAAATAGCTAGTTTATAAACTTATCTCGCGAGCCGACTTTAAAAGTCTCGAGCTAGGGCTTTTAAAATCCCGGTGAGAGCTTAGTGGTTTATAAAGATAACGAATAGCTTAGGCATTCTTATAAAGTAATACTTTTAATACTTTAAGCTTTTAATAATAGCGAAGAGTTCTTATTAGTTAGTGCTTTACCGGTTCTCTGTTAATATAAGCTTTTAAGACTAGTAAGTAACAAGGTGCTATTTGCTATTATATTATTACGATAAGATGCTTATAATAACGAATTTTAACGCGTTAGTTTTAACCTTTATAAAGAGGCTAAAATCCTAATAACGTAAGATAATTACAGTTTAAAACGCGTGTTTTAAAACGTTAAAAGCCTCTTATTCCTTTAAGCCCTAGTTAAATAAGTTAAAACCTTTTACCGTTAATTCCTCCTTTAAGCAGGTTTATAAGCGGCGATACTAGCTTAAAGTATCCCGCGATAAACCGGCGGTAAAAGTTTACAAATCCGAGTACAACTTATACTTTTTAGTGCGAGGTTAGTATAAGTTATTTTTAAATCGTAATAACTCGGCTCGGGTTTATATTAATACCTTTTATACTAATAACGTAGCTTAAAAAGTTAATCTCTTTTTAAAAGAAAGCACACTTAAAGAGCTTAATATATAGCTCGGCTGCGCGGAGCCTTTTTATTATTTATTTAAGGTACTATTTATACTCCTCCTTACTATTAAAAAAGATTAAGATATCGTCGAGGTAAACGATATAATAAATGTTTAAAAGGCTTATAAAGGCTTAATAGATATATACTTAAAAGGATATAAGCGTATTAGTTAATCTAAATAGTATAACCTAGTACTTAAAATAACTATAACGTATACGGAATACTGTTTTCTACTAGTCCGACTTCTTAATACGTAACTAGTGGTACGCTTCTTAAAAGTTAAGTTTTAAGTATTATAAGGCGCCTCCGAGGCGATTTATAAGTTCGCTAATAAGTAGTAAAAAGTACCGATTTTTAATAATGACTTTGTTTAATCCTTTATAGTTTATATAAAGTCGAAGAGTGTTATCTTTTTTAAGCACGAACAAGACAAGAGCCCCGGCGGGGCTAGTCGAGTGTTAAATCCTCTCGTTCTTTAATTAAACTTTTATATATTTTCGTAATATAATAAGTTATGTTAAGTTAAAAGGGTAAAGTGCTTTAAATAAAGGTTCTTTACCTTCTTCGAGCTCGATAAAGTGTTTTACTCTTTAAAAGGTAAAAAGGTTTTAAACTATAATAGCGGAGGTAATATCCTCGAAGTCTTTAAAACTATCGGGGAGAGAGCCGTCGTTTAACTTAACTTTTTTATTATTAATATATAATATAAAAGGTTCTTGGTCTTTGTAAATATTTTAAATTAACGTAAAGGTCTGCTTTAACTGTACGTTTTAAGCTTAAAACAAGTAAAACTGTTTATTATATAGCGCGAGACGGGTAAACTTGTCCGGTTTAAAAACTATATAAAGTTTAAAATCTTATTCTTAGTTTATTATATAAATCTCGATGTTAAATTTAAATATACTTTTTATCGAGAGGAGGATAAGTAGCGCGCGCTTAAAGCGGTGGATATTATAATATAAAATCTTAATATAATAAGTTTAACTTTTATAATTTATAAGCGTTAAAAGCACGATATATACGTTGTTAAAAGAGATAACTTCTCTTTTTACACTAATTAAAAGAGGTGCTTTAAATAGCCTCTTTTTTTAGCTTTATCTCCTATATATAAAAGCGGCTAATAACGTTAATATAAGCTCCCGTGTTAAGCTCGACGAGACATGTAAATACGCCGGCAAGGCCTTAAACGTAAGCTCGTATTACGAGGCTTAGTTTTAATGCGAAGACCGGCGGGCGGAGCTTCCGCCGCTTTAATTTTCCTTAGATAAGCGAGGGGGCTTCTTCTTTGTTTATCTTTATACTTTTCCCGAGTCGTCGTTAAACGACGAGAGTTCTTCTACTCTTTGTTGCTTTAATTAAAGTTCGTTAATAGCTTAAACTACTACGTTAAGTTAAAAGCGGTTAAAATTACTCTTTTTATTCTAATAATCTTTATTATAATATTCGAGCTTTTTATAGTTGAAATATATATTACTTCTTTTCGTATTATTATTATTATTATTATTATTATTATTATTATTATTATTATTATTATTATTATTATTATTATTATTATTATTATTTTACGTTATAAGCTTAAAGTTAAAAGGTTAATAATAACTACCGTAGTTATTTTTTTAATGTTTTAAGTTTTAAAACCGATCGTCTCGTCGTTTACGTTTTTCTCGTCCCGCTTTTTTTTAGCCGCGAAGCTAAATCTAGCGGCAGAGGCTTTAATCTCTGTTTTAAAAGCGTTATACCTCGTTAATAACGGTCCGCGTATTATAACGGTTAGTGTGTAGTCGTAAAAGTTCGTTTTTAAGTTTAAGTACGAGGCGGATATAGTAGTCGAAGGCTTAAGTATAGTCGTTAGCTTTATCTTCTTTTAACTACTAGTAAAGAACAATGTAAACGTTATAAAAGTTAAAAGGGCTTTAGTTGTATTTTTAACGCGCGTAATAGCGCGTAAAGCGGAACTAGTAGTTTGTTTATTTTAAGTTAATATGTTTTTTTTAAATAAAATTTAAAAATTACTTTTAAATATATTATCTTTGCTCTCTTTTAAAGTCGGTGCTCTTTTTATATACTCGCTAGCGTGTTTAAAAGGCTGCGATAAGCTTAATTTAAGCTTAATAGATTTAAAACACGTTTAACGCAAAGGGTTAAGTAAAGTTCTTTTCTTATATACCCCTAATCTAGTCCTCGACTTCCGTAAGTGCGGTATAGTCGGCGAGGTTCTTAACGTTATAAATAAAAGCTCGGGAAAAGTCTTTAAAGCTAGACGAGGAGTTGCTTTTAAAGGTATCGGCGAGGGTATAAATGTTTACTATAAAGAGGGCAGTTAACCGGGACTTCTGGGCTTTTTAAAGTTAAGACCACAAGTCTTTTAAAGTTATACCTTTTTAAGAAGGTTAAGTTAAAGACGTAAAAGTAGCTGTCGCGGGCTAAGATAAGGGTGTATAAGTGCTTTTCTTAACAAGGAGGTTTCGGACAATGCTTTAAGAGATAAGGTTGTTTAAGACGACGGGATAAGAAGTGTTAAAGGCAAGGCTTCTTTCCACAAAAGAATAAAATACGTATATAAGTAGTTTTATTAAGGGTTTAAAGTTAAAATTTAATATTAAAATATCTTTAAAAGAAGGAGGTATACGAAATAATACTCGAGTTTATCTTTTAAATACTATATTACTAGCTTACGTAGTCTTAAAACAAGTTAAAGTAAAAAGATTTATAATAATATAAACACGTAAAAAGTAAAAAAGGTATAAAAGGAAAACAAAAAGGGCTTAAAAGTGAGTTTAAGTAGTAAATTCGGTGCTTAAAAAGCTTTCACTTATTAAGCCTCTTTTCTCTTTCGAATAAAAGGTTGATAACTACTTACAGTTTATCACAGTTATTTAAATATTATATCTATTACGTAGTTTTATCGCAGCTAGCCCTTTTTCGAAAGGCCTTAATAAACGTAAATAGAAAAACTTAAACGAGTCTCTCCGAGCTTTTAGCTATACCTTATTTAGCGTCTTGTCGAGGCTCGTCGGGCTTTATCAAGAGTCCGCCCTCGAGCTTTTACGAGATCTATAGCGTATATAATAATATAACTTATCCGGAGCCTTTATACATAAGCAGGTGATCTTTTAAAGACCCTTTTTAAAAGTTTAGCTCTTCTTTTAGCTTACGTCTTTTTATAAATTAAGTTTAAAAGAAAAAGAGATAGTTATAACAGTATTCAAGGTGCGCATTATTTATATACATTATTACGCGATAATATTAGCACGAAGTACTAATACTATTAATCTTTTACATCTTTATAATATAATAGTAATTCGCACACACTTATCTTTATAAATATACTAGCACTTCGTAAGTGTACTAGTAGCGCCGAGGGTCTAAGTTTAATCCCGCTTAATACACCTTCGTCGCGCTCACAAGTGCGTATAAGACGTAGGCTTCTTAGTTCTTCCCGCCGTATAAACACTTAGGGGTTAGTCGTGTATATTAGTATCTCTCTAATAGTACACCAAGGCGGTGTGCTTGACCTTCGAGGACGAAGTCCGAGGGAAGAGGGGATAGTTGTGACGGTATTCGAGGTGCGCGTTATTTATATACGTTGTTGCGCGATAGTGCTAGTACGAAGTGCTAGTATTGTTGATCTTTTGTATTTTTGTGGTATAATGGTAATTCGCGTACGCTTGTTTTTACACTCTTTTTTCTTTTTATTTGTTTTTCTGTCTACCCCTTTTCTTTAAAAAGGAAAAGGAAAAACTTTTATTTTTGTTTTAGCCTCTGCTCTTTTTTTGTTTAATTAGTTTAACTAAAGAGGGAGAAGGGGGGGGGGGGGGGGGGCAAATATATACATACTTAATAATAATAATAAAAACGTTTTTACGCTTTACGATAAGTTAAACCTTTTTAACCTTTACGTATACAAGTGTAAAGCCTACCCTTTTACACTTCACGCTTTAAAAAAGAGTCACCGTATCGACCGGAGGATTAAGTTAAAAGCGTATATTAACTATCTCGTTAGCTACGAAAGCTCGAACATCTACCGAATTTAAGTACCGGAGCGCTATAAAGTTATTAAAACGAGAGACGTTAAATTTAATAAGACGTGCTTTTACTACGTTAACGAAAAGAGAAAGTTATAAAAAGCGAAGGCACCGTTTATATTAAATATTAAAGTTTTTTTACTAATAAAAATCACTAAGTTATACACTATATTACGACCTAAAAGAAAAGACCCTAAGATTAGCACTACAAAAAGCGGTCAGACACGGCAAAAGGAAGTCACGTGACCAATCACTCTGATCACCACTCGACACAATAATAATTATAATAATCGAATATTATCACAGTGATCACAGTAATTAAAGGTGATCGGCTAGATAGATAAAAGAGCGCGCTCGCTCTTTTAAGTATTAAATAAGAAGAGACTTAAAGCTTTTTAATATTTAATTTAAGGCTTTAGTTACACACTAATTCGCGATAACTCGTTTATAAACTCGACCACTGTATTATATAAACAAACAAGTTTTAACTTAGCTTTATAACAACTTTTAACCCTTTTAAACTATAGCGTTAAACTCTTTAAGTTAAATAGTCGGTTTATAATATTTTAAATACTTTTATATAAATAAGTTAACGCTTATTTTTTATATAATATAAAAAGTATTATAACACTTAAAAGCTTTACCTTTTTAACAGCTTTAGTTAAAGCTAATAACCTAGTTTAAATTATCGAGTAATAACGCGTTAAAATCTTATAACTTAAAGAAATACTTAACTAACTTAATATATAATAAACCGAGCTTAATAATAAATTTAGCTTTGTTATAAAAAGCTACCTTTTTAAAATAAATAAGCTTGTAATATATAACGGTATTAAAAGTACTTTATAAGCTTAATTAACTTAATACCGCTTTTACTTACGTTATTATAAAAACTAGTTTACTACGGAATTTAATAAAGTTTAGTTTACGGCTTTACGACTTGTTAAAAGTGTTATAAAATAGTTTAAGCTACGTTTATATAACTTTTTTAATAACCTTAAAGTTAACGATTAAAACTCCGAGATATAAAAGATCTTTAAAAAATATAAAAAGTTTAAAAATTATATTAAAAACACATTTAAATCTTTAAATAAAGAGAAAACAGTTAAATAAGAACTATTAAAACTGTTTTAAAAAAGATTAGCTTTAAAGTATATAGCCCGTTTCCGACAACTGTTATCGCGACTCGACTAAAATAACAAGCTCTTAATATTTTAGTTTTATTAAAAACTAAAAAATATAGTTAAAGATAAACTCTTTAAATAAAATAAGCTTAATAAGTTCGCGGAATACATTATTATAACGGTTCGAATTAATAATAAACTTTACAAACGACGTTTTAAAAAATTATAAAACTTAAAGAAGGAAGGATAAAAGACTACTCTTTTACGTTATAATCTTAAAAAGAAGGAAAGAATTAAAAGAAAGCTAACGTATAAAAACCTAATAAAACTTAACTACACGGAACACGATAATAAAAAAAAGAAAAGAAAATGCTTTAACTATAAAAAAAAAGGATATTATATAAAAGAATACTAATTAAAAAAAACTTAAAAGCTAGTCACGGAACGACAACTATTAATAATAAACGCTATCGCTTTTAAAAACTATATATAAAAGGACGAACTTAAAACCATTACGATAATAAAAGAAAAACACGCAAATCTTTATTTTACAACTTACATTAACAACGACTACTTTATCCACCTTAAAAAAAAAAGCTACTTATTTTTATTTTTAACCTCGGTATTAATACTTAAAATACTTTAAAAACTTTTTAACACGCAACAAGTTATAACACTACATTTACACACACCGAAACCGCTATCAATACGAAGTAATCGACTAGTGTAACTACTTTAAATATAATTAAAAGAAAAACCTATACCGGTATTATTAAAGCCACCACTTAAGCTAAGTAAAATAAAATAAGATCTTTAAAGAAACCACTTAATATTAAAAATATAAAAAAACGAAACGAACAAATAATATTAAAAAACATAAAAAGACTTGCGGAACACGATCTCTATTAATTATAAGATAAAAAACTATTAAAAACAAACTACTAATCTTTATAAAACAAGACTTATAAAAAATAAAACGTTATCGAGGAGATACCTTTTTAATAGCCTTAAACACTAACTATAGTATATTTATAGTTTTAAAAGCTATATTAAACTAAATAATAAGAAACTTAAAACAGCCTTAAAACTAAAAGATCGAGGAAAACGATATCTTTAACTTTAACTATAAACATCCGACACACTTAAATAATATATAAGTAATATATATTTACAATAAATATATAATATATTTACTAAAGAAGATTTAAAGCGGATTTTTCCCGCGACGCTATAAAAACCACTTTATAAACAGAACATTTATATAAAAAGAACTAACCTATTAAGAAATCATTTATATTAATTACGAAAAGGGATACGGACTCTTTTAACTTAAAAACGACTACTTTATCGCTTGCTTAAGAAACGAGAGGTAATAAAAGAAATATAACACCTTAGCTTATAAAGTTTACGTAAATAGAAAACTACGGGACTAGTATAAAAAAAAAGACTAAATAAAAAACAAAGAGAGATCCTCGTAGTAAGCCCGTAAAAGATCCTTAGACGAAGCTTAATAATAGCTTAATATAAAAAACAAGAACATTAGAAAATCTTAGTCGATTATAATAAAATCCACACTTTAACGATAATCGATAACAGCGTATAAGGAAATTATATATTAATAGTAATAGTAAACTAATATAAAATACTATAAAAAAAGAAGTAAACACTATATAAGCTTACGACTTTTAAAAGAAACTTAGCGTTTTATAATAAAAAAAGAGTGGAAAACAAGATTAATTATTTTAATTTAATTATTAACGGAACGACTTAGTAAGAATTGTTTAATATCACCGGACTACTAACCCACGACATTATACTCGGTTTACTTTAGTTACAAAAGTAAAATTTAATCGTCGATTCGACCACTAGCTAGATCTATTATAAACAAGTAGAAGGGATAGTATAGACGAGTAAATAACTAGCCTTTAAAAATAACACATAACAGAGCACTTAAACAAATACGTAATAAAGAAAAGCGACTTTAAAAATAATATTTATAATAAAAGACGAGTATTAAAAAAATTAAATAAAAACAATAGCGACCTTAATAGTAATAAACACTAAAAGATTAAAAAAAGACTTAATTTTAAAAAAAAGTATTAAAAAAATACCACCACTTAAAAGAAGCTTTTAAAAAAAAACACGACGATAAGCTACTATTACACGGACTTTAAAACTACTAAATACTTTTAAAAAAAGGTATATAATTAAAGTTTTTCTTTATTTACAACTTTAACGAAAAAGAATTAAAAGCATTATAAAAATACTTAAATAAAAACTTAAAAAAAAGATATATTAAACTATTAACATTATTAATAAGGTACTTTATTTTAATCGTATTAAAGAAAAACGGAAAATTAAAACTATATATCGACTATTAACAGTTTAATGATATCACTATTAAAAATCGACACCCGCTACCCTTAATAAAAGAACTATAAGACAAACTAAAAAGAGCGCGTTACTTTACGACACTAGACTTAAAAGGAGCATTTAACTTTATACAAATAATAATCGAAGAAGAATAAAAAACAGCTTTTTAAACCTAATATAAACACTATAAGTATATAATTATACCTTTTAACTTAATTAACGCGTTAACATCGTTTTAAACCGCTATTAACTACGTTTTACGAGAACACTTAAACGAATTTATAATCGTATACTTAAACGACATCTTAATTTACTTAAAAATATTAAAAGAGTATAAGCGCTATATAACGGCTATATTAACACTTTTATAAGACGCTAACTTCGTGGTCGAAATCGAAAAAAGTTATTTTTACACGTAAAAGGTTAATTACTTAAGCTATATTATAAAGTTAAAAAAAATACAAATATAAGACGATAAAGTATAAGCAGTTAAAGACTAGCTTACGCTAACTAACTTAAAAGAAGTACGAGGATTTTTAAAATTCGTGAACTTTTATAAATAGTTTATTAAAAGCTATAATTAAATCGCTAAACCCTTTATAAACCTTACTAAAAAGGACTAACTATTTAAATAAACCGAAAAGCTATAAAAAGCCTTCGAAACAATTAAAAACAAAATTATAAAAGAACTAATTTTTATAAAAGCAAACTTTAAAAAAAATACAAAGTTAAAACAAACTCTTTAAACTTCGCTATAAAAAGACAGCTAAAACAAAAAAATAAAAAAGGAAAGCTTTATTTAATCGCTTTCTTCTCGAAAAAACTTAACGAACTAAAACTCAACTACCCGATCTACGATAAAGAACTAATAGCAATTATCCACGTGTTTATAAAATAAAGACACTACTTAATTAAAGCGAAGCGATAAATTAAAGTGTACACCGATTATAAAAACCTCGCTTAGTTTATAATAATAAAGGTCTTTAATAAACGATAAATATAATAAGTAAAATTCTTATTATAATTCGATTTCCGAATTGTTTATTAAAAAAGATTTAAAAATAGTAGAGTAAACGCTTTAAATAAAAGAGAAGACTATTAAAAGGAAGAAATAATAAAAACGACGTAACTTTTTAAAATTAATAAAAAAGGAGACCTTGTTTTAAAAGAAAGGATAAACGTAGTAATGTATTAATAAACACTTAACTCGACCGAGTTCCGTTAAGTATAAGATAAAATGACGATAAAAGAAAAAGACAAGTTATAAAAACAAAGAAAAGAGTACTACTACTACGGAAAAAAGTACTTATTAAAAAAGATACGTTAATAGACGTTATAAAATATTTATAAATTATTAACGAACGGATATAAAGGAATTAATATAACTTACAACTATATTTATAAACACTTTAACTATTTAAAAATAAAAAAAGACGTCGAAGAAATTATTAAAAACTATAACACTTACGTAAAAACAAAAGCGACTCGCTATAAACTATATAAATTATTATAACTATTATAATTACTTAACTAACTATAAAAATTAATTAGTTAAGATTTTATCGTTAAACTATTTAAATTAAAAGAATATTACGACAAACCTGTTTACGATAATATCTTTGTAACTGTTAATAGATTTACAAAGTATTTACGATTTATCTTTTAACAAGAGGTAAGCTTAACAAAAAAACTCGCTTACGTCTTTTTACGTAACGTAGTTATAAACTACAAACTACCGGATAAGATTATCTTAAATAAAAGACTATAATTCGTATTAAAATGTTAAACATATTTAATAAAGCTTATAAGAATTAAGTAAAAACTATCGACAGTATACCACCTTAAAAGTGACGGATAAACCGAGAGGACGAATTAAACACTAAAATAATATTTAAAAGCTTTTATTAATAAAGAACAAGATAATTAAGTTACACTACTACTAATAACATAACTCGCTTATAATAACAGCTTCTTTAACGCTATTAAAATAACACTAACTTACGCACTTTATAAACAACACTTTAATATAAATATATAACTATAAGCACGATTTAACAATTTAAAAGTATTAAAAATTTATAAAACATTAAACACGATATACAAACAAGTCTAAAAACAATTAAAAAAGTCTACAAAATAAATAACAACTTAAGCTAATAAACACCGAATTAAAAGACTAATTTTAAAAGAGGGAGACTTAGTTTACCTTAAAAGAACTAATATTAAAATAAAACGCTTAAATAATAAATTAGACTATAAAAAGATCAGACTATTTAAAATTAAAAGAAAAATCTTAAATATTAACTACGAACTCTAACTACTAATAAAAGCATAAATACACTTAGTTTTTTATATCTTACTACTTAAACTAACACTTAAAAACGTAAAATTAAAAATAAAAATAAAACTATTTAAAAAAAAAATAAAAAAAAACTACGAGGTCGAAAAAATACTATAACACTAAAAGAAAAGAAGAAAAACCTAATATTTAATTAAATAAAGAAACTATTTAAACGTTAAAAATATATAAGAACTATTTAAACATTTAACGAACTACTAGTAAAAGCTTAACGACTATTATTAACAACACTTATTATAGTTAAAACTTTAACTAATAACGTATTAAAATCTAACGAAAACAACTCCCCGAAATCCCTTAAAAAAACTAACAAGCTAGTAAAAAAAGCGGTACTAACAGCCACTTTACGCTCCCGCCTCTCCTTCTTTTTAATAATATCTAACTTATTTAACGTCTTTAACCCACAACGCGCTATCTCCTTTAAACGAGAAACAGCCTCTTTACGCTGTTTCCGTAAGCGAGAAAAACAAGCCGCCTTTTTATAAAAACTCCGAGACGAATCTTTAAAAACCTACTAAACGGTAAAAAACTCTTTTTCCGTATTATCTTTTACACCTTTAAAACAACAAAACTTAAAAAGTAACCGCTTTATTAAATAAAAAAGGGTTAGAACGAGAAAAACTAAAAAAAAAAAAAAAAAGAACTACTTATAAAGAGAAAAAAGCCCTTAACTCCCGTCGTAAAAACGCCCTTTTTACATATAATTTAAACAACGCTTATTATTTAATATTTAATAAATAAAACCGCGAGAAGAATAACTTAAATAAAGTAATATTTTAACGCTTAATAAGTCGATTAAATTAGTTAAAGTAAAGCGACGTTAAGTAAAATAAAAAGGTATAGTTATAAAAAGACTTATAAGAAAGAAAATAAAATTAAGTTTTTTAAAATAAAAAAACTAAAAGAAGAGAATAATATTACGACTTAAAGGAAAAGACCTTAAAATTAACATTATAAAAAGCGGTTAAATATAGTAAAAAGAAGTCATATAACTTAAACAAATTATAATAAAACAAACACAAAAAAAGATCTTATAAAGTTATATAACTAATCACTCTAATCACCACTCGACATAATAATAATTATAATAATCGAATATTATCACAGTGATTATAGTGATCGAAGGTGATCAGCTAAATAAATAAAAGAGCGCGCTCGCTCCTTTAAGCATTAAATAAGAAGAGACTTAAAGCTCTTTAATATTTAATCTAAAGCTTCAGTTACACACTGATTCGCGATAACTCGCTTGTGAACTCGACCACCGTATCACACAAATAGACAAGTCTTAACCTGGCCTCACGGCAACCCTTAACCCCTTTGAACTACAGCGCTAGACTCTTTGAGTTAGACAGTCGGTTTATAACACACTATTAAATTAAACGACTTAGTAAGTGATAACGAAAAGCTTACTTTTAAATAATAAAAGCACTTAACGACAGCTATTCTCTTATTAAAAGTCGTTAATATATTAAAAAAGCTTATTTAAGTAGTAATATTAAACTATAAAACAGTAAGCTTCGATATTCACCTTTTATTATTAAAGCCTTTTACACTTAAGTAAACTTTAAAGCCTTATAATAAAACTCACTTTAATACTATACCGGTGGTTTTATAAAGCACTAAAAAAGCTACGATAATAACTGTTATAAACCGATGTCTAACTTAAAGAGTCTAGCACTGTAGTTCAAGGGGTTAAGGGTTGCCGTAAGGCTAGGTTAAGACTTGTCTATTGTGTGATACGAGTATCGGGTTTATAAGCGAGTTATCGCGAATTAGTATATAGCTAAAGCCTTAAATTAAATACTAAAGAGCTGTAAAACTCTTTTTATTTAATGCTTAAGGGAGCGAGAGCGCTTTTTTATTTATTTAAGTGATTATAGTCGATTATTAATTCTTATTAACTATTATTAATTATCGCTAATAATCATTAATTATTATTAATAATCACTAATCGGCGGTGATATATTACGTGATATTATATAACCCTCTTTTTTTAATTTTATATTTTATTTATATAACTTTTCTTTTATTATAACTAACCGCCTTTTATATATATCTTTTTAAAGTCTTTCTTTCTAAGTTATAATATTTAGTAATATATCACGTAATACTATATAACCCTCTTTTCTTTAATTCCGTGCTTTATTTATATAACCTTTCTTTTACCGTAACTAACCGCCTTTTATATATATCTTTTTAAAGTCCTTTTTTTTAAGTCGTAATATTATTCTCCTCCTTTAACTTCTTTATCTTAAAAAACTTAGTTTTATTTTCTTTTATAAGTATCTCCTAACATACCTTCTTATCTTACCTAACGTCGTGTCGTTCTTATTAACTCGATTAAGTCGTTAAGTGTCGAAGTTATACCTTATTTTACTTACAATTCTCGTGGTTTATCGTGCCGTATATTAAACGATAATTCTCGTTATACGAACTACGTACGTCGTAGTCGTATGTGCGATAAAAGTAAAATTCCCGCTTTTTTTTATAAGTGCTTTTTTTCTTTTTTTATTATATTTATTAACTTATTTAATAAAGCGTTTATTTTTTAAGTTTAAGCGACTTAAAAGCGATAAGGAGACTATTAAGTGTAAATAGTGTGCTATTTAGCGAGTAGTGAATAAGCGTTTAACTTGTTTTAATCGCTTATATAAACAGCGTAAAAAGGTTATTATTCGTTTAAAAGAGATAGTTCGTCGTGGTTTAAAAACGTTAAATAAGTTAAATGTTATAAAAGAAAGGGAAAAGGGGGAGCGTAAGTCCGCCGCTGCTGTTATAGTTTTTTTACCGTCGAGTAAAGTTGGAGAGGTGTTTATTTTAAACTAAAATTTGTTTTTTACCGAGGTTTTAATTATAATAAGTATTATTAGTAATAATTAGTAAACTTTTATTAATAGTTCGTTAAGTGCTTAAGTAGTTCTTATATATTTTTAACGTTTAAGTAGTTTTTTTATTTAATTAAGTATTTAATTCCTTTTCCCTTTCTTTAGTGTTATAATATCTTTTTAACTTCGTAGTCTTCTTATTCTTTTTTAAATAACTTAATATCGGTTTTTAGTTTTACGTTTTTTAACGCTAGTTTAAGTAGCGAGACGTAGAAAATTAAGTGTATCCGTGCTTTTTTAAATAGTTAAAGTTCGTAGTTAACGTTTAATATCTTCTTTTTAATTTTAAATAGTTTAATCTTTTTATAATCTAGTTTGTTATTTAGTCGTTTAGTTTTAATATTAGTCCTTTTAAAGTAAATTAAGTCTCCCTCTTTTAAAATTAGTTTTTTAATTTATTTCTTATTAGTTTAAATAATTATACGTTCTTTAACTCTTTTTAGTTACTATCGCACTTATTTATACGTTTTAGTAAGTGTTTAATATATATTATTTACTTTAAGGTTTAGTCTTTTTACTTTTAACTATATATTAATATTTAGATTTTAACCGTAAAGTGCGTAAGCTAGTGTTTTCTTTATAATACTCGAGGTGCTATTATTATAAGCTAGTTATACTATTAATAATAATATTACCTAATTATCTTATTTTTTATTAATAAAAGCTCTTAAATACTATTTTAGTGTTTAATTCGTTCTTTTAGTTTATCCGTCACTCTCGAGGTGGTAAGCTGTTAACAGTTTTTATTTAATTCTTATAAGTTGTATTAAGTGTGTTTAACATTTAGATGCGAATTATAGTCCTCTGTCTAAAATAATCTCGTCGGGTAGTCCGTAGTCGGCTACTACGTTTTATAAGAATGTATAAGCGAGTTCTTTTATTAAGCTTACTTCTTGTTAAAGGATAAATCGTTTATATTTCGTGAACTTGTTGATAGTGACGAAGATACTATTATAAGTTAACCCTTTTAAATATTTTTTAAATTTTAGTAGTTTAACGATAAAGTTTTAACTAATTAATTTTTATAATTACTTAAGTGTTTATAATAATTATAATAATCCGTATAGTTTATATTTATTTAATTTAATCTTAACGTATATATTATAATTTTTAATAATTCTTTTAATATCTTTTTTTATTTTTAAGTAGTTAAAGTGTTTACGAATATAGTTATATATCTTATTAATTCCTCGGTGTTTGTTAACTAGTAATTCATATATTTTTTATAAGGTTTATTAGCGTATTTCTTTTAATAAGTACTTTTTTTTGTTATAATAGTACTCTTCTTTTTGTTTATACTTTTTGTCTTTTTTTTTTAGTTGTTATTTTGTTTTAAGCTTATCGGAATTCGATTAAGTCTATTGTTTATTAATAAGTTGTTACGTTTATTTTGTTTTTAAGTGTAAGGTCTCCTTTTTTATTAGTTTCAAGAAGTTATATAATTTTACTTATTCCTTTCTTTTAATAGTCTTCCCTTCTGCTTAAAGCGTTTACTCTTCTATTTTCTAATCCTTTTTAATAAACAATTTGAAAGTCGAATTATAATAAAAATTCTACCTATCGTGTTTAACGTTTATTAAATACCTTAATTGTTATAAATTAAGTGAGGTTCTTATAATTTATATAAACTTTAATTTATTATTTAACTCTAATTAAGTAGTGTCTTTATTCCGTAAATATATAAATAATAACTATTAGCTCCTTATTGTAAATTAAGTAGTTAAGTTCTAAATTATTAAGCTTTTTTAAAAAGAAAGCGATAAAGTGTAGTTTTCCTTTCTCGTCTTTTTATCTAAGTTGTCCTCTTATTATAAAGTTTAAAGAGTTTGTTTCTACTTTATATTCTTTTTTAAAGTCCGCTTCTATAAGTATTAAGTCCTTTATAATTTTGTTTTTAATTACTTTAAAGGCTTTTTATAGTTCTTTTATTTAAGTGAATAGCTAGTCTTTTTTAATAAAGTTTATAAAAGGTTTAGCGATTTAGTTGTATTTCCCAATAAACTGTTTATAGAAGTTTATAAATTTTAAAAATCTTTATACTTCCTTTAAATTAGTCGGTGTAAGCTAGTTTTTAACTACTTATATCTTGTCTTTTTACATTTGTATTTTTCTTAACTTTATAATATAGCTTAAGTAGTCGACCTTTCGTGTATAAAAGTAGCTTTTCTCGATTTTAACTACGAGGTTAACGTCTCGTAAAAGTGTTAGTATAGCTGTTATATAACGCTTATACTCTTTTAGTGTTTTTAAGTAAATTAGGACGTCGTTTAAGTAAGCGATTATAAACTTATTTAAGTGTTTTTGTAAAACGTAGTTAATTATAGCTTAAAACGATGTTAGTGCGTTAGTTAGGCTGAAAGGTATAACTATATACTCGTAGTGTTTATATTAAGTTTAAAATGCTGTTTTTTATTTTTTTTTTAAATATTATTCGGATAAAGTTAAATACTCCTTTTAAGTTTAGTGACGTAAAGTATTATGCCCTTTTTAATCTATTATATAGTTTTCGTATTAAAAGTAATAAGTGTTGGTTTTTAATAATAATATTATTAAGTTACTAATAGTCGACGTATAATCTTAATTTTCCGTTCTTCTTTAATACAAATAAAATAAAGTATCTAACTAATAATATCGAAGGTTTAATATATCCCTTTCTCAAGTTTTCGTCTAAATATTCTCGCAACGTCTTTAATTTTTCTTTATTAAAGTCATAAATAAAAAAGAACTTCGGTTACGTGTTTTCTTTTAAAAGTATTTAATAATCTTATAACTTATATAATAATAATTTATTGTTATTTCTTTTTTTAAATACTTCTCTTAAGTTATAATATTCTTTTAGTATTTTTTTTTAAGATTAAGTCGTTTCTTTATTTTAATTCTTTCGCATTCGTCGTAGCTAAAGCTATTATAGTTTTAAGTTGCTTGCTTATATACTCGTCTTTTATAATAGATATTGTTTTTAAAATCGCGTTTTCTTCTTATACTTTTACTTAAGTGTCCCGCTATATACTATCTTTAAAAGCTAAGTGCTTCTTCGTTTATGTTGTCTCTTTTACTCGTTTATAACAGATCTAGTTAATAGTTTAGTCGACGATTAAATTCTACTTTTATAATTAAAGTAAACTTAGCATAATATTATAAGTTAATAGTTTAGTGATGTTAAATAACTCTTACCGGGTTTCTCTATTAATAGTTAAGTTAAAGTAATTAGTCTCGTTTACCACTTTTCTTTTATTATAAAACGCTAAGTTTCCTTTAAAAGTCGTAAGCTTATATAGTGTCTTTTTTTCTTTCTATAGTATTTTATATTAATTTACTATTATTACTAATATATAATTTTTTTATACGCTGTTATCGATTATCGTTAAAGTGTGGATTCCGTTGTATTCAACTAGGATTTTCTAATATTCTTATCTTTTTTATCGAGTTATAGTTAAACTTCGTTTTAAAGATCTTTATAAGCTTATTATAAAAATCCTTTTTCGTTTTTTACTTAGTCTCTCTTTTAATACTAGTTTTATAACTTTTTATTCGCGTAGATTTTATAAGTGAAAGTGCTACACTTTTTTTATTATTTTTCGTTCCTTATATATACGATAAAATAGTCGTCTTTAAGTTAAAAGAGTTTATATCTTTTTTCGTTATTAATATAAGTGATTTCTTAATGTACTAGTTCTTCTTCTTCGAACATCTCTTTAACTAGGTGGTTTTAATACCGTTAAAGAAAAAATCCGCTTTAAATCTTTTTTAATAAGTGTTTTATACACCTGTCGTAAATGCATATTACTTAAGAGTTATTTAAGTACGCCGAGTGCTTATAGTTAAAGTTAAAGATATCGTTTTCTTTAACTTCTTAATTTTATAGTTATTTTAAGTTTCTTATTACTTAGTTTAAAATAACTCTTAAAATTATAAACATATTATAATTAATATTAAAAGCTATTAAAAAAGTCTTTCCTTAATAGCGTCGTATTTTAAGCAGTTCTTATTTTATAAAGATTAGTAAGTCGTCGTCGATCGTTTATTATCTTATAATTAATAACGTCTTAGTATTATATCCTTTCTCGTGCCTTTTAATATTATCGCTTCGTTTTATTTTTCCACATCGTTAGCAGGTGGTTTTTTACTTAAAGATGTTGTTTTGTTTTATTTATTTAAGATAGTAGCTTTAATAGTGTTAGTGTAAGTCCTTTTTTTACTTATACTTTAAGTAGTTGTATTATTTTACCGCTTTATAAAGGAATCTCCTCTAATAAATATAAGAGTGGTAGTATAGTCCGTCTCGAGTGGAAAAGTTCTTAGGACATTCTGAACACTAGTATTTAGCTTTCGGGTAGAAATAAGTGGCTTCCTTCTTTTCGTAATAAATAGTGTAATCGTCGTTAATACAAATTATAAAGTAAAAGCCGGCGTATTCTTTTTTTATCGTTATATTTATTATTAGTCCTTCTTCTTTTTCTTATTAATAATCTTTTAAACAAATAGCGCTTATTACTAATAATTACTGTTTTTAAACTAGTTTTTATATTTTCTTAAAGCAACACTCTCAAGCGTAATATCCTTCTTTTTTATAGTTAAAACACTTCCCTTTCTTCTTCTTTTCGTATCCCGTTTAATCGAGTTTTATTAAATCTTTATATATTAACTTTCTTTTAACTTTCTCTTTTCTTTTGAAAGTTAGCGTAAAGAAGTGGTTTTTTATCCTTCTTTTTTTTAACTTTATAATTTTTTAAAGCGTCGTTTATAAAGTCGGTCGTCGATCCGTACTGTTATAATAATATATTCCGCGAAGTTATCGGGTCGGTTTTATTTTAACAATTTATCTTTAACTATATCTTTTAGTCTTTAATAAAATTAAAATATTAATAGTTCGTCGTTTTAATTGAGTCTTAAAGATAACTGTTAAAATTAAGCTATATACTCCGACGCTAATCTTTTTTAATATAGCTTAAAAAGTCCTCTTTCCACTACTTATTCTTCGTTAAAAGAACCGAACGTGTTTTTAATGTATTTTTTAAACTCGTTGTAGTCTTTAAACACTTTTTGTGTTTCGCTGTTTTAATTATTAACTTTAAGGTTTTTGAGAAAGTCGCGTAAGCGTGGCTCGAACTATTTTAAAACACTTCCTTTTAAACGTGAGGTTGTAAATTAAACTTTTTAAGAATCGGTAGTGAACTATCTTTCGTAATAGCGTAAGTAAAAGCGATATTAAGTTATTTAAGCTTATAAAATGCCTTTAGTGCCGTCGTAAAAAGGGGGCTTGTTTATTTTAAAGGGGCGTCTTTTCACTATAACGTTGAATTTAAAATTAAGTTTAACTTATTACGTATAAAGCTAATTAAACATACCTTTAAATTAAACGATTTTATTATATTACTACTTAATAATTTAAACTAAGTTAGTAGTTTTAACCGAGGCTATTAAAAGGGTAAAGCTTTTAAGTGTTATATTACTTTTCGTATTACATAAAAAGTAAACGTTAACCTATTTATATAAAAGTATTTAAAATATTATAAACCGATA
Source organism: Raffaelea albimanens (assembly GCA_002778245.1). Taxonomy (NCBI): domain Eukaryota; kingdom Fungi; phylum Ascomycota; class Sordariomycetes; order Ophiostomatales; family Ophiostomataceae; genus Raffaelea; species Raffaelea albimanens. The sequence goes on along the minus strand of PCDJ01000006.1, from coordinate 2,151,165 downwards.
TCTAACTTAAAAAGTCTAGCGCTATAGTTCAAAAGGTTAAAGGTTACCGTAAAGCTAAGTTAAAACTTGTCTATTATATAATACAAGTATCGGGTTCACAAGCGAGTTATCGCGAATTAATATATAGTTAAAGCCTTAGATTAAATACTAAAAAGCTATAAGACTCTTCTTATTTAATACTCGAGGGAGCGAGCACGCTCTTTTATTTATTTAAGTGATTATAGTTAATTATTAATTCTTATTAACTATTACTAATTATCGTTGATAATCACTAATTATCACTAATAATCACTGATCAGCGGTGATATGTCACGTGATACCACGTGACCCTCTTTTTTTTAATTCCGTGTTTTGTTTATGTGACCTTTCTTCTGCCGTGGCTGACCGCCTTTTATGTGTGTTTTCTTGGGGTCCTTCTTTCCGGGTCGTAACATTCTTCTTACCACTAATAACCCCGATAAACTTAACGATACGATTATCGTAATTATAAGGCCGTCACCGTATAACGATAAAAAAGATATAAGTGAAGTAAACTTAAACGGCGAAACCGTTAAGCTTGCGCCGAGGTAGCTTACACCTATTTAACGGTTAACGCGAGACTGTAAGCTTACTCCGAAGAGTGAATAATATAAAGAGTAAGTGAATAAAAAAGGAAAAGGTAAAAAAAGCTTTACTTATATAACGATATTAAAAACTAAACTATATCGTAACAATTTACCTTTTAAACTATAAAATAAGTAAAAGTACTACTCCTCGCTATATAAAAGGTAATAAAATATAGTAAAAGATATAAAAATTAATATAATATTCGATATAAGCACTTTTAAGTTTATAAAAATAATTAAAAAAGAGTAAGTATTAAAAAGCTTAAAAGAGATCCCTTTAAAATAAGTGTATAAATACAAGTTCGATAAATTTAACTAGTTAATAAAGTTTAAAGCGCGCCTTTACGTACGTAATAATCTTTAACTAGATTTAAGCTTAAACACCTACGCTTATACACTCGTATTTAAGTTATTACGCACTCTCCTCACCCTTATTATTAAATAAAACTTAAACGTAAAACAAATAAATATCACTAATACGTTTTACAACCTTAAAATAATAAACGAAGAGGTTTATATTATACTCCCGCGCTGTTACTATAAGTAAAAAGAGAAGGTGAGAGTTATAAAAAGACTTTACAAACTAAAAAAGTCTCCCCTATTATAATAAGAAGAACTCACGAGAGCACTTAAGGAGATAGGATTAAAGAGGACGATTAAAGACTTTTATATTATAATAAACAACTTTTTAATTATATTCTTTTTCGTTAACAATATTGTTTATACTTTTAAAGACAAATACGAGAAGGAAGCGAGGGAGTTTATAACAGAAATCAGTTAACGGTTTAATATTAAAAACCTCGGTGACTTGTATATATTTTTAAGGATAAAGGTTATTTGTAATAAAAGTTAACGCAGGCTTTAAGTTAACTAAAAAGCTTATATTAAAAGAGTATATATAAAGTTCGGCCTCTTTAATAACAGTAACCCGTATACCCCTCTTTTAAGTGTTACGATAGTTTTAAACGAAAAGTAAGTAACGCTTTAAAAGTAAAAGGAGTATAGTAAGAAGGTTAGCACTAAATTATAACTATCGAACGTAGTTAAGCTTAACGTAGCGTACGTAGTAAATCTACTATTACGATATACGTACAACCTGTTAAAACACCACTAGTATAACGTTAACCGTTACTTCGAATACTTTTACGCTTATAAATAACTAGCGTTATTTTACGATAAATTAAAGCCTAGTCTAATTATAAAAGTGTTTTATAATACTTTATTTATAAACGACGTAAATAACTGTAAAAGCTTATAAAGCTTCGTTATTAAGTTATATAACAGTCTAGTTAAATAAAAAGTAATAAAATAACGCACCGTTAGCTTATTAATTATAAAAGTAAAGTTATTATCGTTAACTAATTATATAAAACACACGTTTATAATAATAAGACTTTTTAAAAGTATTACTTTTAATATAAAAGAAAAAACGATTATTTAATATAATAACCGTTAAATTATTCGTCTCGTAATAAAAAAAGTAAGTAAATTTAAAACTACTCTTTACTACGTTAATATTTATAACGTATAAGTGCGTAAGTAAGTGTAGTTAAATATAATAAAAGTCGTTTACGTATTTATTAAAGAGTAATAAATAAACGGCTTTACGAAGAACTTAAATAAGCACAACTTCACGAGATTTATCACTCTCTTTAAAATATAAGACGTGCCTCGAGAATTAATAAACTCCTTTATAGCGTTAAAAGTTTAAAATAAACACCTTTTTATAAGAAAACTAAACTATTTTTCTCTTAAACGTAGGTTTTTTAGTTTAATAAGTTAATATAAATATCGGCCTTTTTAAAAGGGTGTGTTAAGATAATAAGATATTAATCACCGGAAACGGAAGGGATTATACCGAGGTGTGACCCTTATTTTCTTAAGGGGTGATTAACCTAATAGAGGTCATCGGAGGCAAGTCACTTAACTATCGGAAGGTATCGGAATACACCTGATTTTCATGTATTTAGCAAGACCGGTGCTACGTAGTCATGGTCTCTCCTGAAAGAAAAAGACAAGCAATTCTCAATGATTTTCTCTAACTGTCGGCTCGACAACTCTTACTAAGCGAGTATGGGGTAGATCAGGTCAACTGCCGCTAGTTTAAAACCCGCCAAAATCCCATCCCAGCCCAGATGGGAAAAACTGCTGAAAAGGCCGAATTTCAATTTTCGCCCCAGAAATCTCCCATCCCACCTTTTTTCTTCCATGCCTCTACTGCCACCACGACCGCCGCTGCGCCCGCTGCTCCTCTCCCGGCCCGCGCACCTGGTGTCGTCGGCCCCGTCTCGGCTTTTGTCGTCTCGTGTCCAGCAAATGCAGAATCAAGGACGGTTTTTCCCGGCAAAGTCTCAAGATCTCCCTGGCCGGTCTCCAGCCGAGGCCCGGTTCTCGTCGTCCAAGGGGTCTTTGTCATCTCCGTCCGCGCCTCTCCAATCACCTCCCCCCTCGTGGTGGTCCCCCGCCATGGCGCCAGACGAGGTCTCCAAATACCTACAGCAGGACCACGACCGCGTCTTTGCCAGCAACCGCGCCTGGGCCGCCCAGATGCGCAGCCAGGACCCGGACTGCTTCGTCAAGCTCGCCGCCGGCCAGGAGCCCGAGTACCTCTGGATCGGCTGCAGCGACTCGCGCATCCCCGCCGAGCAGATCACCGGCCTGCAGCCCGGCGAGGCCTTTATCCACCGCAACATTGCCAACCTCGTCTGCAGCATCGACGTCAACGTCATGGCCGTCATCAACTACGCCGTCGAGCATCTCCACGTCAAGCACATTGTCGTCTGCGGCCACTACGGCTGCGGCGGCGTCAAGGCCGCCATGACGCCCAAGGACCTCGGCCTGCTGAACCCCTGGCTGCGCAACATCCGCGACGTCTATCGGCTGTTCGAGGCGGAGCTGGACGCCATCGAGGACGAGACGGCGCGGTACGACCGCCTGGTCGAGCTCAACGTGATGGAGCAGTGCCGCAACGTGATCAAGACGGCGGCGCTGCAAAAGTCGTATGCGCAGCGGGGGTTCCCCATTGTGCACGGCTGGGTGTTTGATTTCCGCAACGGGCTGCTCAAGGACCTCGAGATTGACTTTGCGGCGATGCTCAAGAGCATTCAAAAGATTTACAATCTGACAGAGGGGTGATAAACGCATTCAAAAGGTTATCTGGCAGAGGAGAGAGAGGGCTAGATGGTCAACAAGAAAGAAAACAAAAAATGTAACAAACGCATATTTGGAGTCTGGGGGGATTAAAGTACGAATAGAGTATATGGCATATGACACGCGTCAGTAGACAATAGAGAGAGGCAGCATTCAGTTGAGGTGTCCAGCACATTGCAGTGTACGTAGATCATGTCGTAATGCAAAACAGGACATCACAGGAGCAGCATGGCATGGCCAGGATTGCATACGAAACAGTTCATTTTGAGTGACAGGACTCGTCTGACAACTTTACAGCAGGTGCCGTTTCGGGCGCCGCGGCGTCGATAGCGACGATGCCGTTTGACGTGGGCAAGACGCGGATCCCTAGAGATGTTTCGCAGTGTGTATCAGTATTCGTCTTCTCGTGTCTATATATGCTTATTCTTTATATGCGGGTTGAGCATGTCGTTAAGCGTTAGCTGCCATGCGGGTTCGCTCGAGCGTAGGTCGGCAACGTTGCGCAGCCCCTCGCCGGACGATGGAAACTTGTCGCGATCCAGCCTGACTAGGCACCAGTCTCTGGTTCCTTGCTTGCGAATGTTTTTCTCCTGCTGTCGGTTGCACCGTGCTTGATCGCTGTTCCCATGCTCATGCTCTTGCAGTCTGCTTCGACTTTCCTATGTAGGCCATTTCCCGTTCAAAAATACCCGGATCCTTGAAAATCAGAACCTCACGCAACTGAGAGCTTCTTTCCAGCGCATCCACCATCATCGCCTGCCGTATCCAATGCAATCGCGGAGAGACGGGCGACCTTTAGATCATAGTGACGTGTCAGAGATGGGTCAGTGTTGGTCCTTGTCCTTCCGTTCTTTTCCCTTAAAGACCCTGCAATTCAACTCTCGTAGACTTACTTCCCTTCAGTCCCCCCCTCGGCCATCTGCCCCATCCCAAGTTCTCCCAACAGCAACTGCACTCCAAAACAGTCCCCCATACTACAACACTCGCCATGGTGTCTGCAGGCAGTGTCGCCGTCGCCGAAGCTGCCCTCGCGCAAGCCCGCACAGCCTACGCCCAGCGCAACCCCGAGTCGGAGCCGTCTTCACCGCGAAACCGAAAAGTACATGCCCGGCGGCAACACCCGCACCATCCTGCACGTGTCCCCGTTCTCGCTCATGTTTGCGTCGGGCCACGGCGCCGAGCTGACCACGGTCGATGGCGACACGTACCTGGACCTCCTTGGAGAGTACAGCGCCGGCGTCTTCGACCACTCCAACCCGCGCATCAAGGCCGCCGTGGCTGCCGCCCTGGACAAGGGCTGGAACTTTGGCGGACAGTGCACGTTACGAAAAGGTCCTGGCGCCAGAAAGTGGTCGAGCGCTTTGCGCCGAGCGGCATCGACAACATTCGCTTCGCCAACTCGGGCACCGAGGCCCAACACATTTGTCATTGCTGCCGCCATCAACTTTACGCGCCGCACACAAAAATCCTCGTCTTCAGCGACGGCTACCACGGCGGAACCCTTATATTCGGCAAGGATTATATTGAAGAAGAGCATTGGCCCTAAACCCGCCGCTGCCCACCTCCGACATGCCCCACGACTACGTCTTTGCGCCGTTCAACAACAAGGCCGAGGAGACCGCGGCCATCCTGGCCGGCCAGCCCGAGGACAGCCTGGCCGTCATCCTGATCGAGCCGCTGCAGAGGTCGGGTGGCTGTCGCAGGGCGTCGCGCGAGTTTCTGCACTTTCTCCGCGACCTGGCCACGGCTCTCGGGGCGCTGTTCATTGCCGACGAGGTCATGGCGTCACCTCTGGGTGTCCACGGCTACTGCAGCACCGTGGGCGTCAAGGCGGACATGGTGTCGCTGGGAAGGTACGTCGATGGCGGCATGAACCTTTGGATAGTCTCTGATTTCTTGTTTTTCAACTTTAATCTGTTTCTAGTAGGCTAGTATTACATGCGGGGCCAGAAAAACAGTGCTTGTTTGGTGTAAAAGAAACAGTTTTAAAAAATGAAAAGGAAGGAAACATCTGGACAATAATAATAAAACAGAAAACGAGACCGTGGAATTGTGCACGAACAAACACGCCTTTCAAACGGCCTGGACTCGCTTGGCATTATTCGTCGGCACCAGCTAGGTGCCGTCGGCATTCATGCCGGAGATCACTTCCTTATCCAGGAAGAACTCATCGACGTCTTCATCCTCCTCGCAGCCCTCTGTAAGAGGGGCCGCAGACCCAAGGGCAACCAGGGCGGAGGCTGCAGTGTCGTTGTCATCTTCTCTCCCGACAGGCTCAGGGTGCTCGGCAGCCCCGGACATGGCTGCCAGCCGAACAAGGACCCACTGGAGCTCCAAAAGGTCCAGTGAAGGAAGATGCTCCGCATCACTGGCCTCGATGACGAAAACTTGGCCCGTCTCGATGGGAAGCCCGCTTTTCCTGTGGGACAGAGTCCCGTTCCTGCCCCGCTCCATGTTGCCTTTGTTATCGCTGTAGGCGTGCGCGAAGCCATGCTTGTCGCCGTCGTCGTCATCCATGCCAGCCATCTCCCCCACTAGCCGGTCGAGGGCGGAGGAGTCGTCACTAGGCGCGGGATCTTCGGGTCTCCGCAGGCTGCGTTTCAACCAGTGGAATTGAACCCAAACCTGGTTGCGTTCGGCGGCCCGGGGGTCCCTCAGAGGCTTCAGGCCAAATCTGGCAGCTCCCCAGAGCGCGTGCATATGCTTGTTTAAGCACACAATGTTCTTGGCCGAGTCGCTGATGCCTGCATCTTGACACTGGGAGTACCACGTGTCGGCCTTGTCGGTTCCCCAAAACATTGCCAGGAAAGACATGGTGAGGTTTGCTGCTGTCTTGTCCTTGCCCGCCGAGAACGGGAAAATGTGGGCGCCATCGGGATACGCATATTTTGTCAAGACACATACATTGCCATCACGCTGGTAGGCGGTGGTAGTGGCTGCCCGCTTGCGGTGAAGACTCGGGCTCTGTCTGGGCGGTGTAGTCGGGACCAGTGCTGGAGCTGGGGATGGAGCTGGAGCTGGGGATGGAGCTGGAGCTGGGGATGGAGCTGGAGCTGGGGATGGAGCTGGAGCTGGGGATGGAGCTGGAGCTGGGGATGGAGCTGGAGCTGGGGATGGAGCTGGTCCTGGTCCTGGTCCTGCCTCTCGCTCTGACACCTCTTTCTGTCTTTTCTCACTGGGACTGCCGGGGACCGGGCTGTTCGCCTTCCGCTTCGTGTCCATGACGACGGTCATTTGAGCCGACCGCGTTTGTCCAGATTGGGCCACAAGGGGGGACGACATGAACGGCGAGTATCCAGAATGAGGGCCTCGCTTCGGAGTCCAGGTCGGCGTGTTTTTGGCGGATTCCTTGGCCGTCTCCGCAAGGTTTCCCTTAGCAAGGACTAGAAGAGCACGAAATAAAGCGTTAGAAAACCCTGCAAAAGTGGAAGGTCAACTGGGGGACATACAGAGGCGGAGAACCTGGGTGGCCGTCGAATTAAAACGCGCTTGGGAAGAGCCGAGGACGGCTGCATTGACTTTCGCTGATTCGACCTGGAGGCTGAGTATCTCAGTGGGGGCGAGGAGAAAGAGCGCCACAGTCGTCGTGGTTATCTTAACATCGATCCATCTCGAGGTGCGGACGGCGTCGATAAACTCGTGGAGGAGACGACGTCTGTCCTCGAGGTCGTTGACATTGTCCTCGACCGGCTGGACCATGCACTCATCCTCGATCAGCCCTTGGAGAAAACGCGGCGTTATCGAGTTTTTCCGGAACAGATCTATCGCCAAACGGATGATCTCCTCCTCAGACGGGGCCATGGCTGAATGCACGCGTTGCACGTTGTGGATGGTAGAAAGACAGATTGCAGTTGTGAATGGTAGAAAGTGGATGGTAGAAAGTGGATGGTAGAAAGTGGATGGTAGAAAGTGGATGGTAGAAAGACAGATTGAAGTTGTGGATGGTAGAAAGTGGATGGTAGAAAGACAGATTGAAGTTGTGGATGGTAGACAAGACAGAGGTAAGCCGCCACTCATATAAGAAGTGAAGAATACTGTCAACAAAGGTGAGATGAATGATTATTGATGGAAAGAGCGCCCGACGTTATGTGGTGGAAAGAGCGCCAGACGTTATGATGGAAAGAGCGCCAGACGTTATGGTGGAAAGAGCGCCAGACGTTATGATGGAAAGAGCGCCAGACGTTATAGTGGAAAGAGCCTGTTGCTAGTCATGTGATAATACTAGAATACACTGTGGGTCACCTGATCCCATTAACCCTTCTTACACGTAATAAATGCCGGATGCGGTCTGTTTACGAGAGGTGTTTTCTTAAGAAAGAGCGCCCGATATCATAATTGAAAGAGCGCCCGACGTCATGATGGAAAGAGCGCCCGATGTCATAATTGAAAGAGCGCTCGACGTCATGATGGAAAGAGCGCCCGATGTCATAATTGAAAGAGCGCTCGACGTCATGATGGAAAGAGCGCCCGATGTCATAATTGAAAGAGCGCTCGACGTCATGATGGAAAGAGCGCCCGATGTCATAATTGAAAGAGCGCTCGACGTCATGATGGAAAGAGCGCCCGATGTCATAATTGAAAGAGCGCTCGACGTCATGATAGAAAGAGCGCCCGATGTCATAATTGAAAGAGCGCCCGACCTGTTGTGATAATTATAACTAAAATACACTGTGGGTCACCTGATCTCATTAACCCTTCTTGCACGTGACAAATGCCGGTCTGTCTGCAAGAGGTGTTCTATTAGTCATCATTCGAGCCAATCATATACGTATATTCGTGGATGTAGCGATGACGTTATGTATATGCTGACATAAGCAAGGAAAGAAAAAAAAAAGGAAAAAAAAAGAGAAAGCCAAAGAAAAGAAGGAGAGAGAAAAGAAACGTCAACGAATTACCAGAAAAAAAAAATCAACTTACTTCAATCTAAACCTACAACACATGCTTGCAAGCCAGATGGCATTGAATTAATCGCGCTGAAAAACTACGGGACCGCGGGGCTCCTTGTTTGGTGCTGGCGCGGGCAAGTGACGTGGGGAATGTGGACAGCGTCAGAAGAATTCGTTACTTGCGAAATGTCCTGCAATATCCTGCTGGAAGTCTTTTAAAAAAAAAACATATGCATATCCCATCACAATCCCACTGCATCCTGCCTCCTCACGACGACGTTGCGCATTACACAACTCTTGGCAATAATAACTGTGCAGTGTTGTCCTTTTCGGGTTTGGCTGAACGTTTGCTACATAGTAGCATTGTTTGGCGGTCATGATCTTGGGGTGAAACAGAGGCGGGAAGAAATACGAACAGAGAGTAACGATAGAACAGCCCCCCCGAAAAGCGACGCAACCCCAGGTCAAACGAAGAGTCGTGGCGAAGGATCGTGGGGGTTTCAGATGATCTGTAGTAATTGTGCGTTTTCTGCCAGCTTCAGTGAGTTATGTTTATGCCGGAATTTTCGTTGCATCATGTGCGATGTTGAAATGGAAGAAAACAAAACAACGTATCAACAGCAGAAACGTCTCGTCCAATCAACCAGACACGGGCACTGATGTATGAAATCCGGGGCCTGGGTACACAGGGGGCCCAGCCGGTGGCACTGCCGTTCCAGTCTTCATTTCCGCGCAGGGACGCGCCAAGTTCTGGCAGTGGCCCTCTAGCAAATCGTTGCCTTTTTCATACATCAGCCGGCAGTACTCCTTTTTTTGGCATTCGCCTGCGAGAACTCCATATCCAATAGCGCGATCTATCGACCACATGGGTGGCACCGTAGCAGTGAGGGAATTGTGCAAGGAAGGTCGAAAAGTACAAAAAGTCCGGACATTTCCTCTGGTGTTCGCAATGCCAGATTTACCGATCACGGCCAAGCAAGTCGCGAAAACTCGACGCACATCTATTTTCCACAGGCCTCCCCCTTGACACAACCATGCGGTCGTCCACGCTCTCCGCCCTTGCCCTGGCATCTGTCGGCGCCGGGGCTGTCAACATCATGCTAGGAAACGATGACGGATGGGCTGAGATCAACGTCCGTGAGACGTATGAAGCCCTGACCAGCCTCAACAACAGTGTCGTCATATCCGCGCCAGCGGTGAACAAGTCCGGCTCTGGGTCGTCTACGGGAACACCGACAAATCTGACCACAGCCTGCGAGTTTGACTCGTGCCCCAGTGGCAGCCCGGCCGTGGGCTACAACGCATCCAACCCCCGCTGGAATTACGTCAACTCCTACCCGGCCACTGCCATGGAATACGGCATCGACACCCTGGCAGCAAAGCTGTTTGATAACGGGGCAGCTCCAGACCTTGCTGTCACGGGTGTCAACGTCGGCGGCAATCTCGGCGTGGTCACGCGCTTCTCGGGCACCGTCGGTGCGGCTAGGCTGGCATCCGAGAATGGCCTTCCTGCCGTGGCATTCAGCGGTGACTCTGGAAGCCAAACCGCCTGGGATGTTTTCCCGGTCCCTGGCTACTCGACGATTTATGCCGAGGCTGCGGCGCGCCTCGTCGACGTGCTCGTCGCATCAGGCACGCCGTACCTTCCGGACAGCGTCTTTCTCAACGTTAACTTCCCGGCGGCGGGCGATGGCACGAGCTGCACAGGCGGCGATGATGTCAAGTTTGTCTTGAGCCGTGTCTACACAGCAGTGTGGCCCTTCAGCGGTGATGATGCCATTACGTGCAACAACGATGCGAGACTGCCCACAGAGACAAAGGTTGTTGGCACAGACGGGTGCTATGCGAGCGTCAGCGTGGTGAAGCAGAGCGACTTGCGGGATGCGACGCAGGCGGACCAGACGACCGTGCTGACCAAGCTGTCTGGCATTTTGACGTGCCTGCCGTAATGTCTTGAACGGCTGTCCTGTATATAATTCACACTATATGTATATATACCGGTTCTCCTGCGTGCCGCGTTCAATGGTGCGCGTGTAACCACTGAAAACGGGAAAACAAACCACAACAACAACTTACCAAAAGAGAGCCGCCCTCTCCCTGCTAGCCGCAGCAAGGAGAGGGCTGGTAAAAGGCATAAATAGATAGACGATCACTGTTCCTTCTGATCAGATGGGAGGTATGACTTTCCTTGGGATCTTCCTGTTGACTTGTCTGAAAATTGGCTCTGCTTCTCCTTCTTCTAAAGTACAGCAAGTTCTCTTGTTTTATAACTTCCTGATTTGCTCCCTTCTCAGGGCGTTTAGTACAGTAGCACTGTTATCCTCCTTGGCATCGTCATTGCTTATGTCTTTGGATATCCCTGTATCCCTAACTCAACAGTTCCTAGCCGACAATAGCCAAATAAGTGTCTACCAGGTTGCCCATGCTGACCGTCGAGAACTAGGCGGCGCACGACACCCTGGCGTCAATGGCCCATTTATCAAAGCGCGTAAAGATAGTACTTTTCCGGTTTCACGTCGTCGCTGGCCGAGCCCTCAGTCCTACTCAGGCTACTCTCGACATCTTCAGACGGGGAGAGCATGTTTACTATGTTTGTGTCATTGTTGGTTCGAAATATCTTCCTCTTGTATCCTTCATATAGACATGTCACTGTCTCTCCCGGTGGTATCTCCTCTCTCTTTCTTTTATTGGTGGGAGATCCCCTGTAACATTGGGGTTGCGCCGAAACTGGCCGCTGGCACCTCATCGCCTCATCTCTGTCCATTCACTTGCCTGCGAACTATACCATCCGAGGGACGGCAATCCGGCCATTCCTGCGAGTAAACAGCCTATTTCACAGGCAGCATTTTGGACAACTGGCAAAAAAAGCATGCTGTGCTCTGTCTGTGAGGACCATCTCGATATGTATTAGCGGCTTACACAAAACCGGATTATGTAATCGCGGATCGAAATCAATCGGGCATGTAAAAGCGATCAACAAGTAGGGAAGGGGCTTCATCATGTTGCCTTCATGTCTATTCTCGCTTTTCTCGCGATGAGCCAACATTTAATAATTCAATCTCTCATACATACTTACTTCGTTTTTAAAATGTATGGCATATCCTAACTTGTGTTGCTCTACCACTCCCGAGACATGCCTCCCAAGTCCTGCATAAGGCTGACAGTGCGTCACGTGAACACGTATTTAGCGAGGGCCTGCGCAGTCTAGCCCACAGTCTGTAAATCTGGCACCACACCGTGTACTATTCGTCATACAGTCTCGCTCACGCTGTCCATTACTGATTGCCCCGCCCCCTTGTCCCTTAATCTGTTGTCCGCCCGCAACCTCCCCGGTCCTCGCAGGCAACGCGGGCAAAACCGTGCACCTGACCTCGAATGCCCCTCACCGGGAGCGTGTAGCGTGGCCGTTACCCCACCTGCAGCCGCCAAACCCGCTATCTATGGCTCTGATAGAGGCAGTCCCACTAAAAGTTAATGGGCAGCGAGCAGCCCGTTGGCTGGCCCAATTAGGGGGTTTCCTTTGCGTTCGCCCTCGCACGGCGGCTCGCACAAGGCCTATCGGGCCTCTATCAGGCTCTATCAGGCCCCTAACCTGCCCCAGCCAGGTTCCAACAGCGAGCGCCCTAGCCAGGCCGACCTCGCCGTTTGAGTTGTCTGCGTCGTTTGCACCTTCGTTTTCGAGTCTGTTTGATCGTGCAAAATATCATGCTCGATGTTCTGAATGTTGCTGTTCCTCGAGTTCTGTCTGCTCTTTCGCTTTTCTGCGCAGTTTCGCTTTGCTATTGCGGTTTCCGCCAGCCCGTAGCCTCCTGCCCGTAGTCTCCTTCCTGCCTACCCGTCGCCGCCTGCCCGCTGCCTGCCCGCTACCCATCTAGGCTGTCCTATCTCTCCCCACCTCCTTCCTTATCGGCAGCCCCACCTTCCGCCGTCACACTGACAGGGAAGGCAGCCAGGCAGCACCTCACACAGTATAAGCAGCTTCACGGCTGCAGGAGCGTGCCGTACTGTGAGTTCCTCCTCCCTCGTCCACCATCCTCGGAAACACAGACGCCCTCCCACCAACCTCCTCTCGCCCCAACCACAGCATTTCGTCTGTTCTCCTTCACCACCGACCGCCTCTTGTCTTGCGCCGTGTGAACATGACGTGACGGCCGACCGATAGCCAGGCTGACGCGATCTCTCTTGTTTCTTGCCAGCTCTCTCCCGGGTTTCTCAGCGATGGAAGAGCCCAGTCGTCCTCCCTTGCCTCGATCCAGTCCTGACGACAGCCCTGCACCCAGTCCTGACCACCCCGCGCCCACCTCGACCCCGTCCTCCTCTGCGTTCCTCGCCGTGTCCCAGCAACTGCCCGGCGAAGCCTCGCTCATATCACTGTCATCCGACACATCCACCTCGACCCCCACTGCCTCCACGACACTCCGCTTTCCCAAGCCCGAAGGCAGCCACCTGCTTGCCCACTGGGTCAAGTCCAGCTCTGCCGACCCATCTGCCGAGCCCAACACCGCCACATCCTCCGCTCCAGACGCCAACATGGCCCATGCAAGTGCCTCGGACGACGGCAACAGCCTGGCCGACTCGACCTACGAGCTGATCAGCAGCACTGACGGCGAGAGCCAGGACGGCCGCGGCCCCGACTCGCTGGCCGACTCGCTGGACCTCTACCCGCGGGCCGACGACGTCCAGAGCCTCAGCGGCAACGACACCGGCTACGAAGACGACGAGGAGAGCACCTTCCACGAAGACCGTGACGACGAGGACGGCCCGGCTGCTGGAGACTCGTCCCACACCCAACCCCGAAACACCCCCAACCAGAGCTTCCACCTTGCCGGCTCCGGCCATATCCGCAATGGGGATACCGACGATGACGACGAAGACAACGACGCCGGCACTGACCGCCGCTCGTCCCAGACCGACTCCATCCGCTATGCCGAGCACGTCCTCGGCACGCCGTCAGCCGGCCAGTCGGTCTACGAGGCCGCGTCCGAACACGGCGGCTACCCCACCTCCCCCCTCGTCCAGTCTATCGAGTTCAGCGAGGCCGAGGTGAGCGTCCGGCTCGAGAAGGTCTCGGTCAAGCACACCATCCGCAAGTTCAGCGAGGAGGAGGCCGCCGCCATTGCCAAGGAGATGCACATGGACACCCCCCCCTCCCGGCTCGTCGCCACCATTCGCCAGACAATGGCACACCACTGCCTCTCCACCCGCGAGCCCCTCCGTGTGCTGTACACCGGCAGCGAGGGTGGCTACAACGACATCATGTACAAGATCTCCTCGGCCCTTCTGGCCTCGACCGGTGCGCGGAGCAACAGCTCCTCGACTGCCAGCTCGTCTGGCAAGTCATCGTCGTCTGACAGCAGCCACCCCAGCATCTACAACATCATGCCCATCTCGGCCTTTGGCTCCACCAAGGTGCCCGAGATCGACGAGATCCAGCTCATGGGCGTGTCGGACTACTATATCAGGGTCGACCGCTGCGTCCGTGCCGACGAGGTCGTCTACAAGGGCGGTGCCTTCCCCAGCGACACCGTCTACACCGTCACCCTGGACAACGACGTCACGCATGTGTCCACGTACTGGCCTAGCGGGTCAGTCGTGCACCCGCAGTGGACGCTGCCGCACTTGGCCGTGTTCTACATCTCTCCCAACGACGACGAGCAGGTCGAGAAGACCCGCAATGCTGCCTGGGAGTTCATGACACGCCATGCTGTCCCATCCATCTTCATCTCCCACAACCAGTGCTTCTCATGCTCGCCACTCGCCGGCCGCTGGAAGGACTTTGTCGACCAGGCCGCCGTGCACATGTGCCTCGAGTCTCGCGAGCCTGGCCATAGCATTGTCCCCGAGCGCCTGCCCATTGACCTCACGTCCTTCCTTAACATTGACGCCCGCCAGATGAACCGCAACCTTGCCTACCTCACTGGCCTTCAAGACTATGACAGCCCTGACGAGGAGAAGAAGGCCATAGCGGCCAATAATGGCGGTGTTCTACACCACCTCGGCGAGACCCTGCGTCTTGTCCGTAACGGTCGGAACCCGGGCAACGAACTCTTCCGCACTATGCACGCAGTGCGTGAGCAGGCACCGCCTTTGGCGCAGCACTGGAAGACGCTGCTTATGGCCCTGGTCAGCACTTTCATCTGGGTGTTCATCATCATGTCCCCCGGCCTGCTTCCAGCATCGGAATTGCTTCCGTTTTCTAGCCGTGTCGTGACGCTCTCTCCACAGCCCATGTCCACACTGGGCCTCTCACGCACACCAATCGTTCTCGTCCCCAGCATACCTCCTGCCTCATCCGCAGCAAACTCTGTTTGCTCTCCACCATCGCAGACACCGACTGTCACTATCAGCTTGACTTCTACTAAAACCGTCAAGCTTCGTGTGACGGAATCGACCACCACCGCTGCCACCACAACTGCCCATTTTGGTGGCTTCCTGACGGACAAATCACACCAGCAACAAGAGCAGCAACATAAGCAGCGGCAAGGCAATCTTCTTGGAGACACAGAGATCAAGAGGCCAGGCTGCTCTATCCAGCTTTACAGCAACCACGAGATTCTGGTCAAGGTGCCTTCGGCAACGAAGACCACATGGCTGGCCAGGGGGGCCATTGACATCGATGTGTGGCGGGGCCATGAACTGCTAAAGTCCAAGCTGTCGACGACGGACGAAGGCATCATCATTGAGATCCCCAAGAAGGACGCACACGGCGTTATGAACGTGTCGATCGTCACTACACGGCGGCCCAAGATCAACGAAACATTCGCTGTCGACTTTGGCCAGCCTACCGTTGTCAAGCTCCTCGAGGCGGGCGCCGGTCTCTGGTGGAGCTCAATGCAGACTCTGGCCGACACTGGCCGCGATGCCGCTGCATACGCCGAGCAAGCTTTCCATGCTTACACAAAGGAAGGCGATGTCTTTCCGTGGTCTGCCCAGGAGGTTGCGCAGGAGGTTGCCGAAGGCGTGTCGTCCGCAGCCGCCGCTGCTGCGTCAACGCTCAAAGGCGGCAAGAAGCACGTGGACCAGTTTGGTCAGGCAGCAGCTGAAGTAGCTCGCGATGTGTCCGACCGAGCTCGGCAAGCCGTGCATGATGGTCAGCAATTGCTGCCTCTTGTAGACAAGGCCCGCGTCGATGTCCAGGAGGCTGCCCAGGAAGCTCTGGCCCAAGCCAAGGACCGTTTGGACCAAACGGAGCAGGTCAAGGATGCAGCCGAGCTTTCCGTGCTGCGTGCCCAGATCACTTCTAAGCTGTGGTGGCTTCAGGTACAGGGCAAGGCGGCCGAGCACGAAGACTACAAAGCCAAGGCAAGCAAGTTTCTCGCCGAAAAGGAAAAGGCACTCAAAGCCAAGGTGAAAGCCACCAAGGCGAAGGCGGCTCAGTCCAAGTCCAAGAGCAAGAAGACCGGCAGCTGCCATACCAAGAACGGCTGCTCCTGGGGAAACGGTCGTCTGGGGCGGAAGGCTACGAAGGACAGATGCAAGAGCGGTGCTTGCAGCAGCACTGGGTTCCGGGCCAAGTGGAAGAAGGGCAAGATGGCCAAGAAGGCCGGCCGGTTGTAAGATGACGCTGCGTTTGAGAGTGACGAAATGGTGAGGGTTAATCAACGGTCGACCTGGATTTGTATCGACAAACATCTACTTACATTGACGAACATTGGCGACGGTGCACATGAACAATGGGTTCACACTCTCGGTGTCCTTGGGAGAGTGTTTTACCAACTTTCCAATTTTTTTTTTCCTCTTCTCACCTGTCTTTTTTCTTTTTTCCTTTTTTGTCTGTGTTTTTTTCTTCCACACTCTCTCCTTTCAACACTTTTCTTTTGCACTCTGCGCCGGGCTGGACTGGGCTTTCATCTCTTTTTTTCGGACACACGACAACTTTGCGTCTGGAAAACAACGACTACATTAACAAATGAAACTATGGAAAGGAGAATAAAATGAGGGTTTTTAGGAGTTTGCTTTTTTTTTTTTAGTATCTTTTTGACAAGTTATTTTCCCATTCTGATATCTGGAACGCTGTGCTTTTTTGTTGATATTTTTTCACCGGATGGAATAGGGGGGTTTTTGAAAGGTTTTTGAAGGGCTGAAAGTTTTCATCTTACCACACTTTGCTTTTCGTCGATCCCAGGTCCGTTTAGGTATTTGTTCTTTGCTTTGGTCTGATCTGCTTGTTCTTACCCTTTCGCCCGGCGTGCCTCCATGTTGCGTCGCCTGTCGTCTGACGTTGGTCTTTTGCTTTAATCATGTCGGCCCATAAACGATTACCCATTGTCGTCTCTCTCTGCTCTCGCCCGTCTTATTTTCTTTACTCGTCTTTTTTTTCAACTGGTTAGTTATCTTAAAACTCACAAATAATATCGTGGAATTTTTTTTTCTCGTTTCTTCTTCTGAACAAAAATAAAGAAAAGTCCTCTCGTTCAGGTTTTGAAAGCCAAAAGTACAAAGTCTTAATGTAAAAGGAAGTGAGTATTAAAAACAACAAAAAAGAGTTTGAACCATAGAAATTAAGGACAGACTGGACGACAACAAAAAGATTTCAAAAAAATCTAAGCGTTTTATCACAACCCTTATTACTGTCAATTTAACTCTATGAAATATGAGATTTTTTACATTAAATCTCAAATGTCAAAAAAGGTCAATCTTTTATCCCGTGTACACTTTCGAATGCGTGATTGTGAGAAGAGTGGAAGAACGAGATGAACGCGTCCAAGGGATGGCCCCATTGCCAGTCCAAAACAAAGAGCAACGCACAGAGAACTATCAGGGCAAAGAACCTAGACACAAAAATATTATGACATGTACGAGTGCTAGTTGGGGTTTCTTTTGGGAGGTGAGTGTATAATGCATCTTTTACAAACTGTAAAATAAAAACCGCCTGTAAGAGAAGGTTTTGCCGTTCACTTGTAGCTACCCTTGCCACTGGACCTTGCAGGCGTGCACATAATTGGCAGCTTGTAGAACTGTATTTCTGCCTGACGTCGCGCACGATATCTTTTGTGGTTTTAATATATACGCTGTGGCGGCGAGTAGAGCTTAACAGGCAGTCTTGTGCGAGTGTTTTCTTTTATTTTGCGTAAATTATTCTATTTTGTAAATGATTTTATTTTAAAATCTCCCCCCCATCTCGCCGTTCGTGATCCCACCCGCTCGCCTGCGGCATCTCAACAGTCTGTGCCGTCCTTGGGAGGGGGGTAACCTGGGTGCCCTCTCTGATGCGCCGTTGGGGATACTTTTGTTCATGTCCCTTTTGCGACCATATTTTGTCGTCTCTTACGTGTCTATCCTCAATATCCGTCCTGTTCGTGTTCTGTTTCTCTTTTTGCGAAATATTAGATACATATTTGGAATACGAAGTGACTCGCATAAGGATTACGAAGAACAACAATGGACTTGTGGCTTACCCGATGGGCGCCTTTTTTTTTTTTTAGAAACAAACCGCAGATGCTTCAACGTATGCTGTCCCCAAAGTGTTAATTGTATGCACTGGATGTCCGGACAATATATCGCGGCGTGGCTCTTGTCGTCAAAAGGGCATTGATATGTGTGGACATTAACGTGTGGATAATTCCAACCCCACGTTTCCCATTTTGGGGGCCGGACCCCCCGAGCCACAAATGGGCTGGCCCTACAATGGGACCTATCTTACAATGCGGCTTACAAGGGGATGGATGGGCAGAGTCAACGGCCTTTCTATGTGTTCGTCTTGGTCTCTGGTTACTTTGCATTGTCTCCGTCCCTACTTGCATTCTTCTTCTCCCCTACCCCTGACCGTCTTATATCACGAGTCTCTGCGGCGAGCCGTGTGCCGCCTACCGCCCGCCACCGCCTCCGCCTGCAGCCGCATCACATCCATCCCACTCTTCTCAGGCATACGGGTGAGGCACGCAACACGCGTCGATCATGATCGCAGGGCCGCATGGCCGCAAGGGGGGGCACGGCCGCGACCCAAGTTTTGGAAAAAAAAAATGGGAGAACTCAAGGTAAGGGAAGAGACGAGAAAGGAAGGTAGCGAGGGAAAGAAGAAACAGAAGTGGCGAAGAGAGGGTACTCGGGGGGGGGGGGGGGGGGGGGGGTCGAGCGAAGGCGAAAAAGAGAAGAGAAGAGACCGAAGCGAGGACCAAAAAGACAGAGCCAAACTCGAGCGAAGCGAGGACAGAAAGACAGAGCCAAACTCGAGCGAAGCGAGGACAGAAAGACAGAAAATTAACGTTTGCTGCGATTCGTCATCTTCCAATTCAGCGGCTCGGGCTCCGTGGTTGGCTCGACTCTTTTGGGCTCTGGCTCCTCTCTGCTCGCTTTCCGTCTATCTAGACTGCTGCACCCCCCCTCTACCAATCAGGCGGCGCCCACAGACGATCTGAAACACAGGTTTGTCGACCCCCTATTTGCGTGGGTCCCTCTTTGCTCGTCACACATGGGGGCAGCCGGGGGTGGAGCAGCCCCCCCAAAAACCAAGAGGATGACGAAGAAAAGGCGACAGGGAGGAAAGGAGCAGCAGAACAGATCAGAACAGGGAATCCGTTGTAGCAGGTTGAGAGAGGGAAACGGGGCCCGCAGTGAAGGGCAGAGGAAACAAGCCTAGCACACTCAAAGTTTCCTGAGGGGAAAGGTGAGCCGCTTTTCTGGGGACAAACTGGCCATGTTTTGTGTGTCTTCTGGCTGACAAAAGTCATGGCCCAGTCAGAAAGCATGGCCAATCTTCGCAGGGGAGGTGCCGAAACAGCATGAACCTGTTGAGAGACACCACGCCTTTCATCAAGTCGTCATGATATCGTCCCAACCCGACCGCGTGCGATGTGCGGATGCAGGCGCCAGCCAATGGCAGCCTGTCGACGAAAAAGGCAAAGTTTGGGACGCTGCGATTAGAACATATTACTGTGCATGCAAAGGCTTCCGTGTCTAGACGCCCTTCCCCTTCCGTGCCTCTCGGTCTCTGTCGTCTGTCTGCCTGCGTCTTCTGTCACCGAGGACTGTCCTTCCTGCCCCTCGTGCCCTGGTGTCTCGCGTACCACCTCTCTGGATCAGCAACTGTTCCTTCAACTCACGGCTTCCTGCCCTTCTGCCATTCGGCCCTGGCCTGCAGGCCCAGCCGTGCCGTCGGACTGCAATCCTTCGTAAGCCAACATCGCCAACGCGAAGGAGCATGACAGACTTGTGTGTGTGCAATGCCGGACGCTACACATGTCATCTGTCCACTAGCGAGTGTGGCCCAACTGTAGTTGGTTTGGCATGCTCGTAGCCTCACCTGGGTGCTTGTATGTGAGCTTTCGTGGTTTCGTTCTCATGTGTTTTCTCTTCTCGAGCTCTGTAGTAGTAGAATCTGTCTTCTTCGCTGTTAGTGCCGCTTTCAGCAACTCATTGGCGCCTCACTAACTGCACACCCCTACACAGTACCCCTCCTTCCCTTTACGAGGCCGACGTGCCAGCGAACCCTGAACAAGACCTTCCCATCTTACGGCCACCCCTTTTTTCCCCACTCTGCTTCCTGCACTAAGTTTTGGCCACTTTGGCCTTGTTTGACCAGTCTCTTGGTCCGAGTCTGCAGTCGCTGTCTTCAGGGGATGAAACCCGCTATCTGCGGCTCCTGTGGGTTGTCCTGCACGAGAGAGGGACGAGTCCTGGCGGCCACCTCCCCTCCATCGGCACCTGGACCTGCACAGCACGCAACTGGTTGCTGCGTCGTGGCAGCCTGCCGGACGATGGTGCCTTTCTAGCGTAGCATAGAAGCCAGGGAGAAGCCAAGCGTCGAATCACTTGCCTGTCACTGGCCCGTCACTGGTCCATGTCTGGGCTGGCCCTCTGGTCGCTCCTCGTACTGCGGTACCCACCGCACGTTTACTCAGTAGATCTTACCACGGTATTACGCGTAGTGTGCCGTTGCACCTTCCCTGCAACGCCCTGTATTTCACTTCTGCAGCGCTCTTTGCTTGTATGCGTAGCATGCCCTGCCACCTCTTTCCTCTCTTGTCACACCCCCTTTTGGCTGTCAGCCACAGTCCCCTCCTTTGCTAGGATTTTCTTGCATCTACCCATTTTTCCAGTCTCTGCTCTCACTCGCCCTTCCCGACTCCTTCCCTTCCATCTTCTCCTTTTCGATTTTGCATCTCGTCTCTCATCCCCTCTCCTCTGTCCTCTCTCTCTCTCTCTTCCCCTCCCCCATCACCACCGCCCTCGCTCTCTTCTCCAGGCGTCGCCTGTCTATTTTACTTTTTGAAATCTTATCTTTTTAACAGACACCCCTCCCCCTTTTCCATTCGTCCCTTTTTTTCTGTTTCGTCTTGCGCCTAACCCCATTTTTTCGGTTTTTGGGGCGGGTCGACTACCAGCCAAACTCCAGCACAGCTCCTCCATAGCTCCTCTCTACCAATTTCCTCGCCCTCTTCCCCAAAATCGTCAATCGCCCTTTGGCACCCACCCCCAGACGCCATCTTCCTCTTTCACTGTTGTAGAAACGACCATTTTATGACCTTGCCTTTTGCTCTTCTCTTGGCCTCTTTTTTCGTATTCTTTAACTCTTATTTTTGATCTCCCTTCCCATTACCGCTTCCAGCCTTACTGTCTCCGACGCACTCGAGCCACCCTTGAAATCCGAAGATCGCAAAAGAAAAACGGTCGACTAAACCCCCGTCTCGATCACCCAACGCCTCCCGTCCTCGACACCACACGCTCCTTGCCCACCCGACGAGTACCGCAACACGACGGAAAGCGATATAAATATAAAAACGAAAGAAGGACGCTGCAGCAAAAAGACCAAAGTTGGTGGATCGTGCATCCCCAAACAACGAGCCAGCAGCCGTCTCGCCATCCTCGTGTTCCTATGGTCGACCCCTTTTTGCCGTTACTTCATCCCGCGACGACATAGACATCCGAGTTTTTTATTTTTTATTTTTTTGGTCCGCCCAGGGGTGCTACAAACCTAATCACAGACACTGGACGCCCTACTTCCGCGCCAGACGTCGTTTTATTTTTTCCCTCTCCCCCTGCATCCTTTGCGTTTCCATCCACAGGAGCAGGCTTTTCCCGTCCAGCACTACCTTTTTTTATTGATTCCTGTCACTCCTTTGCCAGCTTTCTGTCTTCTTTGGCCTCGATACCCCCCGGCGTCCTGTTCTTTCATTTGCCTCCATCTCCATTTATCCCGGAGCAGCAGAGCAGAGGCAAAACGGGTTAAAAGCCGTTTCCCAGGCGAGCACAAGCTTTTCCAAGGGCAGCCAGTCTCCCTCTCGAAAGCGCATCACCCAGCTCCTGCTTTCGTTGCGCCTGCCTACAGCCAAGTGCACGTGCATGAATGAGCTGGCTCCCAGCAGGATCTTCCGAGGATCTCTCACGAACCACAATCAGTAATCGATAATGTCCACGTCTCGATCCAATTCCCTAACCCTCAGCTCCTTCCCTGCCATCCAGGGACAGCAGCCGCCTGCCCAGCAGCGCTCCACCTCGCCCGCCACATCCAACCCATCTCCCATCGACCCGACCGCTGCGGCCGCAGCACGATCCCCTTTCGGTCTGCCTCCGCTCGGCCTGGGCAGCACCTCAAAGATGGCCACCTCTCGGTCTGGGGCAGGTTCGCCCTCCCATGACCTGGGAGTTTCCAGCCGGCCTTTCTCCAAGAGGTACGTCTTTTTCGTGCAACCAACCGTGCTCACTTTAGCGAGGTCACCCCTGTTTCGCGGTAATTCCATGCTAACTTTTCTTTCCCAGAGCACGCGAAATTCAAGCCCAGGAAGGCGTTCCTGGAATGCCCGTCAACCTCTGGGCTGGCCCCCCGACGAGCGGTAATTCGACGCCCCTGCGCGAGAACATCCCCGAGTCGCCCACCGATGGCTTCCCTGATTTCGCCCAACTGGCTTCGGCCACCGATGCCCTTCCGCTGCCGTCCGGCCGCCGCGCACGTGCCGGCACCGTCCCGTCAAGGTTCTCCCCTGGCGGCGTCGGTAACGGTCTGCTGAGCATTCCTGCTCTTGGCGGCCCCAAGACGTCCCGCCCGACGCCCTCGCAGACTCCGTACAAGTCGCCATCTCCTGGCTTGGAACCTATAGATGACGGTCTGGGCGCTACGTCGGGAGCGTCTTCTTCGACCCTCCTCTCACGCCTGCGTGCTGGCTCTCTGCCTCAGCGGAGCCCCTTTGGTGCCCAGCCGCCTGCTCCGTCGTCATCTTCTCCGTTTGGCCACTCCATTTTCGGCACCTGGAATCCAACCACCCGTGAGCGTGGCTCGACTCTGGCCAGCATCGCTAGTGTTGGCTCAAACGGACCCAGCTCGCCAGCCCAATCTGCCTTCTCCCGCGAGGGCCAGGGCGAGAGTGATGTGCATATGCGCACCCTGGATTACCTTGGTCTGGCCGAGACGCCGCAGCCCCCGCGTGCCACGCTTGCGACCCCATACACGCCCAACCTGGCCGACTTTGCGCGGTCAGCCAGCCGTTTCCGTTCGTACTCTGTCAACAACAAAGACAAGTATGCCGACGAAGAAGAGGAAGGCTACAACGATGATCTCGCAGCCAACCTGGAGAGCGCATATGCTGCCGCATTACAAGACCAGCTTGCTGCTACTCATGCTGCTATCCATAATCATAACTTGGCTGTGCAGGCTTTCGCCAACCAGGCTGCCAGGCCGCGTGCTCGGACCGCCGGTGTGCTGGACGCTCCCGGTTCGCGCGTTCTTCGCGGCTACTACGGGCAAACGCGTCTGGACAACAGCATGAATGTGGCCGACATACAGCTGCCCGAGGAGAAGGACTTCGACGACCTCCCCCAGGCTGTCCAAGCCATGTCTCTGGGCCGCTCCAACAGCCGGAACAACAATGGCACCACTGCTACTGCTACTTCCAACGGGCTCCTGTCGACTGACGAGCCTGGTATTGAGGGGCCGACCAGCGCGCTCTGGCTTGGCAGCATTCCTACATCTACCACGACGTCTACTTTAACCGAAATGTTCAAGACCTATGGCCCGATTCTGTCCGCCCGTGTCTTGACGTTGAAGAACTGCGGATTTGTCAACTTTGAGCGCGTCGACAGTGCTATTGCCGCTAAGGGCAGTCTGAACGGCAAAGAAATCTTCCCTGGTGCCGGTCCTGTGCGCATCAATTTTGCGAAACCGCCTTCGTCCTCGAACACTCCCGGTCATGACGGCGCATTCCCATCCCCCAGCCCCGACCCGTTTGCTGCCGAAGGCAAGAATGCGTCTGGTGCCGCCACTGGAGGTGCAACAACACCCGGTCTTGCAGGTCTCGGAGGTGCCACTGCTACTGCTGCTGACGCAGGTGCCGCTGGCGCTGTCGCAGGCTCGCTGTCGGCTTTGCTGTCGACTCCGAGACCCCTCTCTGACATCACCGTCGACATTCTCCGCATCGTGAAGCAGTTTGGTGCAACAGACGAAGACTCTTACCGTATTTCCGCGAACTTGCAACAGGCAGTCCAGTACACATCATTCATCGACGAGATCCCTCCTATCCCCGAGCCGTCCAGCACCCGCGTTTACGACGCTCCTAAGCTGCGCGACATTCGCAAGCGTATTGACAACCAAAGCTTGAGCCAGGGAGAAATTGAGCACATTGCCGTGGAAATGCTTCCCGAAATTGCCGAGCTGGCATCAGACTATCTTGGCAATACCGTCGTCCAAAAACTGTTTGAGCACTGCTCCGATGATCTGCGCGATGCTATGCTTGCCGAAATTGCCCCTCACCTGGCCGAGATTGGCATCCATAAGAACGGTACCTGGGCAGCTCAGAAGATCATCGACGTCTGCAAGACTCCGCAGCAGAAGTCCGTCATTGTCGAGCACATTCGGCCTTACACCGTGCCTCTGTTCCTCGACCAGTACGGCAACTATGTGCTCCAGGGCTGCCTGAAGTTTAACGCACCATACAACGACTACATCTTTGAGACAATGCTCAGCAGACTTTGGGAGATCGCCCAGGGCCGGTTCGGCGCTCGCGCTATGCGTGCATGCCTGGAGAGCCACCATTCGACAAAGGATCAGCAGCGCATGCTTGCTGCCGCAATTGCCCTGAACAGCGTTCAGCTTGCCACTAATGCTAACGGTGCTCTGCTATTGACTTGGTTCCTGGACACATGCAACCTTCCCATGCGCCGGACAGTGTTGGCACCTCAACTGGTCCCGTACCTTGTCCACCTTTGTACCCACAAGGTTGCGTACCTCACTGTCCTCAAGGTTGTGAACCAAAAGCTCGAACCTGAGTCGCGTGATATTATCATCGACGCCCTCTTCTTCTCCAAGAACGACGAGGTTCTTGAGACTATTCTGAACGACAACGCATGTGGGTCGACACTCATCTACAAGGTGATCACGACGCCCTTCTCCGACGAGAATGTCCGGAACCAGGTCATCGACAACGTCAAGAATGTCCTTGTGCGCATCAAGGCCCAGCCTTCCCAAGGATACAAGCGCCTCATGGATGAAGTCGGACTGTCCACGCGCAATGGCGGCGGTAATGGCGGCGGGGGAGGCAGCGGCAGCGGCTCGCGCGACCACAGTACCAATAACGACAAGCAGCGGCCCGCCTCCCGGCAGAACAACCACCACCACCAGAACCAAGGTCACCAGAGCCACCACCCGAACCACCACCATGGCCAGCAGCAGAACAACCATGGTGGCCAGCAGCCGCCGCAGCATGTTCAGCAGCGTACACCACCACATGGCAACAATGCGACGTTCAACGGTGCCAGCAATGGCCCCTACTACAACAACTCGTCTCCGAGCCCCGCCAGCTTTGAGCCCGGCTATGGTGTGCCCCGTAGCGACAACGGCGCCGGTGCGGAAGCAGGACTGCCCCCGCCGCCGTTCAACGCGTATAACAACCAAGCCGCGGCTCTTTATGCCATGAACAACGCTCCCCCTATGAACATGCAGCAGATGCAATTCCAACAGGGCATGATGAACCGCGGAAACCCACCCATGCCTGGCTTCTACGCTCCTCCCATGCAGGCCGGCTTCGGTGGGTTTAATGGCGCTGCTGGCGCCCCCCCTCCAAACATGGATGCGTACCGGAACGCAGCCGTCCCCAACGGTGGCGCGCCTGGTGCCATGGGCACGCAGCCTCCCTACATGCCTCCAGGATATGCCTATGGCTATGCGAGTCAAAACATGCCGCCCCAACCGCCTTTCATGGGTGAGCAAGCGGGTACGCCTGGTGGTAACGGCCGCCGTGGACGTACCGGCCGCAACCGCGATGCCAGTCCTCGTCAATTTTAATGAGATCTTGTGTCATTTTGCCTTTATCTCTTTTTCTTTTTCAACCGTCTGGCTACACAAAACACGCATATACTTGATAGATGTATTGCTTTTGGGGTGGATGTTTGTTTGATCAACATGTGGCCTGCGGAATGAGACCGGTTACAATGTTTTTCTGCCCTTCTGACAATTACGATTTACTCTTTTATTTTCCTTCTCATTTCTTGTCCCCTCTTATCCTTTTTATTGGTCTCAGAAACTGGGACACACTGGTGTTCGATTCTCATCATATCATTTTTACCCTTCCCATGCTGTCTTTTCATGTTCGAACATTTATCAGTCATGTTTTCTTTTTTTTTTTTTTTTTTTTTTTTGCTGTGTCTCTTAAACCATGTTGCGGTCTTCAAAATGGTCAGGTCAGACCTCTCTCCATCTCTCTCTTTTTGCACCGTGTCTTCTTTTATTGTTATTATTCTACTATCATATCTTTTTTTCTTGAACATTTATTTTCCTTATTGGTTACTGTTTGGTGTTGTTTCGATATTTCTTCTTTTTTCCGATTTCTTTTATATAGGGTTTGGAAACGACGAGGTTTCGGATCAGGTCAGGAATCAGCACACAAGCACACTACAAAATACACACATCCCAAAAAAATAACCATATGAACGTTTTTATTTGACCACACTTGCAATTCTTTCGCTTGATTTTTTTTTTTTGTTTTTGTTTTTGCTTTGAATATTCACTGTCACAAGACTGGCGGAAATATGGGCTTCTTTTTTGTATCACGAGATACGAGCACACCACCAAAAAAAAAAAAAGAAAAAAGCACGACACATTTAAAATTATTGTTTATTACTCTGTAGCTGCTCCAGTCTTCTTTTTTTTTTTGGAGGAGGAGGAGGTCTGGAAGAATGAATCACGAATATTTTCTTAATTTTTCAGTGTGTTGAAGGTCTCAAAAGTGTGGTGAATGGAGGTGACCACCTCCCCAAAGATGCGACCATATGGCCCTTTTTTTTTCACCATCACAGACCAATACATGTGTGCCATTTTGTAAAAAAAAGGTTTCTTATTTTGAATTTTTTTTTTTAAGAATTAAAAAAAAGTACATGGGTGATTGTTTTAAAAACATTGGTAGTTTTTTTATGTGTTCATAATTTGATCTCTTCCCCTTCAACCAGGGGGGGTTGTTTGGTGTTGTTCCTTTGATTTGTTTCCCTTGCGTCCTTTAAGAAGTCCCTTTGCCCGTCTTTGCCTTGCAAAAAAAAAAAAAAAAAAAAAAGTCCTGGCTAAACTTGCCCGCGCACGCCTTTCCCTTCGCCTAGAGTGTACCATGTGAAATAACATTGGAAAAAGAAAAAGAAGCATCTTCATTGAAAAAGTGAAAAAAAATGGCGAGGCCTCGGAAAGAAACATGTGAAAAAAAACCCCAAAAAACGCCCGTAGCCATGCTGTAAAGTGTGATATGCGTTCTTCGCTGTCTTTCAACCTGCCATTTCGTGATCTGGAAAAAGAAACAAGTATAGACAAAGGAAAAGAAGGAAGAAAAAAGTTGTAGAGACGTGATAGTAAGACAAGAAAATGACGAAAAAAAGGGTTAAAAAAGGTACAAGTATATAGTGTATCGGGGGTGAAGAACCACCCCGTGTGGGGTCGTCAGCGTGAAAAGGCACCCGGCGAGAGCCTATTTTATTTGGCTGCACCGCCTGCGGGCGTTGATGACTCGACGATAAGGCTCTTGGGCGTTGCGGCAATCACGTTCTGTTCGTCGCTGTTGATGGCGTCATCCTTGTTCTGGACATCAAGAGACTCGGTTGCTTTCTCGGAAACAGGTGCCTTTGTGGCATCCTCTTCAGGCTTTTCTGCCTTGACTGCATCTTTGGTGGCGTGCTCCTTGTGGACATCGTCATCCACGGCAGTCTCTGACGAAGCAGGAGGTGGGGTCAGGGGAGTCTGGGCCAGGATTGACTGAGCTTCGGGCTTTGAAGGTAGCGATCTGGGGGTATCGCTCCGGTCCTCCTTGTCGGCCAAAGAAATCTCGTTGCCGGCAGTCTCCTTTGTCTCGTCGTGGCTGGCGCACAGAAAGTTGTCGTCGTTTGACAGCACGGCCTTGGCCACAGCAGGAGCGGTGCTGCTGCCGTTGCTCAGATCGCTGCCGTCTGAGCGGGGATGTTCGGCTGGCCACACAGACGAGTTGGATTCGTCGACTGTGGGTGGGGTGGCCACGGCAGGAGGGTCTTCGTCGTCTTCGCCTTCACCATTGTCTGAGACGAGACTGATGACCTCCTGCTCCTGGTTTGCATCTCCCTTGGAGCCGCTCTCTTCGTCGTGCGAGTGTCCGTCCTGGTTGGTGTTGTCCAGAGCAGGCTGCGGGTCGCCCATTTCGACGTCCTCGTGCACCTCGGCAACCGAGTCAACGGTCTTTTTGTGTTCCGCTTGCGTCTCCGTTTGACTGTTGGCCTCTGGCTTGTCAACCTCCATGGCGTCAGGAGCTGCTGCTGCTTCGGCATCCGAGGGTTTCTGATTGAGAAGACCATCAATCATTGCGCGCAAAGCTTGGAGGTCGCTGCGTCCTGCACTTTCCAGCATCTCGGGGGAAATTGGGAGTGTGGACTTCGCTAGAGTCTCAGTCTTGACTGCCTCGGGCTCTTTTGTCGCTGCAGGTTCTTCAACAGCTTTGGGGACTTCAATCTCCTTTGGGACTTCACACTTGGTGTCAACGGTCTCGTGGAGCGTCAGCAGAGTGTGAGCGATATTAGCATCGTCCACCGAGACGTAGTTGGCCGGCACGGCAGGTGTGGTGCTAGGGGTAGAGTGGTCCAAGCGGCTGTACATGCGAGCACGCCGGGCCTTGCCAGTCCGCGGGCGTTCGTGTTGGACCTTTTCAATAAAGTCCATCACGATGCCCTTGGCGCTGAGACGGTAAGGTCGGCCATAAGTCTCGGGCACGTTCCAGCCGCTGTGGTTGTTGTCCTCCTCATCCGAGGCAATCTCGATGAAACCATTGTTCTTGATGCCGCGGCTGTAGGCGGGCTTGATGGCTGTGTTCGCGCCCTTGACCTTGCGGAATCGGTGGTCGCGGCCGATGGCGCCGGGGACATTGCTGTTGAGCAGCTCATCAGCATGTGCCGGGCAGCGCCAGTTGCGCAGAGGCGGCGGCTGGGTCAGGGGCGGGTCGAGACAGTCCACGTGCCACCACAAGTCGCAGAAGGAGCAGGGAATGATTGGCCGGTCTGGCTGTGCAAGCTTATTGCAAATGTGGCAGAGGACGACCTTGTTCTCCGCATCGCGAGTGCGGAAGAAGTCGGGCGTCTCGTCGTAGCCAGGGCGGCGACGTGAGCGGTTGGCTCCCTGGACCACGACCTCCTCATACTCGCCCTCGGGGCCAGTCTTGACGCCCTCAAAGTACGAGCGCAGATCTGCAGGCAGCTCGTAGATGGAGGGGTTCTTCTTTTCGTTGATGTTGAGCAGCTGGCCAAACACACCGCCATGGGTGAGCACCAGCGCGGCCGGGTTGATCTTTGTCAGGCAGACATTGCAGAACCACTCCTCGGGCAGGTTGACTCCCATAGGCAGGGGCGGGTCAATGCACAGGAAATGGAACGAACGCGTGCATCCATCGCAACACACCAGGACTCCGTTAGAGCCACATGTTGCGCAGAAGTCGTCGTTCTCGTCCTTGAAGGAGCCAGGTTAGCCGGGTGGTCATCATAGAGGTGGACCACGCATGGGTCATC
Source organism: Raffaelea albimanens (assembly GCA_002778245.1). Lineage (NCBI taxonomy): Eukaryota > Fungi > Ascomycota > Sordariomycetes > Ophiostomatales > Ophiostomataceae > Raffaelea > Raffaelea albimanens. Next base: position 2,121,596 of record PCDJ01000006.1, on the reverse strand, counting down.
GGTATAGCAAGGAAACAGCAATTGCGGAGCAAGTGAGGTGAGTAAGAAGGACTGTGGAACAAAGAGGACGATAGGACGATGGAGGACAACGTGATTATAGTGCTATGGGGAGACGATCGAGGAGGGCCCAAGGAGGGCCCAAGGAGGACCAAAGGAGGGCCAGGCCTGCAGCCAGAGAGATCCAGAGCAAAACAAAACAAAAAGCCCAGCATCCAGAGCAAAGATGCTTGCTGCATCTCGATCCACAGACCACCAGCCAACAGGAAGGTGGCCCGGCAAGGGGGGTGTGTGATTGTGTGCGTGTGCTGGGCGATGGACATGGCAGATGGGGAATGAATGGGCCACAGGTGCACTGGCCTCCCAGGCTGGGACTCGACTGGGAGCCACGGGCGGCCGTGTGTGTTCCCGGAATCCAAGGAGGCAAGAACCCAAGACCCATACCAGGTTGTGTGGACCCATAAACACCAATGAAACGGCAGACGCGTCTGGTCTGGGACCTTAATGCCGACCTAACGGGGACTGGTGGGAAAGAGCGACCAGGGCAAGGAGGGCTGAGGCAGGCTGGAGCGGCATGCACAAAACGGGGTGCAAAATCGAGCAAAATGAATCAGAAAGCAGGCAGGAAAGAAGGAAGAACATACCTGGGTGACAAGATTGCTGCCTGCCGCGGGACTAGCGCGGTTGGCAGACGAAGGAGGCATGCCAGACGAAGTGCCCAGCTTACGCTTGACCGGCCTGTTGGGACGGGTGGGAGTCAGCGACGAGATTTCATAGATTGAGCAAGAAGAAATGAAGCACATAAAGAGAAAAAACAACAAGACAGTGCCCAAGGCGATGGCGACGACGGGTTGATAACACCGCGCATCCCGTGGTGAGCATGGGGTGATGTGGATGGTGAAGCCAAACTGAGAGAGAAAAGGGCCTTCGCAAGTTCTGGGCCTGGACGAGACGGGAATTCACGGAGATTCCTCGTCTTGTTTTCATCCGCCTGCCATCACTTCCATCGCACCCGTCTCGACAAAAGACGGTCGTCGTCGCAATAACAAGAGAAGATTGAAAAACAAAAAATGAAAAACTTACGAGTTCTTGACTCGGGGCCCGACGCGCGCCTTCTTGGACGGCTTGGGTGTGCTGGCGCGCGAGTTCATGGCCGATTCATCAGTCGTTCCGTAGCGCGTCTGCGGCGCAGGAGTCTGCAGCCGCATGGATGACAGAGGCTCCTCGGACGGGAAGCCGCTGGCAGTGGCGGTGACAGTGGGCGAGGAGCCATCGCTATCGATCTCGTCAAACGTCCGCTTGCGCGCTGACCGGGTGGTCCTGGCCGTGGTGGATGCCCGCAACTGCCGCTGCCGCGACGACACCGGCGTCTTCGGCTTGTCGGCCGTCGACTTGTGCTGCTGCTGCTGCTCCTCTTCATAGTCCTCATAGTCCTCGTCCTCGCCCAGGCCTTCCTGGCCGGGGATCTTCCTAGTAGCAATGTACAGGCGGCGGTCACGAGTGAAGCTGACCGGCAGCGGCTTTTCGCCGTTTGTGGCGCTGCGCGTGTCGCGGCGCAGACGTGCACGATGCTCGTCCTGCTCCTGCGACTCGCTGCCAACAGCCGCGATGCTCGAGCCTGCCTTGCCAGACGGCGGCAGCAGGTCGTCGCTGTTGCTGCTCGTGACAACTTTGCCACGGCTGTTCTGCGTCGTCCGCTTAGAAACAAAGCTGTCCACAGCAGCAGGCATGGCGGAGTCCGGGCCTGCAGCTGCTGGTGCAGACGATGCAGCAGCCGAAATGCGCGTGGAATGCCTGGTGGCAGTGGTGGGCGATGAGGTGACGGCCGGGTTGGTGCCCTTGCCGTTGGTGGTATTATGTGACGAGGGAGAAATTAACGCGGGCGTATTTGGTGTGGACGACGACACGTCCGCAGTCCTTTTGCTGGCTGCCCTGTTTCGGGTCGTAATTGGCTCGTCCAGCGCTGGGGTGGCGGTTGGTGTGGGTGCTGGCGGTGCAGCACTTTTAGCAGCACTTCCCGCCGCACCAGGCTTCACCTTAGCGCGGCGCCCAGCCCCAGGCCGCGGGCCACCTCTGCCTCCTCCGCGGCGACGCACCACTGCGGTCTTGCGGGCCGCTGGCTTTGGCGTGGTGGTGCTTGGAGTGCCGTCGTCCTTCGTCTCGGCCTTGACCGCCGCAGGTGCAGCTGATTCTGCTGTCGGTGCGGCGGCCTGGGTGTCCTGGGCGACCTGTGCTGTCTTTGCAGCGGCCGAGTCGCCACCTTCTACAGCCGTGGCCGAGGTCGAGACGGCCTGAGCGCTGTCCTTTTTGTCCATTTTGTCATTTGCGGCCTGCTCGGCACCAGCGCTGCCAGCCACAGCAACCTCGTCTGCGATTCCGATGCTACGGATCGCAGCCGGCGTCTCCAGGGATTTCGCCGATGAGAGCGACGAAGTTGAGCTTGCTGCAGAAGTCGTGCGCTTGTGCTGGCCAGATTGCGACGGCGTCACGGGTATGGTGGTGGCCGACGCGGCACTGTTCTTGCGCTGGGCAGCTGACGGCACCTTGCTCCCACGTGCGTTGCTGTTGGCTGGCGTTGTCTTGGACGTAACAGACGTAGACATGGTGATCTTGAGCGGCGTTTTGCCGCTCTCGCTGTTGTCGTTTTGCGGAGTCTTGGATGCAGCCTTTGCCGACTTGGGCGTCTTTGGTGTCTTGGGAGTCCGGGGAGTCTTGGGCAGCGCTGGCGACTTGGGCGATTTGGCTGCAGACTTGCTGCCGCTGCGCTTGTCTGGACTGCGGCCCGATGCGTTGATTGTCAATTTCACGCGCTTGCGGACAGGTTCGCCAGTCGCAGCGTCGTCGCTGTCGACGGAGGGCCTGTTGGTGAACTGTGGCAAATCCAGTGTGACCAGGTGTGAGTAAGGCGCAGGAATGGGCTTATGCGGTGTGAGCTGGCTGTCGTTGTCGGGCGGCATAAAGTAGTAGGACGCCTGGTTGTCCTTTCTGCCTTCCAGCTTCTTCTCGCGGATGAGCTTGACAAATGTCTCGAGCGTTTCGTCGTCTGCTGTCTGCTGAAACACGTCCTCAATCATGGCCAGGAATCGCTGCTCCGACGATCGCTCGTCATACAGCGTCCGCAGTGCCCACGCCGTTGGGTAGCGGTGGTGCAGCAGCGCCTCGGCCACAGCATGCTCAATCACTTTATCGGTAAGCTCTTTGTTGACCTCGGTCGCATCGCTGTCGGATCGAGGCCGGTTAAGCCCAAAGCCAAGCTCGGGCATTGACGGGCTGTCGCGCCGCATCCGAGCGATATCGTCCATGTCGCTGTCCATTTCATCGGTGCCATCGACGTCGCCACCAGAGTCGGTCTCTTCGATGACTTTTTCGGCCGATGCACTGCTGACGGTAATTCCAGCGGGCGCGGCCAGGGGTGCTGCAGCCAGGTTTTTGGTCCGTGGCCTGCCGACCGGTCGCTTCGGCGTCACCACATTGATTGAGGCAGCAGCAGCAGACTTGCGCGGCTGTGGCAGCGGCCGGCGTGACGCAGGTGTCGTCTTGGATGGCGACGCACTCACAACACTGGCAGCAGCCTCGTCATCGTTTTCCGACTTGACACCGCGATCCTCCTCTGCCGCAGCCGCCGTTATCGAGGGTGCAGTTTTCCGCCGCTTGGATGCGATCCGCCGTGCAGAGCCACTGGGCGTAGACCGAACCACAACCACTGTGCGGCCGTTACTACCCCGCTCACTCTCGTCGTCTCCCTCCTCTGCATCCGAGTCTGGGGCCTGCATCGCGGTATTTTGTTCGGCGTCGGATGCATCGCTATCTGCAGCGCCCTTGGGAGACGAAGTCCCTGCAGCCGCAACAATCGTGTGAGTCTGGACTTTTCGGCTTGAGCTGGGATGACTGAGAACAACAATCCGCGGCCGTGTTGGCGTGACATTAGATTTCAGCTGTTGCTGCTGCTCCTGCTGCTGCTCAGCAGACGATTGCTGGGTCTCTTCGCCTTCTGTGGCTGCCTGGGTGGTGCTGGTCGCTGCAGGGGTGGGGTCCACTTCCATGCTGTCCTGATCCACGGATTGCTCCTTCGCCTTGCTGTCGTCGCTTTGGCCAGGCTGCGGCGTAATCTCATCGCGCTCCATCGATTCCATCTCGACTGATGTCTCCTTTTCGTCGTCGTCGTCGTGCTGTTTCCGCTGCTGCTGCTTTTTCTGCCCCTTCAAATCGCGCCCACGCTGCTCATGTCGCTGCCGTTGTCGCTGTCTCTGCAGCTGCTTCTGGTGCTGGCGGTGTGACTCGTGGTACTGCTTCTCCTCCTGGATACCGTTGACGCGCTTGGCCACGTTAGATGCCTTGGGCAACGTACCCAGGGGAGCCATGCCCTCGAACACGCCGTATCGCTGGAAGCCGGCCTCCTCATAGCTCGTCTTGTTCTGCACGGGCGGCTCCAGCCAGCGACTCATGAGGGCCTGCTGGGCGCCGAGCTGCGTGGCGGCGCGTGTGCTTGCATTGTTGAAGCTCGAGCTGCCGCTCTTGCTGTCGGGCGTCTCCTGGCTCGATTGCGGTGTAGAGTGGACCTGTGGGCTTGAATATCTCGAGCGCGTAGCTCTAGTATTTCCAGAGACAGGGGCCATGATGCTCGTTCAGAGCGGCTCGTGGGAGCTCGCTCGCTTTTGCGTCTCGCGTCTTCCACGCAGAGTGTCCAGAGACCTCTTTCGCGTCTTCCACGCAGAGTGTGCAAAGAACCTCTCGCTTCCTCGTAGAAACGCGGGCTCTCGTTCCTCCCCCTCGGCCAGACACTGGTGCCTGCCTGGTTGCCAGGCTCCCTGTTGTATCGCTCTCGGTCGGTCGTGAATCGCCCCCCAAACGCCCTTTGATTTTGCTTCCGGCAGCACCCTTTGAGGCCGTGGAAATGCCAACTTGTATGATTTTCCCTCGCGCACAATAACAATAATTCTGTCGGCGGCGCGTAGGGAAAGCGAAATAAAGTAGTTGGCGGTGGTGGTGGACAAGGAGAAGACCAAGAGAGCTTTTGCTGGCTGCTCTGTCTCTCTTTGGTCTATTTCGCCTCACGCGGCGCTCAGATTGGGGCGTTGTGTACCCCCTTATTAAGAGCTCCCTGCAGCCGCAATGTTAGCAAAATGCGCGTTTAAAATTCAAAAGAATAAATAAAAATGGCCAACAAACCGATTGCACCACAATTGCACGCAAATGGATCGTGTGGTGAAGAAGTGGTTGTGGCGGCAGTCCGGGTTGCAGGTATGTTAGGGCGGCGCGTTTTGGTTAAAAAAGTAACAAGTTGGATGGAGAAGGGAAAAAAGGTGGGAAATTTATTTTGTATGGATGGGAATGTTTTAGAGCGAGCAGGGGAGCAGGGGAGCAGGGGAGCAGGGGAGCCACCAGGAGAATTGGAGAATTGGAGAATTTCAACCTGGGCCTAAAAAATAGGAGGGCCAGAGAAATTGCTAGCACCCGTATTAGCGAGATCACGTAGCAAGATAGGCTGCTACGGAAGGAAGCTTTCAGGGCGTACTTCGTCGAGTCCGTCCCAGAAAGCTGCATTAGGGGGGGCCTGGGCCTTGTGTGGGACAGACAAGGGCTCTGCAGTGGGTGTGGCCAGGCCGCTGGGCCACCCACTCCCCCCTGTGATAGTGTTACGGTATATCACAGTCCAACACAGTGTTTCCTTGGGTCTCGCGAACACACATGCCTGGGCCAAAATGCCACAGAGAAGCGACCTGCAAAGTGGCTTGCCACCCACACATGTGTGTTTTCCATCCCATCCCGCGGCGCAATCAAAAATCCGTCGTACAACTCATCGAGGCGACAGAAGCAGCGATTGCTCTTCATTCTACGGGCAACTTTTGCCTGTCCGACTGTGCAGTCAATATTTCTTTGATTTTTTGGGATGCGTGTTGATTGTGCAGCCAGGGGTGCTGGGCCGGCTGGGAAGGCGGGCACCGTGTGAGGATCAGCCGCCACAGTCCGTGTGGGAAGGGACAGGAATGAGGAAATAAAAATGAAAGAGCCAAGGGGAACGACACGCCCGACCCAAAGAGAAGGCAGCAAAAGGTCAGGGAAAAAAGGACATTACGAAAAAAAAGGGTCCACAATGAAGAACGAGCGTACACATTACACGCATAGTAATCATGAACCTGACTGACTGGTTCGTATATAGCCTGCGATCCGAACGGTCGTCAGTCTTGCCTGCTTTTTTGAAAAGCCTTGCTGCTCACCGGCTTTGCGTGTCCTGTCTCTCTCTGCTGTGCCATCTGTCCCCTCTTTTTTTTTTTTTTGCCCTTTCCCTCTCTCTCTCTCCTCTTTTCTCATCCACTCACCTCCTCGTCACGATATATGCAAGGCCTGACAGTGCATAACTCCCTGCACAGCTGTGTAGCGTGCGAGTCTACGTGACTAGTCAGTCCGATCTCATTCATACATAGCACTCATTATCAGACAGGCCGGATCGGTGTCAGACTGGAATCAGAACCCCGTCAGGTTGGGTTTTTATTTACATCACCCAACCTATATTTCCTGCCAATGCTTTGAGACGGTGAGGCCAGAGTGAACGGAACTACTGCACGCATGTCTTTTCCTCGCAGAAACGGCCTCCCAAAGCGTCACGCTGGGTTACCAATGTGCCTTGTCGTTCATCCTATCATAAACTATCAAAGTTGCCATCCGCGTCCGTCATCGGAGAAGCAGCAACCAGTCTTTTGTTTTTGTCATGTCTCTCATATGCCATTCGACGTGAACCGAGTGTTGTGCGTCTTCTCTCTGGATGGCCACCGAGTAAACGCAGGCAGACGTGTACATAGCATGATCGTCCACTTTGCTCATGCTACCCGGCTTGCCGCTCTTGGTATGACCCACTAGGAGCCTGGCGGACACACATCCTTCCTCCTTTTCTTGCTGTTACTTGTATCTACCTGTCTTATTTTTCTTGCATGGACTTCAGGCTTTTTTTTATTCACCGTCTCCTGCCCCTCGTCGCTCCTCCCCCCCGAAAGGAGCGGGGCTGAGCCAGCGGTGTCGATTTGGGCAGGGCCGGAATGGGATACATAGCTGACGTGTGAATGGATATATATATGGTTTGCAAGGAAGGTATCGTCTTATTGAAAAGCCAGCCGAGTATTTCGGATGATGGGACTATCCCCAATGTCCGCCCCCCAAAAGAGCAAAGCCCGAAAGGGCAGGACGGGCAGAGAGGGCCAAGTTTGAGAGGTACGATAAACAAGAGAGCAGTTATATGGGAGAGAAGAGAGACATTCAAGAGACACCAGAGTCATCAGAGACCATCGAACAATCAGACAATCGGAAACAACCCGAGGTGCCGTGTCCAGAGTCGCATCCGTTGTGGTTGTGAATACTCGTAGACGCACCCAAATTAGAGCAAAAAAAAAAAGAACGCACCAAAACAGAACACCCATTTTTTTGTAACTTTTTATGCCCACTCCGCCCCTCCTTTCATCCAAAATACTGGATATATCGTCGCTCCCAATTCAAAAAGGTACCTTCGTCACTTTTATTGCCATTCAGCATGTTCACTCGTCATCGCTGTCCTCGTCGCTGTCCTCTTCATCGTCGGACTCCTCCTTGACAACCTTCTTGGCCGGCTTCTTCTTCTTCTTGTTCTTCTTGTTCTTGCCGGTGTTCCGTGACAGCGGCTGCTCCAGGATCTTGAGGATCTCCTCGTCCTCGATCTTGTTGTCTGTCTTGAACTTGCTCACGTCAAGGGCAGGGGCAGAACCCAGCTTGGTGATGCCGTTCTTGGTGATGGCTGGTTTTTCGTTAGCTTGGCTTGTTTCTCCACGTGTATGTATGATTTTTGCATGCAGCATGCCGAAGACCAATATAAAAAAAATCTTTGCCACTTCACTTACCAATCGTAGTCAGGAGACGGGCAACCGGAGCACCGTCCTTGTCGCCCACCAGCTCGTACTGCCGGAACACGTTGCCGCGAACGCACTCGACGACACCCGACTTGGCATCGCGCTCGTCCTCGAGCTGACGCAGACTGAAGGGGAACAGACCGAACTTCTTCTGGGCCTCCGAGTAGACCTTGCGCGACGTAGGCCGCTTCAGACCGTAGGTCTGGCCCGTCCGCCGGTGCAGAGTAGAGCGCTGCTCCAGAGTCTTCACCTTGCCGGCACCCAGGCTCATGCCAACCTCAACACCCCACACCTCGCCGACCTCCGGGCTACCCTCACCCTTAGCACCCTCACCGGGAGCCAGGATAATCTTCTTGGCGCCCTCAATGTCGTTGTGCTCAAACAGCCATGATGTCGTGTTCTCGATAATGTTGACGTCATAGGCCTTGGCCACCTTCTCCAGCAGCGAGTTGATCTTGCTCTGCGTCAGAGGCTTAGCCGCTGCTGCCTTGGCCTTCTCCTCGTCGGTGCCGGATGCCAGAACGCCAGGCGGCAGCAGGAGCCGCAGAAGCAGCTCGTTGGCGTAGTAGTTGGCGAGGATCAGGTCCGCTGGGCGGCCCGACACAACCTCGCCAGACTTGTCTACCAGGATAGTGTTGCACACAATCGAGCCGAAGCCATCGATCTGAGCACCCAGCTGGATCTTGACGGGCTCGCCGGGCTTGAGCTCAGTTGCGGCCTCGCTCTCGTCCGACTTCAGCGGGGTGTAGGGAGTAACAAAGGAGCTCGGGGAGACGGTCGTAGGGTGAGAGAAGCCTGTAGATCCCATTTGTTAGCAATTGGAACGCCAAAAATCGCCGTCCATTCCTGTCCGTCTCTCTGGTCAAGCTTCAATATCTCCTGGGGGGCCACCTTACCCTTGTTGACCTTCTTGCCGCGGTAGACCTTGGTCAGCTCAGCCTCGATGAACTTGTCGCCCTTCTCGCAGATGTCGACAATCTTTGCGCCGGCAACGCAGAGGGACGAAACGTAGGCCAAAGCCTTCTCCGAAATCTCGGCAGCTGACTTGTACTTGGTCAGCGTGTCCGGATTGTTGAGGGTGTAGTCTGCAGTAAAACGGTTAGCACGTGAGCTTGAAAAGCGTTTCAACAACGGCCGGCAAGGGCCACAAAGATCGAGTCCCGAATCTCGAGTGCGCCTTTAAGCATATCATGCAGTCATATGGGGTCCCTGTTCATTGTGTCCTTGCAACCGCAGAAACAAAGCAATGTGGACAGCCTGACTGCAGAAAACGGCACCGTGCAGAAACTCAAGGAGGGGAAATCAAAAGAAGCTCGATGTCGGTGCCCAAAAACGGGAACTAACAGCCAATCTCTAGAATTGAGGTGCAGGTACTCACCGATTTCCTTCTCTTCGGTCGCCATCTTGTCGGTGCTTGTTTCTCAAGAGTACTAGACTGGTGATGGTGAAAGAAAAGCTTGCCCGTTGTTAGAGGAGAGAGGGGGGGAAACTATGCAGGCAAAACACTGCACTATGGATGGAGGGGGCGTCCAGCAGACCAGCAACTGATTTTGGCGGGGAATTTTTGCTTTCCCAAGCCCTGTGGGAGGGAGCTCTCCCGCGTTATTAGGATACATTGGGTCTGAGTAATGAACTAGCAAAATTTGCACATTGACCTTGAAAATGCATGTACCTTTCTATCTAAAATGAGAGAAGCTTCACTTGTATCCAGTACATTTGAACTGGTACGCGTCACTAGTAACAACCACGTATCCCTACATGGCCTCCTGAGTCTCCACTAGCTTGAACTCTGTACAATCATTGGCTGTCCCTGGCGTCCGGATCAATAGGCGGAAAGAGCCACCGGCGACCGCGATTTCTCTTTTTGCAGCACTCCTTCCTTCGAGAGAGGCTCTCATCAACAGCTTTTGTTCGCGAAACGTGACATCTCGCCTTCGACGCCTCCGCCATCACCGCCTTTCCTCGACCGCCCCATCTCTCCCTTCCCACGGGCGCAGCCAGACAACGGACCACACCTCGGTTCATTGTCGTCGCTGGCACGGCGACGACACTTGTTTCGCGCCATGTCTGCCTCCCAAGCATTTTCTGCGCCGCCGCAAACCGCGTCCGCCGCCGGCATCGACGCGACATCTTCGACCACAGCCGGCGGAAACCCATCTCCCCCCACCACCTCACCCCATGGCGACGCGGCGGCAGACCCAAATGCCGCATCATCATCAACGGGGGCGGCCCCCGGCGCTGCTGGGTCGCCCGCGTCGGCCCATTCGACATCTACCCCTGGCGGCGCCGCCCAACCTCCCCCATCAGCTACCACATCCAACACAACCTCGAAGCAATCCACAAAAGGCCGCAATAAAGACACATTCGACCAGATCATGGTTGAGCGGTATGTGACGCGCGATGGCCTGCACTCGGCAGCGCTCCTGGCCGCGCAGGTGCAGATGCAGGACGAATTCCGGCATCTCAACATGTACGCCGAGGACTACCGCAAAGTGCGCACCGAATACCGCCAGTGGTTCCCGCCACGCCAGCTCTACGGCGAGGGCTACGTTGGTCTAGGGAATGGATACACCGAGGTCAACGGTCCGCCGCGCATTCTGTATCCGATGCAGAAAGCGCGGCCCGGCAAGCGGCAGACACCGCCGCTCAAGTACTCGCGCAAGGACATGGCCCAGCAGGCCGAGCAGCACGAGGAGCTGGTGCCGGTGCGGCTGGACGTCGAGTGGGATAAAATCAAGCTGCGCGACACTTTCACGTGGAACCTGTACGATCGGTTGGTCGCGCCCGAATTGTTCACGACGCAGCTGATGGAAGACTTGGGCCTGCGGCCACCCATGTCCAACCAGCTCTACGAGCAGATCTGCCAGCAAATCCACGAGCAGCTGTCCGACTTTTACCCATTTGTCTTCTCCGACGAGGACGCACTCGACCCCGAGCTGCCTTACTCAGCATACAAGAACGACGAGATGCGCATATTGGTCAAGCTCAACATTACCATTGGCCAGCACACCCTAGTCGACCAGTTTGAGTGGGAAATCAACAACCCGATGAACTCGCCCGAGGAGTTCGCCGCCGGCATGGCGCGCGACCTGTCGCTGTCAGGCGAGTTTACGACGGCCATTGCACACTGCATCCGCGAGCAGACGCAGCTGTTCACGCGCGGCCTGTACGGCGTCGGGCATCCCTTTGACGGCCGGCCCATCGAGGACGCCGACCTGGTCAATGCCTTCCTGCCGTCGCCCCTGCCGGTCGTGTTCCGGCCCCAACAACAAGCCAAAGACTATTCGCCATACCTGTACGAGCTCAGTGAAGCTGAACTCGAGCGGAACGAGCTTACTTTCTCCCGCGAGCAGCGGCGGCAAAAACGCTCGGTCAACCGCCGTGGCGGACCTATCTTGCCCGACCTCAAAGACCGGCAGCGCACTATCCGCACTCTTATTGTTTCGTCTGTGCTTCCCGGTGCCGCAACTGATGTCGAGGACAGCCGTCTCTACAAGCGCGTGGCCGGCCCGTCTGGCGGTGGTGGCGGCACCAACCGCCGGCGCGGTGGCCGCGACGGCGACCTTTCCGACTCGGACTCTAGCGACGACTCGTCGCCCGATTCGCCGTCGCTATCACAACTACACCACCAGCAGAGCGGTACTGCCCGCACTCGCGGTGTCCGCGGTGCTGCCTCGGCTGCTCAGCAGCGCATGTCCAACCTGGGCCGGTCGGAGACGCCTGAGTCGAGCACGATCCACCACCACGAGACCCGGACAGCGCGTCGGTCCACACGCGACCTGCGCGACGAGTCGGAAGAGGCGCCGACGCCGCACCTACTGGTCACGATCAGGGTGTCCAAGGACCGCCTCAAGAAGCTGATGCGGGATCTTAAGACGCGGCAAGACACAGCCTCTACTGCAGGCGGCGGTGGCACGGCCGGCGCGTCTGGGCCATCCACACCTGCTCTCAGCAATGCCGCCGCCACACCGAACGCCTCTTCTACTCAAAACAATGCCCACTCATCCATGGGCCCTCCTCCTACTACGCCCTCGGGCACCCGACTCTTGGCGCCGCCGCGGTCAGCCATCCCGCACGGCCATCTCGGCCGGTTACCGGCACCTCCACCCCCAGCCTCTGAAGCGGATGCACCGCCAGCTGTAAGTATCCCCCACCCTTGTTGACAGAGTGTCATCCCCCAGAGGCCCCCTACCCCGGACATCTCAATTGTATCCTAGTGCTGACATTTTAGCCACCTCCCCCACAATGGCTATTGGACGCGCTCCAGCGCTCCCGCGACCGGTCGTACCCCAACGACTCTTTTGAGGGTGTTATGCGGTACAGCGTGTTCAATAAGGACGAGCAGCTGGTGCCGGCGCCGGCGCCGGGCGAGCCATTGGAGAACTACAAGTTCTGGTACCTGCCGAGGATTAGGTGCCACGACTGTCCAGGAAAACTGTACACGCCGGGTCCGGAGATGACGGTTGGGAATTTCGAGGTGCACCTGAAGAATAGGTTTCATCGGGAAAAGGTTGAGCAGCGGTTGGCGAGGGAGAAGGCGGCCGGTGGTGGCGGTGCTCCCGCGGCTCCCGCGTCAGGAGGAGCGGGAACTCCGACAAGCGTTCCGACAGGATCACTGGGCGGTACACCAGGAGGTGCATCCACACCCGGCGGCACGCCTACGCCAACAGCGGCGCCAACAGCGGCGCCAACAGCGGCGCCAACAGCGGCTGCGCCAACAGCTGCTGCACCACCCCCGGCACACCCCCAGACGACGCCAATACCGCCACCGACAGTGCCCGGCTCAGACGCGCCGCACACGACCCCAATACAGCCTCCCCAACCGCCGCCGGCAGCAGCGGCGGCCCTCCTACCAGAAGACACGCCGATGGTTTCGTCGTCGTCGCCGGCGTCGCATGCGGGATAGGGAGTCACAAGGCGGCGGAAATGGGGGTACTGGGAGGATATCGAGGGTGGCAATCACACAACGCCAATACCGCCACCGACGGTGCCCGGCTCAGACGCGCCGCACACGACCCCAATACAGCCTCCCCAGCCGCCGCCGGCGGCAGCGGCGGCCCTCCTACCGGAAGACACGCCGATGGTTTCGTCGTCGTCGCCGGCGTCGCATGCGGGATAGGGAGTCACAAGGCGGCGGAAATGGGGGTACTGGGAGGATGTTGAGGATGGCAAGTGATTATTCTGGGAAAGACTCGAGAGACTCTGTCTGGGAAAGACTGTCTGGGATGAGTCTACTTTGGGACGAGTCTACGGACGTGTGACTGTACTATTGTTTTGGTTTGGTGCGTAGGGTGTATTGTTCCTCTCTTGGTTTTTGAAGGCTGTCTTTTTTTGGGATGTTTTTTTTTTTTTTTGCAACTTTTTATTTTTTTTATATTATTCGTTTTGGTTGTTGTTTACTCTTGTGTCACTAGCTTTTTTTCTCTCTCACTTTTCCATACCTCTATTCTTTTTTTTCTCTCAAACCAATTTTCCTTTTTAACGACTCATAAAGAAACAAGGGAATATCTCTTATACGTTGCTGCTGTGGCCCTTTCTACTGATCTATCAATTTTCCACAGGTGTAATTTACACATTTTTATTTTTTAACGTTTTGTTTTTCATTTATTGTTTTATTTGAAATTTCGAAATAAAATATTTCAAATATATAAACTTAATATATTTATTTTCAAAAACAAATTGTTCGGTTAGTTTAACTTTATAATCCATTCAGCTTTTGAAATTTGATTTGCATTTGAATATCATGATGATACTTTCTATGTCTCTCAAAAACAAGCAACAGAAAAACAATGTGACAGGAGAATGACAAAAAAAAAGGACACAAAAAAGAGCAGGCATTTGCAATGAATACGTATTAGAGGGAACAAGAAAACACGAAAAGTCCCGCCACGAACTTTTTCACCTTGACCGCCAAAAAGAAAAAGTGACATTTAAAGAGATACACATTTTGACATGACGAGAACAAACATGGGCTACAACGAGAATTACTACGACTCGTCAATCTTGTTAACCTCGCCACGGGCCTCCTCCCATGTCTCCTTGTTCTTCTTGGCCCACTCGATCTGGCTCTTGGCATAAGCAATCTAGGCAGTTAGCATTGTCCGTTGAAAAAAAAAAGAGGAAAAATGTCAAACATACCATGTATCTCTTCAGGTCATCCTCCTTCTCGTGCTGGAACCGCTTCAGATCCTTGAGCACACTAGCACTCGCATCCTTGACGTCCTGTGCAGACGCAACCTGAGCCTGCTCCAGCTGTGCAATCGACTCGCGCGTCTTGGTAATCGTGTCGCGCCGCGTGCGCTCTGGGTCGACATCCACCACGCCCTGCACCGCATGCCGGATTGGGCCAAAGATCTTGTTTGTGATCGAGTTTGTGCTCGGCGCCTTCTTGTGTCCTGGCTGGTGTGTCGGGGGAGGAGCTGCTTGCGGGGCTGCTTGCGCTCTTTGTGCGCCCTGCTGGCCCTCTGGGGGCCCGTTCTTAGCTGAGGGTGCTGTAGAGTAGTCGCCACCGTGCGTGGGCGGGAAGTCCGAGTCAATGGATGCGGTGTCCTCTTGGCTACCGTCCCGGCGGTGTCCAGTACCTGTGCTGCCGCTGTAGCCGGACGGGTCCCTTGTGCTGACTGACCTCCGTGGTGGCTGGGTCTGCTGGCTGCCGCTGAGGTACTGGTCAATGCGCCGGGCCTCGGCCTCGCTCCGCTCCAGCTGGTCCAGAAGCTGCCGCTTCTTGTTCAGGTCGTCGTTGGTCATCTCCTGCTGCACCCGCTTTAGGATCCGGTACCGCAGAACACTGCGCACAACACCTGCAAACTGGGCGTACTCCCGCATAGGCTCCGCAAAGCTCGCACCCAGTGAACCCGAGAGCTCCTCGGTCGCAATGTACGACGAGTCCACAGCTTGTCCGACGCGCTCAATGGCTGGGCTAAGAGTGGGCGCCTCATTGAGGGCAAACGCGTTGTACTTGGCTCCCAGTTCGCACTGGTCAGAGGCCAGTGACGAAAGGTGGCTCAGTGTCCGCCGGTTCACCTTCTCCAGAGAACCCATGAGCAGTTGCTCCAGGTCTTTGATGGAACCTTCAAACGACGTAAAGTATGGGTCGAGCTCCTGCTCGCTAAGCTGACTCGACTCGGGTGGGAATCGGGCAACGGAGCTGTCGATGGCTTGCACAGTCACGCCGGAGCTCACCTTGAGCTTGGCAGAGGTGGCGGGAATCGGGAGGTAGCTGTGTGCCGGGGTCGGGTTGGCAGTGTTCAGTGGGGGGGCTTTCAGGATCGACTTCGGGATGGAACCGATGGGGTACGAGTGCAGCACTTCGTTCTGTCCACATCACACACGTTAGAAGCGGTTGGTTTAATGATGCAAGCAAGTCACTTTGTCTTACCCAGCTGGCGTTGGGGTCCAGGAAGCGCCACCACACGCCGTCCATGCGGATCTGCTCCATGCGCCGGCAGCGGTTGAGGAACACGGCTAGCATCCGCTTCCGCAGATCAATGATCTGCTGGTCCTGCTTGGCGTTTGTCGGGTTCGCAGCATAGTCGGCCATGGTATGCTTCTCGGGTATTGGGGGAATGATTAGCGTCGGATGCAGCCGGGTGAGGGCATCACGAAGCGAGGCGAACTCGGAATACCGCCTGCGCACCTCGAGGTCCTAGAGAAACGGTCAGCTTGTGGGAGAAGACAGGATTGGTCCAAAGCACTTACGCCCGTCCTAATTGTGTACACAATGTACCGGCCGCCGTTTTCCAAGCTCTTCCCAGCATCCGTGATCAGAATGGGTGTCTCGGGATTCTCGTAGAGGATCTGCTCAATCCGGCTGTCGTAGCCACCGGGCTTGCGCCGCGGAACCAGCTCGCCATGTGCTGCGCCGGCTGCTTCGCCTTCGTCCTCGTCGCTCTCGTCGTCGTTTGTGGGCTTCACGTAGGCTGGGACATCGTCGGCTTCTTCGTCAGTCGAAGAAGCTGCATCATAGCGGGGGTCTGTGGGCTGTTAGCGGACCGATTAGGTAGAGTATGCCAGCGCCGTGACACGCAATTTGAAACCATGATGTAGAAAGGTATCGACTCACGAGAATCAGGCGAGGCAGGTGTAGCTGACGATCCAAGGGAGTCCCTCCGGTCGAAGCTGCTGCTCCCGTAGGGATTGTTGTCCTCGTCGTTCCACATGACGGCAAGCTTCACCGCTGAGGGGTGCGGTCCGGCAAGGCAGTGTGCGAGTGGTTATCGGTTCTGGCAATGTCAAGGAGAGAGTCGGCCTCAGGAAGGTCAGCTTGGTGCCGAGGTGGCCGGTGTCGTCTCTGGGAGAGATCGCAGGGCGCTGGTGGCGAACGCAAATGAGGCTTCCCAGAGCCGACGGGGTGGGGCGTGGGGTTGGGGTAATGGATAGCTCGGCTTCGGCTGTGGACAGCAGCAGGGCAGAAGAGACAGCTGATGCGCGGAGAGGTGACGCTGCAGAGGCAGGCAGGCTGCAAGGCGGCGTCGTCGTCGTGAGGAGGGTGATAAGGGGCGGAGTTGGAGCTGTGTTGCGACAGCAGCAAATCCGAGACACAGGTGATATTACTGAGATGGAGTTTGCTCGCCAAAGCAAGCAGGAAGGAGCAGTGGAGTTAGCAGTTAGCCCAGCCTCTCGTCGTGCCTTCCATATGACGACGACCATTGGCGCACGGACCCACTTTTCACCGTCGCTGGTGTCAACAGAGTTTATTTGGCTGCCTTACTAGTCGCCCTGTGTCCCATTTCTGACCAAGTGTCATTAAATTGTTCCAATTAGGCTGTCATTTGCCTGCCAAAAGCCGAATTCTACGCTGTAAATGCACTGAAAAATGTGTGACACGTCCATTGAAATGGACATTCCAACCCGCCTCTCTCCACTCACTCACTCGTCGAGTCGCGAAATCGCCAGTACGAAGTCGCACTGCTCCGATCGTCATCATCTCTAGGCGCCCTTGAGCGCAGGATCCCTTTCGTCTGGCCGTTATTGCCGTTTTTCCCTCCCCGGGGCGAAGACCGTCCCATAATGGCGCCGCTCATAGTCGCCTCATCTTGCCTGATGGGTCTATTTGACAGAGCCATCTCAGGCGTGTCATGGAACAGGCCTGTGGTCGAGACACTGTTGCCGTCAGCCATGTGAACACGATAATCCTCCCTTCCCTCTTCTCGACAGGATTACCTCGGGCCCCTGTGTCTCGGTGTTGTCTCGCCATTACGGTGGACTGGCTGATGCTGACGGTCTCGTTCACGGCTTCGCCGTCGTCGCTCCTGTTCGCCGTACACAGCTAGGCCGACAGCATTGAGGAGGGGAGGAACCAAAGTAGCAAAAATTGTGCGCTTTGAAGGTCTCTGGTTATCGTTGCGCCTCTGCAGTCTGTATGGGAGGACTGTCAGCGGGAAAGCTCCCAAATGGCAAATAATGCAGGATCCAGCCTTCTCTACAACTTACCGCGTGCGATCAGGCGTTATGCTTCGGCTGGTTTCTCGTCTTCTCCGGCGGCGGTACCCTCCGCTGCCCGTTGAATGACGGCCGCGCCTTGCCCTGGAATCACTCGATACGGACCGCTGTCGCCTGTAGTCTTCTTGCTCAAAACGTCTAACATCATCGTACCGCCTGCCTGGCGCACTGAGACTGCGGCGGTATCCGCGTCTTCTGTTTCTTGATCTGCTTTCATGCCCGCCATCACGACGTGAACTTCTTCCACGTGCATATCTCTCTGGGGAAAGTTTTCTGTTTCTCCCATCGCGACCATTATCGTCGGCTGATGTCTCTGATGGAAAGGCCGACGGCAACGAGTCAGCAGGCCATGGATGCCCAGAGGCCGGATCAGCCATAGTGTGTGCTCCACGTCCTGGATAGTTCTGGGGATTCATGCTCGTTTGGTATGGCATTTGTGGACCATTTACCGGCCCGAATTGAGGTGGCATAGCGTTGGTGGGTAGTGGCTGTGGTCCGGGTGTATACATCATGGGTTGGCCTGGTTGCTGACCTGGCTGTCCGAAAGGCTGTCCGAGAGGAGGCGGCGGTGGAGGTATGATAGAAACCATTTGCTGTGGTGGGACGAAGACCGGTTGGGGGAAGTGTCCCGGAGCCGTACCCGGTCGAAATGGAGGGAAAGGCGGAAAGGGCGGGTGTTGCCGTGCCTCTGTAGCGGGAGAAGCTTTGTTGCTCTGCTGAGCAGGAGGTCCTGGCGGTGCTGTTGAAGCAGCCGGAGGTGAAGCAGCCGCCGTTGTAGCGCTCGTAGGCGCGACATTAGGAGGAGACTGGGAAGCTTGAGGAGCCGGCAATGCTTGGATGACCGACTCCTGTGGCGGAGTTGCCACCTGTGGTGGTGTCGATTTTGCCTGTTTCTCCGCAGAGGCTACGGGAGGGTCTGCCTCTATCCGAGTAGCGAGAGGGTTCACTCTTTCAGGAGGTATGAAGTAGATATTTGCCTGAATTGTGTTCGGTGCTGTCGTGCTTGCTGGGGTAGCTGGAGGAGGCGCTGGCGCTGGAGCTGGAGTTGCCTGAGTAGGTGACTGTGCAAGTTCTGGGGGCGATGAAACCGCAGGTGGTGGTGGCGATACCACAGCGGGTGGTGCTGGCACCGCCTCTGCTGTTTCTGGAGCCGAGGTTGCCGTTATCGTCACATTGACGTTCTCCTCGGCCGCCGCTGCTGGTTTCAGTCGATTGGGCCGGACTACCAAATACCAGTATATCAAGACCAGAGTCAGTGGAACTATGATCGCCATGAACACGATGCCGGCTTGCTGCGAAGAGTTGTAGCAGCTCCAGCCCGAGCAGCGCCGTACAATGGGAGACGCATCGTGACTGGATGGTGACGCCGCAGAATTGAGACTTCTGAGAAAAGTATGTGAAAAGTTGGGGTTTGATGTGTTTGAAATCGGAGGCATTGCCGCGAGATACCAAGAGTGGTATCCTTGCTGATGTGTTGGTTGTCATCAGAGCTACGCCAGGCGAGTAAAGGACCAGTCTCCAGGGCTGAGGTGGCTGGAGTGTCAAGTTAGAAAAAAGATAATTAATATCTGTTATGTCATGGGATATTTAAAGGCCTTTCACAGACCAGCCTTTTGGATGTGATATTTTCCTGAAAAGGAAAGCACGTCTGAATCCCGTCAAAAAGGGAAGGCGCGATGCGTCCACAGGGAACCTCAGGAAGAACAGGTTGCACCACCACCACCAATGCGCTTGAATTCAGTGTTACAACTCAATGAAACATAAATAGCACCAACTCTAAGCTACAGTGAATCCTTTTACCTATTCACTAAATCTTTGCAAACATGCATGAGTGCCGCCTCTCAATGACTTCCACAGTCACGTGATACAAAGCGGTTAGCGCAGGCCGAAAAAGGCAAGGATTAAGGTTGTGGGGGCCATCACCAGCCAGATTATTTTCGAGCTGTCTGCGGCTTGGATTCCCCCCTTTGCAGCAGCAAACAGCAGTTGGCCTCCAGACAATGCGGAACTGAGAGCCAACCCCCCACGAACGGCATTTTTATTCGTGTGAACAGCAGAAACACTGTTCCTGTCGGCACGGCCAGCAAAGCCGACATCGATTCCCCTCCCTCTCCCCCTTTGAGTCTGCCAGACGCGCGCGAAGTCTCCCTCGAAACGACGAGGAGGGCAACTCAACGCGCTTGCGCACCCAAGCACACCCATTGGCAGTACCCTCCGAACGGTCTAGAAGAAATACACCATGGCGACGACATTGCGAAACGGCCATCACGATGGCGCAAACGGCAACGGCTCGGCATATGCGATCCCCGTGAGCAAACGGTTCATCGATGTCCCAACCTCGATCGATGTTCCCACGCAAGACGAAGACGAGGCTGTCGAAATTGGCCTGGAGAACCTGGTCGATGATCCGACAGATCTTTGTGATTTGTTCGAGAACGAGAATGCGGCACGCACATACTGGATGACGGTGGCTCTGGCCTACGCGAAGCAGGGCAAGATTGAGAATGCCATTGAGATGCTCATCCGGGGTGGCAATGCCATGCAGAACAACAACCCCAAGGAGAAGCTGAGCATTGTGGCTTGCTTGTGCTGGATGTACCTGTGGAAAAGCCGGATGGCACCACGCGTTGCCCCCGAGGGCGCGCTCGTGTCCGAGGCCAAGACCAAGGAGTACTACCTGCAGCTGGCGACATCTACGCTGAACGAAGCCTCTCGCATCAACCCGGCCTACCCTCCGCTATTCCTGGCCCGCGGCGTCCTCCTGCTTTTGCGCGCCTCTCTGCAGGCCCCCACGACGTCGGGATCGTCTGGAGCAGTCGACAGCGAGAAGATGGAGTTGCTCCGGGCTGCGATGAAGTCGTTTGACGATGCTCTGCGCGTGTCACAGGGAAAGAACATGTTGGCGCTGATGGGCAAGTCGAGGGCTCTGTACTCCATGGGAAAGTACGCCGAGGCGTTGTCTGGATACCAGGAAGTGCTGCTGAAGGCGCCCGAGCTGGTGGACCCGGACCCGCGCATCGGCATCGGCTGCTGCTTCTGGCAGCTTGGCTTCAAGGAGGATGCCAAGACAGCCTGGGATCGGAGCCTGGAGATCAGCCCGGACTCCAAGGTGGCCAATATCCTTCTGGGTCTCTACTATCTGGACAACAGCGGTCACGTCAACACAAACAGCCCCGAGTTCCTGCGTCTCTACAAGAAGGCAATGACCGAGTACACGCAAAAGTCGTTCAAACTCGACAAGAACATGCCGCTGACATGTGCCACGTTTGCCGGTTACTTTTTGTCGCGCAAGTCGTTTGCCAACGTTGACTCCCTGGCCCACAAGGCGATCCAGAACACTGATGTCAACGCCGTTGCGAGTGACGGCTGGTATCTGCTGGCACGGAAAGCACACATGGAGGGCGACATCGACCGGGCTGCCGATTATTATAGGCGCTCCGACGACGCTCGTGGCGGCACAGACCGTGGCTACCTGCCAGCCAAGTTTGGCGTGGCACAGCTGTCTGTGATCAAGAGTGACTTGGGTGAGGCCAAGCTGCGTCTCGAGAAGATGATTCAGCAGTCAAAGAACCACGATGCAATGGCTCTTCTGGGTACACTGTACGCCGAAGAAGTCTTTGCCAGCGAACGATCGGCCGTCAAGGAGGACAAGTCGGCCGAGAAGAAGAAGGCGACAGCTCTGCTCGAGAGCGTGCGAGGTGCCTGGAAAGACCCCAAGAAGAACATGTCGCCCGACTCGGCCGTACTTCTCAATCTGGCTCGCCTGTATGAGTCTGACCACCCAGAAAAGGCTCTGCAATGCCTGCAGCAGGTCGAGCAGCTTGAGCTGGACACAGTGGCCGAGACAGAAAAAGCTGAAGGCGACGACGACGAGGCACGACGGGCATCCCTTCGCAAGTACCTACCGCCTCAGCTCCTGAACAACATGGGATGCTTCTACTGGCAGGCAGACAAGCACGAAGTGGCGAGCACCATGTTCGAGGTCGCACTTGATGCCTGCGTTAAGATCCAGGGCAACAAGGACGACGACGAGACCGATGCCGACGCCCTTGTGATGACAATCAGCTACAACCTTGGGCGCAGCTACGAGGTCCGCAACATGCTCGACAAGGCGGTGGAGGTGTACGAGGGTCTGCTGAAGCGCCATGACGGCTACACAGACGCCCAGATCCGGCTGGCTTACATCAAACTGCGGCAGCATCCTAATGACGGTGGGCCGGATGCGGTGGCCAAGCTGTACCAAGAAAACTCGAGCGACCTGGAGGTGCGGGCACTGTACGGCTGGTACCTGGGCAAGGCGTACTCGAAGAAGCGGCCTGCCAACATTGCCGAGGACCACGAGCTGCGGCACTACAAGCACACGCTGCAAAACTACGACAAGCACGACCGGTACGCACTTGTGGGGATGGGCAACCTGTACATGATGTCTGCACGCGAGATGCGTCGCGAGTCGGAGCAGGATAAGCAGAAGCGCAGCGCCATGTACAACCGGGCCGTGGAGTTCTTTGAAAAGGCACTGCAGCTGGACCCGAAGAACGCGTATGCCGCACAGGGCATTGCCATTGCGCTGGTGGAGGACAAGAAGGACTACCGCAATGCCCTGCCGATTTTCCTCAGCGTGCGGGACACGATCCGGGACGCACACGTCTACGTCAATCTGGGACACCTGTACGCAGACCTGCGGCAGTACTCCAAAGCGATCGAGAACTACGAGGCGGCCCTGTCAAAGGAGGGCAAGGCTAACGACCCGACGATCCTGTCCTGCCTGGGCCGCACGTGGTTGACCAAGGCGCGGATGGACAAGGACCTGGAGGCGTACAAGAGCAGTCTCGGCTGTGCCAAGAAGGTAGGCTGTTTTTTTTTTTTTTTTTTTTTTTTTTTTTTTTTTTTTTCTTGTTGCTGCTTTGTCGTGTCTGGGTTTACTAACTATTTAGGCACTTGAGGCGGCTCCCGAACAAATCCACTTCAAGTTCAACGTGGCTTTCGTCCAGATCCAGCTCGTGTCGACTATTTATGCCATGAGCGAGAGCCAGCGCACACTGCAGCAACTGCTGGACGCGGCCGACGGTCTGGAGCAGGCGATCAAGACGCTGGACGAGATCGCGGCGCACCCCAACACGCCGTACCCCAAGCAGGACGTCGAGCAGCGTGCCAACATGGCGCGCAACACGCAGCGGCGGCAGCTGGAGCGGGCGATTGCGAGCCAGCGCGAGTACGAGGAGAAGAACAAGGAGAAGCTGCAGGCGGCGCTGGAGCAGCGCCAGGCGGAGCTGCGGCGGCGCGAGGAGGAAAAGCAAAAGGCGCTCGATCAGGAGCGTGAGCGCCAGGAAAAGATCCGCAAGGAGCGTGAGGAGATTGCCGCGCGCGACCGCGAGATGGCCGAGAAGCGTGCCGAGGAAGAGCGGCAGCGCCGCGAAGCGGAGATGACGACCGACAGCGAGACGGGCGAGAAGGTCAAGCGGAAGCGCAAGCCTGCGGCCAAGGCAAGCGGGGAGAAGAAGCGGACATCGCGCAAGAAGAAGGCCCGTCGTGGAAGCGGCGACGAAGACGACGACTCGGACGGCGACCGCGGCGGCGACAGCGACTCGGACGGCGAAGAGCGCCGGCCCAAGAAGAAACAGCGGCGGCTGTCCAAGAAGATCCCCGACAAGAACTCCAAGTTCAAGTCGTCTGAGCTGGTGCACAGCAGCGACGACGATGATGATGTCAATGACGACGATGGTGAGGAAGACTACGATCAGCTGGACGCGGCCGAGAAGGCGATTGAGCGGCAGACCAAAGGAGGCGGTCATCGTCGTCATGACAGCGGGTCGGACGACGGCGGCGCGCGGGATGACGTGTCGGACCGAATGGACGTTGACGACGAAGAGGAGGGTGAAGAAGACGATGGCGGATCTTCGCGGCGGCAGAACAGCAAGCGGCTGCGGAGGGGCGGTCGTGTTCTTGAGGACGACGACGACGATGAGGAAGAGCAGGCCGCCGAAGCTGCTTCTCCCGAGCCCGAGGAGGAAGGCGCTGCCGCTTCTCCTGCCCCTGCTGCTGCTTCTGACGACGAGGACGAAGAAGTGGGCCAGTCATCCTCGCGGCGTGCTCGGAGACGGGCCGTGAGCGACGACGACGATGATGAGTAGGAGCTAGGATGTAGGGATGCGGAAGGGGGCGTGATGTAGAAGGGTTATTTTATGGCGAGGATATTACGGGGAGCAGCCAAGGGGACTTTTAAGATTGTAGCCACAATATGTACAACAGGATAGTCGGGAGGGAATATGGGGAAAAGCGGCAAAGGATTTTCAAAATAAAAGCGATTCCATGAAAGTTGATGTCAATGAATTGTATTGAAGTTCGGTCGTTCAGGAATCAGCGGGGGATTGGCCAATCGGAGCCGAGCCGCTTTCGGTTCATTTTTTGGAGGAAGAACTCACCACGCATCTCCACTGAGCCGAACCTACAACGTCACGTTCCCACCAGTCACAAAACAATGGCGACAGCGACAATACGCAGACTGGCCGGGTTTTCACGGCTATTACCATGGCCGCTGCAACGGTCTGTCGGGCGTTCCTCCTTCTCATCAACAGCCATGGCGTCATCAAAACGGCCGCATCATGAGAGATCCTTCCCGGCACTCTTTGTTCGCGGCGGCACGTCAAACGGGCTGATGGTCCACGAGGACAACCTTCCGCAGTGGAGGGCCCACGTTACAGAGGCAGCATCGGGCGAGTCCTCTCGGACACTGTCGCTGCAAGCCAAGGCCAAGGCCTGGTCCGTCCTGGCGCCGGCCATGGGCGCGCCGGACCCGGTGTACCGGCGCGAGCTCGACGGCATGGGCGGGGGCATTTCGTCGACGTCGAAAGTGTGTGTGTTGGCAAAGTCGCAGCGGGCGGATGCGGACGTGGACTTTACGTTTGTGCAGGTGGGAGTCAAGGATGGGAAGCTGGACCTGGCCGGGAACTGCGGGAACATGATCAGTGCGGTTGGGCCGATTGCGTTTGACTGGGGGTTGGCCCCGTCGACGACCGCGGCTTCGACCGTCGGGGAGAAGTCGGGGGAGGACAAGGGATCAACGGAGGCAAAGTCGCAAACGTTGAAAAAGACGCCAGACACGGACGAGACGAAAAAGCCTGTCTCGTCGTCTACACCCTTGCAGGTCCGCATTTACAACACAAACACTGGAAAAGTCATCCACTCGCGCTTCTCCACCGCCGGCTCTCCTCCACGGTACAACCCCGACGGCGACTACGCCATTGACGGCGTGGCCGGCACCCACTCGAAAATCACGCTCAGCTTCCTGCGGCCGGCTGGCGCCAAGACGGGCGCGCCTGACGGACTCCCGACTGGCCGGCCAGTCGACGTTCTCGAGATTGACGGCGACAATGTCGACGCATCGCTCGTCGACGTCTCCAACCCGGGCGTGTTTGTCCGCGGAATGTCGATGGGGTTTGGAAACGACACCAAAGCGCTGGCAGCAGCCATCGAGTCCGACCCGGACCTCAAAGCCAGGGTCGAGCGTATCCGCCAGGCGGGTGCGGCCAAGATGGGACTCGACCCAGAAACAGAGAGCGTTCCCAAGATTGTCTTTTTGTTCCCGCCAAAAGACGCCGACGAAGACATTCGATGCGTGGCTCTGTCCATGGGACAGGTGCACAAGGCGGTGCCATTGACGCTGGCATTGTGTCTGGGAGCTGCTGCACGGACAAAGGGAACACTGGCATGGGAGATTCTCGAGGGAGAGAGATCAAGCACAGACACAGAGACCAAGGACCAGTCCACTCTCATCATCGGCCACCCGAGTGGCAAGGTGGACGTGGGCACGACGCTGGACCCGAAAGATGGAACGATTCTCTCGGCCGAGCTTCACCGAACAGCTCGCGTGCTGATGGAAGGAAAAGTGTTTTACTGAGGGATTTGTGTCTTGATGATTACTACGAAATATGGCCATGACACCGCAACCGGAGGGTCATGTTGTGAAGGGTTGTTTTTTTTTTTTTACCTTGTTTTTCGCATCGTAGCCATGTTGGC
This sequence comes from Raffaelea albimanens, assembly GCA_002778245.1. Classification (NCBI taxonomy): domain Eukaryota; kingdom Fungi; phylum Ascomycota; class Sordariomycetes; order Ophiostomatales; family Ophiostomataceae; genus Raffaelea; species Raffaelea albimanens. Next base: position 2,096,268 of record PCDJ01000006.1, on the reverse strand, counting down.
TTACTGGACAGGGCAACCATATATCGTCACGGCTGGACGGCTGCGGCGTGGCATACCGACCCACTCAAAAGTGATCGATATGATCGCCAGGGCCTTTCTTTTCTACCCACCCTAGAACGTTCTTTGCATGCTGGCAGAAGAAAAGAAGGCCGGGCGTGGATCTTCGGCACCCACCTCGAGAAGGCTGCCAAGACGGGGAAGCCCAAGCGAGGCGTGAGCCAAATATCCCGCTGGGTGTTCGTGGATCCAGTAACGGGTCCATAAGGTTAATTCAGTCCATAGAACGCCTTGGATATCAAAGCTTGCCATGTGCAGACGGCCCAGCTGGCATGACAAAGGCACGGCTGAGCCCAAAACGGCAAAACTGAGAAAAGCAGAAAGCGCAGTCTTACGACAATTCATGAGATTTATGGAAGTCTATTTTACTGGACATCGTAGTATTCCCCTGAAGGGACTAGTTTTATTATCTTTGATGCAAGGTTGCTCTGATGCCGGATCCTTTCAGATCTCACGGCCATCGGAGTGCCTCACTTTTGGCAGTTTTAACCGGCCCCTTTGGAGGACGACGATGTCCTTGCTTCTCTGGGCAGCTCAATGGGCATATGACGAAGCTACAGGGATACAAACATACAACCTCACAAAAGACCAACAGCTTGTTTGTGCATGGAAGTAAGCAGGCAGCTTTGAAGGGGACGTCTTGACTGTTGACTAATGGAAATCCGGCTAGAACGGCTGGCCTCCCGCCCTCGTGATCGGAGTCACGAACACTAAGTCGTTCTTTCCCTATCCAGAAACACTTCTTCTTTGGGACTAGCGCAATGTCCCCGGCATTGGCAAGAGGGGTTCCCACGGCTCAACATCACACCAGGCCGAAGGGTCCCATTGCTGGGGAACTTTTTTTTTTGCCTCTGCGAGTCCCCTCGACAGCCAACAGCTTCACACTCAACGGCCGCCATTCCCCAAAAACAACACCACAGCCGCACGCGCGCAACCTGCGAGGCCATGTTCCGGACCCGGCACCCGTCAGCATAGGTGGGTCGAGAATCCTGTGGTTCTTTTTTTACCGTCTTTTCTATTCGCCCGCGAGCGGCCCCCTCCGAGAATTGAGTCTCCGATTGCGTCACAGAAACTCGCCGAGGCAGTTAAAAGAAACACGCGTGGCTGACTTTCGGGCAAAGATCTATGCTTGACAGACTCTTCCTCGGACACTCTACTGTTTAAACTCTCAATTACCCGGCGAACTCGTTGATTGCGCCGTGCAAGACTTGCCCGGCAAAGAGAGCCTAGCGACGAAGCGTCGGGCGTTCGGCCGAGGACACCCCAGACGGCCGGGCATACTCTGAGCAGCTCAAAACTGCCCATAAACGGAGCGGCCTCCCTTGTGCTGCGAGAACTCCCCTCTTGGACGCAGACCTCCAGCAACAACCGGCCATGGACCACTTCAACGTCACCGTGCAAAAGGACGGCGCCCTGGTGGCGACCCGCCGGGGCATGCAGGTGTCCAAGCACAAGTACCACGGCATCTCCTTTGTGAACGCCTCTGTGCCGACGGCGCCTGGCAGCAGTGGCCCGATCTCGACGGGCAACACCGCCAAGAAGAGCCCTGGCAAAGGCGGCGGCACCTTCAGCACCTTCTCCGCTTTCGGACCGCCTGCTCCAACAGCAGCAGAGCGGACCGCAGCGAAATCAAAGACGAAGACGACAACCCCTGCCACGACCTCCACGCCCAAACCCTCCACGACCTCTACCCCTACCACAGACAAGAGCAGCGCCGAGTTTGTGCAGCCCATACCACACCGCTGGAAGTTTGTGACAAAGACCGCCGCGGCTGCCGGCGGCAAGACAGGCAAGACCGCCAAGCCGAAGACGGATGGCGCAGAAACTGCCCGTCGCCAGACCTCGGCGGCCCGCCGAACATCCCCCGCCGTGTCCGACTCCACGACGCCGTCCTCCACCGCCGAACCTGCCACTCCCCAGTCCCTCCCATCCTCCTCCTTCTCGCCCCCCTCCTCCGGCGAACTCATCCTCTCCTTCTCGCCTACCACTAGCACCCACTCTCCCAAGGACGACCCATCCCCCGACTGCGAGGCCGAGTTCATATCGCCCAGCGTGGCGGCTCTGCGCGCCGACAGCACGACCATCAGCAATGGAAGCCCCAAGACCGGCCCGAAGAACAACAGGCGCAAGCCTGCGAATGGCAACCGAAGTCCCAAGGACAACGCCTTGCACAAGCAGAACCAGCGAAGGGCCGTCACCGCCATAATCGAGAAGAGCTGCCAGAGCATCTCGCGATCGCTGCCAACATGGAAGATGTGCCGCGTGCCGCAGCTGAACGACACCGAGCAGCGCATTTTCCACCAGTTCTTCCAGCTCATCCCACGCAAGATCTACCCATTTGAGGACATTCTGCAATACAACCCAGCCCGGTCCAGCGAGTTCTACTGGATGGTCGTCCAGGACCGCGCAGCTGTCCGCTGCGTGCTGATGTGCGGCGCCATGTTCCGCTCTGTGCTGAGCGGGGAGAACAACTCGCACGAGCTAGCCCACGAGGTCGCCAATGTGTGCGGCATCGTCAACGAGCAGCTCGCCCGCGTCCAGTACTTTCAGCAGAAGCAGCGCCAGCAGCTGAAGCAGAACAACCAGCAGTTGACACGACGCCAGCGCCACCAGCAGATCCCCACGATGACCCTCGAGTGTATTACGACACTGGCCCTCATGGGCGGCTTCACTGGCCGCTACGACCACTGGCACGTCCATATGCGCGGCCTCAAGAAGATTATCGAGATGAACAGCGGCGGCTACGATGAGAACGACCCTTGTGCTGTTGACGAGGACGCCAGCACTGCCACCATGGCCGCCCTGGCCTCGCTGCGACCATCCCTCCTGGCCAAGATGCGCAAGACCGACCTGAAGGGCGCCATTGCCCTGGCCACTGTGCCATACTTACCATTTACACGTACACACCCAAACGCCTCCGACGCGGTGCTCTCTCTGTGCTTGCGCCAGAACACCATGGAGACGGTCGAGACTCTGCTGCAGCCGTGCGGCATCCGCCCAGCAGTCGTGGAAGCGATGGGCGAGATGTGTATTTTTGTGCAGGCTGCTCAGCTGGCCAACGACTTGTCCAAGACGGCCACACCACTACCGCTGGACCCGTATGCATTTGCCGAAGAGCTGCACTGGATCATGTTTTTGCTGGTGAGCCAGCCCGGGCCGCTGCGGCAGGACATTTACGATTTCGAAGTCAGCATGGCCAGTCCTGGCGGCGGCAGAAACAGTCCTACAGATGCCGCGTCGCCGGCTTCGCCGTCGGCCGTGCACGTTCCCGTGGACACTTCGCGGCTCAAGACGGAGAACTATATTCGCAACCACCAGATCCCGCTGACGGCGCCGATTGTGCCGGCCGAGCTGGATGCTGGCGGAGACGAGTTTCTGGGCGATCCTCTGCTGGGGTCGCACACGACGTTTTTGGAGCCGGCGGTTCGGATCTGCGCGCTGCTGTACCTCAAGGAGTTTATCCCCGACTTCCCGCGGAACCTGGGCGGATACGCCATCCTGCTGCACCTGCTGCGCCACCATCTGAAGGAAAGCCTCTGGGGCGACGACGCGACCCCGGCCAACAGCAGCCTGCTGATGAGCGGCCATTCGCGCGCCGTGCTGCTGTGGGTCTGTCTCGTGGGGGACATTGTGTCGCGGACGGCGGATGCGAACGAGCAGCGCGAGGGCGCGGACCGGTACGACCGGAGCGTGTTCCGGGCCCGGCTGGCGGAGCTGGTGGCGAGCGGCAGCGGGCTCAACGACGACGGCAGTCCTGTGGGGACGACGGGGACGTCTCTGGGCGATTCTCTAGAGTCGCTAGATTCTTTAGAGGCCATGGCCATGGACACGATGAATCTAAAGGATGGAGGTGACGGTCTCGGTCTTGACCTTGACGGCCTTGGCCTTTCTGGGGATCTTTCTGGGAACTCTTCTGACGGCCTTGGCCTTTCTGGCCTGTCCCCCCTCGGAGTGCACAGCTTGGAGACTGGTCTCAGCGGGCTCGACAATGGGCTCATGTTTGGCTTTGACGGCCCGTTGACGACTCCAATGACGACGGCCGCCACGACGCCGTCGTCGGTCGACTCGCTCCCGGACAGCGACTGGACAATGTGCCGGATGCTGGACCTGAGCAAGATCCAGCACGGGTGGCAAGACCGGCAAGGGCTGATGAGTATACTTGAAGGGATCTGAGAGGGTTGGTGGCGGGTCGGAAGATTTATGCGGTGACGAGTCAACATTTGATTTTATGGGCGTGTCATTTGGGCGGTGTGAGTTGCGATAAACGGGTTAACGGTACATGATCTTTTCTCTGCATTTAATGATTAAAACATGGGATTACTTTGGGTGTATGTACTTTGGCATGTATTTCTGGATCAACTCTCGGAACCCAAATTTGTACAATTTATGACGAAACAGACAGGCAAGAAGATCAACAAGATCATTCAATGAGCGTGCATGACTCGACATTTCTAAATCAATTATATATCTGCAAACATTGCCTCGTCAAATCCACTCCCCTAGATCGGGCAGTTGGGCATCCCGGCCTGCCAGTTGGCCTCGACGTAGGGCAGGAGGTAGTCCTGGGTGGTAAAGTTTTCGGAAATGTAGGGCGAGACCATGCTCTCGGTGTAGTTTGAGCCGAGGTAGGCCAAGACGTAGTCGACGATGCTGTGAGAGTGGTGAGTGAGTGAAGAAGAGAAGAGAACGCGCGAAGCGAGGAAAAGAATGTAAGAAAGAGAACGAGCGGAGCGAGTGGAAAAAAAAGGAAGGGGAAGAAGGAAGCCAATCGAGCGAAGCGAGGAAAGAAAGAAAGGACAAGAAAAGGAAAAAGGTATATCGAGCGTAGCGAGGAAAGAAAACTTACAAGTCTGCAAAGATGACGTCGACGACGTCTGGGTCTTGGCCGGAGGCGGGGAACGAGCCGTTGGCGGCAAAGTAGTTGGGGATCGAGTAGTAGGGGATCTCGGAGTGGGCCGTGTCGTCGCCGTCGGTGCCGAAATCGTCCGTCGTGGTGTACCCGGCGGTCTCGGCGGTCGTCTGGCGGTGCGCGATGCCGTGGCCGGCCTCGATCTGGTCGCGGGCGACGATGCCCAGCGCGGGGTCGACGCAGGCGTCGCCAACACTGCGGCCGAAGAGGGAGTCGACGGGCATGGAGGCGTGAGCGTGCGGCAGCGACCCAGCCTGGCCGGCCCTCTTCTCGGACCGCTTGCTGGCCCCCCCGGCGTTCAGGCCGTCCAGCAGCCCCTTGGCCAGGGTGTACGGCACATCCGGAATGTACAAGAAGACGTCCACAAACGGCGAGACGATAAACGTGTCGTCGTACGTAAACGTGCCCTTGTACATGTCGAAGCGCACGCTGCCCGTGTTGACATAGATGAGCCGGGCCGTGGTGTTGCGCACCGGGTTGACGACGATCTCGCTCAGCGCATTCGTGAGCACCGTGAAGATGCTCGTCTCGCTCAGGAACGGGACGCACGTCTGGCAGTAAAAGTCGGGCACGCAGCCGTACAGCGTGCCGATGCGCTGGTTCGTCCGCGCCGTCGTGATCTCGCCAGTGACGCGCTCGCCGCTGTGGTAGTCGAACGCTGCGGCGTCCTGCTTGCCGACGGCGTGGTACTCGAACGTGTAGCGGTTCCAGTCGAGGTAGCGGCGGGAGTAGACAAACGGCGCGGTGGAGTTGTCCAGCGCCTTGCGGGTCGGGTTGGGCACGCCGTGGGGGTTCTTGACGCCGTTGTAGCCGCTGTTGGTCTTGTCGAAGCCAGACATGCTGAACCAGCCGACGGTCTCGCAGTAGCGGCCGGACTCGAGGGCCGTGCTGGCCTGGTCGAGGACGGCAAAGTCGCGGATGTGGCTGTGGCCGCCAAAGATCTGGACGGGGGTGTCCGGACGGGCCTCGCGGATGGCGGCGTGGATGGGGCCCCAGGTGCTGCCCGAGGTGGACGGGCGGGCAATGTTGTGGCCGATGAGCAAAAACATGTCGACGGGCTCGGGGGTGTTGATGGCGTCGACGAACCACTGCTCCTTGACCAGGTCGGCGGCATGAGTGATCTTGGAGACGTTGGTGTTGCCTGGGGAGTTGTGAGCAGGAAGGGCAAAAAAAAACCGCTTATACGAGTTGATGAATCTTACCAGTAAAGTCAAAGAGGACGCCGAAGGCCATGATGCGGAGGCCTAAACGTCAGCAGAGATTCGAGACCACAGCTCAGTTGTCAAGAACGTACCCTTCTTCGTGGTCAAGTACTTGTACTTTTGGCCGACATACTCCCAGTCGTTGGTGGCCGGGTTGAGGACCTGGACGTTGGAGGTGAGGTACTTGTCGCCCCAGTACTTGCTGAACTCGTCAAAGACCTGGTAGGCCACATTGGCGAGGTAGAGCTCGTGGTTGCCTAGGGGGTTAGTTCCGCTGGAGGAGAGAAGTTCCAAAAGGGGGATACACACCAATCGTCAACAGATCGTAGTCGAGGTTCTCGAAGATCTTGTTGGTGCTCTGGCCGTCGGGGGTCGTGGTGTCACTAAGACCAGTGCCATCGTGGAGATCGCCTGGAGCGGTGGTTAGCACGGTGCTCGGCCTGCATCACGTCTGCATCTCACTCGCCCTTTCACCGGGTCATCTCCGCCAAGGGTCTCTCCAGGGTCTCCAGGGCCTCTCAAGGTTCTACACTCTGCTCTCCTCGTCGGCTCTCTCGCCTCTGTCGCCGTCTGAATTCCATACCAGTGTCGATCAGAAGCAGGTCCACGCCCATGTTGCCGGCCTGGTGCTTAAAGTGCGTCGCAAAAGTGACAAAGTCGCCGAAGTCAGCGCCATCTGGATGGTCAGTAGAGGTTTAGCAATACTGGGCAGTTCTTGAGACGTGCAGTTTTGCTCCTTCAAGTGGCCTTCAAGCCAGCCGTGAGTGTCGGTCTGATTTGTTAGCAGGTACTACATAAACTCTGTGTCTAATGCCTTCCACCCACCGTATGGAGAACATTGAATTGGCCCCATTCCAGAGGCCGTGTCGGGCCGTAGGTGGCATTCTGGGCACCAGGCTGCATGCGCTTGACGCTGCGGACGTGCTCGACGCGGTTCATCGGGCCATAGCAGCTGTCGCAAGCAAGAGCGGCCGGCAGGGCCGGCAGAAGAGCTGCAAGGCTAGTGATTCTCATTTTGACGGCGGTCTCAAAGCAGAGTCGAATGAGGAAACGAGAATCAGAACGCAGCGATGGGCCGGGAGAGACAAAAAAAGGGCGGATGGAGCTATATAAAGGGCGAGCTTGAGAGGCTCTTACACAGCAAGGGGCAGACTTATGGGACGAACTATGGGACAGTTCAGCGCTTGACGGCCATCCCGATCCCACACTGTAGCTAGTCCCCTGCAAAGTAATATTTGTTCCTCACATCTTCAGCTTTTCTGGAGAGTGCACCCTCCAATGTGGGACGTAACGATGCATACTATGCAGGCGATGTGGAGCGAGCAAGGGTGGAAGCTCTTGCGGGTGGAAAAGACGAGGTAAAAAGAAAGGACCCGAAGAACAATAGCTGCAGAGCGAAAAAGCATTGAAAATGAAAGCCCGGGTAACTACCTCTCGGCGCTCGTCCGTCGTGGGGAAGGCGCGGCCTGGCCTGCGTGGCTTGCATGGGAACTGCATGGGAGCGACAAAACTCCTTCCGCATTGGGAAGCGACGAACCAGTGGACCAGTGGCTGGCGATATGGCGACCGCGGATGCAGTGGACCACGGCGTTAGCCGGTGGAAGACGGGGAGGGAGTAGAGAAAAATAGATACAGGGATTCGCTGCTGCATGCGTAGCATCTGATTGTGATTGCAGACATCATATCGAGGAAATCGGGAGCTCTTATCTCTTCAGGTGCTTTGATGAGTGAACTGATTACGTCGTGGAAAGAACAGAGGTTCGTCGAAGGGAAGGCACGACCGGCAGGAGAACCAAGAAAGCTTGTGGCTTTCTCGGCGGGGCTTGTTCGCTCTTGGCTTGCTTGTTTCTCTTGGCTGTCTGGCTTTTTCGCTTTACATCTACCCATTCAATCTTCTCTTTTCATGCACGAGGCTCTCTTCGCCATTGCACTTTTGCATCCCCCCCAACCCCCCATTCTAGAACCAGCCGCAGTCTCGTTTGGGCCTCGCTAACCAATAGCTCAAGCTTGCAGAGCCTGCAGAGCCTATTTTTCGGGGCTCTGGGGCAAACAGCTCGGGCATTTCGAACTGACAGCACGTGGGCGCGTTTCGCTGTTCCAACAGGCCAACGTTGAGTGGGGTTGCGCTCGCGAGTGAGCCTATTTCAACATCGCGCCGTGCGACGCAGGGGTACAGCAACACACAGTGCGGCAGCTTCGGATCAGACGACAGACGGGCAGCAGACAGACAGAGACAAGCTCAGCCAAGGAGCGGCAGCTCGGTCTTGGGTGCCTGTGTCTGCGGGTGCCATAGGGTGGGCAACCAGACAGTCAGACGACCAAGATCGAAGACAAACAAGGCCAAGCAAGAACAGAAGAAAGCTCAAAAAGCAGAAACGGACGATTAACACGAACACGGCGCCGTCCCAGGTCCACGGAACGAATGTCTCCCTGAAACCCTGGAATCGACCCAAAGGCGTTATCAGATTCGCGCGCATCTGGTGGATCAACAGGTCACAGATGGCTGTGCCGATCACAACGGTGACTTGCTGGCTGCGGTCCGTCCCTGTCGCGTCCTACCATGATACGCCGTACAGACGGTCATTTTCAGACGAGTGCCACCAGAGATCACTCAGCTGTGAAACGGTGCCTTATCATGGCCCAGACAACTACCCCATCATCCATCTCACAGGGACCCTCTGAGACAAGACAAATCGGGGGAATACGCTCTGATACACCTGCTCTGGAATCACTTGCCGTGCAACTACGATGACTTCCAGAGGCTGCAAAGGTAAGTGATGGAGAGCCTTATCCTTTGTGAAGAGGTATCGTGGCTTGTTGGAATGTCTTTTCTGCCAGGGTTGGTCGGTGTCTCCAGGACATGACACTGTTTGTGACAAGTGTCTCGTGGATTTATATTTAAACAGTCATCTTGTCCTTTTTGTCCACACCATCCATATTTATTTTGTCATTTCATCTTACGTTTTAGCAAGTGGTCCACGAATATCACCATTGTTCTGTTCCCTGTCCTTTTCTTGCCCTGTTGTCTTTTCCTCCCTCTGCAAGAGTTTAAGTGAACTCTGTTTGCCTTCGTTCTCCTATTCCCGCAATATGTCTGGCAACTGGAGAGGCCGTGGTCGAGGAGGGTCTGACCGAGGAGGGTCTGGACGAGGAGGATCTGGCCGTGGAGACCATGCATCAAGTAGTCGTGGACGTGGAGACTACAGCCCAGGCCGTGGACGGGGCTATGGCAGTCCAGGAGGCGGACGTGGGGATTACTCGAGCCCAGGTCGTGGCCGAGGCCGAGGCCGAGGCGGCGGCAGCGGACAGTTCTCAGCCCCCGCTCAGCCTCTCCCAAGAGAGGTTGCCGCCAACGTGGACCTGTCCATCCAGGCTCTTGAAAATAGCATGTGCCAGTCTGGCACGGCAAGTGCCGACAAGAGCAAGGAGTCGTCTTCCTGCCCCAGGCGCCCTGCCTACGGCACCGAAGGCGAACACATATCTGTCCTGGCAAATTACATGCAGTTGAGCATGCAGCAGCCGTCCAGACCAAAGGGCAAGACTGCTGGCCCTCAGTCCCCAGTGGTCCTGTACAGCTATGACATTTCAATGTCACCCGACGCCGTCGGACGAAAGCGAGTTCAAGTGATGAGGCTCTGGCTTGACCAGTATCTCGCCGAGATTGACAAGACAACAAAAAGCCCCATTGCCATTGCCACCGATTTCCGCACACGACTGATCGCCAACCGCGCCATCGACCTCGCAGCCTACACGCGACAAGTCAGGTACCGACTCGAGACGGAGCAGCAACCGCGAGAGAACGCTGCCGAGTACACTGTGGCCCTGGATGCCGTTGCTTCTCTGCGGTTGTCGTGTGCCGACCTCTTTGGGTACCTCACAGACAGCAAGGCTTTCGACAGTGTCAACCCGCAAGAGTACACGCAGGCGTTCAACATTATTCTCAACCATTTTGCCTACAACTCCCCGGACAATCGCGTCATCATCGGCGGCCGGCGGGTGTTTGATATTTCGGCAGCTGGGAGCCAGGCCTATTCGCGGCCGCTCAGTGGTGGCCTCGAGGCACTCAGGGGATTCTTTTCGAGTGTGCGGCTGGCGACTGGCAGACTGCTGGTGAATGTAAACGTCACGAATGCGGCGTTTTACTCGAGTGTTCGTCTGTCTGAGCTCATGGACACGTTTGCACTGTACAAGACTAGCCGCAGCGGCGGGTCGACTACCCAGTGGACAAGGAGCCTGCTTATTGACCTGGAAAAGTTTCTGCGTCGGGTGCGAGTGCAGCCAATGTACGGCGACCAGTGCCATCCAAGACGGATTATTGGTCTGGCCAACCCAAAGACCGCGGCCAAGTCGGAACACCCTCTCAAGATTGAAGCTTTTGGAGCCGGTCCGCAGCACGTGCAGTTCTGGATGAACACCGACCCGTCCAGTCCGGGAGCTGGGCATTACGTTTCTGTCTATGACCATTTTAACGAGACTGTGTTTTCTCCTGGCCAAACTCTTGAGCCGCAGTACCCTCTCGTCAACGTTGGCTCAGTCGACCGGCCGACGTTCTTGCCGGCAGACATGTGCCGGGTCCTGCCCGGCCAGGTGGTTCCGTTCAAGCTCGACGACCAGCAGACGACCGACATGATATCGTTTGCTGTCCGTCCCCCGGCCAAGAACGCACTGGACATTTTCAATCATGCGCCGAAAGTGCTGCTGGGCGGTGTCGAGATTAGCGGGCAGGCGGAAGCGCTTGCCCAGTTTGGCCTCGAGATTGACAGGCACCTGGTGTCGGTGCCGGCGCGCATTCTGCAGCCGCCCGCGATAGCATACCGCAGCGCGGTCAAGACCGTGCCGCAGTCGTCTGCGTCGTGGAACCTCTGGGGTGTGCAGTTCGCGACGGCCGGCCAGCTGGGCACGCGCTGGGAGTGCTTTGCGCTGACGGAAGCGTGGGCGCAGTGCTCGGGCGCGGTCAGGGCGGCAGTGCAGCGGTTCCGGGCGACGCTGCAGACGCACGGCATGGAGGCGGGCCAGGCGCAGGCCGTGTCTGGGGGCGTGGAGAGCGTCCTGCGGGGAAAGCTGCCGGGCATGGCGAGCCGGGGAGTGAAGCTGCTGGTGGTGGTGCTCCCGAGCACGTCGGCGGCGGTGTACGGGCGGGTCAAGGCGCTGTGCGATGTGCAGCACGGGGTGAGCACGGTGTGTGTGGTTGGCAAGAGTTTTGTCAAGGCGGGAAACGGTCAGTACCTGAGCAATGTGGCGCTCAAGGTGAATTTGAAGCTGGGCGGGTGTAATCAGAGGTTGGGGGAGGGGGGTGGAGACGGGGCAACAAGATCTGGGAGTGCAGGTTCTGGGAGGGCAGGTTCTGGGAGTGCAGGTTCTGGGAGTGCAGGTTCTGGGAGTGCAGGTTCTGGGAGTGCAGGTTCTGGGACAGGTAGAGCCGGCTCGGTGCGTCCTGCCGAGCTCTCTCCCACGACCATGGTGGTCGGCATCGACGTGACGCACCCGTCGCCGTCGTCGCGCTCGACGGCCCCCAGCATCGCGGCCATGGTGGCCAGCACGGAGCCGACGCTGAGCCAGTGGCCGGCGGAGCTGCGGCTGCAGCGGTACGCGCGGGACGAGATGGTGACGGCGCTGGAGGCGATGCTGGCGGCGCACCTGCAGCGGTGGCGGGCGCGGCACGGGGGGTCGCTGCCCGAGAGCGTGCTGGTGTACCGCGACGGCGTGTCGGAGGGGCAGTACCAGCAGGTGCTGGACAAGGAGATTCCGCAGCTGCGGCGGGCGTTTGCACTGTACGACAAGGCGCCGGCGCTGACCGTCGTTGTCGTCGGGAAGCGACACCACACGCGCTTCTTTCCGTCGCCCGAGGGCGGCCACGCCGACAAAAACGGCAACGCGCTGCCCGGGACGGTGGTGGACCGGGGCGTGACGTCTGCGGCGCGGTGGGACTTTTTCCTGCAGTCGCACCGGGCGGTCCAGGGCACGGCGCGGGCGGCGCACTATGTGGTGCTGTGCGACGAGGTGTTTAGGGGGTGCGGTGAATTGGCAGGGCAGATGAAGACGTTGGGGTTACAAGCCGCCTCGAGTCAAGCCGCCTTGAGTGGACCCGCCGACGCCCTGGAGAGGGTCACTCTTGCGCTGTGCTATATTTTCGGGCGGGCGACGGGCTCGGTGAGCATTGCGACGCCGGCGTACTATGCGGACCTGGCGTGCGACCGGGCGCGGTGCTACCTTAAAGACGTTTACGAGGCGGAGCCGTCCGACGGGGGTTCTGCACGGGGGACGGACACGGCAGAGGACGAGGCGGAGCGGGCGCGGCAGCAGCAGCGGATCCAGGTCCACGAGAGGCTGAGGGACAGCATGTTTTACATTTAGGACTGAGAGCAGTCGTTTGATTGTTTGATTGTTTGATTGTTTGATTGTTTGATTGTTTGATTGTTTGATTGTTTGATTGTTTGATTGTTTGATTTCATTCACTTGTTATTGTTTCCGAATTGATTCACTTTCATCGACTAATCCTCGTGCATGACCTTTTGCAGAAACTTGCTGTTGTGGATGTAGTGCCGGATGCGCTTGCCGTAGATCCACAGCGGGATCGTGGTCAGCATGACGGCGACGTAGATGGCGCCGAGCACGCTAAAGACGCTGAGCACGCCCGACGTGGCCAGCCAGCTGTTGACAAAGTAGGTCAAAGGCCTCCTCGCTCAGGTCGTTGTGCGCGTCCAGCACGTAGGGGAACACGCTCGCGTTGAGGCACGCCAGCGCCATGTTGGCCAGCCCGAAGCACAGCACGGGGCCGGACCAGTGCGTCGCGTAGTGCACCGTCGCGCCGAAGCCGAAGAAGCCGGCGGCGCCGATCACGAGCGGCAGCACCAGCATGGGCAGGCGGAACTCGGGCTCGTAGATGCCCCTGTTCTTCTGGGCGAGCCAGACGCTGAGCCAGTCATTGAGGGGGCCAGAGACGATCTCCCCGAGGAGAGTAAAGACAAACGGCGAGACAGAGATCAAGCCAGTCTGAGACACGGAAAAGTTGTACGGGGCGACGGTGAAGATGGAGGCGTTGACGACGCTAAAGACGACGATCCAGGTGAGGGTGGCGCCGTACATGAGGAAGGCCCAGAAGACGGCCGGGTAGAAGAAGACGACAAAGGGCCTGAGGAAGATGCGGAGGATGGGCGTGGAGGTGTACGTCTTGCCGGTCCAGGGGCGGAGGGAGTGCAGAAAGGGCTCTTTTGGCTCCGACGCGGACGGGTCGACCATGCCGTGCTTGGACGGAGCGGGCTCTGGGTCGGCGGCGGCGACGACGTCTTCTCTCTTTTCCGTCTGTGGCTTGTCATTGTCTGGGGTGGTGGCGCGGTGGAGGTCGTAGCCCGAGAAGCGGTGTTGCAGGGGGGGTCTGTTGTAGGCCGTTTCCGGGACGAAGAGGACGACGAACGGGAGGAGGGCGCCAAAGAGGATGGCGCACCAGATGAATGTCCAGTGCCAGCCTTGGTCCTGGGGGTGTTAGAGGATGAAGAAGGAATTTGGTGGAGAAAACTAAAACGAGCGAAGCGAGGACAAGAGAAATCTCGGGCAACGTAAACGAGCGAAGCGAGGACAAAAAGAGAAAGAGGGAATTTGCTGGAGAAAACTAAAACGAGCGAAGCGAGGACAAAAAAGAGAAATGGGCAACGTAACGAGCGAAGCGAGGACCAAACTTACTTCGATAATGTAGCCGGCAATGAGGGAGCCGCCGGAGATGCCGCAGAGCAGAAACATGTTCCAGGCGGCGATGCGGGTGGCGCGCTGGTGGACAAAGTAGAGGTCGGCAATGGTGCACTGGACGAGGACCTCGTAGGGGGCCATGCCGAGGCCGCCCCAGATGCGGCTGGCGAGGAACGAGCTGTAGGTTTTGGCGACGCCGCCCCAGACGGACGAGGTGAGCATGATGACGCTGCACAAAAGGTAGACGGGGCGGCGGCCGACCTTTTTGGCGAGGGGGTTGAAGAGAAAGAGCGAGATGCCAATGGTGAGAATCAGCCAGGCCGTCACTTGCGAGAGAGTGTCAATGGTGATGCCCATGTCGGCGGAGATGACGACGAATCCCGGGGAGAGCATTGGCCCGTAGGCGCCGACGATGCCGGCGGAGAGGCCGGTGATGACGAGGACGACATCTTTTTTCCAAGTCGGCCACTAAACGAGTTAGCCGTGCAGCGTCAAGGAGACAACAAGGGGGGGGGGCGGGCGCACATTTAGCGGATCGTTCGGCGATGCCGTCGGCTGGGGTGCCAGGACGACATTGGCAAACTTGCCAGAGCCATGCCGGAGCAGCTCTCGCGGGATGTGCTCGTACTCGGGCGGAAGGTTGGACTGGTCGGCCAGGACGACTGGGGGGGTGTTAGTAAAAGCAATATTCTGGCCGAGAGGACATACTTGCCCGTTCCTGGGACATGCTCGCCCGGCTCGACTTCCAGGATTCCCCAAACCATGGTGCAGGGTGTGATATATTTAAAGGCTTGACACAATTTATCTGTTTTGTCTTTATTGACATCTTCCGTGCCGTGGCGGCACACCCCTTGATATTTAAACCACAGACGGACACGACGGGGGTCTGAAGCAAGGCGTCCAAGCTTGTGTTGGGGTAGGGAGTACGGTCCACGCCTTGGATGAGTGTATCAGCAGACAGGTCGGACAAAACGCCAGATTCTCGGTCCAGGGGAGTCAAACGGCAGCCACAGTCGCCTGGGTGACATCCAGCCATGGAATCCACGAGATCGACGATGCTACCACTGCGAGAGAACACCTGCTTCCCCTCTTTCATGGCCTTAGTCAAGGATGAACAATCCGTGGTAAAGCCACGACAGTCACCAGAAGAGACTACGGAGGGCCAGAAAAGACCGTCTTCTGTCCGATGCGGACACATGGGCCCGAGGCTGAGGATGTCGCCTGGGCAAGCGAGGACAATGAAAGCTTGCTTCAAATAGGAGAATTATTCTTATCATTATGTGGCTGACAGCGTCAGTATTAGAGCCGAATGGAGATTACAACAGAATATCACAGAAATGCATAACTGCCGAACACAAAAGACATCCGTCCGGGGAATTAGAGAAGCTGGGGAAACTGGGGTAGTTGCAGTAGGGCCTTGCCTGCCAAGGCGTGAGGGGAAGCCCCTGTCGGCAGGACCGCCCAGTTCTTCCGGCATCGCATCAATGCAGCCGGCAGGCCCGCAGTTGGGATGAAGTGGGTTGAAAGTGGTAAAGGTAAAGTTGGAATGGCCAAGTTGTGTTTACTTGATACTCAAAGTAAGAGAGAAAGTGAGACAAAAACAAAAGACAAAAAACATACGCACATGGCTTCTAACGGTAAACCCTCTGGCCCCGGCACCGCCTCTCCCTCCGGCATCCACGTCATCGTCGTCGGCACCGGCTTCGCCGGCATGACCGCCGCCATTGAGTGCCGCCGCCAGGGCCACTCCGTCACGGTCCTGGAAAAGTTTGCGCAGCGCAAGGAGCTGGGCGACATTATCAGCTTTGGCCAGAACTCGTCGCGCATTTTCCGGCGGTGGCCCGGCGTGGCCGACAAGCTGGAGCCGCTGAGCCACCGCGCGCAGAGCCTGCAGCTGCGGACGTACCGGGGCGAGTTTTTGACGCGGCAGACGTGGGACCAGGAGACCAAGGACTGGGGCATCCGGTACGACGGGCACCGGGGGGAGTTCCACGGGGTGCTGGTGGAGTATGCCGAGAAGGAGCTGGGGATAGAGGTGAAGCTGGGGCATCGAGTGGTTGCGTACCGGGAGACGGACGAGGGGGGGGAGGTGGACGTGGAGGTGAAGACGAACGAGGAAAGCGAGGAAAGAAAGAACGAGCGAAGCGAGGAAACAAACGACGAGCGAAGCGAGGAAAGAACCTCGACCACTTCCAGCGAGCGAAGCGAGGAAACAAAAAGAAGCGAGAAAACAAAAAGAAGCGAGAAAACAAAAAGAAGCGAGAAAACAAAAAGAATTGTGATCCGGGGCGACGTGGTCCTGGCGGCGGACGGGGTGCGGTCGACGGGCCGGACGCTGGTGCTGGGCCACGAGGACAAGCCGCTGCCGTCCGGGTACGCCGTGTACCGGGCGTGGTTTGACGGCAGCGCCATCGCGCAGGACCCGCTGACGAGCTTCTTCTACAACAGCCCCGACGGCGACCAGCACGTGTGCTGGATCGGCCCCGACGTGCATTTTATCGGCGCCTCGCTGAAAAAGGGCAGCTTCTCGTGGGTGTGCACTCACAAGGTACGTCAAGTCCTCGACTGTCCAAGTGTCTTTCTTTTTTTCTTTTTCTTTTTTTTTTTTTTTTTTTTTTTTGCCTCGCTTCGCTCGATTAGCTTCCATTACATTATTGTCTGTCGTTTCTTTTCTTTTCTTCTTTTCTTCTTTTCTTTCCTCGCTTCGCTCGTTTTCTTTTATTCTCTTTTCTTCTTTCCTCGCTTCGCTCGTTTTCTTTTCTTTTCTTCTTTTCTTTCCTCGCTTCGCTCGTTTTCTTTTATTCTCTTTTCTTCTTTCCTCGCTTCGCTCGTTTTCTTTTCTTTTCTTCTTTTCTTTCCTCGCTTCGCTCGTTTTCTTTTATTCTCTTTTCTTCTTTCCTCGCTTCGCTCGTTTTCTTTTCTTTTCTTCTTTTTTTTCCTCGCTTCGCTCGTTTTCTTTTCTTCTTTCCTTCTTTCCTCGCTCGCTCGCTCACTCACTCGCTCGCTCACTCCCAGGACGAGGCAGACATCGACGAAAGCTGGCAGCTCCAGGCCCCCGTCGCCGACGCCCGCAAAGTCCTCGCCGGCTGGGACCCCGTCATCCAGCGCATCCTCGACCTCACCCCAGAACCCCTCGTCGACTGGAAACTCGTCTACAGAGACCCCCTCCCCACCTGGATCTCCCCCAAGCGCCGCATCGCCCTCATTGGAGACGCCGCCCACCCCTTTCTGCCCACTTCCATCCAGGGCGCCTCCCAGGCCGTCGAGGACGGCGTCACCCTCGCCGTCACCCTCCGCCGCTGCGGCGGCAACGTGCCCGAGGCCGTCGCCGCGTTCGAGGCGCTGCGCTACGAGCGCGTCCGCGCCGCGCAGAAGACGGGCGAGACGACGCGCGACACGTGGCACCAGGCCGACTTTGACAAGATCCGCGCGAACCCGGACAGCATGAAGCTCAAGCGGGAGGCGTGGCTGCTGGGCCACGACGCAGAGGCGTATGCGGAGGAGCACTACGACGAGACGGTGGCGGTGATTCGGCGGACGGGGCTGGCCGACCTGGCGGAAGCGAGAAAGCTCAACACGCCAAAGATGGAGTAGACAAAAGATGGATGGTATTTCTTGATAATCCAAGACTGGAAGACAAAAGACTAGACGCAAAGACGCTAAACGTGTTGCAATGTGAAGCTTTTAGAAAGACAAGAAAGTCGTGAATGCAGGCATCTCTAAAGGAAAACGAGAGCGAGGAAAGAGAGTCATGAACAATGCCAATCGAGCGAAGCGAGGAAATAAAGAAAGAGGAGACAAGAGAATGTCACGACAAGACGCTAATCGAGCGAAGCGAGGACAAAAGAAGAGTCATGAAGAAGGCCAATCGAGCGAAGCGAGGACAAAAGAAGAGTCATGAAGAAGGCCAATCGAGCGAAGCGAGGAAACAAAAAATTTCCATTATTGCCAGTAGTACGAGTAAATGTCGAGGCCGTTGTAGTCGTCAATGTACGACTTGGCAGCCACGCCGTCGCCGGCGGCACCGGCACACACGACCAGCGGCATAAAGTGCTCGGCGCCGCCCTGGGGGTGCGTGGCGTAGGCGGCCGGCCACGAGCGCCAGTCGCGGAACTTGGCGTCGCGGCTGGCCGCGTCGGGCTCGGCGGCGGCGTCCGAGACGGCCGCGTTCCACTCGCTGAGCTTGTCGTGGAAGCGCGGGTCGTGCGTGATGCCGGAAAACATGAGCCGCAGGTTGTGGAAGCTGGCAAAGCCGGAGCCGACAATGGCAATGTTCTCGTCGCGCAGCCGGCCCAGCGCCTGGCCCATGGCAAAGTGCGTCGCCGGGTCCTCGCTGTGCAGCACGCTCAGCTGCACAATCGGGATGTCGGCCTGCGGGCGGACCAGCAGCATGGGGATGAAGACGCCGTGGTCCCAGCCGCGCTCGAGGTCGAGGCTCGGGTGGAGCTGGGGGAGGAGCCGGGAGGCGGTAGGCTTGCTCTCGCCAGCGCTCTCGCCAGACGACGACGACTTGCTGGCCAGCCCTCTCGCCCCAGACACATCCTGCAAGACCTCCTGCACCCGCCTGGCGACCTCGGGCGAGCCCGGCGCATTGTACTTTAGGCGGTACGACTCGGCCGGGAAGCCGCCGTAGTCGTACAGCAGCTTGTGCTTGTCGGCGGCCGAGATGGTGGGCTTGCTCTCGGACCAGTGGGCGGTCACGAGGACAATGGCCTTTGGCCGCCGCTGGGGGTCGTCGAGGCCGAGGATGGCGGGCACGCGCGTGCGGAGGCTCTCTGCGAGCTGGGCCGAGTCCGGGTCGCCGAGCACGGGCAGCGGCCCGCCGCCGTGGGAGAGGGCGATGACGGCCGCGCGAGGCATGGAGGCGTTTGTGGCCGAGGTGGCGAGTGACGAATAAGAGGTGACGTTGGCAGGGGCAGAAGAAGACGTAAAGCCTTTTGCTCTGTAGGCCAGAAATGCGCCGCCTGCCGCGAGGAGAAGGGCCGGGACCTGGAGAGGAATCTGCATGGGGGAGGAGTGAAAAGAGCGACGAGAGACGAGGCGTGATGTTGCTGAAATAGCAAAGAGATGTTGCATCGGCCGTTCGGGACGTTCCTGGGGCGAGTTTGGGGTAGCGGGAGAGCTAAATGGACTGCTAATTGGTTGTGTTGATTGGTTGTATTCTTTATTCTTCTTTCTTTTTTTATTTTTTCTCTTCTTTCTTCTTTCTTCTTCTTCTTTCTGTTCGTTCTCTCTCTTCGTGCTGCTTAGAAATCTGCTTAGAAGATCTTGAAACAGATCTGCTCTTTAATCCTTCACTTCTTTTCAATACTTCTTCCTGTTATATTCACTCGGACGAGAACCGGCAATTCAACTGCAAACGGCTCTGCTTGGTCAGAGCTAGGCCCGCTGCTGCAGCTTTACAAGAAATTGGAAATGCTGACGAATCATGGCCGCCCGGATTACTACCGCACAGCGGACAAACAAAGGAAGGAACAACGGAAATTCGGAAACGCGGAATTGTAATAATACACAGAAAAGCACCACTGGTGACTAAGCGGAAGACACTCACACTCGCACTCACACTCGCACTCACACATCCAACGCCTTGACATTGACTGCCCCTTCGACCTTGCTGACGCTGCTCTCCATCTCCCGGACACTGCCCTCCCTGGCGGCGTCTCCTTGGCACAGCCACGGGTCGCTGGGGTCGATGTAGTCCTTGGGCTCGGCCCAGCGCACCGCCGGCGTCGGCGCGGCGTTGTCGGGCGGCAAGGCCAGCGTGAACCCCAAAAAGGTGACAAACGACATGCCCACGCCCATGACGCACGAAAAGTACTGCATGTGCGTCACCGCCGGCGGCACGGCCAGGCCCATCTGGCCGAGGAAGCCGTAAAAGTTGGGCGCGATGCCGAGGAGGTACGCCGCAAACGCGCGCCAGTTGAAGCCGTGCCAGTAGTAGTAGGGCCCGGTGGGGTCGTCGCTGTAGAGGGCGTCCATGTCGAGGCGGCCGCGGCAGAGGATGTAGTACTGGGCGAGCTGGATGCCGATGATGGCGGACAGGAAAGTGGAGAGGCCGCTGATGAAGGAGATGAAGATGGACGCGCTGCCGAGGAGGTACCACGGTTGAAGGATCCACGCAGAGACTGGCAGTTAGATGAAGAAGAAAGAAGAGCGAGCGAAGCGAGGAAAAAAAAGAAGAAAAAAGAAAAGAAGAAAAGCGAGCGAAGCGAGGGAAAAAAAAAAAAAGCGAGCGAAGCGAGGAAAAAAAAAAGAAAAGCGAGCGAAGCGAGGAAAAAAAAAAGAAAAGCGAGCGAAGCGAGGGAAAAGAATAGAAGAATAGAAGAATAGAAGAAGGAAGAAAAGCGAGCGAAGCGAGGAAAAAAAAAAAGAAGAAAGAAGAGGAGAACAAGGTTGACTTACTCAAAACTAAAAAGAATGAGCGGCGAAGGTTAATGTACCGGGGACACAGTCCCATCAAGTCAAAGGCGCCACTGACGGTCAGCATGAGCGGCAGACATGGAGCCGGACACTTACGGGAGATTGTTCTCGAGCCCGGACGAGACGATCTGGGACAGCAGCAGCGACAGCGAGATGAAGAACATGGCGGCGCGGCCGCCGGGCGTGTAGTTGTGTTCCAGAAAAAGTTTAAGAAACATGCCGGGGTCCCATTGAGCCTGTAATGTTAGCAACGTAGGACGTAGGACGACCGGAGAGGGAGTGTCCGGAGAGGGAGTTTCGTGGAAATCAAAAGTACTGGCTCACCTCGCCAAACAGCGGAACTGAGCTTCCAAGAATAATAAACCCAACAATGGTGTTGACCAGGTTCGCCAGCGGAAACGTCACCAGGTGGCCCCAGAGAGGGTCCCGCGGCTTCGTGGCGTACCGCGAAAAGTCGGCCGCGTTG
Organism: Raffaelea albimanens; assembly: GCA_002778245.1. Classification (NCBI taxonomy): domain Eukaryota; kingdom Fungi; phylum Ascomycota; class Sordariomycetes; order Ophiostomatales; family Ophiostomataceae; genus Raffaelea; species Raffaelea albimanens. The sequence continues at coordinate 2,075,531 of PCDJ01000006.1, read as the reverse complement.
GCAATGTACGACGTGCTCTGGTTCAAGAAATAAAACACAAACTGCACCATGGTCCACGAGTACTCTGAGCCCGTCGCCGACGACGGGTACGACAGGATCGGGCCCGCGCCGCCCGTCTGCCGGAGCACCCAGCCCAGCAGGCCCAGCGTGCCCGCCCAGTAGATGGCAATCTTGACATTGACAAAGTACCGCCACTTGGGAATGGGAATGGCCGAGAAGAGGCACAAGACGAGCCTGGAGGTCAGTGGAGGACGCGGATTTTGGGAACGGCGCGGCTTACCAAAATATAAGAAATGAAACCATGTCGCCAGACGTCAGGATCGAGCTGCTGCCCATCCGGTTGGGGATCTTTTGCCAGTTTGGCGATATGCAAGTGAACAAGATACTAAACCAAAGATTAGGACATGGACATTTGCGGAATGGACAGCTTGGCCTACCTCAGCAGCTGCGCTGCTGTCGCGACTCCGATCGAGGCAAACGCCAGGGTGACGAGCAGCCGGCAAAAGATGGGCCAGTAGGCGCCGTACACGCCAAAGCACGACCGGCAGAACACCGGGTACGGGATCCGGTACACGGACCCGGCGCGGCTGTTGACGGCCAGGCCGATGCTCGACAGGACCATGCCGCCAAACATGGCAAACACGGCCGACCACACGCCGAGGCCCGACGTCAGCGGCGTCGCGATCCAGGCCCCCGCGGCGGAGATGGCGCCCATCCAGAAGACGCCGTACGTCACGAGGCCCCATTGGCGCTCGGCCATAGGGGTCGGCCGCAGGTCGGCATTCTGCAGGTTGCCGACGCCGTCTGTCACGGCCAGTTTTTCGAGGATGCCCATGGCAAGATGGTATGTGGGGAGACGTGAACGGAGACAGAGTAGACAGAGTAGACGTCAGACAGCAGAGGTCAAGAGACAGACGTCAACCGTCGACGTCCATGGCAGCTGCCTTGTTATACAAATCAAACTGGCCATGACGACTGGCTGATAAGGCTCAATACAATTGCTTGTCCATTCTCCATTCTTTCTCTGATAGTCGCTGTATCCACCCGTTGAATCTCGACCGAGCACTGCCCCGAAATGGCGTAGACCCGTCTGGCCAACGGCCAACAGTCCCAAATGGACGAATCACCGTCTCCGTAATCAAGAGACTTTTATCTTTGCCCGGGGTGAGCATCTGCCCCGAGATCTCAGCCGAGTGGGACTCTGGGGTGGCCAATCAGGTGTCACTGCGAAAGCTCGCCCGAGTTCTCAGCCGAGTAGGCATTTGTTGTGGTTGCTCGATTGGATTATTGTTGAACAAGTCGACCGAGGGGAAGAAATATTCCATCAGTATATGTAGTCAAGATCAATCGTCATATCTATCCGTCTATTTGCAAGACTATCGCTAGTTTATAACGTCTGAAAGTGCTTTTTGACTTTACCTTTACCCTGACTTTACCTACTTTACCTACTTTACCTACTTTACCTACCTTACCTACTTTACCTATTTACTACATTACTACTTTACTACTTTACCTCACCATCTTAACATGACTACTGTCACTCTCCCTCCCATCACCACCAACCTGGCGGTGGACACGTCGGTCCGGCACGGCGACTGGCGGGACGACCTTTTCGAGCACGGCTACGTGGTGGTCAAGGGCGTGATGAGCACGGAGCGGGCGGCGTACTATGTGGAGCGCATGTTTTCGTGGCTCGAGTCGTTTCCGCTGGGGTTTGACCGGGGCGACAGGAGCACGTGGGAGGAGAGCAAGCTGCCGGAGCACTGGAAGTGAGTAGGGAGCATGCGAGCGAAGAGAGAGAGAGAGAGAGAGAGAACGAGCGAAGCGAGGAAAAAAAAATGAAAGAAGAAGAAGAGAATAAGAAAAGAAGAAAAGAAGAAGAAGAGAAAATAATACGGACAAGACGAATCGAGCGAAGCGAGGAAAGAAAAAGAAAAAGAAAAAGAAAAAGAAAAAGAAAAAGAGAAACGAAAACGGACAAAAGACGAATCGAGCGAAGCGATGACACAAAAAAAGAGAGATGCTGACACGCATTGTTCCAGGGGCGGCATGTACAACGACTACAGCGTCCAGCACGAGGATTTCGTCTGGGAGGCGAGGACGTGAGTGGACGAGGAATCCCTGTTTAAACGTCCTGCGGATGCTAATCTGCCTGCACGGCACAGAGAGCCCGGCGTCCTCGACGCCTTTCGCACCCTCTGGGGCACCGACGAGCTGCTCGCCTCGTTTGACGGCATCAACTTTACCCTGCCCGAGAGGGACAGGAGCGAGCCCAACCTGCCGTGGCCGCACATTGACCAGTCCCCGCTGCGCCACGGCCTCGTGTGCGCCCAGGGCATTGTCAATTTCGCGCCCAACGGACCCAGGGACGGCGGCCTCGTGGTCGTCCGCGGCTCGCACCGCCTCGTCGAGCGCTTCTTCCGCGAGCGGCCCGAGACGATTGGCCGGCCGACATGGGGCCCGCGCGACTGGTTCGGGTTCAACGAGGACGAGCTCGAGTGGTTCACGGCCCGAAACTGCGAGGTCACAAAGGTCTGCGCCGACCCGGGCGACCTCATCATCTGGGACTCGCGCACGATCCACTACAACCAGCTGCCTGAGACGGACCAGATCCGCTCAATCACCTGTATGTGTTTTTTTTTTCTTTTCTTTCCTCGCTTCGCTCGTTTTAGTCTTTCCGGTTTTTTTACGTCTTTTTCTTTCCTTTCTTCCCTCGCTTCGCTCGATTCTTCTCTTCGCTTCTCTGCTCACACTACAGACGCCTGCTTTGGCCCGGCTTCCGAAGCCACCGAGGCCGACCTCAAACTGAAGAAAGAGGCGTTTGAAAAACGCCGCGGAACAGTATGTGCACTCTTTTTCACGTGTCGACTCCCGCTAACCGTCAGACCCATTGGCCAAACATGGAGGTCTACGCCTGCGGATCGCCCAGCGGCCGGTCCGGCACTTCGTCGGCATACAGAGACTGGCCCGTCAGCAGCGTCAAGGAGACGCCCCAGGTTCTCAAGCTGGCAGGAGTCATTCCATACTAGAAAGACTCGAGTATGCCAAGTAGATAAAGACAAAGAATAAAGAACATAAAAGACATTAAACATTCAAATTAAATCACAACACTGGACATTAACATTGAACGAATTGTTAAACATTGCCGAATCACACAACACTATCCATCCTTTCCATCAACGCCCGTAGTATCCGCAACGCCTTGGCCGCGACCGTGTTGTGGACGGCCATTTTGTGCAGCATCGCGCACAGCCGGCCGACGGCCTCGGGCTCCGACTCGAGCACGAGCGTCACCGCCGCCGAGAAGAGGTGTGAAAGGGGGCCCCTCAGAAGTCAGCTCTTGACTCTTTACTCTTCTACTCTTCTGCTCTTCTGCTCTTCTACTCTTCTACTCTTGTACTCTTCACTCTTCACTTCCTGCTCACCATGTATTCAAGAAATCCTGCTGCACGCCGTCCCGCAGCGCCAGCGTGATCATGGCCGTCGACGAGTCCAGACAGATGGACCGGATGCGCTGCAGGACCGCGTCGTCGCCGGCCCACGTCGTCTGCAGCGTCTTGTTGATGCCCATGCGCAGGTTGAGCAGGACGAGGCTGATGACGATTTTCTGTCTAGGGATCCAGGGGAGACAAAAGTCATCCACGCCCGCGGCCCGCAGATACGGAGGAAGGTCGTCAATGATGTGGGCGAGGTCCTCGTCAGCACCGGTGACCAGCTCGACGACGTCCGACCGCGACAGGGCCCTGGCCTTGAGGGCGGACCTGAACCGGTACTTGACCGTGGCGGCCTGGATCATGGCGACGTGGTAGTGGATGGCTCTGGGGTAGGAGGGCGGCTGGGCGAGGACGATGCCGCGCGTGGTGATTTCGTCGTCGTTGGCAATGGCGGGGAGGTTGACGTCAAAGTCGGAGTCCTGGATGGAGGGGTCGCGGTAGGGGACGGAGAGCCTGCGACGACCGACGAGTGAGCGAAGCGAGCGAGGAGGGAGGAGAAGTGTGAAAGAGTTATATGCGAGCGAAGCGAGGAAGAAAAAAGAAAAAGAAAGAAAACGAGCGAAGCGAGGAAAATAAAAGAAGACAAAGAGAAGAAAGAGAAAAGAAAAGGAAAGAAAGAAAAGAAAGAGAAAAGAGAAGACTTGATCGAGCGAAGCGAGGACTAAAAAAGAAGAAGAGAGTACTTGAATCGAGCGTAGCGAGGAAAAGAAAAGAAAAGAGGAAAGAAAAGATTTAATCGAGCGAAGCGAGGACCAAAAAGAGAGGACAGAAAACGTACCATTCACAGATGATGAGAGTCCACCACGTGCGGCGACATATTTCGCGTTCGACGGGCGAGGGCATGCGGGCGAGGTCTGACTCTCTGTTGATGCCGAGGACCTGTGCGATGCGGATGGCGACGGGCATGAGGTTGATGTAGAGGCTGAAGTCGCCGACAATGTTGAAGCAGTTGGTGAGCATGGCAATCGTCTGGACGGTGCGGAGGGAGGGCACGCGGAGGAAGTCTGCCCGGTGGAGGTAGAAGAGGGAAGAGTCGTACCACTGGCGGACTCTGTCGGGGGGGAGGGACCAGTGTCCATGCCAGCCTCGTTGCTGGTCCTCTCATACCCGGCGACATTGTCATTGAAAACGGCAACGACCTGCAATCAGCATCCTGCACAGAGCCCACGGGGAGAGGACTCACCCCTAGAAAGGCAAAGTACTGGGCCAGCCACGCCGGGTCGTACTCGCGCCGGGCCTGCTCGTCGCGGCACTCCTTCCAGAACACGTCGTGCTCCTGCTGGAACGTCTGGTGGTGGATGGCAAAGTGGCCCCAGGAGCTGGTCTCGTGGCCCTGGGCGAGCAGGAGGGTGCTCGACTCGCGCGAGGGGAACTCGACGTGGGACAGGCCGGTGACGGTCAGCGGGCGGACCGTCTCGGCGAGGCTGGCAAACAGCATCCTGTCAAACATTTCGTACTCGTCGTCGAGTTCAAAGGGGTGGCCAGGCCGGTCAACCCCATGGTCAGCCCCACGGTCAGCCCCAGGCCGGTCAGCCCCAGGCCGGTCAACCCCACGGCCAGACGCCCCCAGGAGAATCCTCAGCTGGGCATTCTCTTGAAGCAGATCTTCATACGACACTGGCCCGTCGGATGCACTGACAGTCAGCAGAGCCATTACAGAGGGCTGTCCGCTTACAGTTCAAGTCTCCCCTTGACTCTGACCCGTTCCCGCGAGCACTCGGCCGCTCTCCCCCTCCGGATGCACACGTCGCACGGGACTCGCTTGTTGCACTTGACCTTGCGGCGGGAGCAGTCGAGGCATGACTTTGGGGCACGCTGTGTTGAGCGGGGCTGTGAAGGGTGTGGCCGAGGCTGGTTCATGGTTGAACGTAGTTGTGGTAAAGCGATGCAAGTGGATGTCTTTGCCCGTTGATATTCACCAGGTCTGGCATATCTACATAGTGGAGCTATTCCATGGCTCCCACTTTACAGGGCAAAACGTCCACTAAGCCCGCATCCTTATCACAATGTAGATTTGGCACTGTTGAAGACCAGCATCTGAAAGCAAAATAAAAAGTTTCATGTACATTTTGAAAGCGACAAAGAGTTGCACTTGGGTAGTGGCGCGATGTCAGTCATTGACGACTGACGGTCCAGAGGATGTGAGTGTCATTGACTACATTTGATCCCATCTCAACATTCATCGACATTCATCTCGACATTCATCTCGACCTTTGACATCTCCTATGCAATCCCGAAAAAGGCAAGGTCCATCGCCTCGTGCACCGGCACCGTGTGGCCCACGCCCTGCGCGCTGTACCCGACCAGCTGGGCCGTCGTCGCCGTGCCCTCGCCGTAGACGGTCATCGTGTAGCCGCTCTGGGGCGTGTTGGGCGTCTGCTTGGAGTCGGTCAGGCCCATCACGTTGGACCATTGCTTGAGGGTTTCCTGGTAGTTGGGGTAGCGGAGGGTGGAATCGGCAGTTCCGTGCCAGCTACGGTAGCACCATTAGTACAGGCATCTTCCGTCTAGGAGATATCATCTGCCACCCAGGGGGGGTACCTACATTTGCATCCTCGGCCGGGCCCCCGTGTACCCCTTGTAGTACGACCGCGTCATGTCCCCCCACTGCTCGGCCGTCTTGGTGAGCTGCCCGTTGGCGCACGAGTTGGCCCAGCCCGGCGGGTCCTGCGTCGCCGTCGACCCGGACACGTAGAAGCACCCGTCCGGCACCCCCGAGTACACCGACCCGGCCTTGAACACGTCGGGGTACGCGCCCACCATGACGTTGGTCATCATCGCTCCCGACGACGTGCCCATGACAAATGTGCGGTTCGCGTCGCCGCCGTACTTGTCGACTGCGTACTTGACCATGTTGGCAATCGTCTGGCTGTCGCCGCCGCCGTCATGTGTGAGGGCTTTTAGTGTTAGCAGGAAAGAATTTTGACGATCCGTCTCGTCTGCCTGCTACGCGGGGAGACTCACTCGCTGTCGACGCCACGTCAAAGCAGCCGCCTCCCGACTTTGAATTCGGATAGATTATGAGAAACCCGTGCGAGTCCGCCAGAGGCATAAACTTGGTCTCGGTCGAGTACCCCCGGGCAGACCCCTGGCAGTGGTGGATGGCCACCAGGATGGGCGCCGGCTTCGTCAGCTGCTTGGGCACGTAGACGTACATGCCGAGCTTGGTGGGCCCGAGACTAAAGTCGGTGACCTGCTGGAGCTGGGCGGCGGCAAGGCCGGCCATGGCCGAAAGGACGCCAAAGGAGAATTTCATTTTGGGGTGTTGGCAGTTGAGTCGTCAAGTCGGTCCGTTAGTCGTGATCTGTGAACTCGTCCTGTCAACTCAAACTCTTAAATCCAAAAACTTCAACGCAGAAAAGAGACTCTTAGAAACAAAAACTTTGCAGAAAAGAGGACGCCAAGGCAAACATGTATCTCGTGTATTAAGACCTCTATGTGTCCGTTTCTGAATTCCCTGCGTCCGTGGCGGCCGTTCTTCCCAAGTCCTCTCCTCTGAAGAGTCGACTTTATCCTAAAGTCCTTTATTCTCCAGCGTCTAATATCATAATATCCTCCACGGCAATCTCTTACTCGGCATACCGCAGCCGGTCGGAAGGGCGCCCAAAGCAAAATGAGGGGAAGGCCGAAAGGGGAATTGCGAGTGTAAAGCGAACAAAGAGAACCCAAAGGGGGGGGGGGGGGCACAAAGGCAATGCCAAAGTAGCAATTCAAAAAAAGGCAATTCAAAAAAGGCAAAATGCAATCTGCTTCCGCGACAAACTGATACTTTGCAAATTAAACTTACAATCCAGGCCAGTTTGTTGAAATCCCTACTGTTCCGGTTGTCCGTACGAGCTGGGACGAACAATCCAATGAAATGAATTCCAGTTCCCTGCTTTTTTGTTTTCCTGGCCTCCCTGCTTGGCTCCTTTCTAGTCGGGCGAGAAATTGCGGCAAGGTCGTGAGCACGTTTGTTGGGGAGAGAAAAGGGATGCAGGATGCAAATGAAGAAGCCAAAAAAAAGAAAAAAAAAAGAAAAAAAGGAAACAAAAAAAAAGACCCAAAAAGGAGAATGAGTGAATTATGTGTGCCCATTCACCCATTTGCAATTCTGTACGAGCAGTACCTTGCAACGGTAATGAGAGTAAACCCGGCACCAACAGCAGCAGCAACCTTGCCCTTGCCCTGAGAGGATTATTTCTCATGGTTTCGTCTCCTTAATTTGATTTTTGGGGTGACCAGCAATCCTGTTGCAAACAGGAGGGTCACTGACAGGACACCCCCAAAAAAGCCCTGCACTTTCAGATGAACAGACGACATCACAGCAATCACATTCCTTTTCCCAAACAAGTTTCGCAAGTGCCCGGGGGCACTAGAGTTTAATCTCGTTTAGACGGCAAGGGTTCACAAGGAAGGATTGCGGTCACGTGGCCGTACATGCGGTGAGGCAAGAAAACGGAAAGAGGCATTTCAGTCTCGTCGAAAAGAAAAGCAAAAACCCAAATCCAAACCAAAAGCCAATACCAAAGCGCCTTGCTCTTTTAGATTCATCGCCAAGACGATCGCCTCTCGGCGTCTCGCCCTCTAAACTCTAAGCCGGCCGATCACGCTACGGCGGGACCGCCTGAAACGAAACAATCAAAAGCGACAAATGACAGAAGAGTGCGGCACAGTCGTTTGCAAATGGTCAAACGAGAGACACCGAGTATGCCAGCTGCAAGGGAGCGATTCTGTAACAGGAGAGCTGCCCTTGGAGACCCAGACTTTTCGACGACCCCAGAAGCTTGGAGGCAGAGGCCTGGCCCAGAGGCACTGACGCCAGCAAATGATAGGGTGACAGGTCTCGGCGACAGGGTCCGGCCGGGGTCTACAAGGTTGATCCTTCCTACAGGGCAGGGCAGTCGCCATCCAGTCGCCATCCAGTCGCCATCCAGTCGCCCCTAAACAATCCCTGCCCAGGTCTGGAATCTCGGAATTTCAGTTGGTGCAGCGCCGCTCGTTGGTGTCTCAGCGCCAAAGAAGTCTCCAGTCTTTCAGACGACTTCCCCACTTGCCGGAACAAGCAACTGGCCTGGGGTGGGGGCAGACCGCTCACAGACAAATAGGAGAAATGGCCCTCTGGGAAAAAATCCGGCCAGTAGGAAAAGGAAGGCCCCAAGGGTCCCGCCTGCAGGGGCCGTCCATCAAGCGCTAGCCAGCCGCCACCACCGACTGCAATGTAAGACACTTTGCGGTGGGTGGTGCTTGGTGTACCCAACCCACGAACCTGGTCGAAGCAGAGTGGAAGGAATTACAACCCGGGTGGTGGAGAAACAAAAAGGTCTGGACAATGACCTCTTTTTTTTTTTTTCCCCCATTGTCTTTTTCGTCTCCGTCTGGCTCCATTCGGCCCCGAACCTGTCCACTTTGAGTTTCCATCCCCGGCCCATCCTGGCCAGTCCCTGCCCTCCCATAGGCGCACCGCAGACGCCCGACGAGACGGACAAGACCAACGCAGCTTGGCCCCTCCTCAAAGGGAAAGGGGCGGGGCCATGGATGGATGCAGGTGGAGATGCAATGAGAGCATGTCTCCATGTTTGCACAGGGCTGGGGGGGGGGGGGGGGGGAGGGAGGCGCCGAGAGAATAGACGATGGATGAGGAATGCCAGGCCTGAGATGACCAACGACAAGGGACGAGTGACTTGACTGCGGCGGTTCTCGTTGTCGTACGTACTCTCTTGTAGACGTCGTCGGCCCTTGATATATAAAGGTCGTCACCTCGTCGTTGACCTTTTTCGTCCCGTCTATTCTGTTGTGTCACCCTTCAACTGTTTACTGTTCTTTTCAACTGCTTGTCACTCCTTCCAAGTAGTTGTTTTTGACTTTTTTTGACCTTTTTGTCTTTTCACGACAACATCACCACCACATCACAATGACTGGTTCATTGCTCAGCACTGTCCTGGCGCTGGCCGCCGCTCCCGGCCTGGCGTCTGCTGCGTACACGCTCAACCGCACGTATGACCACAGCAACTTTGAGACTGCCTTTACGTTCAAGCAGGCTTCCGACTACATGGAACTCATGGGCAAGGGCGACCCGACGGGCGGCTTTGTGGACTATTTGTCTCTGGAGAATGCCAAGTCGGCGAACCTGTTCCGCGTGACGGATTCGAAGCAGGTGTATCTGGGAGTTGACAACCACACGGTGTACCAGACGACGGACCAGGGCCGGGCGAGTCTGCGGCTGGAGGCGGTTGAGACATTTGACCGGGGTCTGCTTATTGCCGACATTGCGCACATGCCGGCGGACGAGTGCGGAGTGTGGCCAGCATTGTAAGTCGCGAGGAAAGAAGGAGGAAAAGAACGAGCGAAGCGAGGAAGAAAAAGAGAAATAACGAGCGAAGCGAGGAAAAAAAAGAGAAAAGAACGAGCGAAGCGAGAAAAAGAAGAAGAAAAAAGAACGAGCGAAGCGAGGAAAAGAAGAAGAAAAAAGAACGAGCGAAGCGAGGAAAAAAGAAAAAGAAAAAAGAACATTGCTAACCTGTTGGACTTGATTAGCTGGAGCTACAACTTTGCCGAGAACCCCATCTCCGAGATTGACATGATCGAGGGCATGGGCTTCCAGGTCAACAATGCCTTTTCGCTGCACACCTGCAACGCGTGCTCCTTTAACTGGCAGTCGGCCCCGGACACGTACCTCAACGAGAGAGACCTCGAGCAAGAACAGAAGCAACAGGAGAAGCAGAAGCGCGAGAAGCACCTCGGCCACCACGGCCGCCGCTACGCGTCCGCCGAAGCCGACACGTCGCCCGCCGAGACGTCGCCGCTCGTCCGCCGCGCCGAGACCAACGAGGAGGTCGCCACGTACATGACCGGCACGCGCCTGCGGCCGTACTGCGCGCTCGGGGGCGACTGCGGCCAGCACCCGCTCAACTTTGGCGGCTGCGGCGCCACCGCGACCACCGAGGCCAACTACGGCGCGGCGCTGAACAAGGTCGGCGGCGGCGTGTACGTGCTGCAGGTGGAGCCGTCGGCGATCAAGATCTGGCACTTCCCGCGCAGCAAGATCCCCAAGGACATCACGGCCGGCGAGCCGGACCCGGACTCGTGGCCGCTGCCCATGGGCGCCTACGAGCAGGCGCACGGCTCGTGCGACATTGGCAGCATCTTCCACAACCAGAAGCTGATTATCAACACGGACTTTTGCGGCACCGGCGAGAAGGAGGTGTGGCCCAAGGAGGAGAAGTGCGCCCCCAGGGCGGCCACGTGCGAGGCCTTTGTGGCGGCCAACCCGGACAAGTTTAGCGAGACGTACTGGCTCTTCAACTCGATCAAGCTCTACAACCAGTAGACCGGCTAGCTTGTCATGTTTCTTTTCTCTTCCATCTCTTCTCTTCACTCATCTGTATATATCTGCAGGCAGTCATGCATACACAGGAAAGGGCATCACAAAATCAATAGCATCCAAAAGGCACCACAGCTAGTGTCTTATGAATTGTATGGCATATTTTTTTTTTTCTTCAGATATATTTTTTTTCACTTCTTTTAGTGTCGTTACATTTTCCATGTTACTGATGCTACTCTTTTTTTTCCTTTCGTCTAACATCCTGATGCAACCTTGACCTCCACAACCGCCGACGTGCCCTTCTCAACTGCCTCGACAGCCTGCTTCAGCACACCCTCAAGCTCGCTGGCAGAGTCCACACGCGCCGTAAACAGCTCGCCGCCCGCCGCGGCCTTGGCAATGCCAGGGTAGTCGGGCGATGGTGTAAACGAAATGTTAATGTCCTCGTTGGTCGACTTGGAGCCCAGACCGTCGGGGTGCACCAGCAAAAGAGATCTCCGGGGAGCATTCCAGCCTAATTTGTTAGTGGCCAGATCGACGAGAAATAAAAGAGCAATGCAGTCTACTTACCCTTGTTGTTCAACACAATAGTCAGAATGGGAATGTTGTAGCGGCGCGAAATCCAGTACACGCTGGCAGGCACCGAGAACAAAAAGGTGCCGTCACCGACAATCTGGCACACAAACTTGCCCTTCAAGTGGCCGCCGTTCTGCCGGTCGCTGGCCAACTTGATGCCCAGGGCACCACCGCCGGACCAGCCCAGACCGCCACCGCCGCAGTTGATCCAGTGCCCCGGAAGGCTTGCCCGGACGTTGTCGTGCACGAAACCCGTATTTGTCACGGCCTCAATAGCCCAGATGGTGTCCGAAGGGCACGTCTTCTTCAGCACGCGTGTCAGGTGTCCCGTACCGAATTCGCCATTGGCCAACGGCTGCGCACGGCTTTCAATGTCTGCCACCAGAGCCTTGTACGACTCCTCGCGCTCCTTGACAGCAGCCGCATCCACAGTCGGTGCAGCCTTCTCCGCGTGCGCTGCGATCTGCTGCAGAGACTCCTGCGAATCGGCAAGGAACCGCTGCTCAGCACCAATGTAGAACACTGGCATCATCTTCTTCAGCGGGTCGCTGTCAATGTGGAACACATGCGCATCCTCCTTTGGCTTGCACTGGGTGTGGATCCATGGCACGTCGCAGTCCAAGACCAAGATCACGTCGGCCGTGCGAATCCGCTCGTGGTTGCCGAAACGCAGACCCAGCCACGCGGGGTGGTCACCGGGGAAGCACATGTCGCTGCCACCCGTGTCCAGGACCCGGATCTTGGGCACGGCATCAGCCAGCTTGACAAGGGCCGGCACTGTGGCGTGATTCCGGCCGGTGTAGCCAGTGATCACCAGCGGCTCCTTGGCTTCCGCCAGAGCCTTGGCAATGTCGGCTGCGGCCGATTCTGGCAGACCGCCGAGCTGCACGGGCTTCCAGTGGTCCTGGTTCAGGTGGTACGGCTCGATCTCCTCCTCAAGAACTTCGCGGGCACCACACAGGTACACGGGTCCAGCCGGTGCAGAACGGGCAAATGACAGGGCGCGGTTCACCATCTGCTTGATGTTCTTGCCGGTCTTGAGCTCGGCTGTATACCGGCAGTATTGGCCGACAATTTGCTTCTGGTCGGGGACGTCCTGGATCCAGTGGATGTACTCTGTGCGCGAACCGCGCATCTCACCCTCCTGTGTAAAGGGACTCAGACCGGCAAACAAAAGGATGGGCGCCCGGCCTGTGCCGGCGTTGTGGACTGCAGCGCCGAAACCTTGCGTGCCGACGTCAACGTGCACAATGACACACTGGGGCTCGCCGGTAAGACGGGCAAAGCCATCCGCCATGGACATGGCCACCATCTGTTATCGTTGTCGCCAGTCGTCAGCACAAAGTCGACGTCGGCTAGGAGCGATCGGCCATCGTGTTCATCGCTTTCTGCAGGTACAAATTCCACAGGGCCCTAGGCTGTCCATCTACTGCGTGCGCTGCAATTGCGACAAGCTTCTCATTCTACACATTGCGCACTCACCTCGTTGGGACATGTTATGATCCGGGGAAAGCGGTCCTTGCGCTCCTGCTGGCCCTTGACCATGGCCTCGATGATGCTCGGGTGGTCGGACCCCAGGTTGACGAAGCAGTGGGACACGCCGGCCTCCCACATGGCCTCGAAAAAGGCAAACGATGCCGTGTACGTCATCTTGGAATCAGCTGGCGCGGGATCTGTCGCAGTCTGCAAGCTTCGAGAAGGCTGGGCACGCAAAGTGGATGCGGTTGTTTTCCTGTGGCGGGGTTGAGTAGCTCCAACAGTGCCAGGAGCAAGACCAGAAACGGCTTGTTTGGGACGGCTCAATGGATGAGTGTCCGGGGAAGAAGACAGACGGCAAGATGTATGGCCAGAGCGTGGGGCGCCGAGGTGGTATGCTATCGCGCAGGGCGTGTCAGGCGTTCGGCTAGCAGATAACAACCGGTAGCGGAGACAGGCCGGGGAAAGATCGTACCGACGCGCGATAGACGGGAAAGCCAGACGGGACCTGCAAGCGGCAGAAGAGGGGGCCAGGCGAAGTGGGGGAGCACTGAGCAGCGGCATAGCTGGGAAGGCTGGCCCCTTTTAATAGACAGATCTTGGGGGATGGATGGCGAGAGCCGCTTTGTGGAGGGGATACAGCCGTGTGCTATGTGGTGGTTGTTGGACAATTGGGGGAGGGAGGGGCTCGGCCGTTCCTGGGGGTCCGTGGAGAGAAGTAGAAGAAGATAAGACTCGGCAGCCAAAATTGGGGCGGGCCAGGCTGGACTTTCACGGGCTATGGCGATTTCGGAGAAGGGAAAGAACGACCGGGACTGTTCTTGCCAATTGCCTTTCGGTAGTGATTGGGCGGCCGGTCTACAGAAGCTTTGTGGACGGAAGGCGCGACTTGGCTTGTTGACAAGCTGCCAATCAAGCTGCAAACAGAAGGTGCTCACGGGGTTCTGGTCTAAAGCGTGTCAACTGCGCCCTTGCCAATATTCGAAATATGGGGACTCTGTGTCAAAGAAAAGGGCCTGCTGTCGTCATAGCCGAGCGCCAAACATCGTAACCGGAAGGAGCACGGATGTCGGGATGACTTGCTTCGGCACACCTTGACGGCAGTGGATGAGATATGCTCGCTTACCACCGGCTTTCAGGCCTGCCCCGCACTAGGATAAGTGAATGGGTGCGGGCAGGCGGTGCAAATCCCTGGAGTCTTGTGCGCCCTATCTTACAAGGCACTTGCCTAATACGGCCATGGGGCTGAATGAATAACGCCTATTATGTAAACTCACGATGCAAGGGACATATCAAGAGTAGTCGGGAACACAGGGTGAAAGCGCCCAGTGTTGGCTTAGATTAGCAGTTCATAACTGAGATTGGGTGTGAACCCTGACTGACACGGACTTGAGGCAACATTCCAAAACTAACAAACAGACTTGAGTTGATAGACAAGTGACAGCAACTTAACGTGAAGTAGGGTAAACTAAAGTTGACAACTTGACAAATCCACAACCAACTGAAACGGTGACAACTTGGTCTGCCAAACAGCTCTGACAAAGAGCTCTGCAAACACCTGCAAACAACTCACAACTCTACAGCCCCCCCAAAGTATATAAATCGTCTCTCCCGCCGCCTCGCAGACTCTTTCAACTCTTCCTTCTTCAACAACAACAACGACTTTGAATTATTTCAACCAAGAGACAAGAGGCTTGTAGGCACTGAGATGCCAACGAGTTTTTTTCGTCTTCCACCATGTGAGAAAGTTATCTCATAAGTGCCATCGGGCCCTCCATGGCATGGGCCCTTCTTCGTCGAGGACAAGAACGAGCCCTGCTCGAATTTTGTTGGCCTACCTGGAGCCACATCTAATTGGAGATTAAACGACCTCGACCACAGCCATTAAACAATTCTTCAGATCTGGTGCCAGGAATCGGTCACTACTGTCCTGCCCAGCCCATTGTGTCCAGCAACCTTGGTAGATCCAACAAGTATTTTGAAAGAACTTTGAGCACGCAGCATTTCCAAAAGTACGGCTTCCTGACGCACAGTGTTGAGTTAGTCAACCAAGTTTAATCGACAGTACCGCACTGTAAGTTCTTTAAATAAAGTATTCTGAACGGGCCGAGGTGTACGCTAACAATTTCAAAAGGGACATGACAAACGAAAAAGCAAAAGCCACTTGGTCACATAGGCAAGGGATGATTCCATTTATGAAAGCAAGACTGAAGCACATACTGTACTGGAAGCCCTAAAGGTTGTCAGGATCGGTGGCTGTCGACTAAATGGAACATGGACGAAACAATGTGACGTCCGTCTTTGGGGTCTTCAGAATCGATGGAATATGGACGAGACATTGTGGAATCTGGTCTGGCTTCCAAATTGTGATGGATTGCTTAAAAATCGGGGTTGGATCCTGGTGGACTCAAGACAAGGATATCACCGATGATTGAGGCAGTCGTGGCCAAGGCCTTGTTTGTGGCTACAGCGATCACTCTGGAAGCCTCTTTCCAGCATTTCAAACCTTGTCAGGAATGGACTTTCTCGCCACTCCATGGCGAGGGAGACAACGCGATGTGTCCTGCAAGGCGATGCACCCGGTTGGTGAGGACCCACGAGGACCACAATCAGTTTGCCTCAACCCAGACGGCCAAACTACGATCACGGTACTGATAACTGGCTTACCTGGATCAAGGATGAATGCTATCGAGTGAAAAGCGTCCTGCCAACAAGTGGTGTTCCCATCTCGATGCAGAAGACACAACATATGATGGCTGTCCGGGGATACTTGTCCGGCGACTGTCTCCAGGACGCCGCCATGGTGTGACAGGAGACTTGAGAACAACAAGGTTTAGCCACTTACACTTTCAGCGCTATGTATGCAGACGTTTCTGGGACCAGCAGAGCTCTGAGGAATTTTTGAACCCAGAGTGTCTGGGCCTGATGTGTTCGGACTGGAAACGATGGTAAAAGCCACCAAGCAAATCGACCGATTGGGGACCCGCTATTCTGTCCTGTCCGACACACCCAAATTCAACCGAAAGCTAAAGAGGAGTGCTTCTTCGCAGACTGCGTGCACTTTGTGGGACGGGCTCGCTTCATCTCTCGGGCGACATCTGTCAAGGATGCGACAACTGGCAAGTCGGCCGTTTCAAAGTGTTGCCCACATATTAGTTGTCTTGGGCTGTCGGGCTCGAAGAATGATTTCAGCATATGCTGGACATGGGGTTCTTGATTGGTCTTTAAATCCTAAAAACGGTGTTTCTGCAGTGGGCAGAGCGAGGCTTGTGCGGCTGGTGGGATGGTACTGTCGTGTTTGATTGTCAGGAACGCATTTAGGAGTCACATTCCAAGGCCCCCGGTGTCTGTATCGCATTGTTCTTCACTAATGTGTACTTTGTGTACTCTGTAGTCTTGGCTCGTGTCCCGTTTGCGTCAGCCCTAAAAAGAAGCAATGAAACAAGCCGGGTATACCAGAAATGAGATTTCGAAATGAGACTTTCCTAGAGGAGATTCCGATGCCAAAGTTCGAGTGGCCTGTTCTGGCAAGTGCCTGCCTTGTAATAGCGAGTGGCCAGGATTCATAGTGGTCCGTGCCTGCTCCACAGGCTGGGCTGCATGCCACCGACGAAACGGGCCTTTAGTGGGGGTTTTGGCCAGTGCTAAACAAAAATATGGTGACCAGCTGACGACTTCTCTGCGGGCCAGTCCAGGCCGTGGCCAGGAGTGGACGAGAGTGGACGGAGAGCAGAAGTGTGGTGCCAACATGCCACGCCAGAGATGGATGTCGCCTCTTTTCTTTGTCTTTACGAGGGTCGCTGTAGAATTTATCGTCTTTTTCTACTCTCTGCGCTGCGCAGCAGAAATCCAGTAATAGCACGACGGGCATTTGCCGGCTGCTGAAAGCGCTGGAAACCGCTAAAAATCTGCTGGAAAACGCCGCTAGAGAATGTTTAAATAATTAAATGGCCCTTAGCTGCTTGGTATTCTAGCAAAAAGAAAGCACTGTAGCACTGGAAAAAGACCGGCCGAGGTTGGTCGGGCGCTAATTTGCGATTTGCCCCGCAGTCGCGCCCGCCCTCCCACTTCTCCAAATCGGTTCATTACCGCGAGATGTGCCAGCGAGAGTAAAGCCTGTCTTTTTTTGCCCTTCGCCTCCTGGCCCCAGGCCATTCTCTGTCCGTTCTTGCCTCTTGATTTCCATCGCCTGTGGCGCCTCTCCAAATCCGATTCTTTTTCTCCCACAAACCCCAACCAGGCCAACTCGTCACCACATCACCGTCAACTCTGCAACCAAACGATACACAAACAAACGCTCGCTTTCTTCGCCTGCATCGACCGTCTCGACTTTTCATTGTCTTGCTCGAACCAACACCCTCATCGCACCCCTGCATACCCTGACATCATCGCGACGGCACGTGCCCAACCCTATCTGACTCGACGCATGACAGGGGAGGCTCTTTGATAGTTCGACAGCGCCCCTGCTTCCCTCGGCTGGCTCAGATCCAACAACCCGACGGACCGGGAGGAGACATCCCGGAGACACGAGAGACCATGCACGTTGTCTGCTGCAACGGACGCATACACTATCCAGCAGCGCTGCGGCTCTGTTGATCGCTGCAGTCTGTCGGCCCGGCTTTGCTCGTCCTTTCGTGGCAGCGCGCCGGCGCGCACATTCCAACGCCGTTTCTAAAACACCATTCGTTCTACTCGATCACACTATCATCTCCCACTTCTATTTTATCTCCTTTCGCTTGGATCCTGCTCCTCTTATCTGTCCTCGTTACTGTCTCTCCCCGATTACTCGACTTCTCCCCCAAATATACCCCAGCATTCCAGCCTCTTCCTTTGGCCCGACGTGAACGACTGTATCTCCCAGCCAAAGCCATCATCTACTCGACTTTAGCAAACACCATCTCGTCATCTACGCAACATGTCCGACACCATACCCGCCGCTGAGGCCAACGCCGAACTCCAGGATCACGACAGCACACCCGACACACTCCCCCCGCCTCCCGTTCCGGCTTCGGATCCCACCCTTGATCCCGCGGCAACAGCAGGACCACATGCCGACCTGAACGATGTGCCGTCTCCACGGCTGGCCAGCCTGAGCGATGAACTCTTCGATATCAACCCGTTGGCCGCACTGCATCTGCTCGGTGCTGGCATAGAGGCCCTCGTGCGGATCACGGGCGATATCCCCCCCACACCACCGTCATCAAACGAAAGCTCGACCACAAACATGCGCGGTCTGCAAAATGAAAAGAACTCGATGTCGAGGTCAATGAGTGCCAAGAGCTTGGCGCGGTTGCGGGAAGAAGCAGAAGCCCAGGAAACGCGGAAGCGTGCAAAGACAGGAGAAGATGGCAGCAGGGCTGGAACGCCTTCGTCTGTCAGATCAGGAATGCCACCCACGCCGCCACCATCGAAGCCACTGCAAATGGAAGTTGACGGCGTACACCTACGGACAGCATCGCCCAGCCGTGCAGCAGGAGATGATGCGACGGGAGCCGGAGCAACCATTATCGGCGCCAACTCGCAGCCGCTTAACGTGCAGCACTCTGCAATCACACGCAAATTCTACAGCAAGAAGGCACCTCCTATCGGGATCTCCGAGTACTTGCAACGACTGCACCGTTTCTGTCCCATGAGCACTGGCGTGTACCTGGCGACCAGTGTGTACATCCACCGGCTGGCAGTGGCTGAGAAGGCCATTGCGGTGACGCGGCGCAACGCTCACCGTCTGCTGCTGGCGGGACTCCGCGTGGCCATGAAGGCGCTGGAGGACCAGAGCTACTCACACTCCAAGGTGGCGCGGGTCGGCGGTGTTAGCGAGGCCGAGCTGGCCCGGCTGGAGATCAACTTTTGCTTCCTTGCGGGGTTCGAGCTGTCCGTGCGAGCCGACGAAATGCGGCATCACTGGGTGCTGATGAAGAATGGCAAGGCTGTGGGGTCGCTGGACCAGGATGGCACGGCCTCGGTTGTGGCGGCCATGGCGAACATGCAGCACCAGCCGGACCTGAAGAGCATGGCCCACCGGGTGAAAGAGGTCGAAGGGGTCGAAGCTTGAACGTCCGACCCAAAAACATACACATCAGCGAGGTGCATATTCCAGGCGCATACGGCAAGGCAACATAACGGGGCTGCTTTTTTTTTCTCACACAATGTTAATACCACAATGGCAGCGAAGATATCAGGATAGCCAAACCCACACAAAAAAAAAATTATTTTCGCGAACATGGCGTCGGTCGGGTTGGGTTTCGGGAGGTGTCTTTTTTTTACACCAGGTTGGATGGAGGAACCCAAAATGCTGCAAAATCTTGTGTATATATAAAAACAAGTACAGACACTGTTGAATTACCAAATACTACGAACATAACAAGCTCGTCTACTGCGGAGCAGTTGTCCAAGAGGAAGTCACGACCGGCCACTCCACATCGCGTTTGCACCGGTGCCGCCAATTGTCTCTCGTGTAATACTGTACGTAATTCCGCGTCCTGGCAATACGAAGCTGCCACAGCCGCAAGTGGCCGCCAGTGGCCGCCTATCAGTTTATCGGCGCGCTGCCCCACCGTGCCGTCATTGTGAGCTGCCGTTTCGAGACCGCAGCCCCACCAACTACGGCCGTCAGAGAGGAAGGTAGGCAGAGATCCCCGCAAGAGATCCCTCGTTCGCTCTGCTGCTGTCCTCCCCGAAAGCTTCACGCCATATGACGAGATGCCCATTGCTGGCTAAGATCATTTTCCCTCCCGTGCCATCAATGCGTCTTGCCTGCAGCCTGCCCCGAACCAGGACTGCCTTTGTTTCCGGACCGCGCACGTGCAGCTTCTCAGCGATTAAGCATCACCAAATTGGCAGGAAGATCACGAAGATCACAGCTTCTCGTTCATCCGGTCCATACACGACCCCGCGCATATCCAGCTTCAATTCTTTCGCACCCTCGCGCTGCTTCTCGACCTCCCCCGCCATGACTCTCAAATCGTACAAGGACATCCTCAAGGGCAAGTACCCGGCCAAGGCGCACGCCAAAAAGGTCGGCGACTACATCCTGAAAAAGGTGCCCGACAGCGTCGGCACGGGCGTCATCTACCTCGAGAGCCGCGCGACCAAGCTCCTCGAGGACAATGACGAGCCCGAGCCGTTCCGCCAGCGCCGCGCCTTCTTCTACCTGACCGGCTCCCTCCTCGCCGACTCGTACCTCATCTACGACATTGCCACGGCCCACTCGACGCTGTTCATCCCGCCCATCGACCCGGACGATGTCATCTGGTCCGGCCTGCCGCTGTCCGTCGAGGAGGCCCTGTCCACCCTCGACGTCGACGAGGTCAAGTACGTCGCCGACGTCAACGCCACGCTGACCGCCCTCGGCCGCAGCAACAAGACCGTCTACGCCATGGCCGGGCAGGTCTCGGACCACGTCACCTTTCTCGAGTTCGACACCAAGAACTTTTCGCTCCTCAAGGAGGCCGTCGACGAGTCCCGCGTCGTCAAGGACGACTACGAGCTCGCCCTCATGCAGCAGGCCAACGACGTCTCCGGCGCCGCCCACCGCGCCGTCCTCGAGACCGTCCGCACCGCCTCCAACGAGCGCGAGCTCGAGGCCGCCTTCCTCGGCCACTGCGTCGCCAACGGCGCCCGCGAACAGGCGTACTCGACCATTTCCGCCAGCGGCCGCGCCGCCGCAACGCTCCACTACGTCAAGAACGACCAGCCCCTGGCCAACAAGCAGCTGCTCCTCCTCGATGCCGGCAGCGAGTGGACATGCTATGCAGCAGACATTGTAAGTTTTTTTCGGCCTCACTACGCTCGTTCTTTTTTGTTCCTCGCTTCGCTCGTTCTTTTTGTTCCTCGCTTCGCTCGTTCTTTTTGTTCCTCGCTTCGCTCGTTCTTTTTTGTTCCTCGCTGCGCTCGTTCTTTTTTTGTTCCTCGCTTCGCTCGTTCTTTTTTGTTCCTCCTTTGCTCGTTCTTTTTTGTTCCATCTCTCGTTGTCTAACATCCCAGACACGTACTTTCCCCATCTCGGGCAAGTTCACAAAGGAGTCCCGCGCCATCTACGACATTGTCCTCCGCATGCAGTCCGAGTGCATCGCCCTCCTCAGGGAGAACGTCGTCTGGGACGACGTCCACCTGCACGCCCACAAGGTCGCCATCGAGGGACTCCTCTCGCTCGGCATCCTCAAGGGCGACCCGGCCGAGATCCTCAAGGCACGCACCAGCGTCGCCTTCTTGCCCCACGGCCTCGGCCACTACCTCGGCATGGACACCCACGATACCGGCGGACACGCCAACTACGCCGACGCTGACCCAATGTTCCGCTACCTGCGCGTCCGCGGCAAGCTGCCAGCCGGCAGTGTGATTACTGTTGAGCCGGGTGTAAGTTCTCCCAAGCACTGATATAGATTTTAATGTTTTTTTTTCTCACGCCGTCTTAGATCTACTTTTGCGAATTTATCATCAAGCCGTACCTCAAGGACCCGACACACGCCAAGTTCATTGACACGGCCGTGCTGGACAAGTACTGGGACGTTGGCGGTGTCCGGATCGAGGACAACCTGGTGATTACGACAAACGGCAGCTGGAACCTGACGACGGCGGTCAAGGACCCGGACGAGCTGGAAAAGATTATCAGCACTGCGTGAGTGGAGACAAGAAATGATGTATCAGGGAACATCAGGTAATGTTTGGAGGGTAGATCAAAACAGACATGACACGAATACATTTAAAGTCTTTGGATGCTAGAGTTGGCTAATACCGAGTGCCGTAAGCTGGTGTTTGGTCCTCGAAATGGACAGATCTGGCCCCCAAGTGTGCCGTGTATGTCAGGACAAGGGTCACATGGTAAAGAGTTCCGTAAGAACAGCCGGGGTGTGTTGAATGCAGAACACTTCAGCAGCCGCGAGATAAGTTTACTCCACAAACGTTCAGCCGCGTGACACCGGCCGCCATACCGGATAAACCTGCACCTGTCGGCAGCCGAGCCGCTGCGTGTTTGCGAGTTTACCCCTAGAATCTTGGGAACCAATATCTTTGAGTTTGCCATGTTCCCCCAGCCCGGACGAACTGCCGGCAGGTAGTAACTGTCCAAGAGACGAAAGGCGGGTACTGCAAAGAAAAATAACAGGCAGTTATTTCCCACTGATACGAAAGCGTGAGGGTACGTGTCTTTCCGTAATGCATTCTACAATGTTGGCTCAGCAGCAAGGTCAACACTTTTCCACATTCTCCCCACCAGGACTAATCTTGTCTTGTATCCCCATGTCCCGGCAGTCTCCAAAATAGATTCCAAAAGTTCTACAGTGCCCAGACCACATCAGCCTGCTCTGGCGGGAGACTGGTAATCTAGCTAAACTGTCCTTGGACAAGACGGGTATTTAACTGACAAACGGCAGATGCCCCAGTGGAGGATATATCACTCTGCCCGCATTCCTTTCCCCCCTGTTAATATCAGCGACACGTTGTTCTACTCTTTCAGAGTATTCTCTTTTCCAATCAAAAAGCAGCCTGAAATCTCCGCAAGAGGGTCCAGAAAAGGACATGCATGCTGGCACTTGGACAGGCCGTAGGGAGTGCCTCTGACTGCTCGCCCTCGACCACTCAAAGATTTCCCGCAGGCCGGCTTACATTGTGGAGAGGAGGGCGTATTCTGTGTATGTCCAGAGAGAATTGTATATTATCCCGGTGTGTCTGTTTAAGAAAAAGAAGATTCCTTCTTTTCTTGCTCTTCAGTCAGCACAGTCCTGGCTTTTACTCGCATCGTCACCATGAGATCGTCAGTCTGGATCACGCTGGCAAGTGCCGTGGTAGGGTCAGTGCGAGCGTCAGAGTTGGTCGAGGACAGCCAGATTTTCGACGAGATTACGCCGGCTCTCCGCCCGGGATTTCGCCTTTCGGCTGCCACCTCTTCAAAGGCGGCCGACCGCCCCGGCATCAACCTCACCACCTGCGGCGCCTACGAACTCGCCCCCGCCGACCAGCCAATGTTTGTCTCCGTCACCGCCGTCTTCCAGGTCCCCCAAGTCAAGTCCCGCCAGAAATTCAACTGGACTGTCCGCCCAGACGTCACGCCCCGCATGGCCGTGTCCGCCGGCATCGACGGCTTCGACTGCCCCGAAATGGTCCGCGCCGGATCATACGCAACCGTAAGTGACGTCTCTTTTTGTCTCTTTCTTTCCTCGCTTCGCTCGATTAAAGATTCCTCTCTTTTCTTTTGTCCTCGCTTCGCTCGATTAAAGATCCTCTCTTTTTGTCCTCGCTTCGCTCGATTAAAGATTCCTCTCTTTTTGTCCTCTTCGCTCGTGATCCTCTCTCTCTCTTCCTCGTGTTGACTAGCCAGGTCTACGAAAACGGCACTACCTACCACGTCCCGTTTGTCGAGTTCGGCGGCAGAATCTACTCGGTCCGCGAAGCAAACGTCGGCCCGGCAGAGGTCGTCCGCGTAAAACTGTCCATGGTCACAGACGCTGTTGTAAACATGTAAGCCAGCCATTATCTGTCTACTTGCCCAAATTATTCTGACTCGTCCCCCAGCGACTGGGTAAACACAAACACTTCCTCCTCGTTCAACCACAACTTCACCACCACCGGCATGTGCGGCAGGTCCGTCTCCTGGCTCGTCGAGGACCTCGTGCCGTACAACTCGGCCCCCGGCGACTTTTTCGCAGCGTTCGAGCCGGTCCGCTTCTCCGTCCTCGAGGGCCAGCGCATCGACGGCAACACGATCAAGTTTGATCCCAAGACGGCCAACTTTACGTCGGAACACCAGCTGTGCGACGTGGACCACGACGCGCCTGATTTGACAGTGATATCGACGTAGCGGCGGTCAGACAGGAGGATCAGGCAGTCCAAGTTTGAGAAAGAGACAAGTTGACGCGTGTCAGCAGGCCAGCTCACTGAACAAGCAGTATTCCAAACAAACGAGCAAACAAATAGCAATGCACAAAAGGGTGTCCCTTGGTGATTCCTTTCTGTTGATTGGCAGCGTTTTCATCCTGTTTCGTCCCATTTCGTCCAAAGTCTTACTGTTTCATCGATTCGTACACTTGGTGAATCCTTTAAAAGTACAAAAATGGGAGAATCACAAAATGGAGCGCCGCTCTTGGCTTGTCGTGATGCCTCCAACGTCGGCCCAGGCCCCAATTGCCCGGCACTAGGCTCGTCTATTTGACAGCCCTTTTTTTTTTTTAGCCCTGTAGGGTCCCTGTGCCTCTGTGTCCAGTCACTGGGGAGTTTGATCCCTCTTTTGGTGAATTTTGCCGCGGATGTCAGTCTGGACTCTGGAGATGCTTTGATGAGAATATTTTTGGTCAATGTCTAGATGAAATTACGATTAAATACCCCGAGTGAGGATCCAACGCAAAAAAGGAATCTGGAGGTCTTGCAGGAAACCCAGCAAGTAGAAGCCAAGTCAAAACCTTAGTTAGCACCCCCCCCCCATAAACCCATGAACCAAATTTGAAACAATTTTGTAAATACTTTAAAGTGCAAATTCAAAGATAAAGTCCAATGAGCCATTTGACCGCCGGCTACTACACCAACCGGTTGTGTACGACTTGACAACAACAGTTGTTGTCAAAAAAAAAATGCAACAAGAAACGACTGAAAACAAAATGACATAAAGAACACAAACATACGAAAAGAACGAGAAGAACAAGGACAAGAAAAGATAAACAAAAAGCAAACAAGGGACACAGAGGGTCATCTCGGACGACATTTTAGGGTCAGGACGGAGGGGAGCGGGTAAGGTGGAGAGTGAGAATTAGAGTTGTGGCTGTGGGTAAGGTAAAGGGGTGCATTGAGACTTTGGGCAAGGTAACAAGGCAGAGAGAAGGGTACGGGGCGTAAAGGACAGTGCTAAGAAGAGGGTGAGCAGGTGAGAAAGGGGAAAGACATTAGGTAAAAAGGTAAAGGGATATAAACCGGGCAAGAGATATGGTTATAATAAAGAGAAGGGTACGGATGACGAGAGCGAGAGCGAGTAAATGGGTAAGTGAGTGGGTGAGGTAAAGGACGAGAATCTCTAGGCCGTGGGTAAGGTTAAGAGATAGTAAAGGGATGGGTAAATGTAAAGAGGGATATATCAAGTCATGGGTTGGGGTTTGGGAATGCAAGTGCCAATGGTATAGAAGGTGGTTCAAGTTGAAGGCGGAGGCCTAGTGATGGAAAATATTGCGTACATGTCTCGTGGGCGCATACCCGTCACTGCCGATCAGCTAATATCGACCAGAGACTATAGACAGCAGTAACGTCAATGGCATTAAAAATGAATTACAAAATAGCACTTCAGCAGCAACGGCATCTTTCTTTTTGGGTCCACTTGTCTTTTAACTTGTTTTCACCTTTTTGGTATCTCACTAGTCGTCGTCTCCTGTTTCGATAATAGGACACTACACTACAGCTCTTCCAATACTGCAGGAGGATTCTCAAGTTTTCAATGACAAATACGCAACGCCTGTCATGGTTTGTTAAATTACTCTGTGGTGAATTGTTTTATGTACAATATGACTCAAAAAATCAATGTACGTTTTTGAGAGAAAAATATAGACAATTAAATTCCAAACGTCGTCGAGAAACAAGTCATAAAAGGTCATGCTCTATGTCCCATCTCCTATCACTTCTCTCCTCTCTCTAACCTGCTTCAACAGTGTCCAACAAATCGCCAATATGGAGCTTATAAAAGTCAAATCCGTAGACATCCAAACCTGCCTGCCCGTGCATTCTCTTAGGCGGCTGTCTCTTCTTGGCCCGGCTCCCTTTGGGCATAGGCGACGCGGCTACGGAAAAAAAGTTAGCAAAAGACGCCAAAGGACGATGCACTTTTATACTTGTCACAAGACAAAAAGAAGAGGGTCCACTCACAAGTAAATGTACGCGTGGATGTTGGGGTTTGTGAGTTCCTCCCGCAGCTGCACCAGGTAGAGCTGGGCTTTTTCATACGTCCACTATATCGGGTTAGCAGTTGATTAAGAGAAGGCTTAATAGAAAGGCGTTGAGGCTCACTCCCAAAATTGACGTCAGACCCCGGATGGCAAAGCCCTCAATGGCATTCAGCAAGAACATGCGGTTCCACGACCCCCACTGCTTCAGCGTCGGGTCCCGCGGCCACGTCCCGACTGGCAGCTTGATGTTGTTCTCGTGCACCGTGGCAAACCCGGCTGCGCGCAGGGCGTCGGGCGCCTCCTCGGACGTCTGGAAGGACCTGCCCGTCTTCTTGCCCACCTCCTCAAAGATGCCGTACCACGCGGCCATGGCGGAGTCGGGCTTGACGGTGCCGTCTTCGGACATGACGCGGGCAGATGCCTGGACGTGCTCGAACCAACCGCCGGGCCGGAGATGCTTCTTGTTGCGTGCAAAAAAGTCGGACAGGTTGTCGATGCAGCCAGGGGCGCTGCGGATGAAGATGAGGTCAAACTTGTTGTCGGGAAACGTCCACTCCTGGTTCATGTCGTCGACCTCGAAGCGGCAGTTGGGGGGCACAAAGGGGGGCTGGATGGGAGACAGGTCGATGCCGATGACCTCGGCCGAGGGGAACTCGTCTGCGACGTCCCTAGACACAAATAGATTAGGGACTGGGGTTGTAGGGGGGGGGTACGCTGATGAACACCTACATGCACCATGAACCGGCACCGCAACCAAGGTCAAGGATAGCCTGAACGGGGCCTGTCAGCTGCGTCCATATCCGTATACGTCTGAGTCGCATGTATATAGGACAGCCTCTCTACTCGTTGGGACGAAGAGCGTGCGTACCTGGGCGTCGTCGCCGATGGGCGATAGGAAGAGCTTGCCGCCAAGGACGTTTCGGTACATTTCGTGTCTGCGTCGTTGTTAAGGGATGACCTGGCAGGGTTTAAAAGACATAAGCAATGCGTCCTTACTGCAGAGCCTCGGCGTCTTGTTGCTTCTCGTCGTTGGGGGCACTGAGGGGATAGGGGCTGCGTCAGCAAGAGGACAACAGAGTCACTAAAAAACAGCAGCGGGCCTCCTTTGCCAAAGGAACGTACAAGTAATCGCCGTCCTTGAATGCATGGTACCGCCGGCCATGCTCCCATTTGTACCGCATAATAGACGAGCGCAATGAGTCGGTAGATGATGCCACGGTGCTGTCCATGAAGTGTGAGCCAGTATGGTCATGTTGTTACGTCCCCTGCCCCCCTGCATGGGCTCATCCTCGTCGTCCTCTCCCCCTTATGGGTATTTTCCATACGATGGTGAATATGCCGACTCGACTTCATCGCTATCCTGCAAAACGATTAGTACTGGAAAGGAAAGCGGGCAGAAACAAGTGGTGTTGCACAATGAGGGGAAAAAAAAAAAACGCACAATTTCAATCTGTGCGTGCTGACCGGGAGCAGTGGCGCCAGGGGCCAGGGTGCCCGTGGCCAGGCCAGGTCCCTTGGGCGAGCCGGTCGCGGACATCGTGACGAGCGGCGGCAGGCGGCGATCGAATCGGCGGTGGTCGGGGGGTTCGGACAGGATAGTCAACAGAGTGTGGCCTTGCTTGGCAGAACAGGGTCTCAGAAGCAAGATATTTTTTTTTTTGTTGGAGGGGAGGTTCGTGCCATGAAGGGAGCAGGAAGAAGTAAAAATGCTGGCGTAAATGCATGTGAGGAGACCTAGAGATTAGGCGCTCCCCGCGGCACGTCCCGCCAAATGTGGCCGTGTGTTTGTGGCTGCCGTCCGCTCCACTAGCCATCCTCGTTCCTTAGTTCATGGCCGAGACCCCACTTGTCAACGCAGACTAGGCCCTCGACAGAAATTAGCGGGGATGGTGTGAGGATTGGAGCCGAGTACGAGACAGTCCACCAAGTCGGCCTGCAGGATGCTTTCCGGAGCAATTGCAGAACCGCACTTTTGATTGTCAACTACTCGTACAGAGTAACTCCTCCGTGCCCGCAGTTTTGATGACCGTATCCTACGCCTTCTGTTTTCGGGGTGGCGTAAATCGTGGCGTTGGGATCTGCAGGGATGCCAGCGGGAGCTAGAGCGAAAGGGCTGTAGAGATACCTTGGGGCTTTACATGCTGTCTCGTGACACATGCCCACTCCTTCCGCAATTGTATCTTACATAAGAGAGGATAGACTCTGCTCATTGGCCACTGGCCGAAAGCCAAAGCCAAAGCCTTGCACAGCCTTGTAGCTTCCTCGTAGTTGGATAACTTCCGAGGCTTATGGGGCACGGAAAATGGCATCGGCCCGTCGGCCAGGTGGATAAAACTACAGGGCCGTTGCCTGTTAGCAGACTCGTGCTACTCCACCTTACGGCCGGCGTCTTCTAGAACGACTTGTTCTGATTTTTAACGCAGCCCATTGTTCAAGGGTGTAAATGCCGCCGAGAGTTATACTTGATTTGCTTCACCTGTCAATCCATAGCCGGGAATCACGACAGTGGCATATCACGCCCATCAACTTGACCCCTTGTGTTAGTCATCATTATCCGTCCCATGTTGAATTCAACAGTGACTATCATGACTGGAAAAATATATCAAGAAACCCAAATACGAGGTGTGCGCCAACGTGTTTTGGATTTTAGCGGACATTTACTAGCTGTTGTGAGACAGAAAGAAGAGACAGCAACTGGTTTATTGTGTACTGCTGTATTGCATCTGGATAGCAACAGACACCCAAAGGGTGCTCGTTCGACATGACGTGTTCATAGCCGTTTACGTCCCAAGGACCCAAGCTATGTTCGAATTGATTTCTGGGACCTTTTTGGTGTTGTGGTATCGCCAAGTGAGCAGGCTAATATCATATACACGAGAGAAAAGGGGACCGTTGCTCCACTCCAATAAAATAATTCAGAAGCATAGACAGGGCTCGTTGCTACCATTGTCGTCAAACTGTGCGCCATGGTACAGTAGCCCAAATCGTGTGGCCACAGGTTGGTTCATGTAAAACCAGTATAGTTTGTAGGATACGTCCAAAGATATCCTTGATGCTGATAGAACGGACTGAACAAAAAAAAACCCGAGTAAAAATAATCTACATGTATTGTTTAGACCTTGCAAAGGAGCATGAATCCCGTCAATTCTCCAACTAGATCTCGCCCACTCGCGCATGGCACCTTTCTCTTTATTCGCATACAAACGTGAAAATAATCAAGGGAATTTCTTTCTATTGAGGTTTTCCCGTTCTTGTTAATTGTCGCTTCGGTCTCCTTCATTCGGGGAATTTCTATCTATTCAGTGTCTTGTTGTCCAACTATCGCTTCCTCCGTTCACTTTTGCGCTGTCGAGTGAACAAACGTCTGCTGCACCACAATGCCGCCGCCCTTCCTCGACCCCCTGTCGTGGTGGGCCGAGCCGTCCGAGGTGTGGTCCTGGTCGTCCAGCACGCTGTTGGAGCCGGCTGTGACACGGTTGGTCAGTCCGATCTCGTCGTCGGCCTCGGCCAGCTTGATGTTCTTGTTCTGGTCGCCGAAATGGAACCGGGTCCCGCTGTACGTGTACTGCGCGTCGGCCTGCCGACTGCCGTCTCTCCACGGCGTGCTGTGCGAGTTGGAGGGTCCTGTCCGGCTCCGGCTCTTGCCGGCGCTGTTGTTGTAGCTGGACATTTTGGCGTGGACCAGTCTGCCGAGGGGGCCGTAATGCGGCAGACAGGCGCCGACAATGGCAAACGAAGGCTCAATGGCAGACCAGATAAAGACTGGTCCCATGAGCCAAGTGACGTCGATTGCCGACATGAAGAGCGCCAAGTAGCGGATGCGGACGATGCTGGCCACGCAGACACTGGCGAGTTAGGAATTGGCAAAGTAGCGACAAAAAAAAGACAAGCAGGAATTAGCGAAATGGTAGACAAAAAAAGACAAGCAGGAATTGGCGAAGTAGCGACAAAAAAAAAGACAAGCAGGAATTGGCGAAATGGTAGACAAAAAAAGACAAGCAGGAATTGACGAAATGGTAGACAAAAAAAGACAAGCAGGAATTGACGAAATGGTAGACAAAAAAAGACAAGCAGGAATTGACGAAATGGTAGCGACAAAAAACAAGCTTACAAACCACCCAGCAACATAATACCAGTCACGGCAAACCTCTTGCGTTTGCTCATCTGGAGGCGCATAATGGGCGCAATGGGAATGGCCAGGATAATGACGTCGCCGAGCATGTTGATGACGCCGAGAGCAAGGAAAAAGGTCTGGACGTCGATGCATTTCCCCTTGGCGCCCGTGAACTGCTCCCAGTAGAACGTGATCGGCCGGCAGCAGTTGCCCATTGTGATCCAGACAACGAGCGGGTAGGAGATGGACACAAAGTATCCGAACATGAGGGACAGGCGGTACGAGAGGTGGCCAGACCGGAAAATACGCCTGTAGAAAAGAAGAATCGAGATCTTTGTCGAGGAGCAAGCAGCGGCGTAGACAAATGTGTAAATGTACAGAATCTGACTATTAGTGCTGGCAATAATGAAGGGGATACCAAGGGGCGTACTTTGTAGATATTCACCAGATTCCCAATCTCGAGACCCCAAACGTGCTTTCCTGCTCCAAAGGCGCCGCCGGCAATGCTGAGCCCAACAGTGCCTGCTACAAACACGAGCGAGACTATAATCGTCCAGTCGTCCGGGCCGGGCGTCGACCGCTGCATGGCCCGCGCCGTGAACCGCAGCACAATGGCCAGCAAGGCCAGACAGAGCATGGCAACGACGCTGGCATCGTTGTTCAAGACGCGGCTATCGTTTAGATCCGTCCCGTCAGGCGCAGGGCCAAACACGCCGGCAATGGCAGGGTCCATGGTGTTGTGTTTCTGAACCTTGTTGCCAATTCAAGTTGTTCAAGTAGAGACACTATGACACATTGGGAGTGGCCGGCGTCCGTATTAAAGCAAGCTCCTTTCTCTAAAAACAGAACTCTCCCAAGACGGAAAGCCGGGCTGGCCCCTAAGCGGACTCGGCATCGAAAGACGTTTAAAACAGGCACCACAATAACTGTGCCGCGGCCCCCACAACGGGTCTGCTTACAAAAAAAAGGTCGGATATACGAAATCACCAGGAAGCAACAAAGTTACTCCCTATAGCCACACTTTTTACGAGCGTCGAGAGTTTCAGGAAGAACAGGTGCTGCTATCCGATACCAAGCAGCGGCAAGTGCTAATGCAGAGCTGTGGGGGCACGTGGGACGATTGCAGGACATTTTGAACGGGATGGGGGGATGGGGGAGGGGCGATCGACAAGAGATCAACAGTCATAACTGTGTTTTTGTGGGCATTTTCTGGGTATGCTCTGGATGCTCTGGGCACGAAATGGCCGTGGTACGTGTAACGCAAGGTTGTAGTATCACAGTTGCTGTTGTGCTCTGAAAAGGGGGACTGGCCCGTGTTCCCCTATTGGGCATGGCTGGCTCGCCATATTCCGCCGTAAACACCCAACTTTCCCGAATCGCTACAAC
Source organism: Raffaelea albimanens (assembly GCA_002778245.1). Taxonomy (NCBI): domain Eukaryota; kingdom Fungi; phylum Ascomycota; class Sordariomycetes; order Ophiostomatales; family Ophiostomataceae; genus Raffaelea; species Raffaelea albimanens. Next base: position 2,044,325 of record PCDJ01000006.1, on the reverse strand, counting down.
CTACAAGGCTGTGCCGCAGTCAATCCTCGCCTAGTTTGAAACTGATATATGCACTGCTACTCTTTTTCGGCAAAATATCAAAACGGTTACCCTGGAATAGCCCCTGCTCGAATTCGGCCCCTTTTTACTCACCATCAACGGCACACCTACAAAAGAGATGCCAACCCGCTTGGGAAGGTGCCTTTTCCGAGAGTGAGGAGTGTAACCAGCTCGTCTGTATAGCCAGCAAACCTGCCACGAAAAAGACTGCCGCGTGTCCACCACACGCCACTTCCAAGAGCAAGAACTGCTTTGTATTGTTTGCTCGCAGGATGATCGACATGTCTCCAGGGGTTTGTTTTATTGAATTGGCGATAGCCTGCAACCTGGTCGTATTCGGAACTTTTTTGGTCCTGCAGACTGCATCACGCTAGCGGCTCGAGACACGACGTTCCAGGATGAAGGCGTGGGTTTTGCATCAAGTATGGTTTAGTCCGAAGGATTCGGTGGTATATAAATGCCCCTGAACGCAACGACACTACGGGACGAATGGGGTCCTATACAGAGTACTTGGGGGAACTCGTATATATCCGGTCGAGCTACAGTTCTGGTTGTGTAAAAGAAAAACCGGGACAAGTCGTGGGAATTTCGCGAAACAAACCACAGAAGACGAGCAGAAAAAGGTTTCTTCTGAATTTCGCAAAACAAACCACAGAAGACGAGCAGAAAAAGGTTTCTTCTGAATTTCGCAAAACAAACCACAGAAAGACGAGCAGAAAAAGTTTCTCTTGACAATTTCACCCTCTTGTTGCTCTATACATCAATTATGGATATTCTCCCCTTGACTGCCCTCGAGCGGATCGGCCCCAAAGGCTACCTGCGCTACGTGTTTCCCTTTGAGCTCGCCGAGGACTACGATGCCGAGCAGGTGTCCCGGGTGCTGCGCCAGGGCTATGCCGCGGCCGCCAAGAGGCTGGCCGTCCTCGAGTGCGAGGGCGTGCCCGACCCGGACAGCAAGCAGGCCGGCGTCCTCAAGCTGCAGCGCATCCCGGCGGGAGACATTGAGAATGTTGTTGTCAAGGATCTTCGGAATGCGGTGGAGGATCTTGGCAGCGACACCTCCTCATCCCCCTTTCCCACCTTTGCCGAGCTCAAGAGGCAAAACTTCCCCGTCAGCGCTTTCGACGGCGCGACCCTGCTGCGCCGCTCCGTGTGGCCGCAGCCGGGCGAGCGCCTGCCCGTGTCCCTCGTGCAGGCCAACCTGATCCGCGGCGGCTTCGTGCTGACCTGGTGCATCCTGCACATGTTTGGCGACGGCAACACGTTCTACACCTGGTCGCGCATCTGGGCCGAGGAGTGCCGCCGCGCCCAGGGCCTGCGCATCTACGACCCGGTAGTCATTGACCCGGCCATGCTCGAGGACCGCAAGCAGGTAATGTCCAGCCTGCAGGCCGGCCACGTCGAGGACCGCAAGGCAATGTCTAGCCTGCACCAGGCCGGCCACGCCGGCCGCATCGAGGACCACCCCGAGTACACGCTGCTGCCGTTCACTCCCCCCGGCGCGCCGCCCAAGATGCAGTCCACCAGCCACCGCGGTCAGGTGTTTTACTTTTCCCCGCAGGCCCTCAAAGACCTCAAGGAGGCCGCGTCACCGCGGCACGCCTCTTCCTTGTCGGCGTCGGACCGGCCCTGGATCTCGACCAACGACGCCCTCTCGGCGCTGCTCTGGCGCACCGTCATGGCCGTGCAGTGGCCGCTGGACTCTCTGGACAGCAACGACTCGGACCCCACGTCCGTGTTCAACATTGCCATTGACGCGCGGCGGCGCACGGATCCGCCGGTGCACCCGCAGACGCTGGGCTGCTTCCTGGCGTACGTGGCGGTGTCGGCGCCGGTGCGGGAGCTGGTCAGCGGGCGGCGGAACCTGGCGGACCTGGCGGTGCAGATCCGGCAGGCGCTGGTGCGGGCGGACAAGCAGTTTACGGGCGACGTGGTGGCGCTGGTGGACGGGCTGGCAGACGTGGACCGGCTGGTGGCGACGGCGTTTCTGGACGTGCCGGGGTACAACTGTGTGCAGACGTCGTGGGCCAACTTTGCGCTGTACGGGGTGGAATGGGGCCGGGTGCTGGGCCACCGGGTGCAGTCGGTGCGGGCGCCGGACGTGGGCGTGATCAACGGGCTGCAGGTGGTGCTGCCGCCGCTGCCGGACGGCGGCATGGAGATTTTGGTGGGTGTCGAGGCCAACTGCCTGGACCGGCTGCTGCACGATCCGCTGTGGACCAAGTACGCCGTTCCTCGGTAAAGCTGAACCTGTCTTTTGGATTGTAAACGTATCAACAGTCCACCTCTCCGTCTATAGTTTGCTAGCCTACCCGAGGCCACGTCTTACGATTCCGTGCAGCCGTTCGACGGCGCTTTTCAGCCAACAAATAAATTCCAAAAAGGTTGTCGTTATCAAGTTTGTGATCGCCGGCGGCAAAGATGGTGTGGCTGATGGTATCGGCGAGAATTGCCAGGCATAGTTCGCGGCCGATCAGTATTGAGGGCATCGTCGGAGAATCCCGATCAGCTCGAGATCCAAGCATCCTCCGGGCAACGTCAGAAACCAGCCGGAGCAATCCAGCCGCGAAAGTAGTAGCTATTATTCATAACCATCTTGGCATCGGGCGCTACTGACACGGATTGGAGCTGTAAAGAGAAACAAAGTGTTAAGCTCTGAGGGTTGTCAAGTATCCGTGCAGGGATCTGCCCACCCCCCTCTCTACCGAAGCCGAGGCGTCAGCCAATGCGAGCGGAGAAGGTAATCACCACGCGACTGGACTGGTTGCTCGAGGGGAAGGTAGAGGCGATGTGCTTAGCGTCCTCCAGCGATTGTCTTTTCATCCTCCTGATATGGTGTTAACGGCAGATGAAAGTCCAAGTCCCGTCCTCTTGTACTTCTTATTCGCTTTGTCCTTCTTTTCGATGGATGGTTTCTATTTTCCCTTTTCCTTTCTTTTTTCTAATCATCTTTCTGGAATTCTGGTCAACTCGCTGCGCACTGTCTAATCGAGTCGGTGGCAGAAAGACAGTATCACATCGCCAGGAGCCGCTTCAATGGTGTCTTTCAACATTCGCGGCATCACGCCGTACCATATCAAGCATGAACGGACACCCGACGAAAAGTCCCTGGTGCGGCGACTGGACATGTTTTTCATGACATTTGGATGCATCTCGCAAGGTATGGAATGAGAGCCTGCAGCCTCAGCCGCACTGATACCATACTGACACCACCCAGTCATCAAGTACCTCGACCAGCAAAATATCAATAACGCCTACGTCTCCGGGATGAAGGAGGACCTCGACCTCCAGGGAAACGAGCTCAACTAGTCAGTCCAGGCTCCCCCACGTTCCCTTGACCCCAATTAACACCCACCAGCTTCACCACGTACTTTAACGTCGCCTACTGCGTCATGCTCCTCCCCTCGCAGATCATCCTGACCCATGTGCGGCCCAGCTACTGGCTGTCGGGCCTCGAGGTGGCCTGGGGTGTCCTCACGGGCCTCATGGCGATTGTCAAGAACGCCAAGCAGGTCTACATCATCCGCGTGTTCCTGGGCCTCTGCGAATGCAGTGCGTGGCCGGGCATGATGACGCTGCTGATGCTCTGGTACACGCCCACCGAGCTGGCCAAGCGCATGGGCTTCTACCACTCCTGCCAGGCCATGGGCACCATGATGTCCGGCGCGCTGCAGGCCGCCATTACGGAGACCATGGACAACCACCGGGGTCTTGCGGGCTGGCGTTGGCTGTTTATTGTCAACGGTGGGTGCTGACTTGCTGTCGAACACTGTGCAACTCTTCCTTTTGCTAACCATCAGCCATCATGACCGTCGTCTGGGGCGCCCTCGGCTTCTTCATGCTGCCCGACGTGCCCAACAACCCGAACCCGCGCGCCATCTGGTTCCGCCAGCGCCATGCCGAGCTGGCCATGGAGCGCCTCGCGCGCTACGGCCGCGCCGAGTCGAAAAAGGTGACCTGGGCGGGCGCCCGGCGCACGTTCTCGTCGTGGACCGTCTACTACGTCGCCGTGCTCTACATTGCCACCGTCCTCGGCACCTGGGGCTACACCTACATTACCCTCTTCCTCAAGGCCCTCGTGCGCGCCGACGGCACCACCCGGCGCTGGACCACGGCCGAGGTCAACGTCATCCCCATCGGCGGGTCTGCTATCAATGTCGCCTTTGTCTGGATCTGGGCCCTCTTGTCGGACGCGCTACGCACGCGCTGGACGCTGATCGTGCTGCAGGGCGCCATTGGCATCATTGTGTGCATCGTCATGAGCATCTGGACGGCGCATCCGGCGTCGACGCCGCTGTCGGCGGCCTACGCGGGCTACTTTATCAACTACGCCATCCTCGGCACGGCGCCGCTCATCTTTAGCTGGCTGTCGGACCTGGTGCCCGACGACCCGGAGGCGCGGTCGCTCACTGTCGGCGTCTCGGTGGCCGGCTACTATGCCATCTCGGCGTGGTCGCAGGTGCTGACGTGGCCGGCCAGCGAGGCGCCGCACTACCGGTACGGCTGGCAGTCGGCGCTGGCCCTGTGCGCGCTCTTTGTGGCCATGACCGTGGTCCTTCACTACATTGACAAGCGCCACATTGCGCCCAGGCAGCAGGCGGCGGCGGCCGGCGCCGCAGCAGCGAGCACGGACGACCCGCTCGAGGGCCAGCCGGTCGAGTCCGGCGGCACCATTTCCGCCGTCACGAGCCGAGACAAGGAGCCCCCGAACAAGGTCAAGCAGATCGATGATGGTGTATAAATGTTTGGAGGGATCCCCAATGACTTGCCTTAGTCTGGACTCTAAGGGTTAAGATTAATATTACACTCCACGGAAATAACTCTTATTATTTCATGATATAAAAGATGACCTTGCCATTTAGAATCTAACCTGTGCTCTCCCCCCTTCTAGCACACCACTACCCGTTACCAAACACTGAAACATTTGCACCCCGATCGTGACAATGGCCGTGTCGTTGAGCAATAACAAACTCCTTCTCTCCCAAGAGTCGCGCTTGCATAGGGCTGCACAGTTTGCCCTAACAAGAACCAAAGATAACGTCGCCCCTGGTGACAATCTCGTCGAGCCCGGGCGCCGACATGGCCCGCTGCAGCATCATCAGCGTGCAGTGCTTTGTGTGCGCAAAGTCGGCAACCAGGCCGTCCGCCCGCCCGCCCGTCTGGAAGACGTGCGCCAGCCGGATAACCACCCACGCGCAGTGCACCATGTGCTCCCGGTCGGTGCCGGCCCACGACCACTCGCCGGGGCTGGTTACCAGGAGGGAGAGCTGGTTGTAGTCGACCTGGGAAAATTATTGCCGTGACTCGTCCGTGGGGGTAAAGTATTGCCAGTGTGATTTGTTATAATCCCTCGAGGCAGCCAGGTACTCGTCGGTTCCGTAGCGGGGACACTCGGCCGGCAGCCAGGCCTTTGTGAGCATGTCAAAGGTGCAGCCTGCTGCGTGTGCTTCCTGGAGCGAGCTGCCGCAGACAAGCTTTTGCCGGGGGGCATGTGTCTTGTAGAGCAGGCAGAGGTACAGCACCGCGACAACAACCAAGAGGACCACGGCCGCACTGACTCACACTCGGAACAAGTGTGCATTTATTCATTCGTTCATGCGTTTCATGAGGATATATAATCCAAAGACGATCTTGTGTTGGAGCAATTGCAGGTGGTTTGCTCTTTGGACAAGTAGATCTTCACAGATGCAGTTCCCGTTGAAAGCCTTACCCCGTATCTGGTCAACCACTCGAAGCGCGGGATGCCTTTCGCTGCCAAGGGGGACGTGGGGGTGCAGGTGGTCAGCCTTGCCTAGAAGTGCAACTTTTCGATCCTCGCCACGCTTTTTGATCAGGACGCGCCAGCGCACAGACCAACCAGCATGCATATGCAACAGGCAGCAGGCAGCAGGCAGCAGGCAGCAGGCAGCAGGCAGCAGGCAGCAGGCAGTACGACGTAGGAAGTGGGAGGTAGTGCAGTACGACGTAGGAAGTTGGAGGTAGTCAGCTGGCTGTCAAGGAGGTAAAGGGAGACATTGCCAACGAGCATAAATAACCATGTGTCCCCTTCGACCAGGAGAACGACAAAAGGACACAGAACTACCACGTTGAGCCATAAATACACACACACAAAACAACCCAACACCCAAAAAACAGACTGTCTGTCCAGGAACTCCAGATCTCGGCCTCTTTTCTTCAGAGTGTTGCATGCTAATCTAGACATCAGTTCTCACCAAATCATGTGCAAAAAACTCATTGATACGGTCATTTGCAAATGTGGTCACCCGATTGAGAAAGGTGCAGTGGCCCGCTGCGACGAGGCCAAAGAGCGTGGATCGGACTGCCCCGAGGATGAAATCACCAAAGTCTATATGGGCTCTTCCAAGTCGAAGGAAGTCTGCCCGAATTGTGCCAAATAGGGCGGGTCGGATTGTTATTTGGTAGATTTAGTTTAGCTCTAGAACCGCAAGGAGTCAAAATGCATCTACTGCACAAACAAAATGGCAAACAAAGTCCGCGAGAAACCAAGCTCAGGCATAACGTGTGCTCACGTGATGTTGTTGTTCGCTGAGGAGGGCGCTAGGACTGCAATCGATCACGTGTAATTGTGGCTATGTCAGGAGGTAGGGTGGCGGAGGAAGCGCAACAATTACACCTTCCGACTCTGAGATATACAGTCTTTAACCACGAGCATCCAGGATGTCCGCACCCAAAAAGCC